>JAVXUP010000099.1:0-600000 GCA_033070095.1 Escallonia herrerae | reverse complement strand
TAAATATTGAAAGAAATTGCCTGTTATTTTTGCTGTGACTACTTGTTTAGATCTTAGGTTAAAGTTACATAGCGTGAACGTGTCGATACAAGAAATTGCAAAACTAATGAACTACACACAAGCGGACACATCTACACTCACAACGAAAGTGAGCAAGGAATTCGAGGATCTGTTCAACCTCTATCATAATTCATCTGACGTGCACAGGCGAGCTTCATCGTCAACTAGTGAGATGTATTATGCACCATACCTTAAGGACCTTAAACATTTAGTAGCAAGACAACTACCAGGTGAATGTACTACTAATACAACAGGTTTGTCTAGTTTTTCCTCTTTTAATGAGATTGGTTTATATTCCAATTCTAATTATTATGCTAATTTATCAATGCAATAACAAGTTAATTTTAATTTGTTAAATTTTTAAAAACAAAATCAAAACATGTATAGAACTTTATCCCAAATTGCACGGGATGTACTGCCAGTGCAAGCTTCCACGGTTGCTTCAAAGTCAGCATTTTCAGCGAGCGGGAGGGTTTTGGATGACAGGAGGAGTCGTCTTAATTCCGAGTCGCTCGAGCTATGTGTATGTTGGAAGGATTATCTTGATGCAAAATACTACGAGTAAGATAAGCCGATTGATGATAGGAAGAGCAGTGACTCGGACGATGAAATACTTGTGGATGATTAGGTAATTTCTTTTTATTTTCAGTTTCTCAAGTTTTTAGAATAAATTTTTTCATAAAATATAGATTTATATATATAATATATGTATATATGGAGAATAAATTTTTACAAGCAAGATAGATATTTTTCATAGATAAAAAAAAATAGGTAACTTCTCCTGTTTGTTTACAAGTAGCCAGTTTCAATTCCGGATAAAAGGAGGAGGGCCTATGAATAAATTTATCTTCAATTTAACTCTATCAGTTTGAATATTTGAATGCTAGAAATATTTATTGTATACACACATATTACTACATATATGTGTGCGTGTCTAGGAATTTTTAGTTGTTTTATTTACTTGTATACACATGTATATGTGGTAATATGTATACATATATTACTATATGTGATAATATGTATATTTTATACACTCATTATTACATTACAATTTGTTTACCTAATTATAAGAAATATTAGCAATTAAAGTATTAAGAGAGAGAGAGAGAGAGAGAGAGAGAGAGAGATTGGGCCCGGCCCCGGCCCCAGCCCAAGCCTGGCCCTAAATATAGGGCCTAGGGCCAGGGCTTAGACTGGGCCTAGATATTTCATTATTCTGGCCCGGCCCGGCCCGGTTTGCTTTACAGCTGGCCCGGCCTCGACCCTTTTTTGCCTTTGGCCCGTTGGGCCCAGGCCAGGCCGGCCCAAGCCCGACACTTTGACAACACTAGGTAGGGGGTGGGGTGGGGTTTTAAGTTAGTTTGGTTTTTTTCTCATTTGATTAAACAGTTTCAAGGGTGGGGTTAAGTGCTTAGGACCTCAATTTTGGTGTTAGTCTCTCGTTGTGCTTGTTTGGGTTTTTCCCTCTTTTGGAAGTGGCGACAGAAGGTTGTCGATTTTATAGCGATAAGGACCTTTGTTTTATGCTGTGATTCCAAATATAACGAGTTTTTTTTTTTTTTTCTGATTTATGCTTTGGTCTATATGTTTTTTGATTTTCTCCTCTAACCGTAATAGTCATGGTATGTCATGACTTTGTTATTACTTCATGTTAAAGCCAAAAAAGGCTAACTAAGGGTCCCGTTGAAACACTTGTAGGTTTTAGTTTTTAGTTTTCAACAAAACAAAAACCCTCTTTGGTTTTTATTTTTTACAAAAACAGGCTGGTGTTTGATTCACTGTTTTTTTGTTTTGAGTTTTCTCTTTTGTTATTTCATCTTTGTATTATTCCCTCAAAATATCTTTTCTTCTACTTCAACTCTTCTCTTCATGTATTCAATAGAAAACCTCCCTACCACCACCACCCCACCACCAAACTCACAACACTACTGCTGACTGCCACCACCATGAATTGATCCACTATCCATTCTTCATCGAGCCTCAACTTCAATATGGCCATCTTGGAGTTTCATCGTCCTTGAGAATGAGGCCCTCAAAGACCCTTAAAATCTATAGATTTAATGGTAGTAGTGGCGCTAGGCATAAGAATTTGATGAACAATGCATGGATTTGTGGGCGGCGGCTATGTGGTGGCATTGGGTATAGATTAGGTTAGTTGTACATAAATGTGAAAAATGGTTTATTGGTGGTGGTGCTAATGGTCAGTGGTCGGATTGATTTTGATCGGTCGTTGGAGGTGGGGGCGGTGGTGATAACAACTGCGTGTGTGTGCGCATTTAGGTGGTAGGGGCGATGGTGGCGACGTGTTGATGGATGTGTGTGTGCAGTGAGGGTGGGGGGTTGGAGGTGAAATTGATGTTGGCAACAGCGGCAAGAGGAATTGGTTGTGGCCATGACGGGGACGGAGGTGATAACAAGTGGTGGTGATGGTGTCTTGAGGGGATAGGGGTGGTTGGGGGGCGGGGGGAGGGCGATGGTGGCCATGTAGTACCAGGTTCGGTGTTGGTGGTGGGTTCTATACGTGGTGGATTTTTTTCCCTTAAATGTAACTCAATTTTACTTTTTACAAAACAAAAAATAAAATTCAAAATTAGAGTTTTCAAAAACAGGCCAAAATTGCCAATTAGTTTAAAAAATTGAGGGAGAAAAAAAATCAAAATTGTCTACCAAGCATCAATATTTTTTTCAGTTATAAAACTGGAGAAAAAAACTGAAAAACAAGAACTCTGTCAAATGCTACAAAAAAATCTTACAACTCTTTATTAAAGAAAGAAAAAGGTAAAAGCAACTGGATGCCATCTCATATTTGGAGCCTGGGTGCCAATTCTTCCATGCCTTTTCACTTTTGAGCTATCGTCTCCGTCGTCTGTCATCGCCTACGATGGAGATAACAAGTATTGAGAAACTCGTGATTTTCTTGAACCGTCAATTTTGATGTCAAAATTACGTAATTTTAAGGACTTCTTAGATAACTTATTAAGAAAAAAATTCATATTTACTTTTCTCCTTGAAAATTATGGATACAAACGTGACGTACATAGCTTGACTTAAACCCTAATAGATAAGAGTTCCTCTTCCGTGGGCGTGCTTAGTCTACACGTACTGATTCATCATTGACAAAAGATCCTTATCATTGACTATAATACAGAAAATGGTCATCCAAAGTCATGATGCAGAACTTTGAAAATCAATTGCTTGTGAAATTGCTATTTACCAACTGTAGAAAGCCCATCTACACCAACTCTCGCATGCATGGAAAGCTGTCCATCCATCCATCCAACTAAAAGGTGAACGGGACTACCAAAAATCTACACCCTTCGTACATATATTCTGCACAGGGCTAAGTCATAGCCGGTCATGCATACGATTTGAAGCAACCCAAATTAAACCTGGCTTATTTACTTTTGGAACAAACCCTACCCACTTGAGGAAAAATCCCAATGGAAGAGTTTGAAGCAAAGGGAGAAGGTGATTTGGAAGGAAAAACTCAAGCATGATTGACTTTCGTGTTCTTCTGGAATTTGGATCCGAGCGGAGATAACTTTTTCACAACTTTTTCACAACCATGCAAAGAAATGCATAAAAATCTGACGGGTTTCGATGCATTCTTACTCGTAGATGCTCTTCGAGAGAGTTTAGAATGTGTATATACGATGTACTTTAAGTGGGAATTTGATTTTGATAAGGGATTTAAAAATTCCTTAAACAAAATTTGTTTATTTGAGATGTGTTAAAAAGGATTTACAAAATTTTGTGAGGGATTTGAAAAGGTAATTTGAAAGCTTCAAATTCTCAATTAGTTGAAACATCTAGTTCACATAGTTTTTTTTTTTTTACCAAATCCTCACATTAAAGTCTTCCTTGTTTGTTCTCTCTTAATATAATACCTTTTATTATGATATTTTTTTTATGCTAGCTTATAAGTTAAAAACAAGTTAAGATACATATTAGTGACAATGATAAAAATACATTGATAAACTTTTTGTTGTTAAAAATTCATATTAGTGACAATGATAAACTTTTTAACAACAAAAATGATGTATTGCAACCTCTCTCATATTACCTTATGTTGACGGTAAAAAAAAGAGTGAAAATACACACATAAGTATTATACAAATAGTGAACTTTTAAATTCTAAGATGTTGAAATGAGGGGATTTTAGAATGAAAGCATTTCAAAATGAAGGCATTTTCGAAATATTCCACTTAAACACACTCTTAAGCGATTTGTCGTGCATTCGTTGTTTGGAATGTGAGGAGCATTCCTGTTTTATTGCTTGATGAGCAAAAAGTTAATATTATATATCAAATTTTACTAACAAATAATCAGTCACGTGTCATTCTAATGAGTCCAGTAAAATTAGTCATGAAAACGAATACACTGGTTTGTTTGGGCACTCCATGCAAGCAAAAAACACCGGTACGTTTAATCATTTTGTACTTAGTTGTAAGCAGTAGTTTTTGCCAAGAGCATGAGATGATCGTTTTGAAGGAAAAACTCCGGTATGATTGACTTCGATAGTCTAAAATTTGGATCACTCGTAATCTCAAAGTAGATTTAACTTTTTCATAACCATGTAAAGAAAGTTTCTTGACTGCTAAAAATTTTAAATTAGGATTCATGATTACCTAAAATTTTAATTATTTTTAAATTAGGATTCATGATGGCCTAAAAATTCCCTTTAGCGACAACATTACTTATTTATGCGTTTCTAAAAACGCATAAACAAGTAATGTTGTCATTCATTCAATGTACATCTCGTTCTTGTTTTGCTTGACGAACAAAAACTGGTATTAAATGTCAAACTTTACTAGCAAATAACCAGTGATGGGTCCAGCAGAAAAACACCTGTGCTATTGATCATCACATACAACCACAAACATTGGTATGTTTGGTCATTTTATATGATATAAACCCCAAAAATTAAAATGGACGAATCTCAATTCCGTAAAATATGCAATTGACACAAACCCAAATGTCTTCTGCCATTGTGCCATAGTCATTAGTGAACATTTGTTAATGTTGTTTCTTGTAATATCTTGCTAAAAATATTAAAATCACGAGGAAACTTCACGTACTTTTGTTATATTTCATATCTAATGATAAAAATGGGGCATGGGCTCATAAAAATAGTATTATGAATTACCGCATTGTGAAATTAAATATCTTGATGACCAATTAAATTTTCGTGAAAATCCTTGCCTTGGTTACAAGTCAAAGAGAATTCATTATGTGATCCCAAAACGATCATAATACATACATGTATGGGAAAACATAGTTTAGTGTGATACATTTTTCGTATTATAAAATTATCAAATTAATACGATGACACTTGAGAGAATTGTTGAAAGTACAAAAAATAAAAATTTAAATAGTAAATAACCTCTTTAAGGTCTTTTTTGGTTTTCACATTTTAAAACAATCATTTATCATAACTGATTATTTAATAAATTTTAATTGAATAACATTCTTCTTGGTCTTTATAATTTAAAATTTATTAAAAATATATAAATTATATATTCTAAAAATCAAGCTTGATATTATAAAAATATTAAGTTTGCGTTAGCACGTCGCGCCGTTAACTAATTATGGCAGTTTCCTTCTTTTCAAAAAGTGAACCTAGTGGGCATCTGCCAAACCCGGTCCGATCGACTTACCTCACCCCGTCCAGTCCGGTCCGAATAATATGCTGAACGAAGAATTCACGCCTCCCTATGCCTGTGAGCAAAATTCCTTTCCTCCAACCATTTTTTAACGTACGAAATATTTCCCCCGCATCTCTCTGTCTCTCTACTCTCTCTCTCTCTAAGAAAAGCCCTAAAATCTCGATCTCAGAAATTCCAGGCCCGTTAAATCTTCAATTGAATGCAATTTTTACAGTAAGCTACTCACCTTGCTATATATACGTAAACGCTTCGATCGTTATCTGCATGAATCTTAATCAACGGCGTCGTATATATCGTCACTGCCACTGCGATCGTATCATCCGAGGGCTCAACGACGTCGTCTGTGCTCCGAGGGCTATGCGTATTGTATAAATGCTTGCCGCAGGGGATCTAGGGTTATCGTACCTGGTCCTGGTGGAGTTGGTGGTTTCTCTTGTGATCGGCTTTGTTATCCGCCGGAAATGGCTTGTCGCGGTGGCGAGGCGGGAGGAGATCAGGCGGCTTTTGGTCCTGGCGGCAGAGGACGCGGCCAGGGCGGAGGCCGCCGAGGCTGCCGCGAATTATGCTTCCGTAGATGCGCCGGCGCCGGCGGTTACTTGTTGGCCGCCGTATCAGTGCGCCGTGTGCTTCAGCCCTACTGCTACCCGGTGCAAGCGGTGTAAAGCTGTTCGCTACTGGTATGGTAGTTTATTTGATGTTTTGCACTGTGTTGTTATATGTATAATAAGTTTTTTTTGTACTGAAATTGGACTGTATAATTTTGTCTTGTTTTCATGGTTGAGTGGAACTGAAATATATTGATATGATGAAATTGTCTCCCGCACAGAACCAAATTGATCTGTAGTTTAGGAGTAGATAGGAGTTTTGTTGTCCTTTCATATAATTATATAATTAGAAGAGACCTTTGAAAGTTTGTCCCTGAGGCAGAATTTGATACACAAAGGGATATATGTTGTACTTGGATACAAAAACTCTATGAAAATTAAATATGAGTGACTTCTGAAATGTGCTTTTAATGTGCCAAAGGATAGTGATTCTAGAGTAGGAGCTAAAGTATTCCGTGGGAGAGGTGATGGGATGAAACCATGTTCTAGATTATGCCGGTTGAGATGAACTGTTCTGGTCGTAAGAAGCATGGGCACGGCAAGAGAGAGTGTAGGCATTTAGAACAGTCTTAAGGCTGGGAATTTTTTCTATTAAGTATTAAACATGCTTGCAAATCCGATTATATTAAGATTCAAGGTCAAGTGTGAATAGCGAAATAGATAAAATAATTTACTAGAAACCTTGCCCAAAATTTGAAGCAGAATTACAATGATACCGCCTTTTCATGAAGCAGGTTGTGCCTGCCCTTTTTGTCATCTTTTACATAGTTCACACTAGCTTCCTTTTTGCTTGAAGCAAAGTTCCAAAGAGCTTCTAAGTGAGAATCGTGGAATCACGTCGCTCAGGGTGATTCATGGTGTTTGGTGGACGTTACTGCAATTAAGTGACTTTTAACATGTCCGGTCCCGCTTCATAGGACGAACGCTGGCCTTTTTTGTTTACTTTCAGAGGCCTAAAAAATTGCACTTTAAATGTGTTGAAAATGAAGTAATGGCACATTATAAGACCTTAATAGTTGGGGGTTTTCCTCTTTGCACACCCAAAATTCCTTAACATTAATTTGACGTCTCCTAGTAAAGTTGACGGTAGTTCATTTTAGGGGACAAAAATGTTACTGCATAGCATTCATAAGGGTCAACTTAACTCAGTTCGGTCTACTGAATCACATAAGCCTCCCAATTTATCAACCGTTTCCCGTAAATGGTGCAACAATTCGATTGGAGACATTTTCTCAAAAAATGGAAAATTTAATTGCAAAAGTAGGAATGGGATCATCGAAATTAAGAACTCCAGAAGACTATTCCCGTGTACATCTAATTTTGTATTAGCTAAATAAGAAGTATCATACAGTTAACCAAGAGCCTTATTAACAAGCCGGTAATTTCGGCAGATGATTCCTTTTGTTAAAAGGAAAGCATGCCGGTATAACGACAGTATGCCGAAGGAAGGAGACATGCAGTCTTGGAGGACACTAGAATTTAAAGCGAAGGATTTCTGGCTAGTCTAACCATGGCCATTCATCAGCTCACATTTTTCGGGAAGAATTTTCTGTATATCCATCCTTTTAAAGGAACTCCTATTTTCAGAACTCCTTCCCTCTGGCATACAGAAAGCTTCGTGACATTGAGTCTGGTTTACAATTTCTTATTGAAATTGAATGAAGAACACTGCTGTTGTTTCATGACCAGCAGATTAAGCCAATCATGAGTGCATCCAATAGAAAGACAATACAGTTACAACCATCTGGCGGTGAAATGTATGAAATTGATGAGATAAGAGAAGGAAACCCCCCGGGGGGGGGGGGAGGAGCATTTTTGTTAACGCTGTATTTTAGTATCAGAAATAATTGCAGGGACATCATTCTCATTTGCCGAGTTCCAATTCCGCTAAATGGGCTAAGGGTTTCCTGTAGTCTATCCCAAATAGTTCGGATATTTTTATGGACTTGAAGAATGGGTAGAAATAAGTTTGTGATATTATTTTGGTCCATGGCTTGCTGTTTAGCCATGCTGGTGGGACTACCTGCTCAGTTTAAGTATATCAATAAGCGAGAGGCAAGTGATGTGGCAGACTGTGTACCTGGTAGTTTAAAATTTTGGGATCCATTGTTTCTTAATGCGTGAAACAGAAAGTGCTAATTCATTTGGGAGTCGCAGTTAGGTTTAGAAATTTGGGATGAGTAGCACTTGATGCTTTTCCAAGTTCCTAAAAAGTGGTAACTCGGCGGCTATGGATTGCTTGTAAGGTGCGAACGACAGATCTAAAAATGTGCTCTTTTCTTGACCAGGATTTAGAGCACACACCCTGTGTGTATAGAAATATTTGTGTATGTGTTTACATTGCATTTATGCATCTCTATGTGTCTGTGTATCTGTGTGTGTGAATGAAAGAGTGAGAGTTGCGTGATGGTTGTCACATTCCGCCGCAGTCGGTAGTGCATTAAATTTCCAATCAATTAACAATTTTTGTATGTGGACATAAGGAAAATAAAGATTAAGAAATAACATACTGAAGAAAGTACTGTACTCATATCTTTTTTTTCTCAAGAAGTCATGTTTTAAAGTTGTTATTTGTTCATTGATTCATGTTATTAAGTTGCAAATATATCTTGTACATTTATTAATTAAGGGAAGAAGGAAGTAAAGAATCCATATTCTTGGGTCATCAATGGAAAACATTGAAATCATTGAGTTATTTTGAATGGTGGGAGACACGTTTTCGTCATCCAGCTGCCTGAAAAAGTGAGTGAGGGACCCTTTGATAGTTAATCTGCCTTGAATTGACAATAAAGATTGTTCCAGCACAATGTCTCTTGGAAAGGATTTTAAAGATGGTTCTGACTGCTGCATCATGGGGCATCTTTGTGTGGTGCATTAATGACAAAGGAGTCGTATGGCAGAATACCAGAAGGAAGGAAGATCAGAAGCCTATGCACCAGATTAGTTATCGTTTTCCTAATCTTAGGCCAATAATATGGATATATAGCTTTTATGACGTTATTGGGGATAATAATATTCTAAATGAGGTTAGATTGCCAATATCAAATGTATGCATCCCCCAGTTTTTTGGAAAATAACCTCCATCGTGCGACTCTATAGACGTGCATCAATGTATATGGCAGAGTACCCGAAGGAGTCGTATGGCAGAATACCAGAAGGAAGGAAGATCAGAAGCGTATGCGCCACATTAGTTATCGTTTTCTAATCTAAGGCCAATCATATGGATATATTGCTTTTATTACGTTAACCTGGGGATAATATTCTAAATGAGGTTAGAAATAAATCGCCAATATCAAACGTATGCATCCCCCAGTTTTTTGGAAAATAACCTCCATTGCGCGACTCTATAGACGTGCATCAATGTATATGTATATACATTAACTTTTCCGGAAGTCTATCATATTCAAACCAGATCACATTCTTTGTATTATGCGAAAGTGATTGTAAGCGGACAAAAAAAGCTGAGACAGATAGGTGCTTGGCATGTTTCATTTTGTTGATAGTGCAAATTGCTGTTACTTGTGCTTGTACACATGCTATTTGACTTAAATATTTGCTTCAAATTTGGACGTTTCAGCTCTGGAAAATGTCAAATTGTTCATTGGAGATTGGGTCACAAGGACACTTGCCGCCCTTTTACGACCGTTAACCAGATTAATGATGTAGAGGAGGGTGCGTCTGGTCAGAAGGCGTTACTGCTAGAAGACTATGAGAATTCTGATAACAGCTTTGAGAGTGAAGCGAGGCAGTATGCTAAATTGGTTGGATCATCTAACGAAGAACCTGACTCCTTCAATTCCAGTTACTCCAAAATTTTCAACAAGAACGGCAGTATTGAAGTTGAGAATTTTGTAGACAAGAAAGGAACAAATACCAATAAATTTGCCTCCCACGCGTCAAACGAGGGTTCTACTACCGGCAGTAAACCATCTCTTGATGCTTATGTGAGTAATTATAGTGATTCTGACAGGTCAGATGGATTTCAGTCCACTGATGTTACCCCTCGTAACTTTTTGGCTAATTCTGCCGACAAGGATCAAAGTATGCCACCATTTTCAGAGAACCCCACTTTGATCAAACCTGTTGATAGTTTTCATGGCTCGGGTAAATTCAGTGAGATCAAACTGAGCTGTAGCGACAAAGATACTCAGTCTAAATCTTCAAGTTCATCAGGTTGCAGTGTTGATGGCTCCAATGAGTCTTCATTCTCCGAGCCTTCTACACCCTCTTCTGGTTTCTGGGAAGGGACCATTGACTCCAGGAGGTCCATAGTTGACGCCCACGATGATTCTGCTCGTTGTAGTTCCAGTGAGTCTGGTGATGGAAACAGGCCCTTTTCTCAGTCTTCTCTAAGTTTCTCTTTTGACTTGGCTAAAGGTACTGTTTCTTCCATCAGTCTGCAAGATTCCAGTGGCACAGGAATTAGATTGGATGATGCTAGTTTGACTACCTCGGGATTTAAGGAGCCTATTGCTGAAGCTGCTTTATTGGGAAAATTTCGTAGAGATGGTTTTAAGTCTAGGAGGTCACCATCAAGCACTGAAAGGTCTAAGCATATGGGTGTCGACGTTTGCAGTGAATCGCATCAATCTAGTTGCAGAGAACCCAAAAATTCCTCATCTAGTGGTGTTTGTACTGATCCAGCTTCCATTGCTATAGAGCATTCAACAAGTACAGGTGCTATAAACACCAGTACCCCAGTGTCTTTGAGTCCTGAAAGGTCAAAAAATGTGGTTGATAGCTTGAGCGCACATACATCGGAAGTTCGAGAAGTTGGATCTTTATCATCCCGAGCTTCTGATGCTCATTTGTCGTCCAGTACTGAAAGACATTCAGCTAATAGTGTGAAGTATGAAAGGGCTGATGATGGAGTTTGTGGGGTTGCTGCTTGCTCCCAATTGGCAGGTCCTCCGCAAAATGCTAGAAGTGGTTTGAGAAATTCAATGTGGAAGGTTGTTGACCAACTTAGATCCTCTAAATCGCTTCGACATTATCCGCCAGGGGAGCTTGGTGGAAAATACAACTTTAAGGTTTGGTTTGAATCCTGGGTTGTTCTTTCACCTCTAAAGCCTTTTAGGTTGTAACGTGCTGATTGGCTAGTTGCTTGAAATATTTTATGGAACAGGGTCTGTTTCAATATGATTTGTTTGTCAAGCTTTACAACTGGAACAAGGTTGAACTACGCCCTTGTGGCCTCACCAATTGTGGGAACAGGTAACTTTTAGCTGGTTTTTGTTGTGCCAAATATTGGCTTTAGTTCTTCGAACTGCCGTTTGCAAGATACTGTTAATTATAGGTTGATAGCAACGTTGTGAAATAGTTCGTCTGATTTTAGCAGCCTTGTTTTGTGAATTTGTATGCTCTATTATCTCTCTGTTTTTACCTCGGTTTTTTTTTGTGTGATTCGGTTTTCAAGTATTTTTGCACCCAATTTTAATTTATAAGCTATGGCGTCATTTAGCTATACTTCATAGATTGGAAGATTTCCAGATTTACCACTTCATGCTTTTTTGCCTAATCTCAGGATTTTGTTTTCCTTGAATGAAAATATGTTGAAAAAGTATTTTCCTTAAAGGCGCATGTAGTAAACTTTCTCATGCACCTGCAGCCTGTCAGTGGCTATCTATTGCACAGATCTTTTGGTGCAGTGGTTATGTTGCTACATTGTGGCTTGCCTGTTACCTCTCTACAAAATAGGGGTCACTCATGCATACATATAACCTTGTGTAGTGGACTGACTTTTTCCCTTTCTAGTATATATCTTCAGATCATTGCTGGTGTTGTTCTACGTTGTTTTATTTTATCTGGTAAATATTTTAAGGTATTTGTGTTGGAATGATGTATTCATAATTTTTTAAATTTAATGTTGTGCTTCACCTGTATTGGTTCCGTCCATTGTTAATGTTGCATGTATGCGCGATGCCAGTGTTTCGCCTTTTGTTTTCCCCCCTTTTTGGTTTAACATTTCTGGTTTCTTTGTCTTCTGGATAACATTTTCAGTTGTTACGCTAATGCTGTGCTCCAGTGCTTGACATTTACACCGCCCCTTACAGCTTATCTTCTCCAAGGACTGCATTCCAAATCATGTATGTCCCTATTCTTTTCTCCTTGGTCGTCATGTGTCATCTTTTATTGGCATAATTTGACTCTTCTAAGAATTATAATTCCATTCTTGCTTTTCAAAAATTCCATATATTAGGTGAGAATAAGGAATGGTGCTTCACCTGTGAGTTTGAAAGTCTAGTTTTGAAAGAAAAGGAAGGGAACTCTCCTCTATCTCCTATAAGGATACTGTCCCAAATACAGAATATTGGAAGCCATCTTGGCAAGGGGAGAGAAGAAGATGCGCATGAATTTCTGAGGTGCGTGGATTTTTCTCCTAATGTACTTTGGTTGCCTATTTTTGTCCTTTGTCTCCTTTACTTTATTACAAGTCAATTAATGAGTGATTTGACAGGTATGCCATTGATACTATGCAATCCGCTTGCCTTAAGGAAGCTGGAGCCAAAGCTTCAGGCTCCTTGGAAGAAGAAACGACCCTCGTTGGCCTTACATTTGGAGGTTACCTGCGATCTAAGGTAGACTACAGCCTCTTGCAGAAGATTTATTCGGAGTTGATACTGGCAAGTTCTAAAAATCTTCCTCGTGGTATGCTCATAATTCAATGCTTCGCTGCAGATTAAATGCATGAAGTGCGGCGGAAAATCTGAGCGGCATGAGAGGATGATGGACCTCACAGTTGAGATAGAAGGAGATATAGGTACCCTAGAGGAGGCTCTTCGGCAATTTACTGGAACTGAGACTCTGGATGGTGAAAACAAGTATCACTGCAGCAGGTTGGTTCTTAATTCCTTGTTTGAGTTCATATTGACTTTCACGCTCCGATTTAACATGATGGGATCCCTCTTTTTGCTTGATATACGGTTACTGGATTTATTCATGGCTTGATATACAAAAGACTGTTGTGGAATAAGAAGCTTTTGAATCTTACTGCTTGTAATTAATTTTTTAGAGCTGTTGGAGCAGGATTCACTTAATGTGGAACGTGAGTGAAAACAATAACAGAGAATGTTACCTCTGTCACATTTTTCACAATCCCTGGATAGAGGGTTCAATGGTATTATCAAAAAATCAATTTGGTGGCAGTTTATTCACTAAGAATCCCCCAAACTATTACACGTCAAATTGGGTTCCCTAGTTGAAGTTTTTAGGTAGCCCAAAAAAAAAAAAAAGAAACCAGTATGAAGAGAGGTCTTACTTTGGCCAGAATCCCCATTACGCGTTTAATTGGGTTCCTTAGTTGACATGTTTAGGAAGTGCATGTGTGTGGTATGTAAACAATCTCTCTCTCTGGGGGTGGGGGTGGGGGTGGGGGTGGGGGTGGGTGGTTGGGGTGGGGGGGACGAGGAGAGGTCTGACTTAGTCTAAGGTGACCTAATTTGCAAGAATCCATGTTCCCTTCTCACACGTACTCCACAATGGGCCTTTTTGCCTTCTCACACTTGTACTCCACCATCAGCAAACCACAGAGACACTAGGACAGGGTTCTACTGAGATGATTTTCAGACTTATATTGAACGTGGATGACTGTTTGACTTCAGGAAAATTTGCTTATTACCGAAGAGATGTCTGGGGGCCCGGGCAGGGTGTTGTTGGGGTGGGGGTTGGGCACTACAGACGTTAATAAAGAAGAAATGACAGTTTATGGTAATAATCTGTAACCTAATGATGTCTACCCAATATAAGAGTTACTTTATTTCCTTTCACTACTTTGCTTGATTTTCGTTCTTTTTTGGCCATTTTTACGACATGTATATGTGCAAGCATGATCATATCATATATTCATAAAAAGCGAACTGTATAAGTGATCCCATTGCCACCCCACTGCGTGCATTCCACGTACCAAAGCAAACCACGTGCCAGGTAACATTGGCTGCAGTCCATTCACAGCTCTAGCTTCATGGAGACTTCGTAGCACTCACCGTCAATGAGTTGTCTTCCCTGACTATGCTCGTTCATTTGGAGAGAGGTCAGTGATTCGCAATTTTGGGGGATAGAAGTTGTGTCTCAGAAGTGCGTCACAAGACCAAGGACTCGTAGCTTTCAAATACCCAGGATCTCTGACCAAGATTTGCGACCCTAGCGCTGCTGTCAGCATGGTCTTGCATTTGGTTTAAATGCAGATTGACAGGGAGATTGTGTCTGTGAGTGATGGTATTCTCAACCTCAATCTATTTAGCTAACTGTTTTTGTACAGTAGGCATTTATATACATGCCAGGAAGAAGGTTGAGGTTTTTGGATGGGGTTAGGTATGTGATCGAAGATTTTGAGATGTGTTTGAAAAACTCATTGGTACCGACTTAGGGTACTTTGTTATGTACTTGTGGTTTTTGAAATGTGTGGGCATAAGGTCGACTACAATTCCAAGATTATAAACAGTGTAAAAGGTGAAGCACATGCGGCCCTCATGTCATTTTTGCTCAAAATTGAAACAGTTTTAGTTACAGAACCCAATTGAACCTTTAGTATTACGGAGCAACTGATTTTTAGGTGACGGCTTCTATTTCTGGACGAGAGCTCTTTTCTAGCAAAAAATTCAGTTACCTATTTTGATGCGTGTTTAGTTGTGTCCGCTCCTGTGAGTGGGTGCCTACTATTACACTCTCTTAATGTGTTGCAGTTAGTACTAATTTGATTGATTTTGTATTCAATTTGTCATCAGATGCAAATCCTATGAGAAAGCAAAAAAGAAATTGACAGTTTTGGAGGCTCCAAATGTCCTCACTATTGCCTTGAAACGATTTCAGGTAATCTTCCAAATCAAATCTGATGTGATCTTCTTTGGTGATTTTAGTTTTAATGCCTCCTTTACTTTGCGTGATTTTTCAGTCAGGTAAGTTTGGGAAGCTCAATAAGTCGATTTGTTTCCCAGAGATTCTGAATCTCGCCCCTTATATGAGTACGACGAGTGATAAGTCCCCAATTTACCGGCTTTATGGAGTGGTGGTTCACTTGGATATCATGAACGCTGCATTCTCTGGTCACTATGTGTGCTATGTTAAAAATATACAGAACAAGTGGTTTAAGATTGATGACAGCTCAGTAAGTTCTTAACTATTTCCTAACTATCTGTGTTTGCTCTCTGTATTTCACATTTCTTAAGCACTGTCGAGTTTACAAAGGAGGTCTGCGAGAACCATTGTTTTTCCTATGGAAGAAGTTAAAATAGTTTTTTACTTCCTGGCCTGTACCTCGCGCTTTTTTGCCGTGGTTCCTCTAGCACCATTTGTATCTTTTGGTTATTGCTTTCAGTTGGCAATGTATGAAAGAATGGTAAAGTGAAGGTTTTTGTGGAAAGGGGACTTGGGTTGTCTTTCTAGGCGTGGCAGTATGTGGTTATAGCTGCGGTTACGAGTTTTAATTCCTTGTCAGAGTCTTGCGGGAATGTATGAACGGGGACTAGGACTATCACTATGGAGACAGATTTCTGGTTGACCTGTTTATTTCCTGCCTTTAGTACATATGAGCATGTCTTTCTCTCAAAATCCTGCGATCTGACTCTAATCGTGGCTGTTTAGGTACAACCGGTGGAGCTGGAGAGGGTTTTGGCAAAAGGGGCATACATGCTCCTTTATTCGAGGTAAAATAGGTCTAAGTTCTTTCCTGGTTGAGTTTCTAGTACCTCAACTGGTGAGTCTCTAATTCGTGTATTTTTTTCAAGGTGCTCGCCTCGGGCCCCAAGATCTATAAGACACTCATCAATCCCTCGTGATCCAATCAAAGTGAAGAATTCAATGCTTCAGTCAAGATCGCACTCTACAAAAGCCTGGGATGATCATTCGAATGCTGGCTGTAGCAGGACTGCACACTTTTATCCAGATCATTTTCAGCCGCGCCGTCCAATTTTGGAAGAGGACTCCTCAAGTGACAATTCTTCTTCTTTATTTTCAGAGGCTGCTTCTTGCAGTACCGAGAGCAGCAATAGGGATTCTACGGATGACATATTTGGTGATCTGGGACCGAGCTGCAACAGCCCATGGAGGAATTCGTCAGATTCTGACACCTCCTCGTCCTCTTCGTCCCATTCTCCGCTGTACACGAGGCATTCACCCCTGGCCGACTCCCACCGATATGCTTCAGGATGCCCCGAGACAAGTGGTTCGCAGATGGATCATTCAGAATCGGCTGCAGATTTCTGGGCAAGGGTGCCGAGCAGGAGCAGGAAAGTGGAGAGCTCGGAAGGCAAAGGAAGTGTCCCCTTTTGTTATTCTGACATGACTAAACAATGTAGGAAGTTAGGTACTAGTAGTAGTTGTAGGGAGACTGACGCCGATAGGTTAGAACGTATTGGCCATTACGAGAACAAGAAATCTGGTGCATTCCTTAGGAGATCATTCAGGGAAAGAACAGATTGAACCTGTGTGTCATTATTATGGTGTTGAGTTAGAGGGATAGAAATAAGGGGTCGGGGGTTAGGGGGCGGCTGTAGATACTGCTGCTGGCTTTGTTCAAAGAAAATGAGCCATCATCATTTTGTCACTCTTCCCTTTAATATATAGTTATATATTTTGTCAACACAAACATCTCTTAGCATATCCCATTTTAGCTCACAGTTTAGAGAAGGAAATATGGGGAGTGAGGGAATGAACACATTTTCCACCTTTCCCTTGTTTGTAGTTACATCAGATTGATTTTCTGTTGCCTTTTGCTTTTCAGAAATTTGGAAATTATCCCTTGCCACTTTTGAATCGACCATTTGTACCTGCGCTTCTCTCTTGAATCTAATCTACCTTTTGAATCTCGCAAACCTATGTCTTCCTTTCGCTTCTCTCTAGATTAATCCACCATCAACGCGGAAAATTGTGAGAGAAGTGGCAAGGGCTTTGGGAATAGGTCCGTAGTACAAATTTCCATACTAATAGGTCATATGTAAATTACAGTTATGACGAAAACGAGAAAGCACACAGAAATTTGTGTTTCTCAATTCCATCTCTCTCTTCCTCCCCTCTATCGGGCGGCAAGGGATGTAGTATACCCACGGGATAGAACTCGACCCGGGGGGGGGGGGGGGGGGATTGTTTTGCAGTGGCTGGTGGCTGATGTAATTCCAGTGGGGTCTCCATGACTGAAAACTGAGCATCAAATGGCTTCATAAGGTGACCGGGTGGCATGGGAACGTTGGTCTTTTGCTAATTGATGTCTGATAGCTCTGAAGTGATCCTACAAAGTGTTTTGAAATCAGCTTAGATCCAACGGTCATGCAAACGTGCCTTTTCTAGCACTACCCTTTTGCGTTCTTAAACTCGACCTAAGTTGTAATTAAGCAACCTTCTTACCTTCATTGTGCTAGTGTCACCAAATGTTGTTTCTCGCATTTTCAAACTTACAACGATTAATTCAAATTGAACCATTGTGCCAATGGCATCGTTTTGACGCGAGAAAAAGTATATTCGTCTTTAAGTTCGTAACTTCTAAATCTTAATAAAGTAGCTTTACTTTCGCTGAACCAATATCAACTCGACGCGAGAAAATATTCGCCGACCAGAATAAAAAAAGAAAAAAAGTTAAATCGCATAAAATTATCACTAGTTAACAATATTACTTACCTTTAAACTATTTCAGGCATCTCCATATTCCAAGAGTGTTACCCATCATTACTTGAGGAGCATTGAAGTGGATAGCAGACGCCTCGTGACCAAAAGGATTCATTATGCCAACAAATGTCAAAAAGATAGATAGAATAAATAGCAAAGACAATATGAAGTTGACTGGCACGTGACGGGGACTCTGACTGAGACCCCTGCCCAATTCCAGCAGCCCCCCACCACAGATCAGAGCTGGGGCCCAGAACTGGGCCCACACGATAACTTTATTTATGTATATATCATATCCTCCCCCCCCCCACCCAATCTCCTCTCATCTTTTCTTTCCTTTTAGGGGTATAAGTATTGAGGAGTTCTGTTTTGCAAAGCAGTTAAATATTAGTGGTTCCACGCATGCCTTCAATACGTAATTGACTTGGTTCTTCTCCTATTTTAAAATAAATGGCTCTCTAGCCTATCAGCTTCCGCGGTTAAAAATGTGTCATTAAGTTATTTAAGTTAACTTAACGACGTTCTTCTATTATATGTATATACAGATCTTAGTCCGCTCAAATGTCCTCTTTATTTGATTATTGAAAAGATTTTGCCCCAATCGATTGGACAGTGACAATAGCTTACGCCTAACATATGATAATCATTAGCTGTCATTAGATATTGTTCAAAGTATTTTTCGGACATCTTTAATGATAATTCTTTCATAAATTAAAAACCAAGCAAGCACATATTAGGCACCATCGTTTATCGCTATGAAGAATCGTACGGCTCGGGTTGCAGCAAAAAGAAAAAAAATCACTACCAATGAGGCCGCCGTCATTTCAATTTTGTATTTGAGAACGTATCACTAGGTTCATAGAAGCAATCAGGGCCGGCTTAGATTACAGCATTTTGCAACTAGAAAGAGATGCGGCATGGAAAAAAGACCACGAAGAAGCTGGTTTAAGAATTTTTCTGCGTTAAGCATGGATCATAGGGTGCAGTTTTAATATTGGCCTCAGGAGAAGAATTAAGAGACTTCTTAGACCTTATTTTATATGATACCAGATGTCTATCTTATTTCCATTTTGTAAAAATTTAGCAGGTTTTAAGGGCTATTGAAGTAGCTCATTGAAGAGCACCAAGAGCCCTAACATCAGCTTGTAATTTTGTTTTACAATGATGAAATCTGTTGAATTCATTTAAAAATAAATTAATTGCAAAATCTTCTTTAAAACCATAGAATAAATATGTATGACTTTGCAAATAATGCCAATCTTCTTTTTAGTAGTAATAGAAAATATATACATATGGAGAAGACTCCTAGAAAAAGCATAGAAAAGAGTAAATAACATAATATAATAGTTTGCAAATCAATGGTACCGGAGGCGCCCACCACAAAGAGACCATCGCACCACCTTCTCCCATCGCTGAACACCACCAGCAAATCTGCTCACTTTTAATCCAAGCGAACTCCACCAAACAGCCACCACCACAAATAACCCTAAGGCTCCACTAGCGCACCTCTTGGCACCAGATTGTCACATACCCCCCAGGAGTCCTCATGGAGCCCTTCAAACCCTCCAAGGACGCTACAACCCACCACCACCAAACCCGTTCTGGGGGGGGGGGGGGAAGAGTAAAGAAAACCCTTTTGACTAACCACCACTCTCAACAACCCATGAGAAACTCTATCCCTTGCCCATAGCAATTTAGCCCACCACGTTCACACGTGTAAACCCTCACCATCGTACAATGCAAACTCCGACGCCCATTGCATCGCTCAATCCTTAACGGCAAGCAAACCACGAATTTAGACACACCAAACACACTGATAATAAGTTAAACAAACCTACGCTACCACGCCATCACGTATCAGAAGAAATCGGCAGCGGAGATGGGGGACAGAAGAGAGGGGTAGTTTGAGGAAAAGGGCTTTGATTTTTCTCCACTAAGAGTCTTGGATGTTTATTACTAGTGTGATCGATGATTCTTGCAATAATGAAAAGTTTCTTTCTTATTAAACATGAGAATTTGATATGAATAATGTAAATTGTTTTTTCGCAGTTACAACAGTTGTTAAGCTACCTTTCGCAAAAACCAAAAAAGAAATACAAGCCTCATATTGTGGCTAAATCGAAGAAGTACTATTCTAAGGGTTATATATGAACATAAAAGGATGCCATCGGTACAAAAATTCAAGGAAGTGGATGAATCTACGTCTTGAGTATGGGTTGGTGTTGATTGTCGTCACCTGCACTGAGCTATTTTTGATCGGCCTCTGATACGCTGTTGTATGTAAAATATATGATGTCGTTTGAATACTCAAAAGTCATATCATGCAAGATTCCGTTGATCTCCAAATCCTTGGTTCTAGTCCTTCCCATTTTAGATATAACATAAACGTTATGAGTGAAGAAATTTGCATGTTGAATTTGTAAGCTCGAAACCCCCCAAACGATTCCTATAAATAAAACCCTTCAATGAAGCTAAATGATGGGAAATAGCACCCACCATCCCCACCCCACCCCACCACACCACACCACAAAACAAAAAAAGAAAAAGAAATCACAATTTAGGTACTTTCTTATTATTATTTTTTGCCAAACTATGGTCATGGAAGCCCAAACTACACAATAGAGGGCATAGCATCCCCCTTCATTAGCCCCATATTCAATCCTTCCATTCAATACAAGTTGAACTAACCGACACTTGCCCCATAACTAGTTGAACTAATCGACTCTTGCGCGATAATTGTGTCTAAAACCTTTTCAGCTCAAGGAGTGGTGGGCTGCAAGATACGGTGGGCCACCCAGGATCAATGGGTTGTTTGGTAAAATTGCAAGTTGTGTCTAGTTGTCGATCAGAGCCGTGTGTACCTTTTCTTCTACTCAATGTCTTCTTTGACCACCGTGCACCGTAAGGCCCTAAACACAACTCATGTGTGGCCCCACGATTAGATCTGTCGTGGGTCCCAAGTATGAAAGCTTATTAGGTTATATGCGCCCCCCCCCCCCCCCCCCAACCCCACCGAAAATATTTTGGGTGCCACCCTTCACGTTACGCTCGCCGCTAAATATTAATAACGTCATTTTTATAAATATTTTTAGTAATAATTTTTAGCATCACTTATTGAAATTTGCTAGTTATATTCCGCGATCATCAGTTGTCGTTATACGAGAAGAGTTAGATATTTTCTTTTACCAAATTTATAGCCAAATTTTTATTTCTTCCTAACATAAACAAATAATCGACTTAAAAATACTGTCTCCCTTAGTGAAGAAGGTGTTTGGTTAAGCAAACTAACACAAATTATAGAGATTAGGGTACTTAGTAATTTTCGCATTCCTTTTTTCGCGGGTAATCATTACTTAGTTTTCTTAGAGATTACACTTAAAATCTTCACCTAATAACTTAGGTTTTGAAGAGTAAACTTAAGTTCGATCGTACTTATTAGGCTCTTTCACACTTCATTTGTCGTCAATTTTATAATGATAAAACGGTAACATATCGGCGACAAAACCTATTTTGAACCACTACTTGTTTGTTTTAGCTGGACGAGTTTGAAATGTCACAAGAAGTGGAACCTGCTAGGGATAAACATGATCTCCCGTCACCATGTCCCAACTTTTGTTCGTGATGCTAGCAAATCCCGTGCTGAAAGCAAACTGCGAGAAGACAATCAATCTCCGAATAGATTCAATGCACAACCAAATGAATCAATTCCGCAGATTTCGGACAAAATTTCATCATCTAGAATCAATGTCTTGATTAAAGGGATTCCTAATGCATCTCACTTTCATTCTGTACAAGGTATCTTCTCAGTATAGTTCTAAAAGAAGCAATGCACTCAACACTGGAGTCGCAAACATGAAAGGGAGATCCAGGCAAAGTTCCATTTTGGCCGGGGATCTTGTCTAACAAAGCCCCAACAAGCATCTCTATTTTCCAAGGTCCATTTCTGTTAATCATGCCTGCCCATATGTATGATGTTTGCAGAACAGTTCACTTTGCGGCTGATTTGCCGTGGTTATGGCCTTTCCTGCATGCGTTTGAAAGCTTAAGATCTCAGCCAGTTGATTCCTTGCTTTTCCTGCCTTCATTTTTCAGATTCACACTTGGAACCCTAGATTATAGTTCATGACTTAATTCAAGGTACGTCGTGGAAGAACGTATTCGAGATTAGATCTATTTACTATACATTAGATCGAGTGTGCGAGTACACAACACTTCGAGCTGTCAACCTCTGGAATGCTAGTCATTTCTGAGAGGAGATTGAACAAAAAAAAGTGCTAGAACTATCAAGGCTCCGTTTGTCAAAAAAAAAAAAAATAATAAGGGCTAATTACACCCATGTCCCTGAGGTTAGGGGGTAATTACAGTCAAGGACACAAAGTTTCAAAATGTAACATTCCGTGACCAAAAGTATTTCAAATGTATCACCCGTGTCCATATGTTAGGGTTCTGTTAAAAAATTGTACTTTTTAGCTGATGTCATCATTATGTATTTTTAAAATGACAATATTGCCCTTATACTGTATATGCCCTTATACACCTGATTTTTTTTTAACAATATTAAGAATCAGCTTTTTTAAAGTTTTTCTTTTTCTTTTTTTAAAGTCTTTCTTTTTCTGTATATGCCCACTCACCAGTGTCAAGACCACCGGTGCACCACCGCCAAAGCTACACCAAACCACTGAATAAGCACAGACACCGGCATCATCGCAGCGCTGCCGGTCCCTAATCCATGACCTAAGACCCAATCACCCAATCACAGCACGACAAGCACCAACATAAGCCACTGCCGGCATCATCGCAACAACGCCGGAACCCTAATCCACAGTTGGGTGGTGCACAGAAACCCCAAATCTTACCTTGCCTCCCTTGTTCATTACAATCACAACCCCGTAAAGACAAATTCCACATAGTTCCACAATCAGAACATGATCCATAAAATTATTAAGGGCTAATTAAATCAGAAAAAAGGCAGCTGCTGAGAATCGCGATGGTGATTGCTGAAAGATCCGGACAACGCTTTGATTCTATCCGCAAATCGAGGTGACAGCGCCGGAGATGGAGTTGCCGTCGACTGTTGCAGCATTCCGATTAAAAAGGCCAAGCTTCGAAGATCTGCTTCAGAGTTAGGGTTTCAAGAGATTTGTTTAAGTCTCGGTTCATCGACGCCGGCAGCCTCTCCCCGCACCACCCCACCACGCCGGCGAGCCCCTCCCACACCCACGCTGTCGGCAATCCCTTCGTAAAGGATTGGGTGGGTGGAGGCAACGACAGGGAAGGGGGAGGGTGGGTGTGGTGACGGGAAAGGGGAAGGAGGAGGGTGGGTGTGGCGACGAGGAGGCCGACGGGCGGCGAAGGTGTTCTGCGGGGGGAGTTTAAGACAAAATGGCCAATTGGGTTAAGGGCGTGGGGGGGGGGGTACATTAATCTTTCTTTTTCTCTTTTTTTTAAAGATTAAATTAATGGCATTAAAAATAAATAAAGTTCCAACTTAGGGGTAATAAAGTCTTTTCATTAAAACCGTTAGGGTTTTTAGGATTCCGTTTGGTCAACGGACATGAGTGTAATTTGTCCAAACTATTGTCCTTGAGTGTAATTACCCCCAAACCTCAGGGACATGGGTGTAATTAGCCCTAATAATAAATTAAAAAGCAGTTACATTTATATTTTTTTTTTACAAAAAATGAGTGGGTATTTGATAACCGAATTTTTTTTAGTTTTTCTTTGGGTGTTTGATAACCCAAATTTTTTTTTTTTGAGTTTTTTTGTAGTGGTTTGCGGTGGTGGGGTGTGGCGGTGGCCAACGGTGGTAGTGGTCGGCGGTGGTCTCCGGCGATTAGCGGTGGCTGCCGGCGGTGAGAGGGTGATAGTGGTGGTCTTAAAATAAATAAAAAAATCAACACTGAAAAAAAATCAAAATTTGAAAATTTTAAAAACAACCTTGATTTAAAAACTGAGTTTTTATATTGAAAAAAAAAATAGTTTCTAAACACAACTTTTTTTTTCAGTTTTCAAAATAAAAATAAAAAAACTGTGTCAAACATGGCCTAAGCATAATGATTTGCCAAGATAGATACGAGAGATTGTCATTGTGTGGAGCTGGTCAATCAAGCTTTTGTCGTCATCAATGATGAGGCCAAATAATCTTACAAAGAAAAACTTAACTTTAAGGACTAATTACACCTATGTCCCTGAGGTTATGGGGTAATTACAGTCAAGGACACAAAGTTTTAAAATGTAACATTCCGTGACCAAAAATGTTTCAAATGTATCACCCGTGTCCATCCGTTAGGGTTCCATCCAAAAAATATACTGTTCATCATTTTGTATTTTAAAAATGACAATACTGCTCTTGTACAATATATCTTGAATAATTTTTATAAATTTTAAATTAGGATAACAAATCTTAATTCTTTAAGATTTTGAAACTCTAATTTGAAAATTAAGATTTTTAAATTAGAGTTTACAAACACTAATTCTCAAATTAATCCCTAATTTATGATCTTACATTCAGTTGCATGTCCATAAAATTCAACAATTTTCACCTTCCTGAGGTACTGATTGTAACATTTATAAAATCTAACAATTTACAAAAGTAAATTTTTGCTGAATCGGTCGTCGGAAACACAGGCCATTTCGTTTACAGCACAACAGGTCTAGTGAAGAAGACGGCCGGAGGACGACCATCGTCGTCGACCAGATCTAACCCGCAGCAAACCAGGCCACGGTTAAGACCAACCTCCGACGCTGTGGCGTTGCGCGGGGTTGGTTGAGGCCACGATTAAGATCTAACCCGTCGACCAGATCCACCGGTCATCGGAGGACGACCATCGTCGCCGACCACATAGGAAAAAATGGTTCTAGAACGACGCAAGCAGATCTGGAATTTTACAACCACCACGACTTCGGGTTTCATCCTGTTTGACCACCACGGTTAAGACCAACCTCCGACTCTGCGGCGTTGCGACGGGGTTGGTTAAGGGAGGGGGCGTGGTCTAATAGAGGTGGCTGCCGAATGGGTGGGCGAAGGGAAGTCTTGGTGGCCAGGAAGGGGGAGGCAGATGGGGTGCGGCGCCGGGGAAGGGGAGGAAGAAGGGGCTGGTGGGTGACGGGGAAGGGGGAGGCAGGTGGGGTGCGGCGCCGGGGAAGGGGAGGAAGAATGTGTGGGTGGGTGACGGGGAAGGGGGATGCAGATGAGGGGCGGGGGGGGGGGGGGGTTAAGAGTAAAGTAAAGATGAAATAAAGTCTTTTTTTTAATGAAGTAATGGCATTAAAAAAAAATAAGGTTCGAACTCAGGGGCAATACAGTCTTTTCATTAAAACCGTTAAGATTTTTAGGGTTCCGTTTGTCGATGGACATAAGTGTTACATTTTGAAACTTTGTGTCCTTGAGTGTAATTACCCCCAAATCTCAGAGACATAGGTGTAATTAGCCCTAACTTCAATAACGAGCTAAACTCCCGGGCTTTGCTAAGTATGGGAAGGGAAGTAGTTTATTTTGAAATGGGAGAAAGGAGATCGCAGGGTTGGATGTTTAGAGTTCATGGGGTTAGAGGTTATTTTACGGTCATTTAAAATTTAAAACTTATTTTAACTTTATTTTAAAATTATCAGAATTCAAGAAAATAAGAATAGAGTTTTGGAAGGTAAAGAAAATGCCGAACAAATCCAAATATACATAGTACAGATACCTCAGCATGCTTCCTTAAGCAATCCTTTGAAGTTACAAAATATTGTATAATTCAGATCACTGATCCCAACCACCGAAGATCATCAGATTTATTGTATACAGCAGTAATATTCTGCCTCTCTTAATCCTTTTGATAATATTAGGCATTAAAGCGATCGGAGATCATGCAATATTATTCAAGCACCTCCATAACCATAACATCTTTGCTGTCCATCTCTGCATCCTCTTCAGTTTTATGAAGAGCCAATTTTGGACTAGTAGTATTTGACCATGGTTTTAGACTACAATGAACCGACGGGAAGTGGCCACCGCCATTTATGTGGAAGGTGTCCTCCGACGACCACCACAATTAAATGAAGAGAAGACGGTTTCCTAGGATAACGGGTGTCCTTTTTCTGTTCTTGTTTAAGTGCCTCATTTATAAATAAATATTTATAACTTTTCTTTACATAAGTATATACGAGAATCGATCTAAATTTAGCAATGAAAAAGAATTCTTATTTTTTCAGTTGATATGAGACCGTTCACGTCTCACAATGAAGGGTCCAGATCATCTTTTTTTAAAGAGAACGTTACATCTGATCGCCACACTGTATTGCGGGTAGTGTTCATTTCTAATATAATCATTATTGTCTTCTTTTGAAATAAAAGATTATCTAACGGCCACAAAGAGCAACGGATGACAAAACTGCTTTTTTCTCCTCCTTTTTTGACACTATGTCCGTCATAATTATTGGAAAACCATATTGTATCACCAAATCTCATTTTTGAAACTATATTTAACCATATGCTTATTCATTCATCGCATTCATCACCAAATTCATTTACCATATCAATTACGTCAAATCAATCAATAAAGATAAAGTGAAAACCAAAACAAGACGGACGAAATTCATGAGAGTAATAGATTCATAGCGAAAGTCTCAAAACAGTCTGAACTAATGAAACAATAATAATAAGAAGAACAATATTCTAAACATCCGTTACGTCCTTCTTCTTTTACTCAAGAGACAAAAAAAATTCATTGGTGACACATTTTTTTTCTTTCGTGTAACGACGGTTCATCACATTGTCTTCTGACACGCTTCGCACCGCTCCTCTTATGCTCCTTACTTTTGAAACAATACATAGCTTTTGCGTGCGATTATTTAGGCATATGATACTTAAAGAAATGGGGTTTTACAAAAAAGGAAAAAGAAAATCTGAAATTAAGGCAATGAAGGGTCAAGGAAAGCGGCGTCGTTGGTGGGTACGAAATATATATAGCTTCATCTATGAACTGGTACCAAGTCAAGGCTGTGTATTTAGCTTTGTGACAGAAAAGTAAGAGAGGTACTTAGCTCGGAAGATTTGGAAATCCACCAAGAAATACCGGAACTAAAAAAAAAATCAAAACAACATATTGCACACTTTTTAGTCCTCCTTTGACTTGCTTTGCATTTATTTCATTATTATTTCATTCAAAATTTGAACAAATAAATGAGAACAGGGTCAAGAAAAAAGGGCTCAAGGTAGATATGTATTTAGCTCGCAATGAATTTGCGCAACGTACGCGTGACTAGAAATGTTTTTTTTTTCTGCCTCTCTCACTGTCGGATAAGAATCCTTTACTGTACAGATGTTAATGAAAAAAATTATCACTTAAAATATTTTCTCCATATTGTTAAAATTTATAGCCGAGTATCACTCACTCTCACCCTCATCTCTATCATTTTTAGTCCTATCAAAGAGTTCCAGAAAGTATCCTATTATTGGCATATGTACTCCAAACATTTGGACTATCATCAAAACTTGATTGAACATGAGCAAAAGGCTTACCAATTTTTCAAAAGTTATTCACCAACTAAATGACATTTTCAAATTGTGCATAGTCAATATCATCGTCAACATCCATCATGAAGCACAAAATGCAACCCATTGATAACATCTCTCCGATGGGACAAACTTCGACCTAATGATAGAGCAAAATTAGCTTTTGTCAAAACAAAGTTGCTTTACGACTACTACGGTACCACCCAGCAAAAATCATAAATGTATGTTTTGAAATACGCGTCGAAGAATAGTATGTTCGTTTATCCAAGTATGGCATCCCCTCAACCCACCACCTCCAAGTAACACCTAAACTAACAGTTTATATTTTTATTAAATACACAAAACCTTACTATTGAGATGTAAATTTTCTAGTTTGGGTCTCTTATCACACAATTCCGCAGGTCCTTAAATCTTCGGTGCCATAGTTATCAAGAAGGTACATCGTAGGGCAACTACAATGGTTGCTTTCAAACAGAATTAGGAATATTATCAAGTTGTATCATCTACTTCTCTCGTTTTAGCAGATGAGAATATAGCTAGACAATGTTGAGAGTTTCCCGAGCAATAGTTATAACAATTTAAAACCGTTAGAAATCTGTCTCATTTATCCCGTCTTCCTGTTAAATCCGACGAAGAGCATGCCTCAAATATACCCCAAAATCAGGGGGCTGTCTCATCCACTTCATCAATGGTACAATGCTTTAACAAAACTAGAGAAGTTTTGGTAGAGCTAATTAACCTCTAGCAAAGCAAACATCTTTTCATCTTATAAGTATTATTAAATGCAATCAAAATATTTTCCAAATCACGAACGCAAATGACTTGTTCACGGTTCTACGTATATATGCATGAATTATCCAGAGAGGAGCGCATTTGAAAGATAACATCAAATCACCACCACCATTGTTGTCTGGTCCACGACCAGGCACCGGCATTAACCCTAGTGTAAACCCTTCACACAATTAGGATCACAGCATTGCCCAGTAGTGACTAAAAGCATGTACCAAAATAGAGAGCATCAAATGAACCAAAGGGCAACTTCGAGAGAGAAACACCCTTCTTCTTTACCAACCCCCCCTTCACTTTCTTCTCTTTCTGTCCTGTGTCACTCATCAAAGTGGAAAAAGGACCGCTGAAAGAGACGAACCCCAAGTACAAAATTTGATCAGAGAAACTGGGGAAAGAAGAGAGATTGGGAAACATAAAGTTTAGGGCTTTGAAAGCTTTCCTTCATTCATTCATTATATCGAATAAAGCCACACACACACACACACACCCCTATCAGTCTATCACACTCTCTCTCTCTCTCTCCCTCACATGCACTGAAAAGAACTGGCTCTAACCACAATTGCACAAACCCTAGCCACTTCTTTCGACTGCCAAGCTTTTACTTTTATCCAAACCAAGAAGTTAGGTACCAGATGGGAGATAAATCAGAATTCAGAATCATCATATCCATGAACCATTATCTCTAGCCAGTGGCTGCAGCAAAGCTGATCAGAAGCCAGAAATCCCTCAGCACTAGCTGGCAGAGATATGGTCAGTCACAGACTTCAAAGCAAAGCTGATCCAATCCCATCCCATCCCATCTCATTCCACCCAATCCTAACTATCCCCCTCAAGAAACCAACCACAGAATTGTAACCAAACCCACGTATACCCATTATACATACACACAAATATTTCACATCACACCCAGTAGAAGTAGCAGGAAAACATGAAATTGAGCAGGCTCATTCATTCAGTTGCTAGCAAAAAGTAAGCCGTTCTCTTCGATTCTTTAAACTGGGTACTAAATAGCAGCCGCTAAAACTAATCCAGTACATTAACAAAGTTGTAGTAGTAATTAACAAGAAACGATTCCCCAAAAATTTTCACAGGAATGCCATGAAAGAGCAGAACCTCCAAATTGAAATTACAAATTAACCATGATGTAAATCCATCCTCATCAGTAAGGTGGTGGGGGTGGAACTTGTCTTGGGGTGGGCGCCCAAATAACGTCAGATGGCAAGTGGCAGCTGTAAATAGACATCCCACAGGACTCCGCCGCCTGCCCCGGCGGATGCCCGCTGTCTCTGCCGCCGGAGGCCGCCGGGGACAGCGACTGCCCATCGTCTCCACCGCCACCGCCACCAGACCCCGTATTCCTCGCCTCATCCTCACACGGCAACCTGTGGTAAGAAGGGTTGTTAAACGACGCCGCGATAACATAAACAGTACCAGCGGCCATCAGCGGACCCACCACCGTGCCTCCGACTATCTGCCCCTGTGGACCCGCCAAGGAAATGGTAAACCCGTTTGCAAACGGCGTCGTCATGGAAGTCGCAACTCCCGATAAAATGGTTGCAGAGATAGAGAGTATGTCGAAACGGCCGTGGAAGGTGACCGTCGCACCTGGCGTCGTCGAGGGCTGACGGAGGGTGACGTTGGCGACGGTGCCAGAGCCGGTGAGCACACAGAGGCCGGTGTTTCTTTTCCGGCAGAATCTTGATAAGGACTCGACTATGTCCAGTCCACCAGGGAGTTCGAGCACATACGGGCTCATGGCGGGCTCCGTATCTCGGGTAATAATCACGGGCGGTTTAGGCTTGTTCTTGGACCCGGGCGGACGGCCTCTGGGCCGGCGGACCACCTCAATGGAGGCTCCGTCATTTGCGTTGGTGGGTGGGTCCTTCTTGATGCTGGTTGTGGGGGTGGTGTGGCTGGGGCTTCGGCTATCGGCTTCCTCCGAGGTCTGGCATTCGCGGGAGAACTGGAAGTGTTGGTGGTGCTGGTGGGCCGCGGAGGTGGGGTGGTAGGAGGGTGGTTGTTGGTGGTGCGGTTGGGTTTGGGTTTGGTGGTGATAATGGAGCTTGGCAAACATGCTATTGGAGTGATCCTTTTCTTCTACATATTCTCCTTTCATTTTCTTTTCCCTTCTATTTTCCCCTTCAATCTCTCTCTCTCTATCTACGATTTGTTTATGCATATAAATATTCTTTAGAATGAACACAAGCTTTGAACAGAAGTAGTAAAGATAGAAAGGAGGAGGGATAAGGAGAGAGACAGGGAAGGGGGTTTGAAATTCTCTAGTTGAGTATGTACTGTATATAGCAACTATTACAAGTCTAGAGAGAGAGAGAGAGAGAGAGAGAGAGAGAGAGAGAGAGAGAAATGGAGGTGGGTGAACTTGGAAACCAAGCAAAGACTAACGGGGGGACGCCGCTAGCAGCTGGCTGGAGTTGAAGAAGGTGAGAGAAGTAGGGTAGAGACGTAGGGTATACTTGGCCACTTGTGGGTGTGAGATTTGATATTGGTGGCAATGTTTACTAATAGGATTAAATGCACATAAAATCCCGTACTTTGGAGTCATTTACACGGAACAACCAGGGTTTGAATTTTGATTCCCACGATCCCAAACTTCCAATTTTGGTGCACATAGCACCATTTGACCGTTGAAATTTAAAATCTGAGGACGGCTGTTATAATTTCAAGGTTAAAATGGGCACTTCACTGAAATGTCCTTGTTGGCAACCACATCACCCGAACGCCTCGCTCGGCGGTCAAAATGGGCGTCAGTTCCGTCGGCTAGGGCGTCGGCGCGATTGGGGTCTCTTGGAAGGCCTCAGTACTGATCATGCGTCAGGGAACATGGCCGATGATGGCTATGAGGGGGATGCTGTCGAGGAGGGCGTCGGCAAGGCCGCTAATGAGGTTGGTGGCGCCGGCAAGACCGCTGACGAGGTTCGTCGGCAAGGGTGTAGGCAATGCGGCGGGGGACCTGGCTGGTGATGGCTACGAGGGGGACGCTGTCGAGGAGGGTGTCGGCAAGGCCGCTGACGAGGTTCGTCGACAAGGCCGTTGGGTTTGCAAGTGAAATTAGATGAGAGAAAGAGATAGAGAGTCTGACTTAGAGAGAGAATATTAGGTCGGCAGTGTGTTTATGGAGGAAGTTACCTTTGTGCCCTTTGGCTTCTAACAGACATCCCAAAAAATTGACTGAAACCGTTAAATGGTGCTACGTGCACCAAAATTGAAAGTTTGGGGTGATAAGAATTAAAATTCAAATTCTGGGGTGTTCCGTGTAAATGACGCCAAAATATGATATTTTATGTGCACTTAATCCTTACTAATAAAGCTTAAACAACAAACAGGAAAGAGAAGTTCAATTTTGGGTTATTAGCTGAATAGAAGCTTTGGCCTTGCCCTGCTATTATAGCTTTTGTCCAAGTTTGAAAGAAGAGGTGGTAGCCCAAAGGGGGAGAGAGAAGTCTTTTTAGCCGCCTTTCCGACCGAGTGGATAGACAGAGACTGGGGTTTGATGTGTTCTCTTTTTGGGTCAAGGGGGATGTGGATCTCTCTCTCTCTCTCTCTCTTTCGCTTCTCTCTCATCATATGCATACACATATATACATATAGAGTCAGAGCCTATATATGTCTCACTCATCACTAGCCATTGCCTTGTGGTCTCGTCACTTGGCTTGTCTTGACACGGCATGGATGGCTCTGATGAATTCAAATCTCAGGTCACTTCCTTTGACGACAGATGATTTCATTTCCATTTCTTTTGCTATTTTCTTTGAGATAATTATTCATTAATTTGAATAAATTATATTTATATCTATTAATCAGACGAAATATAAAAATATATAATAATTTTAACAAAAAGAACTTATTGTCCCTAAATAAAATTGAGATTTCATCTTCTTTTATCTTTTTTTCTCTCTTTTTATCTCCTGTGTCTTCAATTTCACACACAAAAAAAGCCTAACGCCAAGGCAACGACAGATCTGGTCAGCGGCGACGGTGGTCCTCCTCCAGCCGTCTTTTTCGCGAGACTTGTTGTGCCGTTAAAGGAGTGGGGCTGGTTGGTTAGGTGGCGATTAGGGCTGCGGCGGCAGGGAAGGTGTGAAGTGGGCACGGTTGTGGGATGAAGGAGGGAGAGGGCTGGCGGCGCGGGGCGAGTGAGGGGGCTACAGCTGGGGGTGGGGGGAAAGAAGAGATGGGGAGATAAGAGTGACATCGCCGGCGATGAGGCAATGCCAGCAATAGATTGGTTGCAGACAGTGAGAAAGGCTGAAGGCGCAAGTTAGGTGGCACAAGCGTTGGGAATAAAATTGGAGAGAGAACAGATCCATTTCTTTTAAAAATTAAAGAGAGAACAAATCAATTTTCAAAACCCTAATTTGAAAATTAGGGTTTGAAATTCTAATTTGAATTTTTTAAAATCTAGTCAGTATATGCAGTACAAAGGCAGTACTGCCATTTTGATAATACGTAACGATGACATCATAAAAAAAGTACATTTTTTTACGCAGCTCTGACGGATGGACACAAGTATTACAAAATTAAGATTTTTGATCACACGATATGTTACATTTTGAAACTTAATGTCCTTAACTATAATTTCACCATAACCTCAAGGATATTGTTGTAATTATCCTTTTTCTTTCTCACGCGTGTCTATAAAGAATAGAAATAATCCCACAAAAATTAATGTAATAATTTTAATTAAGAGTTTAAATCATTCTATAATTTTTTACATAAAATAAATTTTAAAATCCTCTGATGAATCTTTGAATTGGTCGCGGTTTGAGGACCAAAACAGTTTAGTCTTGAAATGTTGGCCTTGGCGTCTTCAATATATATAGTTGAAAGCTTGTCGAAGCGGTGTTTAATAGAGGATTTCGAGGTTTTATCCTAAACAAGTGCGGCAATCCTTGAATTGTGAAATCACCAAATTTGAAGAGAAAGTACTCAACTTCGTGTCTTGGAAATGCTCGATTGAAGAACACTACTAGATTAATGCATATTGTTCCTCAAATGAAGTACATAGTGTGAGACGATAGAGTTTTGACAGAGTTTTGATTTTGATTATAAAGCCTCTTTTGTGTGTTTCTTTTCTACCACAAGCTTTTCATTTATAGGTAAGATAGTTTACTTAAATTTAAAATATCCATGAATTCGGCCTTAATTTTGTAATTAAAGAGATTTTGTCCCCTTTGAATTTAAAATGATTTGTGATCGAATTTTGGCTTGATTCTAATAGGTAATATAATTAAGCCATAACAATGGACTCCTAGCTTGTAGGACCATTAAGCTGGAACAAATTCTTCTTATAAAATTTTGGTCAAAACCATTTTTTTTGGGGGGGGGGGGGGGGGGGGGGGGGGGAACCCTTTGCTATATCAGTGCATTTACCAACTCCTCTTGCGATATTGGATATTTGACCCGTTGATAAAATTTTGTATAATTGACTAGTACAAATACACTACAAAAAAATGTCTTTTTAACGACGGAATATTATCAACAGAAAAATTCGTCGTTAAAATCACTTTTAACGACGGATTTACATCCGTCACTAAAATTCCTTCGCTGAAAAGACATTTCCCTTGGCCATCCTTGTTGGTAGCTGTCGTCGAAATCAGCCGACCTACAGAGGAGGCAAATACTAGTTGCATGAGTTGCATGAGCCGGTCGCCCACGTCGCCAGCATCCTGTGATGCCGCCGTCAGCTTCTATCACCCCGCGAACAATCCTTTCCTACTACCACCAGTGTTCGTCATTGGCTCCCTTCACCTGGCTGCAAGTACCAGTCATTACCACATCACTGACATCCTTTATGGCCGCAGCTAGCTCCTGTCACTGATATTTTCGCTCCTGCCAACATCATTGAGGCCATCTCTATAGCCCTTTCGTTCTTCACTCCCTTCGATCAAATGTCTTCTGACTGAATGATTTAAATTCAGTATTTCAGTTTTGATATAATTTAGGTTTTTTGCACTTGTTCTTATGTGCATACTTATGTTATCCTCTTTCTTTCTTTTTTCCAATTTTTCTTGCAAGAAAGATGGCTTGCAGCTTGATTCAATAGGAATGACAAGGTTAATGACTGCACAAAAAACGTTCTTGACACGACGCGTATTAATCGGACTGGTTTTAGGATTGTGCTCAGTATGTCTTGCAAGTATACTTTCCCTCATGTACAAGCCCTTTGTTAACCTGCATTATGGACACAATCGCGAAAGACTTATCAGATGGCTTAAAAGACCCGTTTGGCATGACTTGTATTTGGAGTCATTCTCATTCGCGAAGTTATCTGTTCACTGGCACTCTTGATATGACCAAACAGTTCTCGATCAGATTGCTTTGAAGATCCGCTTGGCATTGTATTTGGATATGTCCTCATGCGCAAAATCCTTGGTGATGGCACTTCTGATGTGATCAAGATCACTACAAGAAACAGTGCCTTTAGCGACCGCCAGACGCGGTCGCTAAAGGTGTCAACGCGGTTGCTAAAGGGTTTTAGCGACCGCGTTAGAGCCGTCGCTAAAACGGTCGCTATAGGCCAGGTCACTAAATTTTAGCGACCGCATTGACTTCATTTAGCGACCGATTACGGCGGTTGCTAAATATTTTTTATTTTTATTTTTTTAAATTTTTTATTAAATTATATTATATCTTTAGCGACCGAGAATTGCGGTCGCTAAATATTTTAAAATATTATTTTATTTTTTAGAATAAAATATATTAGCGACAGCTTGATTTTAGTTAGCGACCACACATCGCGGTCGTAAAACCTTGCTTTGCAAAAAAAATTTGCAGGTCAAATAATTTGTCCAAAACCTGTCCCAGAACTAATATCAATTCATAAGCAGTTCACATCCAATCCAATCGATCCAATAACCAATTTAATCTCAGTTGAAATGATTTTGAATGAATGCGTTGAAAGCTTTCAACGCATTCATTCAAAACCGTTTCAACTCCCTGTCCCGCATTCATTCAAACAGCTTGTTGCATTCATCAAAGTATAGATAAACGTTAACATATGCATTAAAATAATAGAATTCATACAGTTAAGTACTGATGATCAATTCAAAACAATAAAATAACATTCGTTGCATAAATCTAACCAAACCCCTATCCAAATCACTCGTCGGCAAAACAATCAGCCCCGTCATCATCTTCTTCATCCCTTGATGAAGAATACACGTTCGATCCAACAACATCTTCATCGCCCTGGGGGTCACCGGCACTAGGATCATCGGTATCACCCTGCACGAAGCCATACAAATGATTCAACATCATATATCAAAACAAGATCACATATAGAGCACAAAATACATACGTACTTGAGAAAATTTGTATTACATGTAGTTTGGGCCCCTTTATAATTACATAACTGTCATCAAGCATCATCCGCATCCGTGCATCAAACATTGCGTTGAAGCGCTCTTCCTCCGTCGCAGCCGTCGCATCTGCCCGAGGACCGGTACAACTGGTCTTGCCTGACGATTGAGGTCTGGCGGCTAACAACGCTCATGCGGACTGACGAGGGTGGCCGAGTATACGGTCCTTCCTAGGACCCCCCGTAGTGTCTGACCACAACGAGAACTCGTCCACTGCCTGGCTACCGTCTGGCTGCGAGTTGGCCTGAAGTCTCTCTCAAATAAACTATTTATAAGAAAACAACAAAAATGTTAGAGAAATTCTATTAGCCACAATCGCAGAACTAATACAATAGGAATACAAAAGTAATACATGAGTTACGTGCTCACCGTAAACTGCTCGGCGCTCTCAGACACCCACTTCCCATCACTATTCTGGTGGGTGCGCTCAAAATGGCAGAGCCGCGTAGGGGGCCTCCTGTCAGGGTCCTCCTCTGTCAACCTCAGCTCGTGCACGGTAAATGGACGGGAACCAGCACTGTGCTTCATCTTCTTCTCGCTCTGAGTCATCTCCGTGCCTCGCTCACTCAGCTTCGCCCAGTATGGAGTACTCCAATGCGACACCAGCTACCCCCACATGGTTTTGAAGAAGAACTCGGGGTTGTGGTCCCTCGTCATAGATATATCTGTCGTACCCGTCCGAGCTAGCGCCCACCTCCTCGCATTCAACATCCATTTCTTGTAGTTCTCGGCACAATGCCACTCCCACGCCTGCCTCCCGAGTTCTCACTCTCCTTCCGACTCAAATTTGAAATGTCCTGAACATAATTCAACACAATTGAAAAACACGGTTAGCAATAAAAATTTAGCAATAATGTACTTCTAAAACTGCGAAAGTAAAGCACATACAAAATATTGCACTCCTTACCAAAAACTTCCCCCAGACAAGCTCTTTGTCTAATTCCGTCCACGACCCCCACGTCGCATAAGGCTGTGGGAGATGAGCCTTGATAATAGGACCGATCTTGGTCTTAACACAATCCTCAACAAAACTAATTACAAGAAATCACAGAGAGATACATCAATCCCAATATAAGTGCATACTACAATAGAATTGAGCTTTGAAAATTAAAACCATACTAATTGTTTCGGACATGAGCAGTAATCCTCTGCTCCGGGGTGGCTGGAAGAGGTATTCTGCGGGTGATACCTCATGGTACAGATGAACTAGACACTGCAAAATGATGAAAAAGGAAATCATTATATATAAATTTATATATACTGCAAGTAATTGCTTTCAATCCGACACAAAACTAATATCGTCTCACCATGGTCTGAAGCAACTGATGACGATGACGGCTGCTCAGTAGTAGCCGCATCACCAATCTTAGGGAGGGAGGTTGACTATGCCGAAGCAGCTCTGCGACGGCCACCTCCACGACCTCGAGGTGCACTGGATCTCGGCATATCTATAATGTAGTTTGCCCGAATAATAAACAATTTAAGTGCAAAATAAAATTAATAACAATGCCCAATTGCCCGAATAATAAACAACTTAAGTGAAAAACTTAGTATGCTAACAATGTGGCACTGTCGACTATAAAAGACAACCCAAATTAAATATTCAACCACCATCAATTAATAACTAATTCAATGTAAATAATAAACAAGCATGTCTAGAAGTACATTGATAAGAATTTTTTTACTCTACAAAGTCAATCACTATCACTAATAGACAACGGAACATCTTCCTCCTCCTCGTTATCTTCATCCCCTTCATCTTCATCGTCTTCTTCTTCGTTATCAACGTCTTCCTCAGTATCGTTGTGGTCGTCATTGTCATCACCATCATCATCATCATGGAGGGCTTCAGCATCGACCTCTTTTCCAGCATGGCCTAAATCGCAAAGAGGCTCATTAACAACATCATTATTCTCCTGAAGTGGTATCACTATGGGAGCATCATCCTCTTGGTACATCTCAACGAACACATCATCATCAACAAAGCCTCTTTTGGTCTTGATAACAGTATGCCAATTTGGATCCTTCCTCGTCACACCCTTTGCATAGAAGACCTGCGTTGCCTGAGCTGCAAATACAAATGGTTCGTAGGATCCGAGCATTGACCTCATATTAACGTCTACAATCCCATGTCGACTAACTTGAATACCAGCTGTAATGCCAAACCATTTGCACTTGAACATTACCAGTCGATTACCGCTGCCATAATAGTCTAGTTCAACAACCTCCTCCAACTGCCCATAAAAATCACGCTCGCTATCATTATAACAATCACCTTTGATCAAAACTCCACTGTTTTGTGTTTGTTTAGTAAGGTCAACTTACATCGTGTTAAACCTAAACTCGTTGACAATGTACCCTTTATGACACAATACTAGTCTACTCGGGCCAGCAGCAAGCAACTTGAGACGGACATCAACTCCATCATGGACGATCTACAACAGTAAATAATTTGCACAGAGTATTAGCTTATTACATGCGGGCTCTATTAGAAATGAAAAGTAGGTTTTAGAACTTACGCGCTGTCGAAACCACTCAGGGAACGCGTTATTTCGCATTTTTTAAGTTGTCCATCTGATATCCCAGGGTTTGCTAATAACACTTCCTCATCATATTCACTACATGTTATATGGCATCATCATTATATTATGTCACTAAATACTATGAGAAGGAAGATATGTACGCAACTACTTACACTATGAATGTTGCAACTTCATTGTAATTCATGAGAGCGCACAATGTTGCGGTAATGTATTCCTCCTCGGATAGATATCGATTGATGCTTGCTCCAAGTGCACGACCAAGATGCTTGACTATGGAAAGACGTTCATCGAATTCTGTGTCGACACTATTGTCATTGCGACCAAGTCGATTCATCTTTGTATCAACATCAGTCTCAAAGTAAAGGGAACAGAAGTTGGTAAGTTCCTCAAGGATGTAAGCCCCTGCAATTGAACCTTCAACACGGGCTTTGTTTCGCACCTTTTTCTTAAGGTCAAACATAGACCTATGTAAGAAATAAGGATTGATTTCAGTAATCAATGCATGTGTGCAAGTATGAAATACAATTTGAAGAAGGATGGGTGACATCACCTCTCAAATGGATACATCCATCGATACTACACAGGTCTGCCCACTCTAGCCTCATATGCTAAGTGAATGGTCAAATGCTCCATCGAGTCAAAGAAGGACGAGAGAAAGATTTTCTCTAACTTGCACACTGTCTCAACAATATTTTTCTCAAGAATCTTAACATTACTCTCTCGGAGCACCTTTGAGCACAAATCCCGGAAAAAATGACTAAGTTCAGTCAATGCTTCATTTACTGGTTTCGGCAAGAGGTCACGAAAGACAATTGGTATAAATCTTTCCATGAATACATGACAATCGTGACTCTTTAGACCATGAAACCTACAATCTGTAAGGTTGCAACAGCGTGATATATTAGATGCATAGCCATCTGGCAGCTTCAACAGTTTAACCCACTCGCACACCTGTTGTATCTGCTTTTTATCCAATGTATATACTGCTTTGGGCAAAACGAACTTACCATTAACCATTCGTGGATGCAATTCACGTCGTATACCCAACACCTGCAAATTACTGCGTGCTTTTAAGTGATCCTTTGATTTGCCCTTGACATTTATGACTGTATTAAACACATTTTCAAAAATATTTTTCTCAATGTGCATAACATCGAGATTATTGCGCAGAAGGAGGGACAGCCAATAAGGCAGCTCCCAAAAGACGCACATTTTCTTCCAGTTGTGTTTTTTCCTAAAGCCAGGAAGGTTTAGACTAGCACCACACTTTCCAAATGGTACCGCATCCATGTCAAGGTTCTTTACGCACATATACACTTCCTCGCCAGACAATCTGTCATGTGTTTTAAGGTAATGGTCCACAGTTTTATCAAACTTATCTTTTTGCCTTCGAAATGGATGATTAGGCGGTAAGAATTGTCCATGACACCCCCAAAAGGAAGCCTTCCCCCCGTGCTTTAAGGTGAAAGCCTTACTCACTTCCATACAATAAGGACATGCCAACCTACCATGTGTACTCCACCCACACAACATACCGTATGCAGGGAAGTCATTGATAGTCCACATGACTGCTGCCCTCAAGTTGAAGTTCTGTTTAAGAGATGCATCAAATGCTGGGGCTCCAACTTTCCACAGATTTTTTAACTCATCGATCAATGGCCGCAAGTATACATCTATATTTCTACTCGGGCACGTAGGTCCAGGAATGAGTAATGATAAAAACATGAATTGTTTCTTCATACACATGTTCGGAGGAAGGTTATACGGGATAATGATCACAGGCCACGTAGAGTAGGGTGTGCTAGAGTGCCCAAAAGGTTTAAACCCATCGGTAGCGAGCCCAAGTCGCACATTTTGAACTTCTGCAGCAAAAGATGGGTGTCGATAATCAAATTCTTTCCATGCCTCTCCATCAGCAGAGTGTCTTAATAAATCGAGAACTTTGCTGCAGACGTGGCTTTGCCATCTCATGTGCTCTGTCGTTTTAAAAGAGTAGTACAACATTTAAAGCCTTGGTGTCAGCGGGAAGTACCGCAATATCTTCCATGCTATCTTTCTTTTATTCTCACTGGTCGGTTTATACCTTGCATGGCCACAAACCGAACACTCGCTCAAGTTATTGTTCTCCTTCCAAAATAAGACAATCATTATTACAAGAATCTATCTTCTGGTACCCCAAACCAAGTTTCGTCATCATTTTCGTAGCACTATAGTACATGTTAGGCAACTTCTCATCCTCTGGCAACATTTCGTTATTAAGCTTCAAAAAAGCATCAAAACCCCTATCACTTAGACCATGCTCAGACTTTAAGTATCGCATCCTTGTCACTGCAGATAACTTGGTGTGCATTGTACTTCCATTCCATATTGGCTCCTCAGAGTCTTGTAACAGTTTATAAAATTTATGTGCACTCGGGTTTGGCTCTTCTTCCACATTAGGGTTACCATCGTTAAAATAGTTATCCCAATTAATGCCACTAGGCCCAGCTTCCATTACCATATGTTGATACTGGAAAAATCCCGGATCTCTAGGGCTGTACTGTCTGAACTCAACGGTGACCTCAGTGGGCACCCTTAGAATTGGTTTTCCGTGCTGAGTCCAATTCGTATAGTTACTCATAAAACCTCTACGGAACAAATCAAAAGTTACATTGTCGAGGGTTTTCCAACTTAACAGCTGACAACCATTGCACGGACATTTAATCGTCCCGTCATCCACAAACTCCCGTTAATTCAAAGCAAATAGAATAAACTCGTTCACTCCCTGTCTAAACTCTTCTAATACCCCAATCCCACTTGGAGCAATCCTCCTTCGCATCCAACTTTTACCCACTGACATGATATATATCTCTCACTGCCTGTTAAACCTATACAAGTCGAGTTTAAAATTAACCTTCAATTTGAAAAAAATATATTGAGTAGTCACTTACAAGTGAGTGTTAATCAGGGTTAAGTAGGGATAATTAGGGCATATTAGAGCTGAGTAGTGTTGATTAGTGCTAATTTAGGTAGCACGGACACAGACACTGTTGATCAGTGTTAAGTAGGGCTGATTAAGGGTAATTATGGGTAATCAGTGTTGACTAGTGCTAATTATGGGTAATTAGGGCTAATCAGTGCTACTTAGCCTAATCAGTGTTGATTAGTGCTAATGTAGGTAGCACGGATACGGACATTGCGTCTGATACCGACACCGACCGGGACATCGCAAAGAGGTGTCGGACACGTGTCCGGAGTGTTGCTCAGGGTTAATTAGTGATAATGAGGGTCGATTAGCCTAATCAGTGTTGACCAGTGCTATTCAGTGTGGATTAGCACTAATCAGGATTAATCAGTGTTGATTAGGGCTAATCGGTGGCGAAACCATAATTTCACCCCATGGAAGATGATTCTTATTAACCTAATTATCCTATGGAAGATGAACCTCATTAACCTAATTTCAACCCACCATCTCATGTTTCATAAGCGCGTTAACCTAATTTCAACCCATAATATCTAAACCTTGTCTAAGTTTAAGAACTGCAGATGTAATGAAAATGCTCATAATATCTTCAAGAATTGTTGCATCGAACACTTGCAGGAGCGTACAGAAAAATCAAGAACCAAATCGAATCTACTTCAGAAATTGACAAATTAAGATCAAGGGCCTTTTTGATCTGGAACCCTAACTTCTATAAGATTGACAGTAAATCTAAGTATCACAAATTAAAGATCAAATAGATTTAGATCAACAAAGCGTAACCTAACATTGATGCAATAAAAATTGAATCTAACGGATTAAAAGTTACCTTTGGGGTCCTAAACTGAACCAGGTAAGATGAGAGAAACAAAAAAAGAGAGAAAGAGCTGGGCTTGCCGACACGTTCGCAGCGAGGTGGCTTGCCGGCGGGGAAGGGTTCGGGGAGATTAGGCTTGTCGGCGAGGAAGTGATCTTTGGCGGCAGTCGCGGTGGTTGGGAGAGACAGGCGGTGCATAGTTCGGGGCATAGGCGGCGCACAGCTTGGCTTGGTGGTGGCCGGGAATCATGGTCGCAGCGGGGAGATTAGGCTTGCCTGTGAGGAAGTGGTCTTCGGCGGCAGTCACGGTGGTTAGGAGAGACAGGCGGCGCACAGCTTGGCGGTGGCCGGGAATCGTGGTCGCAGCTACAGCGTCGACAGGGTGTGAGGATCAATTAGAGCAGAGAGAGAGAAGGAAAGAGAGAGAGAAAAATTAGGGCATATGGCACTTTATATATCACATTTAGCGACCGCTAAACCGGTCGCTAAATTAGCGACCGCTAAATCCGTCGCTAAATCGAGTCGCTAAATTTAGCGACCGGTTTAGCGGTCGCTAAATTAGTGATTAACCCCGCGGTCGCTAAATGTGCTGCCATTTTTTTTGTTTGACCCTGCCATTTTTTCCTATACTTAGCGACCGCTATTTATGTCGGTCGCTAAATTCCAATTTAGCGACCGCTATTTATGTCGTCCGCCACACAGTGTGGCGGATGACCCCTAGGCTGACACATGTCAGTACCTGTCCCGTCAGTCCTTGTCCTTATCTGTCACGTCAACAGTTGGAAGTACACAGTGGCGGCCAATATATTGTCCGCGATATAGTATAGCGGACGGATAACATATATACAAAAAAACCCTAACTACGATACTCTTCTCCATTCTTCCTACCACAAATATTTTTGTTGGCAAGCAGATCTGCGCAATTTCTTCTTAATAGCAGCTTTAATACCCTAATAGATCACGTAAGTTCACAAAATCAATCCTTTACATGTTCGTAATCCATAATTGTGATGAATATTGCGTTTTATGCGTAGTTTTGATTATGCATTGAGCATGTGCTAGCGATGATGAGGATTTATATATGTAGGTATAAGTTCATGAGCTAGCGTTTGTAAAATCCTATTTCGTATATGTATATATATCTATTATATATATATGTATAAGTTCATGTGCTAGCGTCGTATTTTTGCGAGCGATTGTCAAAATCCAAACCGTAAAATCCAAACTGAGAAGGTTTTTCCCTTATTTCAGTTGCAAAAAATGGAATTTAACCCTGGACCAGAAGATCCATCCGTGTTATACGACCAAGCCAACCATATCAGTACGCTCATATGGGATGGTGGAGTAAGATACATTATTTATCAAACTTTCTTATTCTTACGAACGTTGTATACCGTTTGTTTTGCTTAAATTGTATTTATTAATTCATAGGAAAGAGAACTTCTCACCACCGTAGAAGTATCTCACGAGTTCACATCATGGAATTTGAACAAGTCCCAGAAAAAGATACTGCGTGGAATTGGGTTTGGGATTTTCACGCATGGGCAGATCTTTCAACAGCTTGACCGGGCCTTGATAGGTGCCCTTGTTGAGAGGTGGAGAAGTGAAACGAACACGTTTCACTTCCTGCTCGGAGAGATGACAATTACCCTAGAAGATGTAGGGTTCATCTTAGGGTTGCCGGTGACGGGGCGGCCGGTAATTGCTCCTCCGTCGGAAGCAACGAATAAGAGAACCGCTAGGGACTTCTTCACTTCGATACCCCAGGATCAATTTAGCACTGGCGGTATAAAGTTGAAGTGGTTGGTAGATACCTACGGGGTTTTGCCGGAAAACTATACGGGCCGTGAGCTTGTGCTGTACACAAAGGCCTTCCTCTTGTGGGTGATGGGGGCAATTTTATTCCCAACGACGTCGAAGAACACGGTCAGCGTGAAATATTTACCGTTGTTGGGTAACCTGTTGGAGGTTGGGGATTATGCCTAGGGTGCAGCGGTTCTTTCGTATCTGTACCGAGCATTGCACAAGGCAACGAGGCCCGATCCAAAGCCATATGTGCATGTCTCTCGCTATTGCAGGTATATCATATAAATCCTTTCTTCGTTATTTTTTCTTTTTTTTTGCTGAATCGACGATATAAATATAATTTGCTGATGTTCTCAGGTGTGGTCTTATGAACACCTTGCTCCCGGTGCACCAACGCGTAGGGATGGAACCGACAAAGTGTGGCCTCGGTTGTGTGCTTGGGAGTACAGTCGGAGGGTAACCATTATCAGAGGAGAGTCGATCCCCATCACAACATTACGTACTATCGAGGGGAGTTCGACCGTCTATCTCCGGGCCAAATGCGTTGGGCACCGTACATACGTTTGGCGCGACGGGTGGGAGAGTCGTTCGTCTTCACGCTCTCCGGGTTACAGCGCACACCCCTGATCCACTTCGAGGTCACAGAGTGGCAGCTGCCAGACCGAGCAATGCACCATTTTGAGTTGGAGCAGGGTTTGCCAGTCGATGCCCTAGATATGAGGGTTAACAGGAACCCACCCGATGTCGGACGGTTTGGCAAGGCCAATGCGCACGAATTGTGCGCGGCCGAAATACAGCTTTGGACTTCTTGGCAGGACACACTGGCGGCCATCGTCTCGGAGCCTGACCCCGTTATCAGCATCGAACAGTACAATGAGTGGTACTACCGCATCACTCGGAGGAGAGTAGCCCCAGTAAACTTTGAACGTGGGGAGAGGTATGTGCCTAGGGGTCAGATCGATGAGCGTATGGCATACAATCTCGTAAGTTGCCCAACAAGTCTGACTTGTCTTGAATTTGATGAATATAAATGTCTGATTGAAGTTACTTATTTTTTATCTCTTTGGATGTAGGTTAATGCCTCGCTGGTATTCTTCCAGAAGTTGAGTGAGCGGAAGGATCTGGTGAGCGCAATGGGCGAGGATCTTCGCCAACAGGCTGCTGCATTGGCTTTAGGCTGCGGGAATTTTTTGCGCCAAGCATTGGGACAGTCTTAGGTCATCAGCCCAGATATCGGTTATACGGGTGTCAGCCAGGGATACGGTGATCCCTCCGGACAGGCTTCGGGGGTGAGCCAGGGAGTTGGTGGTCCCTCTGTAGCGGGGATGGGATAGGCTCGAGCGTCGTGGGATGATTACAGCAGCCCCTCCTTCAATTTGTTCTCAGAACCCCAACCCTTCTATCAGAGTCAAGTCACGCAAGACAGGCCTTTCTCCGAGGCACTGCCCATTGTCCCGTGGGCGGGACAAGTTGGCGCCCCCGGAGGGCAATATCCCCCGTTTGACCTCCCTGGGGGCAATATCAGCCGGCGAAAGAAATGGCCGGAGAGCAATATCAAGCCGAACAAGGAATTGGAGGCCGAACCAATCACTTCAAACACTTAGAAAATTTTTCAGTATTTGGGCGTCTGCTACACTGTCTAGCGGATAGAGAAGAAAAACCAGTCACTTTAAACACTTAGAAAAATTTTCAGTATTGGGGCGTCCGCTACACTGTGTAACGGACGAAGAAGAAAAACCAGTCACTTCGAACACTTAGAAAATTTTTCAGTATTTGGGCGTCAGCTACACTGCGTAGCGGACGGAGAAGCAGAAACAATCACTTCTAACACTTAGAAATTTTTTCAATATTTGGATGTCCGCTACACAATGTAGCGGATGGAAAAGCAGAAACAATCACTTTGAACACGTATTTGGACGTCCGCTACACTGTGTAGCGGACGAAGAAGCAGAACCAATCACTTCGAACACTTATTTGGACGTCCGCTACACTGTGTAGCAGATGGGGAAGCAGAAACAATCACTTCGAACACTTAGAAAATTTTTCAATATTCGGACGTCCGGTACACTGTGTAGCGGACGGAGAAGCAGAACCAATCACTTCAAACACTTAGAAAATTTTTCAGTATTTTGATGTCCGTTACATTGTGTAGCGGACGGAGAAGCACAACCAATCACTTCAAACACTTAGAAAAATTTTCAGTTTTTGGACGTCCGCTACACTGTATAGCGGACGAATACTTTCAACTAAAAAATTTCCCACCATTCAATCTCTCTCAATGAGAGCAAAAAGACCAACTCTAATCACAAATCAAATGTCCACTGATATGGACACAAATCAACTGATCTCAACACAAAAAAAATCACACCAATGACAGCTTTCTAAATAAATAATCACGATTTTATTAAATAAAATTATTGTAATGGTACAATGTCAACTAGGCGTCCTCATGTTTAGGCGGATGTTCGTCCTTAGACGGATTCTCAATAAACCTAATCTCTCTAGGCCGGCCTTTCAAAATTTGCCAAGCTATCCTATATCTAAAGCGTTCTACGCATCCTAAACTCCAGGCGGCCGCCTTGAGGCTCTCAGACCGACAGATGTAATCCATGTACATGCATAGGAAGACGCCACAGTCCGAAGTATTATGTTGCTTGGGCCTCGTCTTCTTCAATCGAAAATGGAGCTTTGGCCGCGCCAGTACAGGTACACCACGGATAGCATTGACCATGGCACAAAATATATTCTGCGAGAAACAAAAAACGGCGTAAGACACGAGTTAACATTTACAATTGGCAAGTTACAATAAGCATTAAACAATCAACTTCAAGATTACCATAAAGTCCAGCTGGGCTTTATACATCCGCAGCACAGGCATGTGGGGGGTATCGTCGTGGAGACTGTCGATCACCGATACGACTTTTTTCGTTGGTTCATAGCAAACCAAGTACCAGTGGCTTTCCCCTAGAAATGGGATTAGAAACACGTGGGCAACCATTGAGCTCACTGGACTATCCCTATTCAGATACGCTCGTAGGTTATCGGACGGTCTCCACTGACTCAACTTTTTCTTCCCCCTTCGTTCGACCCACTCATGCCATTCAGCCACTAGGAGGCTATGAAAAAAGGCATCCAACAAAAATATGGCAGGATACTCATTCGGCCGCCCCCGGCCCCTTTCCTTCAGAATCTCCACGTAGGTAGAGATGACGCCGCTGTCTAACCAACTCCTCGGAGCCAGGGAGGACATTTCTCCCCATGAGCAACAGTAATCCATCCCCTCAGGGTGATTCACACTATATAACGCTTTGTCTCGCGGGAACCCGCTAAAATACCGCTCTCTGATAATTTGGCATTTATGCGGCTTTAGGGGCTTCAGTGGATGCCCTTTGCGATATTCCCTCGGGGGTCGACCGGGGGATATTGCACTCCTTCGGGGGAGTCGACCGGGGGATATTGCCCTCCTTCTGCAAAAGATGGTCCCGCCCATGGGACAATGGGCAGTGTCTCAGACAGACTGATGTTTCCGAAACCCCAGTCCTGCGTGACTTGACTCTGAGAGAGGGGTTGGGGTTCCGAGTCCTGAAGCAAAGAGAAGGAGGGTGCACTGTACTCTTCCCACGGCGCTTGAGCCTGGCCCATGGTGCTTGGCGGTCCCCAATCACCACCCATTCCCAGTACAGAGGGACCACCGTATCCCTGGCTCACCCCCGAAGTCTGTCCCGAGGGATCACCGTATCCCGAGCTCACATAAGGGGGCTGCCACCCGGGTTCCCCCATCCCTGGGTGGACGCCTGAAGGTTGCCATGATGCTTGGCCCAAAAAATGGCTGCAGCCATACGCCAACAATTCTGCCTGTTGGCGAAGCTCCTCGCCCATTGCATCCACCAGATCCTTGTGCTCGCTCAACTTCTGGAAGAAGGCGAACGAGGCATTAACCTACATCCAAAGAGATAATAAATAAGTAACTTCATACACACTTAGAATCATCAAGGTCAATTAAAAGCACTGGTTGGGCAACTTACCAGATTGTATGCCATCTGCTCATCGATCTGACCCCTAGGGTGGTACTTCTCTCCACGTTCAAACCTTACTGGAGCTACTCTCCTCCGGGTGATGCGGTAGTACCACCCATTGTACTGTTCGATGCTGATCACGGGGTCAGGCTCCGACACAATGGCCGCCAACGTGTCCTGCCAGGAATCCCAAACCTCAAGTTCTCGTGCGCACAAGTCGTGCGCATTCGCCTTGCCAAACCGTCCGACACCCGGTGGGTTCCTGTTACCCCTCATATCTGGCGCATCGGCTGGCAACCCCTGCAGGCACTCAAAATGGCGCATAGCACGATCTGGTAGCTGCCACTCTGCGACCTCGAAGTGGATCAGGGGTGTGCGTTGCAACCCGGAGAGCGTGAAGACGAACGACTCCCCCACCCGTCGCGCCAAACGTTTGTACGGTGCCCATCGCATCTGGCCCGGAGATAGCGAGTCGAGCTCCCCCCGATAGTACGTAATGTTATGATGGGGATCATCTCTCCTCGGGTAGTGGCTGTCCTTCCGGCTGTACTCCCAGGCGCACAACCGAGGCCACACATTATCCGTTCCGTCCCTACGCCTGGGTGCGCCGGTAGCAAGGTGTTCATAAGACCACACCTGAGAGCAAAGACAAATTAAATAAAGTATCATCAAAATTAATTGTCGATTCAACAAAAAAAACAAACACGTAATGAAGATTTGTATGATATACCTGCAATAGCGAGAGACACGCACATATAGCTTTGGAGTCGGGCCTCGTTGCCTTGTGCAATGCTCGGTACAGGTACGCAAGAGTTGCTGCACCCCAGGCATAATCCCCAACCTCCAGCAGGTTACCCAACAACGGTAAATATTTGACGCTGACCGTATTCTTCGACGTTGTTGGGAACAGAATTGCCCCCATCACCCACAAGAGGAAAGCTTGTGTGTATAGCACAAGCATCTCATCCGTGTAGTTTTCCGGGAGAACCTTGTAGGTATCTACCAACCACTTCAACTTGATACCACCAGTGCTAAATTGATCCTGGGGTATCGAAGTAAAGAAGTCCCTAGCGGTTCTCTTATTCGTTGCTTCCGACGGAGGAGCAATTACCGGCCGTCCCGTCACCGGTAACCCTAAGATGAACCCTACATCTTCTAGGGTATTCGTCATCTCTCGAGAGGGAAGTGAAACGTATTCGTTTCACTTCTCCACCTTTCAACAAGGGCACCTATTAAGTGCCGGTCAAGGTGTTGAAAGATTTGCCCATGCGTGAAAATCCCAAACCCAAGCCCACGCAGTAACCGTTTCTGGACTTTGTTCAACTTCCAGGCTTTGAAATTATCGGACACTTCTACTGTGTTGAGAAGTGCTCTTTCCTACGAATTAATAAATACAATTTAACCAAAACAAATGGTACACAATGTTCGTAAGAATAGGAAAGTTGATAAAATAAGGATCTTACCCCACCATCCCATAAGAGCGTACTGACATGATTTGCTTGGTCGTATAATACGGAGGGATCTTCTGGTCCAGGGTTAAAATCTATTTTTTGCAACTGAAATTATGAAAAAAGGCAAGGTTGGAAGCGTAAAAATTTTCAAACATACAACGCTAGCATGTGCTCACATAAGTTAACATGCTGTATATATGCAAGTGAAATCACATGAACATTTAAGCAATACACAATAAGCAATACACATATATTGACAAACGCTAGCACAATCCAACGCATACATATTCAAAACCATGCATAAGCCGTAATACTCATAACAAACTCTAGATTATGAACGAATAAAGGATTGGAATGTGAACTTACGTGATTGATGAGACGATTAAAGGATTTCTTTGGAAGAAATTGTGCAGATCTACTTGCCAACGCCGCTAGAAAAATTGTGAGAAGAAAGATGAATGAGTTTCGAAAAGAGAAGGAAACACAGCTGGGGTGTGGTTGGGTTAGTCTAGTCCGCTACATAGTATAGTGTACGGGAAAAACCGTACCAAGTTGTCAGGGGGGTTGTGGATGACTTGACCGCTGTCAGTCAAAAATAGCGTCCGCTATACTGTATTGCGGACGATTTTTTGACTAACGGTGTCAGGCCAAAAAAGTTATCCGCCATATAGTGTATCGGACGAGAGACGAGGGGCAAAAAGGTAAAATACGTCGTCCGCGATACTGTGTCACGGACGACTGACAGTTTTTAAAAAAGGCGCGATCTGGGCCGTCCATCTTTCGGGATGGACGGTCCAGATCGCTAGCAAATACCCCATTTTGCTAGCACTATCAAGGGATCAGCTCCATATATATATATATATATATATATATATATATATGATACAACAATCATGGATTATTGGAATTAGTGGTCTTAGAGCATACAACATTTTTTATGATCGCATGATACACGAAAATCCTCGATGATACGAGTTTTTATTCGTAGTGAAAATCAAATATTCAACTTTCGGTTTATAAATTCTTAGTGTTTTTGCTGAAGATTTTTGAAAAAACTTCTAACACGGCGGAAAGATCTGCACAACACAAGATAAACAGAGATTACCACACGGGAAGAGTGTCTACCAGCGAATCTCTGATGCCTAAATCAGTTTCCACTGGAGGAGAAAGTTGTTGAACAGAAAGGTTTAATGCTCGAGGTATAAGAGCTCAGCTTTACGTGAATCTAAGAGAGGCCTGCTTGTTTACGAGGAGAGTGAGGAGGTTACACTCTTATGATAGGATTAGAGCACCTCAATAGTAGTTACCATGTAAGATTATACCATGTAGTCTACATTCAACGTGCTTAAAGTTATCTATACTATCTATAAAAAGTATGAATCTTGTAGATCAATTATTCCATTTTTGTCCTTCGTTAATCACTCTAATAACAATCCTACTCTTTCATAAATACAATTATTATCCTATCATTTCATAAATACTATTATTAATTATTAATTTTGTAATCATTTTCTGTTTTGCACTCCGTTAATTATTCCAATGACAATCCTATCCTTCCCTAATTAGTTTTTTTGTAATGTGTTTAATGAACATTAAGTCATAAATTTAATCTAAACCTGCATTTACACATTGAGAAACAAAATGTGTGGTTGCGAAAAATATATTTTGTGTCTGTGTGTGTGTGTATACTTTTTATAAAAATATGAATGTTGTAAATCATATTTGGACAATTATGTCATCCGTTAATTACGTCAATTACATTCTTACCTTTATTTTACTACTCCCTTTTAAGTTTTGATGAAATTTAAAGTAAATTGGGTAATGAATTATTCTATGCATTAAAAAATGAAAAGTGTGTTCCCAACCTATCTTGGTTGCACCAAAAGGCCCAGTGGGGGTCCTCTTTTTGCACGACACATCGGCACAAATATTCAACGCTTCCAACCGGTCAAACGTTTCACTTTGTTACGTGGCTTCTTCATGAAGAAACTCATTTTTGCGTGACTCCTCATCGCGCCTCGACTGTCGCATGCCGCACGTTACCTGTCGGTATGCCTTGGCACTTGCCCAAGGAAGTGAGCCTTGGCCTTCCCTTTGGGATCGGCCTCGGCCTCTCCTTGGGGTTGGCCTTGGCCTTCCCCTAAGGTTTCCTTGGCCTTTCCTTAAGGTTGGCCTTTGGCCTTCCCCTTAGCACTTTCACTTATCTTTAAGGGGTCATGTGCCTCTGCGACATCCGTCGCCGACTCCGCGACACTCGTCGCCGTTGAACGGGCGATGTTTCTGCGACACCCGTTGCCCTCGCCCGTGCGCCGCGCTACTGATACAGCCGTGTCCCCTGGCTTCTTATCACACTACCAAGCCCCTGGCATCTCACACACTATGTCGCGCCTGTACGTAACACCGCTGATACAGTCTTGCCCCCAGGCTCTCTGTCACAATGTCGTTCCCCAGTACCATACGCACTTCATTGCGCCCATGGGCCATAATCATGTTACATGCCCCCAGGAACCACACTCATTAACCACACCATGTGCCCCCGCCATGGACGTGAAACATGCTTCAACCCACACTTCAGAGTGTACAGCATCTCGTGGGGATAGGCGACTCCTCTGGGACATTATCTCTGCCAGGGAGCTCTTCAAATCCCCTTCCTCCAGGTAGACATCTCTTCCGGGATGCTACCTCGACATTCTCCAGCACAAGTACTCACTCGCGGGGATAGGCGACTCCTCTTGGACACTATCTCCGTTAGGGAGTTTTGCAACTCCCTTTCTACCAGGTAGACGGCTCCTCCGGGATGCTACCTCGCCTATCAGGTAGACGGCTCCTCCGAAATACTACCTCGACTCGCTTCGAGTGCTCCAGCACAAGGACTCACCCGCGGGGATAGGCGACTCCTCCGGGACACTATCTTTGCCAGGAAGCTCTTCAACTCCCTTTTTGCCAGGTAGATGGTCCTCCAGGATACTACCTTGGCCAGTCGGGTAGACGGCTCCCCCGGGATACTACCTTGATGAGCTCCAAGTGCTCCGGCACAAGGACTCACCCGTGGGGGTAGGCGACTCCTCCTGGACACTATATCTGCCAGGGAGCTTTTCAACTCCCCTTTTCTAGGTAGACTGCTCCTCCGGGATGCTACCTCGGCCCGTCAGGTAGATGGCTCCTCTGAGATACTACCTCGATACGCTCTGAGTGCTCTGGCACAAGGACTCACCCGCGGGATAGGCTCGCTCTCTAAGACAATATCTCCGCCAGGGAGATTTTTAACTCCCCTTCTGCCAGGTGGACGACTCCTCTGGGATGCTACTTCAGCCCATCGGGTAGACGGCTCCTCAGGGATGCTATCTTGGCCCATTAGGTAGACGGCTCCTCCGGGATGCTACCTTGACGGGCTCTGAGTGCTCCTGCACAAGGACTCACCCGCGGGATAGGCGACTTCTTGTGACACTATCTCTGTCAGGGTGTCTTCGTGACTGACCTACGTGCTCTGGCACTAGGGCTTGCCTCGACACCCCTATGGACTATGACCCCCGGGTCACTCCAAGACTGGAGCAGGTCTTTGGAAGACATCGTGCCTAGTCCGTTTGGCAGTTAGGCGTCGGGTCTTTCCCACCACTTCCAGGCTTGTGGGACTCTGTAAAGGCTTGGATTGGTGGCTAGATCAAGGGGCTTCTCTGGCCACACCGACATTGTGGGAGTCAGTCTTTCTAGATAGACAGAGCGACGGTGTGCGAGGCAGGTCGGATGAATATGCGATTCGACAGTCCATGGAGCACCTACAGCTGTGGACCCTTCGGTGACGTGTCTCTCCTGGGGAGTGTCACGTGTCGCGTGATGACATCATCATCTTAACCTCTATAAAATAGAGGTCTTGAGAATTCATTGGGGAGGATTCCCTCACTTGAACATTTTCACTTTCTCACCCTAGAATCCTAGAGAGAAACATATAGGACCTTGACTCTTGATCCAAGCATCGGACTGTGACTGTCGTCGTATATTCGCATCGCACCATCGCCCTCTCAGCACTGCCACCCTCAGGCTCTGTCTGGGAAGCCCTTGGTCTCTACCCTTGATCCATCCTTGCTGTGTCCTACATCATCATACTTGGCATCTGACTCGGACTGCATTCCTTGTGGCACATCCACATCGACTGCGAACATACTTTCATTGGCATCAAAGTGTGATGAGAAAGAAAAACTGAACAAAGAGAATTCCTTTATTATTCCTCTTTTAATTTGGTTAAAATGAAATAAACATTAGATATTGAACTGGCTAATGAAAACTGTGATTTTTTTCCTTGCATTTTTAGGGTAGCAAACAATTAATTAATTGAAAAACTAAAAAACAAAATAAAAAATTGAAATACGTGAAAAATTAATTAAGAAATAAAAAATTGTTGGAAAAACAAAACATAAAAAATGGTTAAATATGCATGAAAAACAAGGCTTAAATATGTTCAGTTATTGCAGCTGAATACCGAGTGTTTTGTATCTCTTATTAATGAAATGCAAAGTACATCGTTTTGAAAATTACAAATCTTAACAATAAACTAATTTAACAGATTACAAAAATAAAGATATAGATTCATTCTTATAATTTCTCCATTTGCTATTATTTTGAGCAGTACCATCAAACATTTCTTCAATCCAGAAGTTTACAAAGAATATTTTCAAATGTTGAACTGATTATAATTACAAACATCAAAATATATATTTCTTCTATAATAAGTCATGAAAAAAATAAGATCATAATTAAATTATATTATTTTAATCTCTGAAAAGATAATAATATCACCTCAAATATTATTCTCGGTTATATCAATGATTGCTTTCTTCTTAATAATATGTATAGAAGATTAGAACATAACAATAAGAACATAATTGCGCCTCTAGTCGTCTATGACTATTACGGATGCCACATTAGGCATGCTAATTAGTAAGTCTTTATAAAAAAGATGTTAAAGATTAACCAAAAATTAAAAGGACATCACAGTCGTACAGCGTACGTGCCACCGGACACAATCTCTGTAGTCTCACAAGGTCTCGAAGCCATCGAAGGAGGGCGAGTATTGAGTCTTCACCCATACGCAGCGCTGATTTGAATTTCGAGTTAGCGGCTTGTTCGGGTCTTCAAAATCAAATGTACGACACTCCCCTATAATATAGCGGCGTCGACGAGGATGGGGGTCCGATTCAAAGCATGTAATCATCATTTGAGTTTGCGTGTTACGTGTGGATTAGCTGGCTAATTGCACAAGTCAAACGTTTGGTGAGTGTAGTTATGCCCGCGAGCCAAATGAAGTCGTGGGAGTTAGGTTTGTATCGTGGACTGACGAGCAGGTGATGAAAATGATTACATACCAGTCCGGTCGTTGTCATGGCAGGGCAAGTGTATGGAGGATAAATTCAGTACGGCAAGAGTGGGACCGGCACAGATCCGTGTGATATGGTGAACGGATTTCGTCGCGTTTTGTCTATTAAAGAAACGATTTAAGAGGTCATGAGATACTGTGATAATGCAACTTTTGACGATTAATATATTTATTTATTAACTAACTTAATAAAAAAATATTTACTTTCGCTCTCTCTAAATATCTCTCTGTCTTCGTCCACATATAATCGTCACCGTGGGGGGGGGGGATGGGATGGGATCTGCACGACTACCTCTGCCTCACCCTTCTTATCCTTTTTTTAATTTGTCCTGTTTGTATCTGTGTTGCGTTGGTGTCGTCCACGAGGAGGACTTCAATAGACGATCGATTTGGGCCTTGCGGTGTTAATAGTCTTTTAGACTCTCGTCCTTGTGTCTTGGTTTCTTAGGTGATCGAGTATACCTTTGTTGGCGCGGTTCTGTTTGTCCTCCTCATTGTAATTTGTATTGTATATTATGTGTTTGCTGTTTTTAGTGTTACTTGTGTAATTTATAAGGCTTAACAAGTTACGAAAAGTTAGATTGAAGTGTAAGATATGCTCTGTTTCAGTCTAATTGTAATTTGTATTGGTATTATAGATTTATAGGTTGGTTGTTAAATTATAGAGTTAATGGTAACTTTTGAAATTATCTTTCATGTCTGTAAAATAGCTGATCTAGCCGGAACGGCTTGTAACACTCTATTATATGTGAAATATTTCTCCTCTTAACAATTTTTTTATTTTTTTATTTATAGTTATTTTTTGTTTTTATCACTTTTTAAGATTTAAAGAATTCTGTATTATCAAAGTTTGATTGGACTACGTCTGCATCAAAAAAATATGAAAACTTCTTTCTAAAGGCATTGGCACATGTACGGACGCACGGTACAAAGGATTCTTGAAACTTAGACGTGAGGTGTAAGCGTGCTCCTTTTAAAGCGAGACATAAAATGAAAATGAATAGATTATATTGTATTAAACCAATAAACTCACATAAAAGAAGTTCCAGATTTAAGATTTAACACTACAAAAAATAGTGGCTTTAGCGACCGCGGGTTGCGGTCGCTAAAGTGGATTAGCGACAGCAAAATGCGGTCGCTAATCCGGCCGCTATGGTCAGGTTCTAAATTTTAGCGACCACATTGTTAATGCTGTGGCTAAATTAACAACGCGGTCGCTAAATTTAGCGACCGCATTGACCAGATTTAGCGACCACAAAATGTGGTCGCTAATTCTTTTGTAGCTAACTTTAATGCATTATTTAGCGACCGTTTATACCTATTTAGCGACTGAATTTTGCGGTCGTTAAAGCTATGCTCTAAATTGACAGAAAATTTGTATTTTAAAACCAGCATTTTAAGCAGCTACCCCTGATAGTTATATCACCAAATTATAAGCATAATTCATTCTAAAACTCATTTAACTAACAATCACGTCAAAATATTATACTATCAAGTTATAAGCATAATTCATTCCAAAACTCATTTAACTAACTATCATGTCAATTTGACAAATAAAAACATCAAGTCTCCATTAAATATACATTGTCTTGAACCAAAAATTAAAAAACGAGTCAAGTAGTTCACGAGCTAAACAACTACACGAGCTAAAAAACTACAGTATTAACGCATTAACATTAGCAGGCCTCTCATTCCCACCAGCTTTGACTGCAATTGGACCATTCTGAAAATCTCCAGCTGTCGCAAAAGTGGCGCCTAAGAAGAAATAAGAGCCAACATATTCTTGCACTGTCTGACTTATGGGCTTTTTTAAAAGCTTCTTTGCCAATGAGTTGGATCCGGTCTTTTGCTCTGACTCGAGCTCTTTTCCAGAACGTTCAACAACAATCCTTAACTTCTGAAATTTCCTTCTCGCTAGCTCTTGGACGGAGCTTGCCTTAAAAAAATTGTGAATGAGATAAGAACACCAAAAGGGATGGCCTATGGAAAAGGAGTTCAAGAAGAGCCAAAAAGTAGTTACCCGTTTATAGTACACGGTATCTAGCACATTGTATTGCATAGCATTTGAGCAAATTAGGAACACATCACTCTGCGACAAAAGAAACCAACTTTATGGAGCAACCCCAATACTGGGCAAAAATACTCGATTATAGCAAGGCTACAAGAAGAGAAGAATAGAGAAAGAAAAAAATATAAAGCATCATGCATTTAAAATTACCACAAAATACTGACAAAGAAGACGTAAAATAATGCGTCCCATAAAAAATAAAAGCTAAAGGCAGGAGATTAATCTTGAGTTCCACACGTCACCCTAAGCTTTATTTTGGCTGATAAGTTAGATGAAAACAGATAAGAACACAAAATCTTAACCATTGGTGAAGAAAGATATGCTTCTTTAGCATGATACTTGACCAAACTCCGTCTAGGTTGATGAATTAAAGGCACGATTTACGTGCCCTGGTTTATGAGCAACTGCTGGAATAGTTCTCTCAACAACTGCTATAGAGACCCAGTTCTGGTCTACCGATCCTAGTATTTAGTGAAACCAGGAAGGCATCTATGCATTGCTAGACTAGCCAACTACATCAATCCCATAACAACCCAAAGAAGTTATAGCCAGCAAAAGATATGAATCCAATCTATGCAGGGCCTTTAACAGTTGAAGATAGCATCACCACTGCTTGACTAATAAATTTAGAAGAACCAATTCCTATGTAAGCAAGAAGTCTACTTCGAAGCTAAGACACTTTCCAAAAATGACATATGATGACCGAACATTATTGGAGAACTGGGAAGTAAATAAATACATCCCTAAAGAATTACACTAGTGACCAAAATTGTCATAATCACTTGAATTTTATCATCAAGGAAAGAAGCTTATATAATCGTCCCCCCCCCCCCCCCTCGCGTGCACCATGGTTTTAAATCAAGGAATCGAGATATGTAATGGTCGCGGTCGCGGTGTAACGGTATCGAGAGTATTGGACGATTCAATGTTATGTAAGCATCAATATATCGGTGTATAACGGTATCGGACCCCTGAAAACCCGTTACGAATCGGCCATTACGATACGTAACAACCGTTTTTGAAAACCCTGGCGTGCACACCTTTTTCCATGGCAGAAGCAAACCCAAGTTGTCCTTATGATCAAACATTATCACATTAAACCCAGTTAACATTGAACGCAGCATCAAAGCCGCTAGAAAGGAACCCACCTCCAGTTGTGCCAAAGTTGAGTATCTTCCACTTGCCAGGTTGTTTCCAACTGTGGCAAAGTCCATTGGGTGCTTGATCACTTCGTGATAGTTAGGAAGCTATAAGACAACCAAAGATATCACAACTCAACACAACTAATGTCTGCTAATAACCCCACATTGTAAAACAAAATCTAAGAATAAATACCTCTTCACGATCAACTGGTTCTGCATAAACGCCATATATATCTTTCCTGCACAATGAAACCCAAACATATTCAACGTTTAATTAGCTACCACAAATAAACAATTCGAACATTAATCAGAAAGGGAATGACATATCTTGCACACACTTCTGAAGTTTGTCAAGAATCAACTCCAAAGTCTATTTGTCAGGCAATGGATGTGCATATGGAGGATCCGATGTTGTCCATGATACAACAATACCCAAATCAACAAACCCAAATCAAGAATTTACAACATTAGCACCAAAACTTAGTCATGAATCAAATTACAGGGCACTAATTAAGACCAACCAGGAACAGTGTCTGCCCCTTTTGCCTCCGATTTTTGTCCTTTAACTGTCAAAACCCGCAACTAGCAACTTGTAAATAAAACCTAAAACCCCCAAAAGCCTAAAACCCCAGTACAGAACTAATAAATAAACCAAAGACGTCGTGTACGAGCTAAAGAGGGAAATAGAGACAGCGACATATATAGCAGGGCAAGGCAGACAGACAAAGAGAGAGGAGAAAAAGATTGCATGTTCTAGAGAGAGAAATATGGTTGTGTCTGTGTGTGCGGGTGCGTGCGTGTGTGTGAGAGAGAGGTGGGAGCGTGATCAGATTATGTGGGGGATTATACCTTGATAGTTGACCCGACCGTTAACACCATTCCCAGTTCATCGTCGGGTCACCGGTCGTCGCCGCCGCCGGCAGTGGGTTCTTCACCGCCGGTGGAGTCCTATCTTCGCCACTCGCTGGTCAGATTTGAACAGAATAAGAGCTCACTGTCGCCGGTCCACTAGCCATGCTATCAGAACCCTATATCGTGGGTGTCAGCGGTGCTATTAGAGAGAGAGACGTAGGAATCGCTGCTCTCAAAAAGAGTCGGCGTCGTAAACCACTGTGATCGTCGCGATGTCGCCCGTCCGCGATTTAGGAGTGGCCGGAGTGGGTGAGGCCGTGAGGGTGAAACTGTGAGTGAAGAGAAAAAAAGGAAAGATTAAGGATTAGGGTTTTATACTTTGAATCTAAGGACCGCACTAGTGCGGTCGCTAACTACAGTCGCTAAAGTATGACTTTGACCAGGACATATTTTGTCTATACTTAGCAACCGCGAACAATAACGGTCGTTAATGCGGTCGCTAAAGTATCGACCGCATCCCTTAGCGGTCGTTAAATGCGGTTGCTAAAGACACTATTTTCTTGTAGTGTAATGAACTTTTAACATTAAAAAAAATCAAATCCAACGAGAAATAGTTAATCGTAAGTAAACATATCTTTGATACATGCTATCTAAAGTTAGAGATGCAAGGTTGAATAGCAAAAAAGAAAAAAAGAAAGAAAATAATCTTGACTTGGTACTCGTGAGTTGGTCACCAATTACATCAAAGAAGGTAGTTGTAATTTCTAATTTACGATGTATTCACGTTAAGTCTCTTCGACATAGTTAGTGAATCGCAAAGGATGTGAACTTTAAGAAAATATAACCAAAGCCCATATCGTGAAAAGAAAAGGACCCTCCGACTCCCCCACATATATAGTCTTTGCTGGCGTTCTCCGGCGTGTGGTGGTGTGGTATAGTAGTCTTCATTCCGTTGGGTGGTTTTTTGTTGTTGTGGTCCAATTGCTTTTCTCTTTGGGTTTGTGGTGGTGCCATCGGTGGTCGTGAATTGCTCTCCGATGCCAATCGATTTCTATGTCGGGCTATAGACGGGTGGTGGCTTATGGGACTGGTCACGATTGGCTATGAGATTAGGTTAAGTTGACAAGGTTTTTTGGGTCGAAAGCTGCGGATTTGGGGTTGGTCGTTGTTGGATTGCTCGGAGGTGTTGTTCGTGGTGGGTGGAGATTATGTGGGGTGTATTCCCCTCCCCCTAGTTGGTTCCCCCCCCCCCGGTTCACAGAAAGGTTGGTGGGCTTGTTTGTTGATGGTGGTTTTTGTTTGGTCGCTGCTTTCTAGATGGGGGTTTGTGGTGGTGATGGCTCTGGAAGTGATTGGCATGGCGGTCAGACAGCTGGGTCTTGGGTTTCTGGTGGTGAATGAAGTGAAGGTTTGTGGGTTGACAAGGAGGTGCGATAGAGGTGGTGGTCCCGCAGCAGCCGTGAAGACGATGAGGTTTCCAATCTTCCATGCAGTGGCGCTATTCCATTTGGCGGTGCATGGGTTGTCGTGCCCTAACGGTGCATGGGTTGGTGTTCTCTGATGTTGGTCGTATGGCTGTGAGTTGGCAGAGGCAGCATGCACATGTCTCTGGAGGATGGTTATACTTATCCTATTGGGAAAAAATGGAAAAAAAGATGTTTGGTTCTTTATTTTAGTACTGGTTTAGTAATTTTTCCTGTTTAGTCATGTACACTGTTATTTATTTTATCGCTTTTGGTTAAAATTTGATCCTATCAGATGGGGATATCATCCGAATGTTGTTTTAGTTTGTTTTGTCAGCCAGCAAGTTAACTTTTCTTTTATTGTTAGTTCGTTGTGATGCCTGCCGGATGGTATTGACGTCCGCGTACGTATTTGTCATTATCATTACCTCTATAGGTAATATGTACTTTCATCGTTCAACGGTCATTTTTAGATGTATTTTTGCAATTATTTTTTTGTATATTTTTCAAAATTGGCCATGGTCAAAGCACAGGCAAGAATAAGAAAGCCCAAAAATATTTGCATGGATCTCTCCAAATTTTTGTTGGAAGGAAAACACGGTAAATATGGGAACATAACACGATATTAGAGTTTATTTCAGATTTTTTTTCCCTTTCGAGGTCAATATTTGAACATTACTTTCTACTTTGGCTGCTGGGTACTTGCATTTTCTGCTTTTCCATTTCTTTAAAGGATGAGAAGGAATGTTTTTTGAACGTAATGACAGACAAACTCATTATCAGGAAGGTCAATAATAGGGAATCAAGTTGTTTCCTAGCAAGGTACACTTTTGGGAGTTTGGACCATCTATGCATGACTCCTTATCAACGTGGCGTGATGTATTAAAATGGCATATCTTATGTCCCCTATATTGTAATTACTTTGTGTCCAATGTTTATAACTCCGAACATCTAAAGATAATTAAAAGTACACTTTTTTTTTGGTGCATTGAAATTTAAAAGTATTGAGTCAATGCCGCGGGGTATTAGTCACCCGAAGCACAAGGAAGAAGTAAGAAAGTAGTAATGTTCGATCGCAGTTACAGATGAACCGACAAACTTACAATCGTGATTATTTACGGTTAATTCACGTCCCAAATAATAATCTTGTTTGCCTTTCAAATACATTATATTTTCTTCTTTTAATTTTAAAGGATAGATAGCATTTTATATCGCAACAACGCTCTTTCCAATTTAAACTCACTAAATCCCATAGAAGGCAAGCTACTAATGTTGAAAGCCTAATGTCCCTCTAGAGCATGCAACATAGAAGTATCTGAAGACCAACAATGTACGAGCTGAAACAGCCGCGACCCAATAGACCAAATCATGCGGAAACTATTTCTTTATTTACTTATTGCTTGCCAATTTAATAGGAATAGGAGCAAGAGGAAGGGCAGCGATGGTGGCTTTGATAACACTCAAACTCTGCAACAACGAGTTCCGAAGGCGCTTCCTTTACCATTAGACCTCACCTCTAAGGCTCTTACTTCTAACCCCTCGCTCAGACTAACCAAACCGCTCAGGCCTAATACTGCTTGTTCAATTCCGCTACAAGTCTGCTCCAAAAATAACCCCCAAAAAGTGCAAATGAATAGTCGAAACCTAGTGGACCTACAAATCAATTAAGAGGGTTAAAAGACTTGAAAAGAACACCCAAAAACCCAATTGAAGGTCCAAAACCCGAAACATAAACCTATCACAAGGTCCAAACTGATGGAAAAACTTTAACCCGAGCAATGTTTTCTTTTGACCCACAAAATTGTGCCCCAACCGAGCACCAGCATGGCCCAGACTATATGTGGCCCATAAACTGTTACCCCAATCACAGAAGAAATTTTTGTTACAAATATTCGCCTAAAATGGAAATATCAAAAAGGCTATCCAATTGCATAGTGCTCAGTCAAGGATTGTAGAGATTGGATTATTGAAAGGTTTAATCAAGAGGTTCGTATCGGAGTAGGTGGATCCAAGAGTAGCGATGCCTCGCAAACGAGTTTAAGATTTTACGTATCAGTAGATTCAGCACTGCTATGGCACTACGGATAGTCAATGATAAGTTATTTCAGGCATTTTTTTTTCTTTTCCGTATATTATAGGCGATCTATGACGGTTGACTAAGTGCTACACACCAGTGGACCATTTTTCTTAGTGCCAGAGCAAACGTGCTGTTGTTATCCAGTACTGTGCCAACCACATTATTAGCAGCTTTTGTCCCATGAAAATTATTTGCACAAATTTTCTTTTCCCGTTCCCTGTACATTAATCTTTGACCAGAAAGCTTAGAAGTTGGATCAAGTACTGCACAACAATTGACCATCAGAAATCGAACCCCAGACCCGAGCCCGCTTACCAACACAAGGCAACTCCTGGCCCAACTCAGCCCAACTACTACTGGGCAAGCCCAAATACCCACTAGAACCCAAGGCCCGGTCCTCCACCACAGCCTTCAACGCCCTCCTTAACGTCTCAACATCCTCCTCCCCGCCACCACCGCAACCCCGCCACACCACCACCACCACAGCCTTCGTCCGCCCACCGACCGTCGCCATCTCCACCCTCACCATTGTGCCCCGAACTGACCGGACCGCCGCGGTCAAGTCCCGGTTCAGACAGGGTCGGTCCTCGCAGCAGACGGTGGCTTTCACCGTTTTGCCCTCGGCCCCGCCGTTGCAGTAAGAAACCGTGAACTCGTCATCTTCGCTGGGTAAGAAATATGAGAGCAATGACCCGGTGGTGCTGCCACTGGAGCATTGCTCTTTCTCCTGCCGCGCCACCAAGTCAGCCACCACCTGCTTCAGTTCCTTTACACGGCGAACCGCCTCTGTTAGCAGCGATGCCTTATCTGTCTGCACAGTATACACAGTGATCAATGGTATGCATCGGGAAAAAACTTCACGTGATAGAGATAACATCGTACGACTAACAGACGAGAACAAGACGAGAGTACAGTAAAGAAAACTTGTTCTTTTTTCCTTTAAAAATTACTCGAGCATGCTAGAACAGGACGAGAGAATAATAAACTTGATTCGAATCATTTCATTTAATTAGATCTTGTCTGTTCTATCAAGTCATCTGTATAACATTTATAACAACACATTTCTTATATACATGGAATGCACAGAGGTGAAAGATGACCCTATGCAACGGACGTCTAAGATACGAGGTGAAGAAGCTTCTAAAAATTAGGATTTTTTTTTTGAAGGTATACTCACTCATGCCTTTAGTTACACGTTGAAATTTTAGTGACGAAAATAATGCGTTTTAATTTGTTCAGGACGCATGCAATGTAGTAATATGGTTGTTGCAAAAGCCTCATTCTTGTCACTTAATCATGTTTCAAGTTTCAACCTTTTTACCTTCGGATGGAAATCTGTTTCAACGATATAATTTTCCGTCAGGTCGTTCGTGTTCTCGTTACTTGCAGTTGTGTAAAAGAAGACAAGGAAAAAAAATTTGTTGCTCCGTAATCAGTGTAAGAACTTAGATCCTCTTTTAAGGGGTGAATCAACCTTCGAGCATCACACACACACACACACACAAAAGGGCTCTGGCAGCAAGTCTTTAAGGGCGAGGGTGAGGTACACTCCATCGTTTAGTCCAGGCCCAGGAAACATCCAACGGGCACCACAGAAAAAAAACAAAAGAAAAGAAATTTTAAGCTTTTAGTAAAGTAGTAATCGCCCATGCAACACCATCCTAAGAAAATGAGAAAAATGTTGAAAATTTCATCGTTCATGACTAAACCGTACCCCAAAAGCGATCCATAACTAAGAAAATGAGAACAGAATATCTGCTCACATAGACGACTAAAATCCTAAGGAGTTTCTGGAACAGAAAAATGCTGGGAATTGACGATTTTAGCCACCAAAACACTGCTACAAGACCACAGAAACCCACAACTTGCAAGGCCAAAAATGAAATTGACCGACATGCTAAAGAAATTGCGTAGGGAAAGGGTAAGGGACTGGGAGGTGCTACCTTGAGGAGGTTAGGGAAGAGGTGGCGGAGGGTGTCGAAGTGGCGCTTGATGCGCACCCGCCTCTCCCTCTCGGCCAGGGCGTGTCTCTTGGCGGCTTCATCTGATTTATGCTTGGGCATGCCTGATCCTTCTTCTTCTTCGGGGGCTGAGCTCAAGTCATCTACACCCTCCACTTCTTGGATATGACTGGTACCAATGCTCCCGATCAGTGATCCATGGTAACTCTGAAATGGGTTCATTTTCATATGCTTCCAGGCTCTGTATAGCAACTTCAGAGAGGAAGAAAGTACTGTATGAGAAGTTAAATGGGTGAGAACCGATTTATTCTGTAGTTAAGGGAGAAACAAAGGAATCATATTAAGCAGTAATGAGGAATATATGTAAATCATGAGGGAGGAACCTCTAGTGAATGCTTGCAATGATTGTTAGAACTTCATTAATGAGTGAAGGATCTCTGAGTATATTTGATATGCTAGATAGACTAGATGTTAGCATGCACTTTTGTGAAGAAAAGATGGTTGAAGAGAGCCAGTGGCACAGCCAGATTTATGGAATGAAAGCAGTGAAAATCTGAAGTAAAGCAGTGCCCTTTTTACAGTTGATGATGGTTAAAAGGTAAACACTGGGTCAGACGGGATTAGTGTCCCTCAAAAATCAAAATGGCAGTATGTGGCAGTATTCTTGGCCATAGCTTAACATGGTATCAAAGTTTTGATTTGTCAAGGTCTTCAATACGCTTATTCTCGACGACATAATTGGTCTTCCAGAATAGTACTATTTGCACTCTGTTACTTTTGCTGTTGATCGTGATATTTGGTGGTGATATACTCTTTGTGCACAATTGATGGTGGTATACGTTCATTTGTCTCTATATGCAATCGAGTGTTGAAACATGATAGATGTTAAATCCATTCTCTAAAAATTCAGCTTTAAGAACAGATGATAACTCAATAGATGTACATGTTTTACATTAGTTATTTTGCTTCTAATTTGTTATAGATATGAGTGTAGGGGTTCATCCCTTTGTAAAGCAATTGGTTTTGCATGTGCTTATTGGTAATAATAAGGACCTTTTACCAAAAAAAAATATGGCAGTAGGTTATTCCACAATTCTTGCTAAAGTTCTAAATGCAACAAAATTGTCTGTTCTACCGCCTAGCTATGCTCTAGTTCATGTTAGTAATCAACTATCCAATCCAAGGAGTAATTTAAAACTCAAAAATAATTTTTATATTTTTTAAGACGAAGAAAAGTGCATGTTTTTGTTAAAATGTGTCCTTTTTTGTTCTTTTTAAATGAGATTGATTCCCTTTTTGAGGATCTGACCTACGCTTATGGGCGGATTATTACATGGGAAAATGTTTGATGTAAACACATAATCTTTATGGTACAGATTGTGTATTTATTTTGTTTTCCTCTGCCGCCACTAGTACAATATGAATATTTTTATTGAAGCACAAAAATGTAAGGGGAAAAATATGTATGAATCCGTAAATTGATTTTGTTTTTAACACATGAAGATTTTGCAATTTTACTTAGTTAAATGGGAGTTTCTTGAACTCCTCTAACCTAAACTCCTCACTATCATGGATGGATCGTATAACACTAATTTTTTTTTTGTATAAATGCCTAAAGCTTCACGGATCTTAGAGCATTTACTAGGATAGCGTACACTGTATATTTTTTTTTTCTCTAACATCAAATAGTATTACTTCCCGTGTGAAATTTGTTTGGTTGCAACCTGGATTGTAAGCAGAGCCTACAATTCCTTCCCTCTCCCCCTCCCCATGTAACAAAAAATAGCGATTGCTAAATTTTTTAACTAGTGACTGCTAAAAAAATATGGTTGATAATTTTTTATTAAAGATGTCTAAAAAAAAGGTCAATAACAATACTACGGATGATATTAGTGGTTATCATACGAAGGGTTGTGGACTATCCCCACTATTGGGATTGCGGTTAAAATCTTTCATTTCGTTCAAGTTTACATTGATTTTATGTATAATGCTGATTGCAGAGAAAAATGGTGACAAAATTCGTCAAAGAGGACTTACACATCTTCTCTTGCATTACTCTGGTCAGGAAAAAAATGAAAAGCATATGGTAACCGGCCCAATCATAGTCAAGGGAGCACTGCCCTACACGGCGGCAATGACGACAGCTTTTCTACCGATGGGGAATCAAAAGGTGGGACAAAATCACTGTCTACAGTAACTATCATGTGCAGACAACCACCACTCTGCGGCCTACCAAACACCACTTGCCTCCACCGCTTTCCTCTGGATCATCACCTGACAAAGCCAGTCTGAACTTTGGAAGCCATTTCAAGACACTTCTACCTTTCTGGCAGAAACGTTTGCAACTGCATTTTACAGTGTTTACAACAATTTATGGCATGTGGTACCCTAAATGCAAAACTGTGATTATGGTCTTAGATAGATAGATGGGATGCTCCTCTACGAATTCAATCATGTCTTCAAGGATGTATTAGGGTTTAAGAGGTAGCCGTTAGCTCATACTGTATTTGTTAGGTACTCAAAAAGACACATACATGTTACTTACTTTTCTCTGTTATTCTTTTCTGCAACCATAAAAAGAAAAAAATTACATATCGTGATTATACATGTAAATGAGCTCGATATCGAGCGATAGATGTTTCAAAGTTGAATGAGGCGTAACTACACATCAACAGAGTACTCACAACCAATTAATGTGAAGTGCATGATTATGTATTTTGTCCATCGCGTACGAAATTTTAGGAAAGCATACCTAGAAAGTCTTTTAACATCTAGCACTTCTTTGTAGGCAAATAATTGCACAATTATGTACAAGAATGAAAGCATCCAAGTACAATCTTTTCTTGTAGAGTTCATCTTTGAAGTTTGCCAATGACTCACATGAGAGTAACAAAGAGAACCTTATGCCATTGATAAAAGAAAAGCAAGTGACAACACCACAAAAGTCCAGCTTCATATGGGTTGTGGACCCAGGAACCAACAAGGAGAGATCAACATCTGATGGCAGGAGTAGTAGGGGGCGATGGAATCAGAAGAAGAAATGAGATCAGCTCTGAAGAAGCATCAAAGCAGAGCAGAGCAGGGGTGTTCTTGTTGTTTCTTTAGCAACCAGAGAAGCTGATGATGTTATCATCACCCCAAGATTGGCATGTTTCCAGTATGATCCCTCAGGCACTCATTGCTGCTCATGTCTCTACCTCTTTTGGCCTTTGGTCTGAAGTAGGCTCCACATATGGGAGTTGCCTCGGATTAAGATCCTCTTCAGTATAATCACTAAAGCGACCAGAAATTTTGGCATTGGCCGTTGAAAGCTGACGGGTCACAAGTTTAGTCACGAGTTCCGGCATCGGTCGTCAAAATTGTCGCATCGATGCTTTGGCAGCACAGCAAAGGATGGGCATCAAGTAATTAAATGAAGCAACAATGGTGCAAAAAGTGTTTTGTCCTTGTTATTAAAATTTTAGTAGCAATTTTTCGGAACCAAACACATGTAGTGATACTTTTCTCAGCATTACAACAAAGGATTCTAGCGGAAGAAACTAAAATTCTAATGTAGGTTTTGCTTGGTCTAGTTGTGGGAGTTCTTCCTCTTGTTTACTAACTACTTCGCATTTGGCTTATCTTTAACTTCTAGCAAAACGAGAAATTTGAAATGGGATATGGATTTGAAATGGACATCCGAGTTATGATATATATCGTGAGCGATACGGAATGGAGCGAATGATCTGTTCTTTTATCCAAAAAAAATTAATTATCTCAATTCTCTGGAAATCAACTAAGCGGTATCCCCGTGGCAACTAGGGTTCTAGATCGAGTATGGAACTCTAGTAACATGCTAAAATGTTTATAAAGAGCCAGATTACTAGGAAAACAGCCTTGCAGATCAGAAGTCCCTTACCTTATAGTGTTTGTGACACAAAAGGTTAATGAATTTCTGGATTTAGGATAGGTGAATTATCTAAGTTCCGCCTTCAAAGTTCGGATTAGATTTGCAGTGAAAATGTGAAATAACTAAAGTACCACATCAGTGATTCAACAAAATAATGATATTCTTAATAAGTTGATTAGAACGTCATTTTCAAAAATCTCATCTTAGGGGAGTTATCCAAGGCATAGTAATGAATTCTATGTTCACATTGTTATATTTTTGCATAGAAATTAAGGGTGAGTACTAAATCATTCAAAGCGATTAAACCGAACCAATTCAATCCGAACAGTTCAAAGATCTTAACAGTTTAGTTTTACATTTCTCAAACCGACCTAAGTTAGATTCGGTTCAGCTCACGGTTCACTTTCTTGAAGCTGATCACAAATCGAACTAAACCAACCTATGATTTACTAATTTATTCTTAGTGACATTCATTGATAATTTTCATACATGGTACGAAGCAAATCTAAATAAACAAACCTTAAAAGTTAAAAGAAACGAAAATAAGAAAATAGTTATAAAACAAAAGTTTAGTTATCGTCATGTCTTGTACATCAATGACAAAGACGTAATTGAATTTTTTTTGTAACATATTTCTTGAACAATACTTAAATTATATGTTAATACGAGAAGTTAGAAATTGCATGTAATAAGACTATGTGCAATTTAGAAAAAAAATTAACTTCAGTTTCGAAAAACTTTTGGACCCAATAGTAAGTTTGTAGAGGACCAACTTTATAAATGGGAATAAATCGATCAAAGCCGACCAAATCAAAACGTTTAACTAACTAAATCAAACCATCCAAACCGATGTTGTTCGGTTCAGTTTGGTTCAAGATTTTTTAAATTGAAAGGGTAATGATTTAATTTGAGATTTAACTTCCAAAACGAACCGTGTTTATTCCTAACAAAAATAGGATTTTGTACGACGAGCAGTTGAAACACCTCGTGATAGAGAAAATGAAATAGCCCGTTTTTCTTCTTCCCCTTATATGCATCCCTCAATGGGGAGCTCCTTCTGAGTTTTGACCAGGCGGTCACCCTCATTGCCACCGTAATTCTCAAAAGTTCTTGCGTGGAGTCTCGACTGCTTATAAACGTCGGGCGACCATTAAAAAGACCATGCTATCTAACCTAGATGTAAGTAAAGAGCGACAGACCTATATGCACCTAATGCAATCAATTCTGCAGGTAGTCACGCTTTGCATTGAGAGTTGGTGAAGACTGAGGACCACTCCTGTTCTAACGTTCAAACAGAGCACAGTAAAAGCTTGATTCCCCGACCGGAACCTTTGATGTCCTTTTTGTTCCAATCCGTACGAACAACTAGACCTGGCAAAAAAGAGACCGTACCCGTTACCCGGATCGTATCCGGTCCAAAATACCGGATACGGGTACCAATATTCAATACCCGCCGAAATCTGACCTGTACCCGACCCGACCCGTAATTTTCGGGTAAATGCGGGTCGGATACGGTTTACCCGCATACCCGTTTTTCAGGCTATATATAAAATGAGATGTTTTTTTACCCTAGCTCTAACCATTCATTTTCATCTTCTTTCTCAATCTCACGCCGACTCAAGGCGGCGCAGCCCCTCACTCGAGATTCACCGGTGACCGAGACCAGCGACCACCGTCAACCCCTTCATCCCTCACTCTATCTAAGGCCACTCAACCACATCACTCTTCTGCTGTCGATCGGAAAGCCCACATCTGTCGCCGCCGCAGATCGAAGGTTCCACCGTCCTTTCTCCTCTCAGTCTCTAACACATCGACAGCGACATCGCTGACGGCATGACCTCCTCCACGGGCCACTTCCGGTCTTCCACCATCACGGATCTACTTCCACGGTCACAGATCGACTTCCACCGTCACAAATCAGATCGACTTCCACCGTCACAAATCAGATAAAAAATTTATTGTTAATAGATTTTGTTTTTTGATATTTTTTGGTACTTGTTTGGTATGTAATTGTTTGATCCATGGAATCAACACAAGTGAGATTGAATCTTGTCTTTCTATTTTGTGCTGTGTAATTGGCATTGTTAATGTTAATATTGTATAGATTGTAGATTTTAGGTAATTTTTTTTCGATTTGGAAGATATATATTTGTTTGTTGTGATGGATCTTACAGAGTGAGAGTAAAGAAGAGAGTGGAGATAATTGTGACAAAAATGAAATCAGTGAAGTGATAATTGTAAGAATTTTAATAAGAAAATGGTTGTTGTTCTTGTAATAATAAATGAAGGGAAAAAAATATCCAAAAAATAATTGTAAAAAAATGAGAATTTTAATTATTTACTCGCTGGTAATACCCTACCCGCTAGGGTAGGGTACGGTTCTCAGAAAATCGTACCCGAAAAAACCCGGGTATAAATTACCCGATCCGTTTTTTACCCGGACCCGACCGGGTTTTACCCGTACCCGACGGGTCGAACCGTTTGCCAGGTCTACGAACAACAGAGTAGGACCAACTTCTCTTCTCTAAATCATACGTTTCTGAAGAAATGAAATCAATGTTAGAATAAAAGACCAAAGAGACAGAGGCTGAAGCAGGCAGTAGAACTGGAGGGCCCCTTCGGCAAGAGGTACGAAACTGCGAACAGACCTTGCGACCGGACCGTTTGATGTCTTCAAAATTCAAACGGTCATATGTCAACAAAACCCTTTGCATTGGCTCCATGCTTCCTTGTTTGGTCCGAATACGCTTATTTGTAATTTTGTATTATAGTTTAGCGGCTTGACCTATCTTCTATATCGTTGTTTGTTGTTTTGTCTGATTTAATAATACCGTCTGTCCTAGTAAGTTTTATGGACCACTGGACCACAAGCATCTCAAACTCAAAGATTTACTTTTCTAGTTAATGACCGACGTCTTGGAGCTGACATGAGATTTGCTCCAGGACCTATCGCTTTAGGTTAATCTCTAATGAGTAACCCGAACGGAGAAGTCATTTTTGGAGGAGAGACAATGTTGTTTTGGGATTTCGGTGGTCCTTGGTTAGAACCTATGAGAGATCCTAATGAGCTGCAGTTGAGTAGAGCTGGATAAACGCATACAACCTTGGAAAGAATATATTTTATGCAAAATGATTCATGCCCCTCTAGATTTTCTAAATTCTGTGGGGATGTAGCAACCGGAATCAATGCAGTCAATTATGTCTCTCTTGGAAGTTGTTAGGCTATATCTCATTTTCTCCTAGGATTCTTTCGAAAAGGGAGTCAATCATGATATTGAACCTAGTCTCTCCTTCACTCCTCTTAATTGAATTGAGACAGGAGATCCAATACTTGAAGTAGGAACCACTTTAACTCCATCATATATCGGCATCAAGTCAATCTTTTGGAAGGAAAAAAAGTGTTTCCCCTCCTGCCCTTTTTTTCAACTCATTAATATCTGATCTCTTTTTTCAGACCTTATGGAGGGATTCGAACCCTCAATAGTTATTTGTTCAAACTATATCGATTTTCAAGATTAGGGCTATCAACCACTCAGCCATCTCTATGAAAGACAATTTTTACTTTATTCCTCCCTAGAACACGACCATATAAGTGGGTGCCACCATTATCGGTAAAAAGATCTAAGGTATGAATCTATCTATCCATCCATCTATAGATTGGATTCCAATATTAAGGGTACTCTAGTCTTCATCTGAAATATCAGAACAGCTTCAAAAATTATTTTTCAAAGGACGTGACCTTACGGTATCAATTTGAAATATCTATGACCTATGGTGCTACACAGTGTTGAAATAGTTTGACCAGGCTGTGCCCAGCTTTAAAGGACCAACTTTTGGAATTGAATTTTGATTCCTGTTACTACACGTTTCAAAATGGGCCAAGGCAAATGCTGCAACTAAGAAATTTCAAAGCCCTTAGAATTGATAGAACTTTGTTTGTCCATTCAATACATGAACCCGAGTTTGATCTCAAAGTTAGCGCTCTTTTCATAAGCAGGGCCTAAATATCAAGTGGCCGTTCACTTAAAGATCATTTGGCCGTTCATGAACAAGCTCATGAAAACATATACTCTTATAGCATAATTTGCTGTATTATCAAGTTCAATCTCAGTTGCAAATTATGTTTGGCTTCAAAACACAAGCAAGGCGTAAGTGGCATCAAATTTAAGCTTAAATCTTACAAAATTGAGAACAGGTTAATCAATATACATTAATCACACACAAGAGCTCAACCACGAACACGAGCTCAAGCTCAGCTCATTATGTTAGATGAGCCGATAGCGATTCCTCATTTATCTTAATGCACATAAGGAAATCTAAGCTCGGCAAGAACAGCCAAGCCTGAGCTCCAGCCCACAGTACCCATAAACTAGTAGAGTTCTCAGATTGTTTACAGCCTAAGTCCAACAGAAAATGGCTCAACTTCTTGCACTAGGACTACGTTTTTGGACAAGCATTGAGCAAAGATCAAAATAGCTTCAAGAGGAACTTGTTTCAGCTAATCTGTACTTAAAAAAATTAATTGCAGTTCCCAGAATCTTCAAATGTCAGCCATCTTCCAGGACTAATACTACTGGAAAACTGGGGGTCAAACCACTTAACATTTCAGTTCCTTAGCAGATGACACTCAAACAAATTTGCAAGATGCACTGGCCAACTTTTTGCGGCATTTAGTCACAGCAAAATGAACTTGGAGAAATGTATCCATTTCGGTTGAATGGAGATCCAGAAGGAGCAATCAAACCAAGACTTTGCATGACTTTCAATTTCCTTGCACTCAAATCTGGAGAATTTTCTACTGGACTTGTTGCCTGACATTGGGCATTTCAAATTGTAAACCAATATATGGGTGATGCTGCAGGTTAGAGGAAAAAGCACTGAAAAGATCATATCCACTCACAGATTCAGGTCCAACAGGTCTTGCCTTTTTCAGCATTGAAACTACCTTCGGCTTTTGCAGGGTCTTGGGAGAAAGTGCAGGCTTCATGAACAACATTCAAGCTTTAGTTGTAAATATCACTGAATGGAGGGGGAAAAAAGTTTGTGGCTGTAAAGTTCTTAGCATCATACCAAGAGACCTGGGATCTAATCCTGCCTACAACAAGAAATTGGGAGCAGTTGTCAAGCGACAGGGAGCGCTACCCCCAACTGAGTAGCCCAGACCAAGTGGCCTCGATTGGACCAACAAAGAGAGAAGAAGAGAAGGTACAGTATGAGAGAATTTATCATGTGTCTTTTTCAAGTGTGCGCATCATGATGATGATCATGCATCATGTTTCCGTTCTGGTGGTTCATTATCATTTTCTTCCCAAAGTGATTCTTTACACTTCTAAGTAGACCGCTGGGAGAAAGTTCGAGCTTCTTCAAAGACACACAAGCTCCTACTGTACAAGGCAATAAGGGATGTACAAGATGCATATAAAAAATTTAGGGGCTTGGGAACTTTGTACTTACAGAGATTGAGTCAGGCTCAAGTTTCTTCTGCTCACCATCTTCTTTCTGCTTAATTCCTTTTGCTCCCCCAGTTTTTTCAGAATGCAACTTCCCATTTGTCACCAATGTTTGTGGTTTAATTCCTGATGAAGGTCGCCTTGGTGACATCCTGATCTATATCGAAGTATCAACGATACAGAGAGATTATTTGCATACCTCAAACTTGTCAGGTGAGAAAACAATGCACGTGTCCATGTGAAATCTAATGGTGATTAAGCCCACTCACAAAAGGAACAAAGAGTAAGCATAAGCATTTACCAGAAAAGAGGACCTAAATATCAGAGTTTAACTTACAAAATTTGGGGCTTCTGTGTCCTGCCTATTATTTCTAACTTCCGCTTTGAATTTTGGATCTGAGATGCCTCAGCTCTAAGTACTCCTGCTGCAGGTACAATATCAATTTCAGTAACTCAGAAAATCTTGTTTGATAACCGACTAGAACACGATATTTCTTAAGAAGCATCCAACTAACTTCAGTAAAATATTTTACTTCACCAGGGTCCTGTAAATGTGCAGAGCACGTATAAGACCCTACCTCTTTAATTGGTGTTGTTCTTAGGATTCCTCTATGGAACAAAGACATGTGCACTTGTATCAACGAAGTTCACGAGGCTTATACAGTAAAATTAATCCCAGTGTCTTGTAAATATTTGTGATGCACCATAATCATGTACAAAGGCTTCGTGCCTTGTACCTAAAAAATGGAGCCTAAGCACATAAGTCAGCATTACCTCAGCAAACAATAAGAACATTTCTTCAAAATGATTGGACTACAAGGGTGAACCCCTGTCATGATTCCCAAAAGTACATGATTACATAATCAATTTAATCAATTCAACCATTGCCAAGCATATAATCATGAAAGCTACACAACATAGAGATAACCTCCTATTACAGCTACGGACATTCTTATAAGGCTGTTCATCTAAAAACCCTCTGGTGCAGGTTTCATCAAATCATAGGGTGACATAACCAGCCATAGTACCACTAGCATAAAGCATATGTTGGGGCTATGTATATAAGTATGCAGCAAATCAATGGTCATCCACAAAATTTTAGATTTATCAAGCTATCTCAGTATAATTACTTCGACCCACCACAAACTGAATATTAGGTACCTTCTAGGAGGAGTAGTTAGTTTGAAATCTAAGGTGAAGAGAATGAAGTACCCAAAAACCAAAACTCAATAGTATAAGGAAGGCATAGAATGTGCTGTTGTCGCATGAATAGGAATTGGTTGTTCAAGAAGGGGTTGCATATATAAGAAGGCCTGTGCACATGCTGAAAAAGGGGTGAATTGAATTTAAGAGAACAAGAGAAAATTTTAAATGTGATCCATGGATTCATGGCTTGAGCAGGGTACTAAAATGCACTGTTATGAATATAACAGACTTTCAAATGTTTGATCGTCAAGTCTTGGTATTATCGGTTAGTAATTTTCTTTATATTTCTAATCCTGCATTTAGATGTTAAATCTATATAATAAGCGCGGCAAAACCAAACTACAGGCTAAAACAGAGGCAAGTTCTCCATTTGCTTCATCCTCAGGAGATTTATCTTCGTTAAAATCTACCTTAGAACGGTCAATTTGGAGCATCTGACATGAAAAAATTTGGAGGGTGTTTGTGTTGAAGCAATTACAGATACACAACTCTAGGCTCAAGTTTATACCCTACGTTCTTTCTGAATTGATTTTTCTTCTTGTCGTTTTGGTACCTGTGTTTTCAGTTATTCAATTGAGAACTTCTTGCTGGGCATTGCTAGGAGTAAATTATTTGGTATACATAGGTTGCACTCCTTTGGCATCATTCATACAATGCAAGTACTTATTACATTTGCAATGACTAACTATCCTGCAGATATGGTGCAAACAAGTAGTGGATTTAAAAATTATGATAGTATGAGAATAATAGCTAACCTTTGGCTTTTGATTCTCTTCCCTTTGCTGTACCACATTTAGGGCGAGGAATATCCTATCGCCGATATCCAATCATTTGAATCACATCACTTGTAAGTAAGGGATCCAAAGTTGTCACGCTAATTGTATTCATTTAAACTACCCAAAAGCAACAAGGCTACCTGCTCCAGAGCTTTTTCAAGAATTTCACTGTAGCAGCCATTGAAGTCCTTGAGTATCTGAGAAGTCGAACGTATAGTATAATAGGTCTAAAGCATGAGTTACATCGAAGTATTAGATGTTAAGTAACTGTCCCATTTCTCCTCCTTAAAAAGTTAATAGCAAAACTTACCTTCTCAAACTCTGAGTGACATCTAATAGGGTCTACATACAAGCTGCAGGAGTAGTTAAAGGGTCATTGTTCTTAGGATTGTCCAGACCAGTGGTAAAAATAAACAAGAAGGCAGGCACAAATTACTCACTATTTGTAGCTTCCATACAATCGAATAAGAACTTCACCAGCTGATCTATCACTGGGTTTACTGCTCCTGCTTACAAGGTTCTCATCTACAACCTACCATATAGATTAGCAAAGTACATTTGAATGGTAAATTATAACAAACGAAAATTGAGATAGACACTTGGAGGCACTAAATCACGAAGCCACGTATATGCTTTGTACCCACAAACCTGTCCAGGCCACCATGAAGATTCATGTAGCTTAACCCATATTAAATCCCCAAGGGCAATCTCCCCACAAATCTGAATATCTGCAGCTTTGTTCCCGCTGTCCTTCTCAACACAACTTCCGTTACTTGGCAGAACGTTACCTTTCATAGCTAATCTTTGGACTTTGAATCGTCTAATCTGGCATCCCAAATACCAAAACGGGGCCGGGGTGGGCACACATCAGTCAAAGGCTTTGAAGTAAACAATTGTTTGAATGCAACACTGTACTGCACAGGTGAGGTCAATGCAATCAGAGACACTGACCAGGTCCTCTTACTCGCATCACTCTGCACCTGTCCTACTATGTCATATTATGAATCAAGTGTTCCCTGATGTTGACCAATTCGGATATTAGAAGTCAACTACAAGTGAGATTCTGGTTACATTAAAATTCTCGTGTTTAAACTAACTTTCTCAATTGGAATTGCATTTGGGAATGAGATCTGTGTGGCAACATGAAATCTCGGTGTTTGGACAAATGCTCTTATTCAATTCCTGGGCTAGATGAGGCCTCTCCTAGCGATATGTTGTGTACTTATGTCTTTTACCATTATTTGGCCCATCCATAAAGTAATCCATCCACCAAGCTTTCATCACAGAAAGGCAACAAGGAGAAGCAGTCAAGGAAGCCATCCTCGTTTAAATCCCAAGGATATAGCAAATGTGATGAAAGAAAACATGTCTAGGAGTATTTGCACCCTGTGAGGGATGGTAAATTAAATTTTCATTTCTAAGAAAATGATAACTTCAGCAAGATCAAGTACAATTGACCAGCACAGTCTTGACTAATAAATAAATGAATAAAACTTGTAGATTACCATGCCCATTCATATACAACACTAAAGCAGATCTTGAAGAGCCCTACTCTCCATGGTATTTGGATTTCTACATGATATAGTGTTGCTAATTTACAGTTGATGCTGTATAAAATATTATAGAAACATGTTAATGACCCTCTTTTTAGCAGTTCTTTGATGTTATCAAAACTTAAAAACATATAAGAAGAACGCAAAAAGGGCGTCAATCTAAACCGATACTTCCCCAGTCCAAAGGCCGAAAACATGAAGAAAATGCCGGCCTTAAACTAGCGCAACCTTTGAAACTATCTCGTATATCCCAACACCAACCAAAAAAAAGGGAGAAGCAGCCTCGTCATGGAGTCAAATAGTTTGTTGCGTGTATGGCTCGTGCATAAAATTGTACAAGAACTAAGGTTCTGATCTATATTTAGTGACATTTATAAATAAAAGTGTATTGCTATTGTAATTAGATCCCTCTTATTTCCTCCAGTACGAACAGGTAAATTTCAAAATACCCGTGATTGCTCGCGGGGGAGATGAACTCAACTAAACTCCATCTCGCCAAATCTGTAGTGGACCAACTGATCACTGATCCTGCTGGCACCATTGTTGCTCCATCCATGATTGAAAGTACAGTCGACTAGACTGTAGCTATCTGATTAGCACCTTGACGCGAATGAAAGCTTTAATATCATGAAAATGATTTAGCATAAGTAAATCCATTTTTGCCACTAAATTCTGTTTGCCATAAATTTACTCCTACTACAAAACCCAGAAAGGGGAAAAAAAGGGAGGGAAAAACAAAAGAGAAAGGAAAGTGCATTGGAGTTCAATGATCCAACCACAATAACATGCATTCGGAGCTCACTCCAAAATAGCTAGCGTTTGCACCCATGTACCGTACGCTAAGGAAAATATGAACTTTAGGTATAAAAACGCGAGTTCGAAGAATGATCGATCAAACAACACTTATTGCACAAGGGTTTTTCTTCCCCGGTCATAAATAGAACTAAAAAAAGCAAACTAGAGAAAAATGAAGCATAAGAGAGATCAATGGAAGCCAAACAAGATTTCAAGTTTATCTGATGATCAAGACAGTGGACCATAACTATTCATATTCATCAATTGCAAACTGATGAACAACAAGAGAGGAGGGTACAGAGAACTTACATGCAGAGAAGAGCAAGGGTTGGGCTTCAGCTAGAAGTGAGCGCATTCAAATACCCTTTCTCTCTATATAAATATCAAGCACAGAATAGTGCATTCATAAATGCTACGCGTGCAGATTGAGAACAGAGAGAGAGGGAGAGAGAGGCGCCTGGGAAAGAAAGCCGGCTTGCTTTTTTGTTCAGAGTGGCGGTACCTTTTTCACTAGTTCCCCGTGCGCCACAGGAAAACAACAATTTTTAAAAGTTCATATGTATAAGTATATATCGAATATTAATAATAAATATTATTATTTTTACTTTCAAGTTTTCTATCACTTTCATTAACAATAATAATAACCCTGAGGTATTTATTAATAAGACTCATCAATAATACCCACCCACCAACACCACCATTGAACATCAGATTGACTCTACAAAAATAAAATTAATTTAATGGCTGGTGTGTGAATATGAAAATTTAAACCTTTGAGAAAAGTGTTGTAATTAACTCAGATTTTACAATCTCTCTTGGTTTAATGAATGATTGATGAAGCGATGGCGGTGTTGGCGCAATGTGCTCACAGTGTCACGGTTGTGCGATGGTCACATCGCCGTGGTGCAAGGGCGGCGTTCACGTAGTGTGAGGTCAATGTCGGTGATGGTGTGGAGTTGCTAATGGTGGTGTGTTGTGATGCTGGTAGCTGTTGAGATATTTTGGAAAGGGAGAAAATGGGTAAAATGTTCACGAGGAAAAGAAAGAGAGGAAGGGGAGGGGTGAGATGTTGTTGATCGGCAGTGGGTGGGACAGTTGATGGCAGTGGGGAGTGGCGGTGGTAGGGGGTTATGGTGGATGTTCTGCTTTCTAGTAGGCGACGGTGGAGGAGCGAGACTATAGAGGCAGCTTGACCCATTTGCAAAAAAAAAAGGAGAGAACCAAGACATGATGCAGTGGGTATGAGTGTATGACAAAGAGAGGGAATGAAAGGGAAACGAAAAAGGAAAGGGAAGATACAAGTAAGTGTTGTCTTCAATGTATCGATTAGCAGCGGTTATGCAATATATGCTTGTCATGGAAGACGCTCGAGGAAGTCTTGAGGGGCCCGCGAGGGACATTTCGGGCACAATTTCTAACTGCTACAAAGAGCGGTTATGCTAGTTAGAGTATCCAAAAAAAAAAAAGTAATCTTGGCCATCCACTTTCACCTGTGGATGGCTAGATGATTGGTGAAAAAATACTTTTTTCTCTACCTATAGATGTGGATCCTCCCCCCCCCCCCCCCCAACCACACCCACATACAATAAAAACATATAAAGTCTAATCTAATCACATTTATTATTTAGACTTTTTTTTACACTCAATGGACTTATACTGTTAGGCTTCATATAAAATAATACTCCCTTCGTCCTACATAACTTGATTAACTTTCCTTTTTGGTACGTCTCACAAAAATTACTCATTTTGAAATTAAGAAAGATTCTATAGGTACTTTTACATATTTATCCTTTAAATATTATTTTTTATTCTATTTATCTTTTCACATTTAAATCTCTATCAACTCATTTTCTCTCTCTTGCCGTACTTTCGTACACTTTTTTATTCGTTTATCTTTTCACATTTAACACTCCACTAACTCATTTTTTTATCCTCCTCTCTCTAAATAATATAATAATAAATAAATAATATAGTACTTAAATCATTAATATGTAGATAAAGTCAAACTGAATGATTTATGTGAGACGGAAGAAAAGTAATTATCTTTCTTATTCATGCCACAAAGGAATTTTTTATGATATAACAATACATCATCCGATTTCCCCTTTAAAAAACCAGGTTTCATAGCTCCAAAAGTTCAAAAACCCTGCCATGGTTTTATCATGTCGCGGAATCGAACCGCATTGGCAACAAAAACATAAAGTTTTAAGGAAACGCCTTCCAATTTTGGGGTTTTTCTTCTCCGGTTCTCCTCTTCTTCTCCTTCAGCGCTCGTCCACTGCGGACTGCTTGAACGGCCTCCTACCTGCCGTCGACCACCAGCTTCACAAAATCCTCCAGGCACAGCAGTCCATCTTCGTCCAAGTCCATCAGCACCGCCGTTCTTTCGAATACAAAATCTTCTCCATAATTCAATCGGTAACATCAGAAGACAAGACGGTGTTGCAACCGACGGAGCTGACATCTGCAAAGGTATGTCTCTTGTTTTTCGTTTTCTTGCACTCGTTCTTTTCGGTGTTGCCGATCTACTCATTTTTGGCTTTCCTCGCCATGTTATGTGGTGTTTTTACTTGTTATCAGCGTTTATTGCCTGTTCGTGGGACAGATCTGTGGTTAGTAGCATGTGGGTGTACAATGTACTGTACTATATGGTTATCTGTGGACATTGTAATTGGTTACTAATGGAACTTGTACTAAATGGAACTTGTATCTAGGGATGTAAAGACAAGAAGCAGCAAAAGGGCAAGGATATTAATTTCCAAAAATAAGTAAGTTATAAAAACATCTTGGGATGCTAGTAATATTTGTATTTTGAACTGATTTATTTCAAACAAGCCAAAATGAAAGAAGGTTCTCTGAAATAGAACAAGGAGTACTGAAAATGTCTATCCTATCTCGTGTTCTTTAGAGCAATGATTTAATCAGCATATAAATTGCATAAGTCCTTGGAAGGATAAGGCACATTAGCAGTTACCAAAGTAGTGGTATGTGTAGAAGTTCCAACCTTTATACAGATGTGCGAAAAGGTACTCATAGGGCCTCCTCGTGCCCCAACTTGCTCAGGAAGCATTGAGGTTGAGGTCTGCCTCGAGTTTTCTCATACACCCTGAGCCAAGTGATAAACATGTGAGGCCAATCATAATGATTTTCTTCCTTTGGGGCCCATCAGCATATAATCAGCTGCAGCACTGTTACACATGGTACTGTTATGGATTCTGACTCTTTGGTTGGTGCCAATAGCAGAGCCAACAGGGGGCACCGGTGGGCCGGTGCCCACCTGCTACTCCGTCGAGGTTCCTTTTTAAATAGCATATTTGATACCTAATAACAAAAGTGTCCACCTAAAATTTTTAAAGATGATTTAAAGAGATGTCTTGTTAATTATTTTATGTGTTAGAATACCTAAAATTTAAAAAAAAATGGCATAAAAATTATCTTTTCAGTCATTTAAATGCTAAATTTACACACAAATGTGCAAAAACCAAACACCAAATAAATAAAGTAAACAAATAAAGATTAATGGGCCTGTTTTCATTTCCCAAGGCCATTATCAAGTATAAAAGCCTCTTTCTCACTATTAAATCCATGGATTAAATGCACATAAAACCTCATACTTAGGGTCATTTACACGGAACACCCCAGGGTTTAAATTTTGATTCCCACCACCCCAAACTTTCAATTTTGATGCACATAGCACCATTTGACGGTTGAAATTCAAAATCTGAGGACGACTGCTATAATTTCAAGGTTAAAATGGGCACTTCATTGAAATGTCCTTGTTGGCAGCCACATCACCCGAACGCCTCGCTCGGCGGTCAAAATGGGCATCAGTTCCGTCGGGAAGGGCGTCAGCACGATGGGGGTCTCCTGGAAGGCGTCAGTACTGATCATGGGCGGGGGACCTGACCGGTGATGGCTACGAGAGGGCTTCGGCAAGGCCGCTGACGAGGTTGGTGGCGCTGGCAAGATCGCTGACGAGGTTCGTCAGCAATACGACAGGGGACCTGGCAGGTGATGGTTACGAGGGGGACCTTGTCGAGGGGGGCACCGTCGAGGTCGCTAATGAAGTTCGTCGGCAAGGGCGTCGGCAAGGCAAGTGAAGTTAGATGAGAGAAAGAGTCTGACTTGGAGAGAGAATATTAGGTAGGCAGTGTGTTTATGGAGGAAGTTACCTTTGTGCCCTTTGGCTTCTAATAGACATCCCAAAAAATTGACTAAAAACTGTTAAATGGTGCTATGTGCACCAAAATTAGAAGTCTGAGGTGGTGAGAATCAAAATTCAAACCCTGGGGGGTGTTTCGTGTAAATGACCCTACGGGTTTTATGTGCATTTAATCCTTAAATCCATTTCCCAAGGCCACTACCGGCTGAAAAAAAATCTCTCAGAGACTCTCACGATCTTCCAAGCGACAGTCGGCGGAAGTCAGAGACGGACGGCGCCTCAGTCCCTTCACCGGCTTCACGGGCCATACCTAACGCTGGCACTTTGCCACGGCCTCAATGTTTCAACTGCTCAACCAGTTGTCCGCTTTCCTTCTCCTGTTCAAGTTGTTCTCCTCTCATTCGTCAGTCCTCTAGCCGACAACCAGTCCAGCTGCGGCATAATCTGCGCACCTCAGCGTATTTTGCGCACTTGTCCAGTCACAATTCTTCCCATTCTCCGATTAGTCACTCATGACACAATGGTAGTCGCCAATCGGCGATAATTTTGACGTCATAGAAAGGTAACATCCGTTTTAATTGAATTTCTTTTTTTATTCATTGGACAGTTTCTTTTTCTCAATTCTCAGTACTAGATTAGATTTTTATTTCAATTTTGAATTTGACAGAATTTGACAAATATTAGCTCGTGAGATTTATAGTTTAGAATCTCTAGTTGAGTTTTCTAGTTGGGATTTGTGGCAATTGTTGCTTGCTCAGTACTCGTGGTGGCCATGTGAATTGGGGTTGGTGGGATTGTTTATTTGAGATTGGAAATTTTAATTTCAGATTGATAAATTGGCAATTGCTGCTCGTGGTGGCAATTGAGAATTAAGAATTGGCAATTACAATTGGAGAGTGGGAGGAATTGGGAATGGACAAGTTGGAAATTGGATTATACTGCTCAAATTTGAAACTCTTAACCTGGACAAGTATTACAAATTTGGAATATACTGCTCTAAAGAAGTATTGCAAATTTGAAACTCTCAACCTGGACCATTTTATGTATATAATTTGATTTATCCAGTGTAAATTGTACTTAAATTTAATACTTCTAATGCATATATATATATATATATATAATTTATATATTCCAATGTATTGTTTATATAACACTTGAACAAGTTCATTGTCTGTATATCCCTGATGTATATACGACAGTGTACATTTAATTCTTGTTAAATTTTAGGGCTAATTACACACATGTCCCTGAGGTTTGGGGGTAATTACACACGAGGACACAAAGTTTCAAAATGTAACACTTATGTCCGTTGACAAACGGAATACAAAAATACTTAACGATTTTGACAAAAAGACTTGATTGCCCCTGACTTTAAAATAAAATACCATCCATCCCTATCAAAACCCTAATTTTCAAATTAGGTTTATCATTCCAAACTTTTTCTCCAGATCTGCCGTCCACTCCCTCACCCCACGTCGCCGACAGTCCATGCCCCCTCCCTCGCCCTACGCTGCCAGCAGCCCGGGATACAAACCCTCCGGTGCCGGACGCTTCGACTGAGGACCGACCGGGATAGATGATGGCGGGAAGGGCAAACCGAGAGGAATCCTCCGGTGAGGGGTCATCGGCGGCGGGAAGGTTCGACGGCAGCACTGCCGATCAGCGAATTCAAGCGGGCGAAAAAGGGCCATGGAGAGTCTCGAAGTTTGGCCTTCACAATCTTATGCTTCTTTTTCAATGTGTGTAAACGGTTTGACGCGGGTGCTGCGGGCCTTGTGGACAGAGTTGACAACGGCGGTCACGCCACGCCGGTCCTCACCGTGGAGGCTGCCGCGGCCGGGCCCTGCACAGGGGGGGGTCCCACACGTCGACTAGCACATGCGTGGCGTCCTCGATCGGACCAGCAGTCGTCACTGGAAGGGAGCACGTGCAAGGGTGGTGGCGGCGGCAGTTTCACGGAGACCCGAGAAGGTGTGGAGGTGGAAAGGTCGTCATATTCGTCCATGGAAGGCATCGGTGCTGGAGTGGTGGAGTTTGTGGGTGAAGAAGAGGAGTGCCGGCTGTAAAAACGGCGTGGGGAAGAGTGTTTAAAACCCTAATCCTAAAATTGGATTAATTAGTGTTTCCCTAAAATCCTAATTAAAAAAATGAAACCCTAATTTGAACAAACAAATCCCTAATTTGAAAAATTAGGGCTTTGAAACCTCTAATTTGTCAAATTGGGTTTTGAAACTCTAATTTGAAAATTTTAAAAACTTAATTTGAACAAATGAAACCTTAATTTGAAACTTAATGGAACCCTAATTTTAAAATATTCAGTATATACAGTACAAGAGGCAGTATCGTTATTTTAAAAATACGTATTGATGACATCATAAAAAAATACACTTTTTAGACGAAATCCTGACGGATGGACACGGGTGATACATTTGAAACACTTTTGGTCACGGAATGTTACATTTTGAAACTTTGTGTCATTGACTGTAATTACCTCCTAACCTCAGGGACACAGGTGTAATTAGCCCTAAATTTTAATAATCAGTTTATATTAAATTTTGCAGTGTATATGTTACAGTTTGCATTTGATTCTTGCTTTTATATGACAGTGTATGACGGTGTATATTAATTATACATTAATATATAATTAATTTTTGTGATATATTTTTTTATGTATTTTGTGCCCACCTTGAATAAGAATCCTGGCTCCGCCACTGGTTGGTGCGAAAGAACTGCTAAGCGTGTTGGACTCTTGAAACAGCATCGTGGTGAATTGAAGTTCCCTAGACTACTTGAATAGTATTGTTTCAAAAGTTCATCCCATACCTGTAATTCACTGATTACGAAGCTTCTAGTTGTACCCGAAGTCTTACCTCTTAGGTGTAGTACTTTTTCCTTCAATTGTTTGATTCTTTACTGTGTTGGCTGTCGTACTTTGAATACCCTGCTGGTTTATAGAACCTTCTTTATTTGTCATATGTAATTCTTCAGTTAGTTATGCAGCTTACATTCTTGCACCTCTGAAATGTTTCTGCGCTTAACCATCATGGTTGGCTACAAAGTTGTTGTCAGTCAGAAAATTGCAGTGTAAATGTGAATTGTGATTGAGTTTGCTTGTTAGTAATGTTCGATAGTTGAGAATTGGATTGCGCTCTGCATGAAATCATATGCATGCTTGGCTTGCAGTCAAGGTTGCCTTGGGTGTGTTGATTATCTTTTTTGTTTAGACGTAAAATATTAAGTCACCAAAAGAATCACAAGCACGTCTTGCTATAATATTCGCATCAACTGCAGCATCCACACTTTGTCTGCAGTTGCATGAGTCGAAACCGCTGCACGATCCTTGAGGAGTTGAGGGAGCCTTCTAAGGTTCCTTTTTATCCTTCACTACATGGCCCTCAGGAAAGAAGACCCAAAAACTTCATAAACTGAGCTCTCTAATGCTGCATATAGACATGTGGTCGCTCTTGTGATAGGACAAGTACTTTACTACATTTATGTTGCTTTCTAATGCTGCATTTATAAGACATGATACATTTGCATCATTGTTGTTGACTTTTTGAGTTTTGATCAGCTTATAGTAATATTTGTTTAATTATGTGACAATTTATCACCAAAAGAAAAAAAAAAACTCTAAAGTACTTGTCCTATCAAAATGCAATTTTTGGTTTTAGTTTTAGATTTTTTGAAAATTGAAACTCTGTCAAACGTTCAACAGTTTAAAACTAGTGAAAGAAAAACTAAAACTCGGAAAACTGCAAACTCTGTTAACTACCTAAATTGTTTCAACTGTGGCTCGGCCCAAATCCCTTTTTCCCTGTCTTCATGTTAAACCTCTATCTTCAATCTCTGTCACTCTGAACTTCCTCTTTAATAATCCTGGGTAAGAATCATTTCTGCTGGGTATTCTTGTTCATTCCTCAAGACATGAACTTTGTGGTCTTTGAGGCATTGAACTTTCTATAGATGATTCTGAAACTTGGGTTCATCGTTGAAGTTGGTTTTTTTTATTGCATATCTATACTTGAAACTGAATCTAAACATTATGTTTTAGTTGTATCTTTAAGTACATCATATGCAATCTAGTTTAGCTGAATTAGGGGTAGCGGGCACACACATCTCACAGTATACACTCCCAATAGCCCTTCTGGTATCTCCATTCACTATGAGGATGGAAAGGTAGAACCAAATCTATGGATTGATCCCTTCTCCTTTCCGATTTAACATAGGCACACACATCTCACTGTATACACTCCCAATAGCCCTTCTGGTATCTCCATTCACTATGAGGATGGAAGGGAAGAACCAAATCTATGGATAGTTAGTTCCCTTCTCCTTTCCGATTTAACATAGTATTTGAAATAATTAAAAAGAAATGACAATAATCTCTCATATCATGCTTAAGAGGGTTCAGTCATTGAAGCTGGATAAATTCATTGTTTCTTGCTAGTGTTTCTTCAAATTGAATCCCACTATATATGTGGCTTCGCGCTTTAAGTACTTTATATGCAATTCATTTCAGCTGAATTATGGCAGGCGATCAAACATATATGTGTCCTTACTGTCACCAAAACATTTTCTTGCAATTGGGTTTCTTGCTAACAGGAGAAAGACCAGAAATTAAGGGTTGGAGAGCGTAATTTAGCGCAATCAAAAAGATGGTGGACTGGTGGTGGTCTCTAGTGGGGGCTGCGGTACCGGCCGTGGTGGCAAGTCAAGCTCTGAGGATGAAGAAGAGGCGAGCTGAGGAGCAGAGGCTGAAGAGTGCGCGGGGTCGCGAGAAGAGTTCTGATGACATTTTTGTCTGCGAGAGAGTGTGCACGTCAAAGAGGATGCTCAAGAAGGTTGGTGTATTTTCTAAGGATCCGACTCCTGATACTTGTGTTACTGTTTGTGGTGTTTCGGAGCTTGATGCCTGTGCTGATGCATGTGCTCGAACTGTTTGTGTTAATCAACACCAAGTGCCCAACTGGAATGACATTTGTCTTAAGAGGTGCCAAAGTGAGTGCCTTAAGCTCTCGAATATTTCTGACATGCCTTAGTCGCTTCGACTCTACTTATCTCTGAATTTTGTGTAATGCACAGCCATCTATATGATACTCAACTTGAAGGTTCCAATAACTGTTATATTTTGATGTTCTGTTTGTGAAATGTTAGTCATAAACTTCAAATACACAAAATGGTTGATTTAATCCCCTTCCTTTCCCTCCCGATGCTTTTGGGTGATTATAAAACCTTGCTTTTACCACTTGTTGCCATCTTTATTCATTTTCCTCGTACATTAACCAAAAATCCAAATATTATTTAGAACATTCCTGAACTGCATCTTGTTGGAGAAATTTCGTGGTTAATCTAGGTGTCTTAAGATCTGTGTATGTGTACTATATTGGAATTTTCAAGTAGCTGGAGCCATTGCTCAATCGGTGGGGATCTTGTTGTGATACATAGGGGAAGATGTTTATAATAGACCTTTATGAATGCACATGGAAAAAGCTTGTGCTTCTAAGTTTCCACCTATTGACCAGGACTAGAACTTGTACCTCGAAGTTTTTACCGTGCAATAGAGGTCTAAAGTTGACTCTTTGCCTAGGTTTGTCAGGTTTACAATGATTTTGGTATATAAATGTGAGTGGGCTTTGTCTCACAATTAATAGGAGAATTGCCGAATCACAACTGTAGCAGATGTACCATACTAGGTATGTATAACGTGTAGATATGTTAAGAAGAATACACTCACGGCCATGTAATGTTTCCGCAGTGTACCACCTCTTTTTTTTCACTGAATGTAGGTAGAGCCCCATTAGGTGAAGCAGAATGCTCTCAGAGGTTTGATGTCGGAGAAAGAGTGGGTTTTGGATAAATCCAAGGTTCTCGTTGCCCCAGAAGGAAGAGGTTTTAGGTTATTGGTGAGTAGTTCCATGAAGTTTACGTAAAATTCTATTAGACACCTCTCTGCTTTTATCATCCCCCAAGATAGTTCGCCTCCTTTTTCAAGCATTTATTCTCATGCCAAAGAGTTGGAGTCGACCCAGTAGGAGCTAAACTTAATGAGCTTATCTAAAGCTTTGTTGGGCTTGTGTTCAGCTCGAGCTCGTAAACCAGCCAAGCTGAGTCTATTTATTTACACTGAGCTTCACTTGCCTACTTGACAACCGAGTCAAGAGAATTTAGTCTCCAGTTCTCTGCAAAGTTGGCGCACAGACTTCCGCATAAAATCCAGCCACCTAAATCATCCAACTCTGCTTGTAGTTTTTGTGCCTGTCGGTCCGTCCTCTTCCCCATCGCAAAATTGTGGTTTATAATTTGGTCAATCAAGGGTTGAGCTACACCTATGCAAAGTTTATGAACTCCACCTAAGATGATCGAACACGTGATGCGTCAGGATTGGGCAAAAAGAATTTGTCTGGTTCATGGAACTACATGCTTGACAAACCCACCGAGTTCAAAACCAATGCTACTCATGCTTTTCTTTCGGTTCCTTCAGACGCATCTCTCTTTCCATACTACCACCAAAGCCTCACAGCTGACATGATCACTGAGGACCATGTGCCACTGTCAACCATCAAGCTGACTACCAGCCGCCCCGTTAACCAACAGAATCCATGTACTTGATCATAACCAGAATAGCCACCATGGACGCACTGGGGATCACCACAAAAACCCCCACTGCCAAGATCCATGCCCGATTTCATAACCAGAAGTCCTGACGTATGGTTACTTCTGCATATTTGTTGAGTATAATATTTTACATGATAAAGGTAGAACCTAGGAAGAGCAGCTACTATGTTTGAAACAAGTAAAATACTTGAACTTTGTGGCTATAGTGAACAGTCTCAGTAGATTAAGCAGAACTCTATTCTACAAGCAACAATTGGAGACTTCTTCAGGGAGGGAGGATCCTGCCCACCTATTTTGCTTGCCCAAGTTTGGACCTCAATCCTACATGTGGTGCTCCGGTGCAGCAGTGGAAATGTGGTGCTGGTGCGCCCCTAAATCTTTCAAGGCTTGCCTTTATTTTGGTCCTAATTCCATACTGTCAAGTAGATAATTTTTCCCAGAGTTGCGCTTCAGAAATAATCGTGTTTGAAGAAGCAGAGAGAGAGAGCAGAGCTGATATCCATGTAAAAGCTTGTGCTAGTTGTAGCTTGTTAGTTAGTATAAGCATAGTGGTTTTTATAGGTATTTAAGCACCTCTAACGATGTGGCGCTGATATCGACCACTAATAACCTGATGTGGCGCTGATATCGACCACTAATATATCCTCCTGGAGACTGGAGGTGCCGAATTTATATATGACGGATTTTGAAAACGGTTGTTCCTGTGATTTTATTCAAATCATGGCAGTAGTAAAATAGTCTGTGCTTGTGAGTTTTGGTTACAAAGTTATGCTTTCTGCTTCATTTAATATTCCTGAACTGGTCAAGACTATAAGGTTCTACATTTGAGTTGGTACTATCTACTGAAATGTCTGAGGTGCTTTTGCAACTGCAAAAGCGCTTTGAGGTCAAATATTGTAGTTAGTAAAAACTGTGCGCGCGCGTCTTCAATGTTTCATTGATCTTGAGCTGCCCGCTTTACGTGCATAAACTCATAACATAAATTGAAGTAGTCTACATTCTTATAGTTGTTGTGGGAATCAGATTCCTTACAGAATTGAACCTAAAATCCTGTATGCATCTGTCACGGTCTTGCTTGATGCAAAGACTTTCAGGATGACAATTACAGGCAGCAAATGCATGATGTTGCAGTTGAAACAGCGACTGAGAATACAAAATTTTCTGGTCGGGAGGCATGAGCTGGAAATGTTACATAGAAGTAAACCGTTGTTTAGTAGTATTTACTTCGTATTTCACCATAACCACTTTTGGGGTATATAAAAGCTCCGTAGTAGTTGCATGAAAATAAAAGGAACGAGGAGGAAGAGTGGTACTGTTCAGCTAGGCCAGGCAGTTTACGCGGGGGAGGAATGCCTAAGAAAGAGAGATATTCGCGAAGATTCCGAAGGGACGCCCTTTGAACCCAAGCTGGCCAGAGTTTGCTTGTATGGACCATAATCGAATTCTTCAATTTCAGGCTTTCAGAGAGCATGATCTCAAGGAAGCTTTGAACGACTTCCACGCAAGGGGGTAGGGAAAGCAGACTGTAAGAGGACGGATATCTGGTTTCAGACTTTTAGGTCAGTCCAAAGGATGGCCGCTTCCTCACATGGATATGCTGCTGAGGCGTGTGAGATTAGCTAATGGGGGCGAATCGAGGTCTTTTTGATCTTACCTGTGGTCACTGATGAAAACCAGAGGATTGATTGCTTCACATATGGAAGAACGATGCCATACAGGCCTACTTCTGGCCTGAAGCCCAGCATCAGTGATACTCTCTCTCATTGACCTAACAATCTCAACTAATAAATCACGACCGGGGATGCTAAGTTTATTCCCCAAGAAGCAAAGCTAAATGAGAATAATGCAAGAGACAACGGTAAATATGGCTGGTTAGGAACTTAGGAGGGAAGGACCTTCTAACATTCATCCTCCGTCCATCTTGACTTCTCACCTCTACAGTAAGACCGTTAGACTATTGCTCGAATTAGGAGTACAAGTTGCCAAATCACTCTACCACTGTTCAACATAGCTGGACTGACTTCTCAATATTAGACTCGACTTTTGTGCCATCGGTAACCTTGCAAGGATCTCGATCACCAATATAGCTTGTGCCTTCGTCGAAGGCTCGGACTTACGTTCACGATCAAAGAAAATCACAGCTCATGATCCTACGATGTTTGGGTCCAAATTTGTCTAAAGTACCGTGACTTACTATAGTTCCAAATTTTTGAGAATGAGTTGTGGTAGAAATCCCAACCTGCAGTGACACCACAATTGGGAAACGACTTTTAGGAGCAATGCTGTGGTTCTTAAGCTTTTGAAAACAGTCGATCCCATCACTTCAAAAACTCCCACAGTAGTCAAAACTTGGGCATCAAATTAGTAGGAATGTCCAGACCACTCTTCAGCTCACTTCTTTCTTTTGGGTACTAGTCACCACCATGTAGTGCTGTTTTAAATTGCAGTCTCGAACATTAACAAGCTGACTGTGATGGAATCACCTGCACAGATTGGTCTCTTATGGATATCAGTCTATCAGTCAGGTAGGACAGCACTGAGATTTCATATTCAGTTCTATTCTAGCATACATGCTAATTTTATAGCTCATACCACCACCTTAAGGAATCAGAACCAAACCATTAGAACGAACCATTTTTGCCAAAATGAATAGAACTGATGCAATTTCAAGTGATATTAAAGTAGATGAAGACAGTTCCCTGGATGACCACGTCTGTTGCTCACCAACTCTTCCCTACAAAAGATTCATAACCCCGGGGCCTTGTCCTGCTTAATATTAGACAACTTTTTACCTTCAAAATCATCCGTGTCTCACAGAAAGTACTGTCAGATGTGCAATAAACTAGAATGAAAATCCCCAGAAAGTTGCGCATCTAAGTTTTCAACAAAACATGTCTGCGCAGGTTGATAACTTGCATAGCTAAAGGATGATTCTGAGATACTAATGGTGCATATCAGCGGCAGTAAAACAACTCGGACTATGTACATTCTTACAAAATAAACAAACATCGTATCCTGATCAGGCTTATGCATCTTCGCACGACGGGCCAAGAGACAAATCAGCCTACCCAAATTCCTGCTAGTCAAAAGTCATGCAACTCAACAAATGCATAGAAATGCTTAGAAACTGGACTGGACTGCAAAAGTTTGGATGTGTACTTCATGCTGAGCTTACAAATTACACCTACTTATAGTACTTGTAAGGAAAACTGCAAGGTCCCCAAAATCAATGTTCACCTCACAAAGTAATTGACTGAACTTGGCAAAATGAAATTACTGCAGATTACAGGTTACAAAGTGCCATCTAAGAGGCAGTCAGTGATAAGATAACATCTAAAGTCTACTTACATCCGATTTCTACAAACAAGTACAAAAACAAGTACAACACAGCACTGGTACTTACTATCTCTGAGTCCCAATGGTTGTATCTCAAAAAGCTTCAACTTACGGTGCTCAGCCGATTCCAACATACATCTCCCATATGTCACAGTTGGATTCCTCTTCATTGCCACCCATACATGACCCAAAATCACAAGGGGTTTTTCCTTGGTCTTCCCCGCTTCTTAGGCCCCGTTTGAGCTGCCGGAGGAGTCGCATTCCCAGCCGAAACATTCGCAAAACGATCTACAATCTGCACTGGGGGGGTCGCAACAGCAGCACCAGCAACACCACCATTGGGGGCCGCCATCCCAGGCGGTGGCGTAACTTCTTCTACCACTGGAGGTACCACAGGTGCTGCTGCAGTTCCCGTCCCCGCCGCAGGGTACGTCGGAGGAACCCAATTCTGAAATCCTGCATTCTTTGCCGCCTCCGATCTCTCAGCCGCAAATCCCATCGGGAAGAATCCCCAGCAGCAATAATATGCGTCCTTCCCCGACACCAGCGGCGGCAACGCCGGAATCACCGACGCGTGGAACGCCCGCTGACAGTTCTGGCACCTCAAACAACAGTCCTCGTATACCCTAGGGTACTCGTACAGATTATAACAATACGGACACGCCGTCCAGAACTTCGGCGGCTTCGATCCGCCCCCACCTCCACCGTCCGTCGCCGCCGCCGCAGAAGCTGCTGGCTGCTGCTGCGGCGGAGGCTGAGCAAACGAGCTCCGCCTCACCGGCAATTTCTGTTGAAACAAGTCGTGCTGTTGCTGCTGTTGATTCTGCAAATCCTTTTGTTTCTTCATGGCCACCAGATCGACCTTGGTAAACATATTGACCTCCACGTCGTACGACGATTTCCTCGTCTGGTTCGACAGGACCGCCCACGAATCGGCCACGAGCTTGAACGCGGCGTCCGCGAAGGAAAACTTGTTCTTGTCCGGATGCAGCAGTAGCGCGAGGCGGCGGTACTGCTTCTTAACAATTTCTAGGTCATCGGTGCGGCGATCCAGCTGGAGGATACCGTACCAGTCGAGGTGGTTGTTGTTGATCCGCTTCTCGGCGGCGAGGAGGACGTCGACCACCGCCAGGATCTGGTCCGAGCCGTCCAGCAGCGGCTCGGTCTCTTGCGCCAGAACGGCGAAGTCCCTCGAGCCGTTTAGATCCTTGTTTTGTAACAGCTTCTCGGCGATCCCGAGCAGCCGTTCGGCTTCGGCTCTGCTCGTGTTTTGCTCCATTTTTCTCGGCTTGTTTATCGGAGATGCGTTCGAAATGCGGAGGTCGGAGAAAACGATGGATCTGTGAAATGGGTGAAGTGACACTGAAACGGTGGATGCGGATCTTTTCTTGTGTTTGGACCAAATGGGGCTTGTCTTTTCTACAAATGACAAGGTTTTTGCCGGTTCGAGTCGATAGTTGGCAGGGCTATTTTGGTCTTCACAGGAAATTGGTCAGATAGAAAAGTGAAAGAATGGAAAAGAAGAGCGATGAAGGCAGAGTTAGGCAATATTTAAGGCTCCGTTGACGATACTTTTAATTTTAATTTTTTAAAAAATAAAGATTAAAATCAGTTTATTATTTTTTTTACAAAAAAAAGTAGATATTTCATAACCCGGTTTTTATTTTAATTTGTTTCTTTTGAGTGTTTGATTATTTAGATTTTATTTTTATTTTTTTTGTGATGGTTGTGACGGTGGTGGGGCACGGCGATGACTGACGGTGGTGGTGGCCGGCCGCTGGCAGTGATAGGCGTTGGCTATCAGCGGTGGCTGCCAGTCGCTGGCAATGGATGCCAGTCGCCGGCGGTGCGGTGGGCGGTGGCTGCCGATTGTGAGGGTGGCGACGGTGGTGGTCTCAAAATAAAAATCAAAACTGAAACCGAAACTCATTTTTAGAGTTTCAAAAATAGGTCTGGTTTAAAAACTGATTTTTAAACTGAAGAAAAAAAACGAAAAATGTGCGCCAAACGCATTTACTTTTTCCATTTTACAAAACTGAAAAAATAAACTGCGTCAAACGGCCTAAGTTTCTATTTTTCTTTTTTAGATTTGTCAACCAGAGAAAAAAGACATTTAGTATACATTTTTTTCTCCCTTAAGTTTTAAAAACAGGACTGTTTTTTAAAATTTTCATTTTGGAGTTTTGGTTTTTTTTTTTTCGCCCCTGCCGCCGCCCCATCACCCCCTGCCGCCACCTCCGTCACAAAAAAAAAACTCAAAATACCATCACTACTATCAAAGAAAAAACTCAAAATAAACTAGGAATCAAACACCCAAAGGAAAAAAAATCAAAATAAAAACTGTGTAATTAAATATCTATTTATTTTTGTTAAAAGATAAAAATTAAACTGATTTTAGTTTTTATTTTCATGAAAACTGAAAGTGTAAGTGATTTCAAACAGACCTTCAAACCCGAGTGCCTAGCGGAAAGAAGAAGAAACAATGACTCTGCCTTCATGATTTATTACGATGCTTGAATATTTTATCTGTGAATGAATGTGCGTCTGTTTTCTTACTTTTTATGGATACGGTATAACTTGACTGCTCTGTACTTTTGTATGTACATAAAAGAAGCTGGAGAGAGATGAGTCACCATTTTTTTTTTTCTAGTCCCCTCAAATGTCACTGTTTCTTATGTGTAAATGACAACACAATAAGATTACTAAGACCGTTTATACCTTTCCCTTTCCTTTGTTATCAAGCCAAACAAAACAATGGAACAACCCCCTCACTTTCTTTATGGAAGAGACATACAAACTGGAGAATGGAAATCCCCCTGATGTAGCTAAGAGGTCAATGGTATTAGATTTTGTGGATAATCATCCGGACATTCTGGCTTTATTTTGTTTTAAGCATTGGATCTCTTTTGTATAACACTAATAATGGCCAGTTGAACTTAACCCACTTTAACTTTGTTGCTTCCTGAAAAGGACGGAAAAGACAACTAATCTAATAAGTGACCTCTTTGTAATATATTTTAATGCTTATATTTTAATGTTTATTCTTGTAATGCCGCACTTCTTAATTTTGCAAATGAAGACTAAAGAATGAAGCGATATAGTTCTGACCTATTTAGGGTAGTAATTTGGGGGCCCAATTAGAAATCTGCCCCCACATGGTACTTATTTGTTTGAAGAAGGCCTAAAGGGATATCTTTTTACAAACTTATATCTGGATAGAATTCGAATGACATTTTTTATACTACATAAATTCAATCAATGGGGGTTAATTATTGCATAGACCTGTTAAGTTACCATGACTCAACAATGTTATCATGTTTAACGCTCTCTTCCTCACGTGCAAGTACTATTCGACTGCACGTGGAGAGACAAATCAAGTCAAAAATAAACTGAGTGTAAATAACACTATGATAAAAGATTACTAGATATGTAAGCGGAAATAATCGAACCCAAGACCTTACTAAACTCGAACTCTAATTCCATGTTAAGTTACAATATATTCTAACAACTTAAACTGTTAGAGAATGAGCCTAACTATATTTTTCATGCTTAACAGGACTAATGAGAGATCTAATCTAATGGGGTCATTTGGATTCTTTTCAACCCTAACCGAAACCAAATAAACTTTTAAACAACATAACCCATTCACATGTTTTTTTTTTCTTTTGGCGTCTCTCTCACAATACACACAAAAGCCACTAGTTGGCAGCAACCATTGACCGTTGCCCGCCGCCACAACCTGCTGCCGCCAGCCATCGCTGCAAAATCCCAGCAACCACCACTGACAAAAATCCAACTGCCACTGGCGACCTCCGTTGACAGCCATTGCTGACAAACTTCGGCAGCTGCCAAAACATTTCGACAACCACTATCATTAAGCGCTAGCGGTCACCCGTCGACTCCGTCCAACTCCAGCAGTCAGCTCTTCACATTGCCAACACTAGAATAAAGAAAACATTTCTAGAAAATTGTGACTAGTTTAAAATGAAAAAAGTTTAGAAGCTCAACATGGTTGATCCTTTATATGGTTAAATAAATGGGACGGATTGGATCTAAATGGATTTATCGAGCAGAGCGAGATGGTTAAAATCAGAGATGGGTCAATACGAGGATGTTGCAACTTGGAATGGAGTTCTGTATTGCCATCCCTACCTACACTTATTTTGAATAGTTTCCAACTAGTAAGTTGCTTTATTCTCTAACGGAGGTTTAAGTATTGCGTCTGATTCATAAATCTAGTATTTAGTGCTACTATTTATTATTATTTTTGTATGATTAGTTGAGGAAATTTTTTGACGGCTTTGGTCAGGTCAAAGGCTTTCTATCGGTCTTTCTTTGGGCTAGTTAAACAAATCATAACCCGCTCCATTTGTTAAATTTTTTCAAAAGATGTCTTCAACGATGAATCAAATTTGGATGATATGATATGGGGGCGTCTTACATCCTAGACTCATTTCGCCCTAGTTTGTGAGCATCGAAGTCTATGTGTTTTATTAACATGAACATGCACAACCTGACCATTGCTTCACCCTCGTTGCACATCTTTAATCACATGTCCAATAGGCGAATCGTTCCCCGCATCTTTGATAGAGCCGACAAGATCCCAGCTTTGGGAGACGCTAGGGCCTCGATCTGCATGTTCTGGTTGTAGCACTTCTAGGCTTTCTTTTGAGATCCCCACCAAGAACATAGCCTTGTCACACAGGCATCGATCACAACACCCACGCACTGCCGCTTCTTCTTCAAGGGCAGCTGCGTCATAGTTCACTTCGCACGTACCTGTTGCGGGCCGAATCCATTTGATTGGGGTGGTTGAAAGAGCTTTCCACCAAGTGCTTGACCCTTCTAAAGGCTGTCAAGAGAACATGGAAAGCCAGTAGTCTGCTGACTTGAGATAACCAAAATAGCAAAACAGATGCACTTTCACACCTTAAGGATACCAAATCCGAACACTTAATACAGCGGTTAATGATCACTTAGGGAAGACTATCATCCAAAACTAGATAACCTACATGGTGATTTTTGTTTCTTGTTACTAAGCCAGCACTGGATAACTTCCTAGATGCATTACTCAAGCAAAGGAATAACTGATTGCTTATCTTCTTAAAACGTGTTTATGATTTGTGCAGAAAGTAACGGAAAACTGGATTTAAGATGCTCTACCACGTCAAGCATTGCATCTGCAGAGTTAACCATACCACACGGTGACCATTTCAAATGCTAAATGTGATGTCATTAGTTAAGTGGTCCATGGAAAAAGTGAAAACTTTTTCTGAAAATCTCAATAATAATTATATTTTAAACATTTGATTAGATATGTTTAGAAAATTGACAATTCACTTCGAAATGTCCATAATGACAAAATAAAAATTTAAGGATTAAATATACGTCTGAAACTATCCTGAAATCTCACCTGATGATCCAAATATTTATTTTTTTTACACAGTATCTGTAGTTTCAAATTTCACAATAAATAAGAGTTTTTGTCCAAATTCCTAACGTTCTACACAAAACCGTTAAGGATAATTTTGTCCCGGATAGGTTTAATTTTTTTAAAAAACCCTAGTTTAGTCACAATTTACAAATTATAGCAGTCAACCCTTTTCCAAACCACACCCAAGGCCGAAAAACAAAGGCGTCAGTCTACGGCAACTGACGCCTTTGTAGGAGAACGAAAAAGTGGGCCTTTTCAAATGCAAGAGTTAAGTGAAAGAGCTTATGTTGTGACATATAGTGGATTAACCAATAACCAATGGTAGATATGGAAGACCAGGAGTGAGGAAAGTCCAGATAATATCTTTACCAATCTTGAGGTTTCTTTGAAAAGCAGTCTTGACTATCCAAAGTAATTTCAGGGTGTTTCCTAATGATAGTCACACGTACAACAAAAATAAATAGGATTTGATGTTCCAAGAACAAAATTTATGGATGATTGACCAGAGATGAGAAGAGTGAATGGATGGGAGGTTTCCACGGCCATGTCCCCTCATGTGAAGCCATGGAGATGGAATTTACATGATATAACTTGAAAGGGATTCAGTAGGTCAAAGATAGAGGGCCTCAAGAAGTAGTAACTGAAACGTTAACAGACTTTAATGTGGCCAGAATCCTGCTCTTGAAGGATGATAACCACCTATATCCATTCAGCAACCTCATCAAGGATGGTAGGTTTTTCTTAAGGGCCATTAAGTCGTAGATCATGCATGTAGGGAGAGCACCCAATATGCAGATGAACTTCCAAATCTCAAAATCCATTAGGAGGCCGCTTTTGTGTACCTTATAAATCCACCAGAGATAGCGCTCTCCCTGTTAGCTGCAGATACCGTAGGAGTGGCTTGGCTTAGTTAATGTTTGTTTAAGACTAAATATGTTGTATCGACCTGTTGTTTGAGCTAGCTATTTACCAAGTCACGTATATATATAGAGAGCTGATCTGTTGAGAGCGCTAGCAAAATAAGAGATCTTGCTAGCGCGATCTGGCCGTCCATCCCAAAAGGATAGACGGCCCAGATCCTTTATTTTTGCGGCTCTGTCAGTCGTCTGCTACATAGTGTAGCGGACGGACCTTTTTACCATCTTGCCCCTGCTCCCCCGTCCGCTACACTGTGTAGCAGACCACTTTCTTGGCCCCACATTGACAGCCAAAAAGTCGTCCGCTACACTGTCTAGTGGATGACTGACAGCCCTGACACAACTGACACATTTTCAAACGGGTCTGTACCTTCATTTCTACACATGTCAATGTCGTCGAAAATACTGTCCGCTACACAGTATCTCGGACAGTACTTTTATACCCAAAAACTTCCTCAAGCTCCTTCAGCTACAATTTTCTTCTCCTTCGGACTCGCTTCCATTTTCAGCTCCCTTCAAGCTTCGAGTAACACTTGCTTCAAGCTTCACTCAAGTAAGGTAAGTTTGCGAATGGTGAAGTTTTCTTTATGGATTGACTGGTAAAATATAATTTTATTTTGTTTGGACAAAAAAGTATAGATTTTTTTTATGTTCTAGAAATTTGTCACTGTATTCATTAATTTGTGATGTTATACTCTAGATTTTTTGTAATGTTCTAGACATGATGTTCATAAAAAAGGTATAATTTGTTAACTCTAAATAAATTCATTATAGTTTAATTTGATTTTTTGGCATGATGAATTCGTCTATTTATCTTAGTAATTTTAATTTGTTATGTTCAATAAATTAATAATTATTAATTTGGAGACACTTTTGAGATTATGCATACGGTATGTTTGTCATCCTAAATTGGTCTATTCGCCAAGGTAATTTTTAGGTAATATTTTCAGTTAGAAATGCCATTTGATTGTTAAGCGTAGTCTATTTCTACACAGGTCTTGTTTCACAATGTCTGATTTCGTGTCGAGCTCCAACGTCCCCGTAGATGCTAGTGATCCGTATCTAGGACGAACGTTTCAAACGTTGGAAGAAGCTGAAGAATGTTTTCGAGCGTATTCATTGAGGGTTGGTTTTGGCATTAGAATAAAGATACAAGAACAAGCAACGTAACAAAAAAGATATGCTCTCGCTTATACGAGTGTCATAGGGGCAGAAACCCATTGCAAAATGAGACACGCGTAGGCAATGATGACAGTGATGATGAAATAGGATATTCGCGTAGAAGACGGGACTGCTTTGAGCGCACAAATTGCCAGGTCAAGATGTTCGTAAGCTACAAACCCAATCAAGATCATTGGCTTATTACCAGCCTGGAACTGGCACACAATCACCCGTTAGTAACTCCTTCTAAGGTGAGTCAGATGCATCAACACAAGAAGATGGGTAAGGTCGCGAGGAGCCTAATTCACACAATGAGCAATGCGCGAATTGGACCTACTGAGATTGTTAATGTTCTTGCTGAACAGGCTGGGGGAATTCAAAATTTAAACTTTAACACGACAGACGTTCGTAACGCGGTCCGAACCCATAGACGAGCCGCGTATGACCTCAATGATGCGCAATCGACAATGAGCCTATTGAAACGGATGCAGATGGAGGACCCGCAGTTTACCTTCGATTATAAACTTGACGACGAGCATCGAGTTAGTACAATTTTTTGGGTCGACGGTCGTTCGAGGCTAGCTTATAAGCATTTTGGGGATGTCGTGACTTTCGACACCACATACCGTACCAACAAGTACTCGATGCCGTTCGCTCCTTTCACCGGCGTCAATCATCATTATCACTCCATCCTGTTCGGGTTCGCCTTGTTAAGGGACGAGAGCGAGGGTTCTTTTGTATGGTTGTTTAGGACGTGGCTGGAAGCAATGAACTTCAAAGCACCCAAAGTGATCATCACCGATCAAGATTTGGCAATGAAGAAGGCTATTGCGACCGTCTTCCCAGACACTCGGCACAACTTGTGCACTTGGCACATAAGCAACAAATACCCAGAACGTCTGCATCACGTGTACGCAAAGTATCCAGACTTTAAACAGGATTTTGACAAGTGCGTTACCAAGTCGTTAACGATTGAGGAATTCGAGGAGAGGTGGGAAAAGCTTGTTCGGGATTACTCATTGCAAGACAACGAGTGGCTCCAGCACTTGTACGAGCGCAAAGAGCAATGGATTGGCGTTTACACGAGGAGGTATTTTTCAGCGGGCATGAAAACGACGGGCAGGAGTGAATCTATGAATGCCACGTTCGATAGTTATGTGGGTACAGCTACCAATTTGAAGACTTTCGTTGCATCCGCACAAAAAGCGGTAGCTTCGTTGTTCGTAAAAGAAAGGGCTGCCGACTTTGCAACAACGTACAAACAAAGGAGAAGGTTGCTCGAGACCCCGCTGGAGCTGAACGGTGCCAAAGTCTATACGAAGGAGATCTTCTTGCTATACCAAGTAGAGCTGCAAAAATCGGGACGATACAGTATAAACAAGGTGGCAGAAATGTCTACGCGTGAGTACAAGGTTTATTCGCTCGTGAATGACCTCGTCCCTGAGAAGCTGCGCAGAATTTATACGGTGAGCCATGACACATTGACGGATTCGGTGACATGTGTTTGCAAGAAGTTTGAGTTCCATGGCATCCTGTGTAGACACGTTCTGCGGTTTTTCACCCAGAAGAATATCAGGACAATCCCCGATAAATATGTCCTGCCACGGTGGACGAAAGGTGCAAACAGGTTGCACGGTACCATTGCCTTTCCGGAGCACCCGTATACTGACTTTGAAGAATCAGAGACGTTGCGGTATAATCATCTGGTGACAATGTTCACCCGTTTGTCCGTAAAAGGTGCTGCTACAATGGCCGGATATAAACATCTCCTCGAGGTAGCTCAGCAGCAAGAGCCCATCGTCGACCAGTTGGAAGCAGCTTCAGTCAGCAATGCGGTTGACACTGAGCCTACAACGGGATCAGAAGATGACGAGCCGGGGGAGGAAGACGACAATGATATCCGGCCTTTGGACCCAATTATATCGCAAACGAAAGGACGCAAGAGATCTACGCGGATGAAGAGCTCTATTGAACAGGCAACTCAACCTAAAAAGCTGAGAAGGTGTGCATTGTGCAACAAAATGACCGACCATGACAAGCGGAACCATTACAAGGCACTGGGGATAAGTCCAGGGGTTTTGCAAGACGAGGAAGAAGATGAGGCCGAAGATGAGGAAGAAGCAGCTGCAGTGGACCTTTAGTTTTTTTGTATAAGCCATCAAGATTGTTTGACATTTGTAATAATACGTAATATTTGATGAGATTATCTTCTTACCGAAGACTGGAAGGTTATTTCTGATGGACCCATTCACAGATTAACTTAAAAAAAAAATTTTGGCTTGCCCCATCCGCTACACTATGTAGCGGACGGCGCACCAGAGACCAACATTATTGGGATTGTAAAGTGTCTGCGGCACAATATAGCGGACAGAAAACTGTTGGTATGCCTTTTGTCCGCTACACAATGTAGCGGACGTCAAACTCATATTAAATACCAATCAGAACGGCCTCTCTTTTTCCACTCGTCTCTCTCTCTGTCTCCAATGTCTCACCCATCCGCGACCCCCTCTACGGCGACCGTCCGCATGGCTTCTGCTTCGGTGAACAGGCACTTCTTCAAGGTCATGGTGCCTGGGTTTCATACCGAACTTGTAGGCATCCCTCTTACTCTGTGTTTTCGTGTGTGTTAATTTTATCTTTGCTTAAAAACTTACATGTCTTATAATGAATGTGATAGGCCATACCGGTAGCCTTCTGCAGATTGCTTACCACACTTTGGCACGAAGCCACTTGGGTCGAAGCAACTTTAACCAGCAGCAAGGGGTCATGGCTTGTTAAAATCAAGAAGAAGCGCGACCAAGAGCAACTTTATTTCGCAGAGGGTTGGAGTAATTTCTGCGAGCAGCACGACCTCAATGAAGGGGAGTTTGTAATCTTTGAACACAAGGGGCTATTTAGGTTTCAAGTATCCGTGTTTGATCAAAGCACCTGTGAAAAAGTTTTCCCCCAATGTTGAACCCTAAATTTGTGTTAATAAATTTGTGTCTAATAATTTTAGGTTCTTAATTGTGCATTTGAGAATTGTGATGGTCAATTGATGATTTGAGGGTGTCAAATTTTTTTTATGGAATATCATGCGCTTGAGAATGTTGAGATTGTTTAATCTGTTGCTAAAGCACTTATTCCATTGCCAGAAACTACCAACTCGAACAAAGTCTGACCAACTGCTAAAAATACCAACAACTAAAATTTTTTTTTTGCCCAACTGTCCGCTACATTGCATAGCGAACAAAAACAGCTGTCCGCTACACTGTGTAGCGGACGGCGCACAACTTCCAAATTTTTTAAACTTTTTTTGCACCTGGAGTACCCCACTGTCCGCTCTAAACTCCAACACTAAGAAAATCTTTTCACTACCCCTTGTGTCCGCTACATTGTGTAGCGGACGGAGCAGCAGAAACTCTTAACCCCAACACTTAGAAAATTTTTTCACTTCCCCGAGTGTCTGCCACATTGTGTAGCGGACGGCGCAGCAGAAACTCTTAACCCTAACACTTAGAAAAAATTTTCACTTCCCCGAGTGTCCGCTACATTGTGTAGCGGACGGCGCAGCAGAAACTCTTAACCCCAACACTTGAAATTTTTTTCACTTCCCCGAGTGTCCGCCACATTGTGTAGCGGACGGCGCAGCAGAAACTCTGAACCCCAACACTTGAAAATTTTTTGCACCTATGTTGCCCCCACTGTCCGATACACTGTATGGCGGACGGCGCAGCACAGACTCTAATCTCCAACACTTGGAAAATTTTTGCACTTCCCTACTGTCCGCTACACATTTTGTTTTCCACCTTTCAATCATTCTCAATCCACCTTTCAATCATTCTCAATGAGAGCCAAAAAACCAACTCAAATCAATCAATCATCTTCAACGCAAATCAGACAAATCAATCAATCAATAATCTTCAACACAAATCAAATCACACCAATGAGAGCTTTCTAAATAATCATGGTTTATTAAAAAAAATTATTGTAATGGTACAATGTCAACTGGGGTCCTCATGTTGGGGGGGATTCTCGTCATTAGCCGGATTTACAATAAACCTAACCGCTCTAGGCCGGCCTTTCATAATTTGCCAAGCTATTCTATATCTAAAGGTGTCTACTTCTGCTTGGCTCCAGACGGCCGCCTTGAGGCTCTCAGACCGACAAATGTAATCCATGTACATGCAAAGGAAGACGCCGCAGTCCGAAGTGTTACGTTGCTTGGGCCTCCTCTTCTTCAATCGCAAATCGAGCTTTGGCCGCGCCGGTACAGGGTTACCACGGATACCATTGACCATTGCACAAAATATATTCTGCGAGAAACACAAAACGGCGTAAGACACGAGTTAACATTTATGCCAAGTTACAATAACTGTTAAACAACAATCGTAATATTACCATTGAGTCCAACTGGGCTTTGTACATCTGCAGCACAGGCATGTGGGTGGTATCGTCGTGGAGACTGTCGATCACCGATACAACTTTCTCTTTCAGTTCATAGCAAACCAAGTACCAGTGGCTTTCCCTAAAAATGGGATTAGAAACACGTCGGCAACACTTGCGCTCACTGGACTATCCCTAGTAAGATACGCTCGTAGGTTAGCGGACGGTCTCCACTGGCTCAACTTTTTCTTCTGCCTTTGCTCGACCCACTCCTGCCATTCAGACACTAGGAGGCTATGAAAAAAGGCATCCACCAAAAAAATGGCCTGATACCCGTTCAGCCGCTCCCGACCCCTTTCCTTCAGAATCTCCACGTATGTGGAGATGACACCGTTGTCTAACCAACTCCCCGGAGCCAGGGAGGCCATTTCTCCCCACTCACAAGTGTAATCCATGCCCTTCGGATGATTCACACTATACAACGCTTTGTCCCGGGGGAAGCCGCTAAAATAACGCTCTCTGATTATTTGGCATTTATGCGGCTTTAGGGGCTTCACTGGATGCCCTTTGCGATATTGCCCTCGGGGGTCGACGGGGAGATATTGCACTCCTTCGGGGGTCGACCGGGGGATATTGCCCTCCTTCGGCAATAGATGGTCCTGCCTACAGGACAATGGGCAGTGTCTCCGACAGACTGATGTATCCGAAACCCCAGTCTTCCGTGACTTGACTCTGAAAGAGGGATTGGGGTTCTGAGTCCAATAGCAAAGAGAAGGAGGGCGCACTGTAGTCTTCCCACGGCACTTGAGCATGGCCCATGGTGCTTTGCGGTCCCCAATCACCACCCATTCTAGGTATAGAGGGACCACCATATCCCTGGCTCACTCCCGAAGTCTGTCCCGAGGGATCAGTGTATCCCTCGCTCACATATGGGGGTTGCCACCCCGGATAACCCATTCCCGGGCTGACGCCGGAAGGCTGGCCCGATGCTTGGCGCAAAAAATTTCCACAGCCATACGCCAACGCTTCAGCCTGTTGGTGAAGCTGGTGCTTTGCGGTCCCCAATCACCACCCATTCCAGGTATAGAGGGACCACCATATCCCTGGCTCACTCCCAAAGTTTGTCCCGAGGGATCAGTGTATCCCTCGCTCACATATGGGGGTTGCCACCCCGGATAACCCATTCCCGGGCTGACGCCGGAAGGCTGGCCCGATGCTTGGCGTAAAAAATTTCCGCAGCCATACGCCAACGCTTCAGCCTGTTGGCGAAGCTCCTCGCCCATTGCATCCACCAAATCCTTCCGCTCGCTCAACTTCTGGAAGAAGGCGAACGAGGCATTAACCTACATCCAGAGAGATAATAAATAAGTAACTTCATACACAGTTAGAATCATCAAGTTCAATTAAAGGCACTGGTTGGCCAACTTACCAGATTGTATGCCATGTGCTCATCGATCTGACCCCTAGGGTGGTACTTCTCCCCGCGTTCAAACCTTACTGGAGCTACTCTCCTCCGGGTGATGCGGTAGTACCACTCATTGTACTGTTCGATGCTGATCACGGGGTCAGGCTCTGACACAATGGCCGCCAGCGTGTCCTGCCAGGAATTCCAAACTTCAATTTCTCGCGCGCACAAGTCGTGCGCATTCGCCTTGCCAAACCGTCCGACACCCGGTGGGTTCCTGTTAAGCCTCATATCCGGCGCGCCGGCTGGCAACCCCTGCAGGCACTCAAAATGGCACATAGCGCGATCTGGCAGCTGCCACTCTGCGACCTCGAAGTGGATCAGGGGTGTGCGTTGTAACCCGGAGAGCGTGAAGACGAACGACTCTCCCACCCGTCTCGCCAAATGTTTGTACGGTGCCCATCGCATCTGGCCAGGAGATAACGAGTCGAGCTCCCCCTGATAGTACGTAATGTTGTGATGGGGATCGTCTCTCCTCGGGTAGTGGCTGTCCTTCCGGCTGTACTCCCAGGCGCACAACCGAGGCCACACATTATCGGTTCCGTCCCTACGCCTGGGTGCGCCGGTAGCAAGGTGTTCATAAGACCACACCTGAGAGCAAAGACAAATTAAATAAAGTATCGTCAAATTTTATTGTCGATTCAACAAAAAAAAAGAAACGAGCACGTAATCAAGAATTGTATGATATACCTGCAATAGCGAGAGACATGCACATATCGCTTTGGAGTCGGGCCTCGTTGCCTTGTGCAATGCTCGGTACAGGTACGCAAGAGTTGCGGCTCCCAGGCATAATCCCCAACCTCCAGCAGGTTACCCAACAACGGTAAATATTTGACGCTGACGGTATTCTTCGACGTTGTTGGGAACAGAATTGCCCCCATCACCCACAAGAGGAAAGCTTGTGTGTACAGCACAAGCATCTGATCCGTGTAGTTATCCGGCAGAACCTTGTAGGTATCTACCAACCACTTCAACTTGATACCACCAGTGCTAAATTGATCCTGGGGTATCGAAGTAAAGAAGTCCCTAGCGGTCCTCTTATTCGTTGCTTCCGACGGAGGAGCTATTACCGGCCGCCCCGTCACCGGTAACCCTAAGATGAACCCTACATCTTCTAGGGTAATTGTCATCTCTCCGAGAGGGAAGTGAAACGTATTCGTTTCACTTCTCCACCTTTCAACAAGGGCACCTATTAAGTGCCGGTCAAGGTGTTGAAAGATCTGCCCATGCGTGAAAATCCCAAACCCAATCCCACGCAGTAATCTTTTCTGGGTTCTGTTCAATTTCCATGCTTTAAAATTATCGGATACTTCTACCGTGTTGAGAAGTGCTCTTTCCTACGAATTAATAAATACAATTTAAGCAAAATAAACGATATACAACGTTCCCAAGAATAAAAAGTTGATAAAATAAGTATCTTACTCCACCATCCCATATGAGCGTACTGATATGGTTTGCTTGGTCGTATAATACGGACGGATCTTCTGGTCCAGGGTTGAAATCCATTTTTGGCAACTGAAATTATGAAAAAAATGACAAGGTTGGAAGCGTAAACATTCTCAAACATACAACGCTAGCACAATTAACGCTAGCATGTGATCAGATAATACTCACATAAGTTCACATGCTGTGTATATGCAATGTACATAGATACAAACAGACACGGAATGGGATTTTACAAGTGAAATCACATGAACAAATAATACGCAATACACATATATAATCTATATATATATATAGATATATTGACAAACGCTAGCACAATGCACCGCGCACACATTCAAAATCATGCATAAGCCGTAATAATAACTCTAGATTATGAACAAATAAAGGATTGGTTTGTGAACTTACGTGATTGATTCGTCGATTAAAGGATTTCTTAGGAAGAAATTGCGCCGATCTACTTGCCAACGCCGCTAGAAGAATTGTGAGAAGAAGTAATGAATAACAGTTTAGAAGGAATGAATAGGGGTTTCGAAGTAATGAAAAGCAAAAACGGTCCGCTACACTGTCTAGCGGACGGTAGGATAAGGACAAAGTAACAGTCGTGCATCGACAGGACTGATGTGACAACTGATTTGACGGAAACAGTCGTCCACTAAACAGTGTAGCGGATGACTTTTTGGCTGTCAATGTGGGGCCAAGAAAGTGGTCCGCTACACAGTGTAGCGGACGGGGGAGCAAGGGCGAGATGGTAAAAAGGTCCGTCCGCTACACTATGTAGCGGACTACTGACAGCGCTGTAAAAATAAAGGATCTGGGCCGTCCATGCGCTAGCAAGATCTCCTATTTTGCTAGCGCTTTCAACGGATCAGCTCCCTATATATATATATATATATATATATATATATATGTGGAGCTGATTCATTACTCACGTTAGTGGGTGCTGAGGCGCACCCACCTAACCCGAGCTACACCCACTTTCAAACTTTCTTTTTTGTCCTAAAATGGCTCTCCTAGTGGTGGACCAAAGCAGCACATATTTCAAAGTTTATTGTAAGCCTTTCTGACTATTTTTCCATTAAAAGAGCTCCGTCCGTAGAACATGTGATGAAATCCAAGGGCCATAAGTGGAAGCATACCGAAAGTTTTTGGCTAGATTTTTTTTTCATTTCTTCTTCTTTCCATTCTTCATTAAGCACCATCATTAGTCCACTAACCTAATACCAACCGCCATAATCACGGTAACAAAACCTCGACCATCACCGCCACTGCGGGAAACTAAGCAGCAGCAGTAGATCGGCCATAAGTACAAACTAGCAAATTCACAAATCAATTAAAAATGGATAAATGTGTTGAACCTAATGTCCAACCCAAAAATATGCTCAAGAGTTGGAGAAGCCCACCAGATATAAAAATCAATCCCAAACCCCATGTATTGTTGATGTGGGACTTGACACCCGCCCTCATGCGAAGCGTGAGAATAAGAGGTGGTCTCGTTGGATTGAATGGGACGGCAGAAGCCTAGTTCTGATACCATGTTGAACCTGGTGTACAACCCAAAAGCATGCTCAAGTGGAGAAGCCCACCAAATATAAAAATCAACCCCAAACCCCATATATTGTCGATTTGGGACTTGACACCCGCCCTCACGCGAAGCGTGGGGATAAGAGGTGTTCCTCTTGAATAAGAGGTGGTCCCGTTAGATTGAATGGAGTGGCAGGGGCCTAGCTCTGATACTATGTTTTGATCCAACGGGACCACCTCTTATTCAAGAGGAGCACCTCTTATTCCCATGCTTCGCGTGAAGGCGGGTGTCAAGTCCCACATCGACAATACATGGGGTTTGAGATTGGTTATTATACCTGGTAGGCTTTTCCCAACTCAAGAGCATGCTTTTGGGTTTGACACCAGGTTCAACAAAATGCACTTTGGCCTCCTGTATATACACTATTGTTTGATTTGGTCCCCTCATATTTAAGAATGTGCACTAAACCTACCCTTGTTCCCAAAAATTGTACATATTGGATGAAAAATGTAATTACAGAAGAGTGAGTAACAATTATGAACTTCTTTTTAACAAAGACAATTTTATCAGTGCCTTTAAGCTACAAATTCTCATGTTGTTTAGTAAGATTAAAAATTAACCACTTTTCTCTATCAAATTACAAATACATTTAGTCTCTTTTGTTTCTTCATGTGGCGACTGTGGATCATGGTCGGGGATCGTTGTGGGTGTTCGATTAGTGGTGCCCCATGGTTAATGATGGTGCATGTGAGGGTGATTCATGTTGTGGAATGATGCTAGGTGCAATAGAGTGGTGGTGAGTACCAAGTGTCATGGTGGTGGTGTGTGCAGTGGGTGGTGCAGCTTCTAGTGGGTGCTACGGTTGGTAATGGGTAGAGGGGTGTCGAGGGGTGCTGCATGATGTAGCATCGTGGTGTGTGTGACTATGTTATGGTGGGTATGGCACTGTTGAGGTGGTGGGTAATGTGGTTTGGTGGAGGATGTGGGATCGATGCAGTGGTGGGTGAGATATATATGGTGGTGGTTGATTGTTGGGATCTGGGGGATGTACTGGTGGGGGTTAGATAATGGAGGCATCTGCTATCATTGAGGCTATAGGTGTAATTTTTGTCAATTTGAAAGTGCTTGATAGTGGTTATTACCACATTGAGGTTGACGATATGCTGGTAGTTGGTTTGCAGGTTGTGGTGGCAAGGTGACAACGACCAAGGCAGCGAAGGTGGATGACTGTGGAAGAGACGCTATAAGTTTAAACGAATGAAGAGCAAGTTGGGAAATGGCATGACAATCACACAATTTTCTAATAATTGAAGAAAGGTGTTAGAATTTTTTTAATTTGTTTTGCTTTGGGAGCTAACCTGTTCTTTATTTTGTACGCGTGTTAAGCTTGTTTTATATAACACATTTCTTGTAATGCAATTCTACTATTTAAATAAAAAAATCCCCCCCCCCCCCCCCAAAAAAAAGGCAAGATTTTGAAATTTTATATAACACCTTTCTTATAATGAAATATTTCTATTCAATTAAATTAAATATGCGAGAGGAAATTTAGAGAAAAGTGAAGCTTTTACGATATTTAAAATAAAGAAGGCCAAAGTGCAATTCTCTTAAAGTAAAAAGAAGAGTCTTGTAAGGATAATATTGTCTTTTTAATAATTCGATAAACGGTTTTGGCTAATATGCACAATTACACCGTCGTCATCATCTTAGCCTCAATCTTTCACCATCCTGCCAACACACCCGGCCACCGCTACGCCTGCTCTGCAATTAGCTCATTTACAGCCAGATCAATCACAATCACAACAACAATCCCCAATATTTTCAAGCACAAAACCCTTTCTTGCAATGCACACAACCAAATGATGTACAATACTTCTACCTATAGACCTGAGGAAAAAAAAACGGTTGAACACACCTATCCAGATCGATAGCCATTGCACGTCCCCACCCCAAATTCAGGCAACAACCAAAATTCTCTTCCTCGATACCAAATCATGGTTCCATGATGACGACATTGAAGCCATAAGCCAAATGATTAGAAATTAGATTTGAAATCCTTTGCTAACCCAAACAAAATCACTGAGCGATTTTTCTTTATTAGCTTGAGTTTGGAATTGTTGTTGAAAGTATGAACATACTGTATTAAAAAAATTAAGTAGATCATTAAGGTAGTTTGGTGCTAATGGCAGTACTGGTTGTAGGGTAATAGTGGCAATCATGGCGGTGTAATAACTGTGGATTCTGAATGGGTGGTGACGACCAGTGAGTGTGGGTGGAAATTTTGGATATACCAGGAAGACGGAATTATTGTTGTGTGAAATGGTGGTCATATGGGTAATGTTGTTTGGTGTGCCCTTCTGGTGTTGGTAGCTTGCTGATTAACTCACTAATATAGAATAATGAGTTGACTAAGTGAATTAGTTTTTTCAAAATTAGTTTTTAACAACTAAATTTAGTTATATTTTGGTATTACCACGCTATACATCCCTTGTAGTCTTTGTTTATCGAAATCACGTGGAAAGCACGTGCACTCACTTGTTCAGCGAGAAAATAGACGGGACATTAATAGAGAGATCTTTTAAAAAGCAAAAAACTAAAAAACGACCTATAAGAAAATTACGGAGTATAAAATATTGAAAAAATGAATAATAAATAGTTAACTCAAAAGACGAGGTGGAATAGGCGTCTTTTAACGTAAGACCAAAGATACGAGAAGTTAGGCAATGATGGCTACAGGCCATGGAGAGCTATTTACAGTGTTGCAGAGTGGCCTCCTCCTTTGTCTACCTGGCCTAATCTGTACGGAAAGCCATCAGTCCACATAAAATAATAAAACTTCTATTGCTATATCAAAGTGAGGTGTATATATATATATATATATATATATATATATATATATATATATATATATATATATATATATATATATTTATTCTTAATATTTTTTTAAAAAAAGGGAGATATATTCACCATAATCTCTCGTCCTTTTTGGCCTCCCAGATTTGTGTCCACGCGCTCTCCTGATATTTTCTCTCTCTTTTTCTTAGGCAAATCTGGTAAGCACTTGGATAAAAGAGGAATCTTTTGCTATATATGGAGAAAGTGAACTTTCCTTTCTTGAAGCACAGCATTTTGCAGCCACTCTTTCAAAGTATTTTTTTTCCTCTCTGATTGTTAGGGGAGCTGTTGGATCAACAGTGATTCTTCCCTTAAAGCATCCCCAGAAGGAGGTTAGACGAGTCACAGCCCACCATTACCAATCTGCAGAGTCCTCCTTGTGAGTTTTGCGTGATCATGGCCTTGCAATTTTGGGTGGTTTAGGGTTTTCTGACTCAGATCTGAAGTGGGTCTATTTCTCTAGGGTTTCTGCTCATGTCTTTTCCAATTTTAGCAAAAACCCACCTCTTTTTCCCCTCTCCTTCTGTTTGCTACGCCATGAGCTTTTGGAAATGTCCAATGAAGTGTGGGTTTCTTTGTGTGTGTGCTGCACAGAAGCAAGATTGATGGCGAGAGAGAAGATAAAGATCAAGAAGATCGACAACATCACGGCGAGGCAGGTTACTTTTTCGAAAAGGAGGCGAGGGCTGCTCAAGAAAGCTGAGGAGCTTGCCGTTCTTTGCGATGCTGATGTTGCTCTCATCATCTTCTCCTCCACAGGGAAGCTTTTCGAGTATGCCAGCTCAAGGTACATGCAAATGGCTGTATTATGCACACCCTTTTCATGTAATTCCATGTGATTTTTTGCACTCGAGTACTGGGGCACTCTACTGTTTATCTGTTCTGTACAATTGTTTTCATTGCGATCTACATGAAAAGTGCTTGGAAAGTTAAATTAAAGTTAAACAATTTTGTAGGATCCTCCTAGATCTTCAATATATTGTTGATATCTTTCTGCCACTGTCGAGAAACCATTTAAAATGTTTACTTGAAGTAGCAGACCATAGAATTGTTTACATCATTTGCTCTTCATTTGAGGGTATCTTTTGTTTAGCTGTTTAATGGTTTAAACGCGTGACTTACGATATAGTGAGTCTCATCATGTCATGTATTTGCAGCATACTAACTTCACAGTTCTTCACCTGCCACATATCAAACTATTTTGTCCCATGCTGGTGGAGAAGTCTGTTTTACTGGAGACTTTTGTAGTTATTTATGGGCAGCTTGAGCTACGTCGCAATAGAGGGGTAATAGGCAAGCTGGGTTTGGAGAGGAACCACAGAAAATAAAATGGCAATAGGCATGTTGTTAGAGGTATCAAATGTATCAGATTTCAATCATGGCGGCGATGGTAGTCATATTTAGCAGCGAAGATGGACTAACTTGCCCAGGTCGATCTTGAGACTCTTTCTCATCAATGCTCATAGCGACTTAAGGTAGTAGGATGGTTTTCGGCCACTCTAATTTAACGAATCAGGTTTCTCTCTTGGTTTTCTGGCTTTCAACTTCTCCCTGCGTATCCACATTGGGTAGGGCATTGGATCGGCTTTTGAAGGTGTTCTTTCTTATTGCAATGTTATTGCTTGTGGTGATGAACAATTTAGATTAGCTGATGGTCATATGCATGTTATATAATACATAAATAATACATAAATGTGTGTAGAAATGTGCTTGAATTACCTGGGTAGACATCAATAAGAATTGATGAGTAGACAACTTGTGGTTGTTGGTGATTGGAATATTCCTATAGAGAAGAAAATGTCTTAGCTAGGAAGGCCTAGGTTATGCCAACATTCATTTTCAGTCATTGTCTAGCTAGTAGTTATAAGTTCTCAAACAGGTATTTCGATCTCCTGTAGCATGCTAACCCAACTTTCAGCATCTAATTGCCATCTCCTGAGAAAAACTTTGGAATCTACGATGTGTTTCAAAAGGTTGTTTGATGATTTTCACGAAGTTATACGTCAAGAGTGTGTGAATCTTATTGATGGGATGATTGTAGTTTTCCATCTAGAGCTTCTAGGGACAAACGTATCCTATCTTGGAGTCAAAATACTTCTATGCCATAAGTTTCGTGAATACTAAAGTATATCTACAGTTGCACCACGAATGCACTATCTCAATCTGATTTTGCATGGTCTTGCTCGTGGTTGATCCATTTGAACAACTGAGCTCCCAACTACAACTGATAGTTAGCGAGTTCTTCATCACCCAAGCTCGAACTGTGCTTCGATTGCTCGATTCAACTTAACACATTCGATTCCTTTTGCAACTATTAAATTATTGACTGGGATCCTAGCTAGTGTTAATTAGTTCTTGACAAGAATTTGATGCTTGAGATCTACATCCCTTTTGTTCAACATAAAGAAGACTTATGTAGCATTTGAGAAGCGACTGTTAGAGACATGCCGGGACTACTGGAATCGTGACTTTTCCATGGATAATAAAAGGTAGTACAATGTAAAGAAGCAGGTGGGGAACAAAACAAGCACAGCAAAGCAAAAGAGGATATTGAAAGCCACTTCTAAATAGAATACCTGCATCTTCGAACAGGGCAACTTGAATCCATAATAGTGCCCAAATAGATATTGATATAATACCTAGGGTTAATTACACGTGTCCCTGAGGTTAGGGTATAATTACAGTCAAGGACAATAAGCTTTAAAAAGTAACATACCGTGACCAAAAAGTTTTAAAATGCATCAGTCATGTCCATCTGTCAGGGTTCCGTCCAAAAATTGTAATTTTTTAATGGTGTCATCAATACGTATTTCAAAAATAACAAAACTACCCTTGTACTGTATATACTAAATAATTTTAAATTAAAATTTCAAACCTTGATTTGAAGATTAGGGTTACAAAACCCTAAAATGGTGAGTTCCCTATCTGTAATTTTTCTCAATCTGTAAATTTGGGGTTTAAAATTTCTCAATCTGTAAATTAGGTTTTTCAAAACCCTAATTTGAAATTGGGTTTTGAAATTTTGGACTGTTCATTTCCCCTCACCCTTAACCCTAATTTTCATTCTCTTCTTCCCACTAACTCACTCCGCCGTCGCCCCTCTCAGCCTCACCCCGCCGCTACCCACCTGCTGTTGACTCTTATCTTCCTCACCACCTTCGATTCCATGCACCCCCGATGCTAATGACCCGATGTCGTGACGGTGAGATCGATTTGATTGATGCCGTGACGGCGTTATCGACGCTAGTGACTTTCCACCCCCCGACGCTAGGACCCACTTCTCCTTACAACTCTAGCCCTAGGGGTTGCATCTATTATGTTGTATTAAGCATGTTTGGATCATCAAGTAGCCATCCTCAAGCGGAGATGGAGCATCTGCCTCCACTTGTCTAGCTTGGAGATCAGTGAAGAGAAGTTAAAGGCCTGTGAGATCTCAATGAGCCCTTATTTGTGGATCTTGTTTGTATTAGCATTTAGGTTGTTGATTTTGGAATCCCAAACATGGTGGTGGCAAGAGTTCATGATTGTATGATTGTTGTTGTGTAAGGGCGATGGACGGTTTGAGATTCCAAATCCGTGAGGGTGACGACAGATTCCAAATCTGTGCGGCGTTGTTTGCGTCGAGACTGCCGATTGGTATGTGTGTAAGGTGGAAGAGGAAGACAATGGCAAATTTAGAATTTCAGTTTTATTTAGGGGCAATTCAGTCTTTGTCAAAACCGTTATATATTTTTGTATTCTATCTGGTCAACGGATATAAGTGTAATTTGTCCAAACTATTGTCCTTATCTGTAATTATACTCTAACCTCAGGAATATATGTGTAATTAGCCCTAATACCTATTATATTTGTTTTTTAAGTGATTGGAGTCGGTAAATAATTATGGAGGACATAAAGTGACATGAATAGGACTTATGTATTTAATTAGTAATTGATAAGTATAAGTATACTAGCCTAGTAACCCGAGTCAAGCTCGGGCCGGTTTATAAAATATTGTATATTATAAAGTTTTATAAAGTATATCAATATGTACCACATATCGTGAGACAAAAAGGATATTAACCTTATAAAAAATATCTTATTTGGCTATAAATAATAACTTTAGTACGTAAATAAATCACGACTAACTTAAGTAAAATATTAAACAATGAATTCATTTGCATTACTCATGAGATATTTGAATATACATGCTTGTTTACTTGCCTTCTTTAAGCTTTTGTTTTAAGTTGTCAAGTATTATTTCATATACATATTGACTTAGTACTTAGAGTAGTAGAATAGGCACGTTGGTACCATAAATGTAGAGCTAAATAGCAAATACTATTATAATTGTAATTAAGATGGTTACGCTATCACATATCCCTTTTGAACTTCGGAGGGTTTTTAAGTTATTATATATATACATGTTTCCGAAGTTATTATAAAGATTAAGTAGAAATCTAACAGAAAAGTTGCATTTCAAATTTAACAGAACTTATGCATACACCTTATCACTTTCAAATAAGTTACTTCTTTTTACAAAATATATTTAACCAAACGACCAGATAATATCCAATATTTTCGTATATATGTATGCTTTTTTAATTCTTGTAATCTGCTAATAATGAGAATGTTCAATTGATTAAGATGATGTGTTCTATCTTCGGAGTGTTGAAATTATTTTTCACATCTTCTATGACTACTATTTGTCGCAAAATTATAGTTCTTAGATCTGTTAAGTGCATTCAATGATACTTTCTCATGTATGTCAGGTTATACATATAACTGTAATGAGCTTGAAAAGGATGACAAATATCATTATATTAGGCTATAGGGCGACCGTTAGTCAACCACTTGCTATTAAATTCGCATATTAATCTCGACTCATAGTTCGAATCGATTCCGTTATATTTTGAAAACTATTTTTAAACAATCTGAAACTTTTTCTAATCGATATACTAATCTATCAAAACTCAATTATGATAGCTAAATCTCTAAAAAAGCTTACTCTAATATGAGATTTAGTATCCATAGATCCAAAAAATATAAATAACTTTTGATATTGTAAAACAAACAATGATCTAATATTTGATTTAAATTCGATGAGGTCTTTATTGTTATAAATTATATGAATTTCATGGGAATATATATTAGGACTTAATATCACTATTGAGTCTTAATAGATTAGTATATTGAAAGTATGTATACATATATATCATATATGTGTGTGTGTATATATGAGTGTGTGTGAATATGTATGTATGTATGTATGTCTATATGTATGTACAAACACACGTGCGCTTATATACACACACACACATGTATGCGCGCGCACGTGTGTGTAAGCGCGTGCGCGCACGCACACATAAAAAAAGATTGGTTTAATTTTTCTTCCAAACAAAGTTTATTTAATTCAGTTCATGTTTTATCTTCTATATTGTGTAGTTCCTTTGCAAATTAATACTCATAAATTATGAGAGCATCAACCGATTTATACCCTCGTTTGCCTGCTTACGCTTTACACCTTGTTTCTTAGCTAAAAGATAAACAAATTTATGCTATTGCTTTTTTCATGTGAAAATACGGTGTATAACAAAACTTTCATATATTCATTTTGAAACGTTATAAGGTTTTAATATTACATGCTATTTTTAAAAGTAATCAATAATTTATTCTTCTATTATAAATCTTAGATGTGGTTCTTTTTTAATTATTATTTTAAATATGCTGGTTTTTGTTTTCATGCTATCTAGGTTATTATATTGGATTGATTGTATTTTGAAATGTTAATGAATGATATAATTAAGGATCTTGTTAAGGAATAATTTGTCAGTAGCCCATATACCATAAGGTTATAAAACTTAAATATGAATTTAAAATAGGACCTAAATTTTCTAATTAAATCTTTTAAGTAATTTTCATTTTACAGGTGATTATTTCATATTAGAGAGCTTTTTAGACGTATTATATTGACTATACTGAGCTTTTCAAGTTATTCTTGTTTATTACAATGATCTAGTAAAATCTAGCAAATATCCTTTACGTTAAGCTAACAATTATAGGATGGAGATTAGTTCATAGAATTGTTACTGAAAGCACACAACATTGACCACTCATAGTTATAGTAGACTCTATTATAGTCAAAATTAAGTGTCTAAGCTTATAATTAGAATAATATCTACTAATTGGTCTTGATGGTCATATAAACTTAATCATCTATTAAAACAATAGATTTTTATCGATTATTATGGTCCTTTTAAAAATAAATTGTTTGTCTATAGTCTATTACGATAAGCTTCATAAAATTACTTAAAATAATCTCATTTTAAGGGAGAAATATTCTCAGATAATAATACGTGAATCTTATCATTTTCTTTTTCAAATCTGATATTTGATTTGTTTTCTAAATCCTTATATATGGGATATAACCAGTTGATGGTCGTGAGGTCTTATTTTAAAAAATGTTGACTTATAATTCGTTTATTAAATCTATATCACATTATAAATTTTTTATGATGACCATCCCAAGTATGTATATATATATATATATATATATATATATATATATATATATATATATATATATATAGGGAGCTGATCCATTGATAGCGCTAGCAAAATAGGAGAAGTTGCTAGCGCGATCTGGCCGTCCATCCCAAAAGATGGACTGCCCAGATCTTTTTTTTGCGTTTTTTTAAGTACGTCCGCTACATTATGTAGCGGACAATTTTTTGCATTTTTTTGACAATAATACCCTCCGAGTCCGTCCGCTACATAATGTAGCGGACAAGTTTTCAGACTTTTTTTCTCTTTCTGTCATTAATGTTCTGACTTTTTTTTTCTTTTTCTCTCTCTCCTGTCCGCTACATAATGTAGCGGACAAGTTTTTAAACTTTTTTTCTCATATCTTTTTCTCTCTCTCTCTCTCCCCCTTCATTAATGCTCTGACTCTTCTCTCTCTCCCGTCCGCTACATAATGTAGCGGACAAGTTTTCAGACTTGTTCTGACTTTTTTTCTCTTTCTCTCTCTCTCCCGTCCGCTACATAATGTAGCGGACAAGTTTTCAGACTTTTGTGCTTTCATGAAGAACTCCAAGTATCTTCATGAAAGCACAAACTTCTTTCTTTTTTCCTCATAAAGATGGATTATGAATCAGATCACCCGCAGACTAGTTCTTTAGTAAACCCAACCAGCACAGGCTAGGCATCTTCCAGTTAAAACTACCAAAAACAATCTTAGCTTTGTCGTAGATGATCACTAATGTGTGTTACAGATCAGCAAATTATCCTTTAGTCTCAACTACATCCATAGTGACGACATGAAGTTCACAGATTTTTTACTACTTTAACTGCATATACTTTGCTACTGAAAATTAGCTAAACAAAATAGAACACCGATCCTGATATCCAAATACCTCACACTAGACAACCCTGATGAAGCCAATGCTAATAGTGACTATGTTGTTTCAGGTGGAAATTTATTTGCAGAAACCCATTCCTCATCTTGACCAAAACATTGGAGTCTGCCCAGAGAGAGAGAGAGAGAGAGAGAGGAAATGAGGGGAGAGGACGAAAAGAGAGAGAGAGAGAGAGAGAGAGAGAGAGAGAGAAGAGTCAGAGCATTAATGAAGGGGGAGAGAGAGAGAGAAAAAGATATGAGAAAAAAAGTTTAAAAACTTGTCCGCTACATTATGTAGCGGACAGGAGAGAGAAAAGAAAAAAAAAAGTCAGAACATTAATGACAGAAAGAGAAAAAAAGTCTGAAAACTTGTCCGCTACATTATGTAACGGACGGACTCGGAGGGTATTATTGTCAAAAAAATGCAAAAAATTGTCCGCTACATAATGTAGCAGACGTACTTAAAAAACGCAAAAAAAAAGATCTGGGCCTTCCATCTTTTGGGATGGACGGCCAGATCGCGCTAGCAATTTCTCCTATTTTGCTAGCGCTATCAATGGATCAGCTCCCATATATATATATATATATATATATATATATAGTGTGTGTGAACAATGATAGTACATTTAACTCAATTTGAACGTCATTTTTTCCTTTCTAAGATCTAATATGCTATTTTTGTTTTTTGGATATATAAATTGTTAAGAATACAATAGTCAAAATTAAGTCATGATAAGCTAGTGTATTGATTAGGTTGAGTTTTAAAATGTTTAGAATTAATTATTAAATTGTACAACCCTTATTATTCTTGCAAAATTAATCTAATTTAATAATAAAATACCTATCGAAATTGAAATCATTTTTTATCTGAGTCTCATAAGTTGTTTTGTAACATTAATTTTTCTTCTAAATTGAAAGTATTATTTTCAGTTTTTTATGTATATGAGTTTTTATATTCATCTTAGAGAGTGGTTTTGACGATACAATAGTCAACATTAAGTCCCAGTAAGTTAGTATGATGATTAGATTGGGTTTTAGAATGATTAAAATTAGTTTTCGAAAGACAGAGCTTACAGAAAACTCTCATTCTTCTGCAAATTGATTAGGTATAAAAATAAGGATTCTGTCAAATTTAAATTAATTATTAGATCACGTTTTTATTTAAAATCTTATAAGATATTTTTTGGGTCTATGAATTTAAATTTTCATATTATAAAACACTCTTAAGGATATAGTTATAAAAAATAAGTCTTAGTAGATTAGTGTAATGATTAGATAGAGTTTTAACATGATTAGAATTAGTTTTTTTTATTTTTTCTTCTAAATCGAAAGTATTGTTTTTTTTATATATGAATTTTTAGAGAATACTTTTTAATCTACAATAGTCAATATTATAAGTCCTAATAAGTTAGTATAATAATTAGGTTGAGTTTTAGAATAATCAGGATTAGTTTTTGAATTTTAAGGACATAATTGTTCCAAAAAAAATATTAATAGATTAGTATATTGATTAGGTACAGTTTTAGAATGATTAGAGAATTAGTTTTTAAACTAATAAGACTTAGTAATATAAAAGTTAATTAATTTTAAAATAAGGATTTGTTGACATGTCATATAAAGAAGTGATGATATATCGCACAAAGAAATTATCAATGTCTTTTTTCTTCGCTTATTATATATTCCATATTATATAGATTTGGGTTGAAAAAACTGCAAGCGGTGTTGCGACAGTTCATGACGGGATGTAGCGAGTTTTTAGGTTTTCTAACATAATGGGGGGCCAAGAAATTTGCTATCATTCAATCTCATCCGAGCCGCTGGCTGCATCATGTCAACCATGGCACTAAAGCTTTTTTTGTAAGTACGCCCCTTTTGGCAATTTTTCAAAAGTCCCACACTCAACTCAGGCCAACTCATATAGGATCTACCACAAAAATTTTCTCTGTGCTCTTACTGAATATGGAGCCTCAAGTACATGTAATATTACATTTTCCATGCAGTATATACTTGATCCAATGTCAGTGCGTAGAAGGGAATTTACCTTAGAAGTATAGAGAGTGAGTGGCGTGTAGAACGTGGGTTGTCGCTTTGCCATTAGAAGAGAAAATTCAAGGGGGCTTTTGCTTTATCATATTAAGAGAAACTGTAGGACTCATGCCAAATTATAAAAGTGAGAGTTTGAAATTGAGTGTTCGGTGGGTTTGATCATTATACTTGGTGGATTGATCCTTTTTATGAGTATCTATCTAGGTTGGAATACTAGGTCTTACATGGTATCAGAGCTGTCATCACCTAATTTCTCGTTTTACACGAGGGCTAGAACCTGGAAACTCGCCTTGTGGTAGGGCTTTTAGTAAGGGTCGCTAGTTAGGGATCGTCGAGTGATTCTTTGCAACTTTCTCGTTAGAGTTTGCATTCGTATGTGCATTTTCTTCAGGCCCCCCAATAAGTTTGTCTTGCTTCATATTTCTTCCGAAACATAATATCTGACTTTTAAATCCCAGGATGCTACTTATTAATTAGTGCAAGTGCGAAGAAATATGTCCACCTTATACATGTGTTTGAAATTATTACATATTGTCTTCTCCAAGTTGGACTTTATTTAGAAACATTCTCTCATTGAAATCTGATTGTTTCACATGCCTCCTCTTCTAATATATCTACTTTGGAACATTTCATATAACACATATAGTCGTCTTTTGTGGTTGCCATGAAGCATGAGGGATATACTTGGGAAATATAAGCTGCGCTCAAATAACCTTCAAAAAGATGGCGAACCGTCCCTTGAGCTGCAGGTAAGAATTTGTACTATTCAAAACATGACTTTAGAGTATATATTTTTCCTAAATAGTACTTGGAATAGTAAAATTTTTCCCTAATGCAGTTTCTTCTTGTAAATCTCAGTTCAGCCTACGAACTCATTACCTTAAAACGAAGTGAATATGCTGCTAATATGTCACCAGGAATGAGCATCGAAGGGACCAGATCCTGTCTCATGTATAATGAGAACAAATTTTGGTCGCAATCCGGGTTACAGGAAGAGTACAACCCCATAATGGTTGCTAAATGCAAAGCACGAGTGTCTTGTATTGCACATAAGGCTACTACTTATTTTTACATATTATGCGGAAATACCAATAGTCACTTTCACTATAATAATTGTTGCTTCATGCTAAATCACTGAACTATAAGACCCTCCTCACCCCACCTTAATGGAACGGACTCGACCAGCGTTTTGATGAGTTGAACGAGCTTCCAGCCACTTTGCTATCTACCTCAGCAGCGGACTAATACCTTCTTGCCAAGAAGTTCAAAACCCTTTAAATCACTTCCTGGGCTATTTGAAAATTTTAAAACTCCCTCCAAAATTAAGTGTCTTTAGTTAAGGGTTGTGATCTTTCATTTAGAAATAATTTCTATGAGTTTGTAACTTTTCTTTTAGAATCTGTCTTTGCAGCCTTTCACATATTATAAGTAATGCGGAGTATATGTCTAGTAGAGGAAAGGGGTTGTACAAAGCTAGGTCAACGTAAGAAAATAATAGAGAAAGACACTTGAGATACTGTACATAATTATATTTTCTGTATCTACTGGGGGCAATTTAATCGGAAGGATTCGCAAGTCCTTCTATAGTCATGCTATTAAAAGAGGAGACACACTTGTGAGTCTCTAAGTTAGACGTTGAATCATTGTTCTGTAAGAATCTGCCCGAAAAGAGACAAGAACGATTTAAAAATCAACGAATGGATGTCTTTTACAGGCCAACAACTCTTTCACGTTATTTGTTACTTTTGCTATATACATGTATTTAAGTATTGACTTATTTTCTCAATCTATTTTGATGATTTTGCATGTTGCGTGTTGAGTAACTTGTCTGAATAGATACCAAGTATTTTGATGCTAAATTTAATCTTGGTCGCTGATTTAGCTAGAGAATGGGGATCCTGTTGGATTGAGCAAAGAGATTGCAGACATGAGTCATGAACTGAGGTATAATTTCGTTTAGGGGAACATGTCTTCCCAACAACAACCCCCCCCCCCCCCCCCAAAAAAAAAAAAAAAAACACACACACACACAACAAGCCCGCGCCAACATCCTGTATAAGATAAATTACATATGCCTTCTTCAACAGGCGGATGAGGGGTGAGGATCTTCAAGGATTGAATTTGGAGGAGCTGCAAAAGCTCGAGAAAATGCTTGAAGTCGGACAGCGCCGTGTCCTTGATACAAAGGTTTCCCGATCAACCTTATTTTTCCTTTGACAATGTAACCCACCCACCCCACATCTAACCAGTTAGCACTTAATTCATTGTTGACACTTTTCGCCAACCACGTAATAAGATTCATATGCTTGGATCTGAAAGTTGATTTCGCTTGTTTCAGGGAAAAAAAATTATGAATGAGATTGCCAGCATTCAGAGGAAGGTTAGTAATAGAGTTCATTGGCAACTTTTTTTTTCATGCTTAACGAGCATCCCTCAAGTTTGAATGCTGAACAGGCAATGGAAAAGTCGTATTTATGTTTATTTACTGCTTTCGAGAATCACTTTTGGACGCAGTTCTTGGCCAAAGGCCAAAACCTAGCAGACTTGGATAGCTTCGTCGAATTGAAAACAAGAAAGTTTGATCAAAGTAAAAGCCATGAACAGACACGAACAGGGTGCTCAAAGTAAAAGCCAAAACCGAAAAACAATAGATGAAACAAGGAGATGAAGGCCTCATAATTTTTCTGCACATTTATCTTAACTAGTCTGTAGTAACTTTCTGCAGGGTGCTCAATTATTGGAAGAAAACAAACAGTTGCAAGAGAAAGTAAGAGTTCCTGCCATTTTAACCGTCCACTTTGATACCAATTTATGGCTTCCTTTAATGGCTGGTGTAATGCTTAACTACAGATCTTGATGATATCTAAAGACAAGAGGCCTCTGGTCACCGAGCTGGATAGTTTGATCCCTGAAGATGGCCAGTCGTCGGACACTGCCACCATCGTCTGCAGCTGCAACAGTGGTCCACCTGTGGAGGATGATTGCTCTGATACATCTCTGAAGTTAGGGTAAGCTGAATATTTTGAAATGAAGCGCAATAACGTCAATCTCAATTCTCTCTATCAAATTAAAGTTACATCTAGCTTAACTCATACCCGATGTCACGAGGGCCTCATGCTCTCGCGTTCTTACTTGGAACACAGGGTTTTAGTCGCGTAGAAAGAATCTATGACTCGTACTACATATGCTTGTGACGAAAACACATTGTTAGCAGTTGCATGGTTCTGACAATCCTAACTCATTCTAACACCTTCAAATCAATATGGCCCCGTTCGTCCTCACAAGGCACTTTATACGACTAAATTTTGGCAGAAGGTGCGAGTTCAAATACTTATGTACCGATGACCATCTTAAAAGAAGATGTGAGGCTACCCCATAATAAGAGATCCCGGGCTCAAATCTTTTTTTTATAACTTTGTTGTTATAATTTAGATCGGCCTGTTTAAGAGGTGGACCTCATGAGCTAATCTGCGATGGGGCTGCACGAAATAAGCATAAGGGGTGGATTCTAACACCTAGCTGATAGCGAGAATTAAAGTTACTTGTACTATGAGTAAAATTGTAACTTATCGGCCTAAGTAAGGTTGATTTATTGTGTTAAAATACTTGGTTTGATTAAGAGTGGGAGTAGATTTGGTAGGATTAAATGTAACTTGAATAGCACTAAATAAGTTTTAAGTCAAAAGAAGTTAGAATTGGCACACTCCTTTAAACGCTGGGCCCTTTAAATTTTTTAGGAATTGCGTCTGCACGTGGTCTCACGAGGATCTATTAGAGATGTCAAATGGGTCGGGCTTAGCCCATCGGGCCTCCAACAAATCTGGTAAGGGGGCTGCCAATGGTTTTGAGGATATTTGGGCCCGGTCCAAGCCCATGCCCTAGGCCCAACATTTAGGGCCGGGCTTAGGCCCAATTTTCTTTCTTTTTAATTTTTTTTGGGCATTTTCTTGTTATTCAAGGTAAGGGTTTTTTTTTAATTATGGTAATTTGCTGTTAGGGACGCTTTATTAAAGCATCCTTAATAGATTTCAAGTTCCAGCCCACTCAAATTGTAACATAAATTGACAAAATACAGCAAATGTGGGGTACACGATGCATTGGGGTCAGCAATTTCAATACATAAAGATGTTGAAAATTTACTCGATCCCATGACCACTATATTTATAAAGAAAAAAAATCAATAACTTAAAGATGTGTTATTATTCTTCGCATTACTTAAATCTTCAGTACTGTTTGAGGAATAAATCCATTTGAAATTTCAAAAGTGCTTACCCGGGCCTGAACCGGGCCCGGATGGGAAATGTAAGCCTGGCCCAGGTCCAGGCCCTAGGCCCTAAAAGGCCGGGCCAGCACTATTCATCAAAGGGGCCGGGCCAAGGGGCCGGGCCAGGCCAGCCCGCGGGCCGCCCGGCCCATTTGACAACTCTAGGATCTAACACGTCGGCACATAATAAACTTCATAAACCAGCTCAAGGGCACTTGCCAGAGTGTTTTACAAACAAACAAAACCATAACTAACGCAAATATTATATCTTCCAATTATAAGAATGTAGGAGTTCCGGGTGTGTTCTTTTAAGCCTCTCAATTCTCTGTTTTTATTTCCCGTGTTTTCATGTTGTGTATTTTGGTTTAAAAATGAAACAGTGTCTTGTTGATTTACACTTCTTCAAGTATCTGGTGTCGCTTTGTTCTGCATAATCTTGTTTGTTTATACTTTTAATATTCACTTTTTATTACATTTTTTATCCATATTATTCATAATTGTCCTTACTGTTCACGTTTTGTTTTACCAGAATGCCTTTTTATTTTGGAAAAAATTTGACTGCTATCCGGGTTGAAGAAATTTTCCTTCTACCCCCCATGTAGCTACAATTGATGATTGCTAAATATTTTTAATGACTTTTATTTAGTGACGCTCAAAAAATACTGTTAAGAGTTGTCGTTATAAGTGTTAACAAAAAAGTCATTAAAGACATTTAGCGACCATTAATTGTTACTATATATGAGGTTTGATGAAGATTCTTACAATTGAGGTAGCCGTCAAAGTTAGTTCTTTTATTTCTAATGTCTGACACGAGGTGGCCCACTACTTCAAATGTGTTGTTACCATGGTTCCCAAGTCATCTCAACTGTTCTTTTTCAACGATTGCTAAATTTGGGCCATCCAAGTCCACCATCACCCAATATTGTTCACCCCCCACATTCATGGCAGAGTGGTGGCTTGTCATTTATGGCTTCTCCCTCACAATCGGATTGGTCTTGTTAGTGAACTAATCCCGCCTACCACACACATACTCGAACACGCGCGTGCACATACACTGAGGTCAGTCGGGCAGTTTTTGGTGTTTGCCTACGATTGTTATGGGTTGTTATGGGTTGCGATCCGGTAGTTTTTTGGTGTTTGGTGACAGTTTTCATGGTAGGTGTGGTGGGTGACGAGTGGTGAGGATAGTGGTGCCATGGTGATGCTTGTGGGTCTAGAAATCCCGAGGAGAGGGGGACAATAAATAGAGAACAACGCTCTATTTCTCCTTTTTTTGTGGACGGCTCTTTGTCCTAAGGTGTTTTCAGATTTTTCTACTGTTTGAACCACAAGTTTTTTAAATAGAAACAAAAAAGTGTGAGCAATCATCAAAAATGGAATTTCTTTTGCCATCACTAGAGAAAAAAAGAGTGGAAACTATAAAAGATCAAAAGAGCAGCCCCTAATTTTTTTTCCGCATCAGAATTGGACTGCGGATAATGACTAATTAGCGTTCTTAATGTGCTCAACTTATCAAAATTATTCATTTGAACTTTGTGTTGTCTTTTCTTTGAATCCAGGTTACCTTTTAATTAATAGCTGAAGACTAGAAGATGATGGGAGATACTTGCAGAGGAATAAAAAGCTTGCCATCAAGCTGTATAATTAGTTAGTATCCTAGCAATATGTAATTAAGTAGATCTAATCTCGTTGCACGGTAGCTAAATGAAGATTGATGAGCATCAAGTTTTACTTCTTATTACTTTCTTGGGCTTGCCACGGGAACAAAATATATTAAATTTTGTGCAGAGTATGCATGACTGGGGTCCCATTTTCTGATCACTTAGCCTTTGGCCTTAGGGAAGTCCTCTTTTCCTACAAAATTCCACCCAACCCCAGATTCGCGGGCTACAGCTAACAAAGATGCTCATGATGTATCAGTATGTTAAGCTGCAGAAGTTCTGACAAGAAAGATTTAACCATTGTTTCTGCAGCTGTTTTACGTCGTCTGTGCAACTCTGATGAATAAGAAACAAACCTTAAGCCCGGACCAATGTCTGATGGCCGGTGTCAAGACATTACTAGCTAGACTGGAAACCCTTGTGACCATGAATTCTGCAGGAAAAGGTGTGTTGAGCCGTATGACACGTACGATGATACAGTCTTTCTTCAGTAAATATGATGGAGACGTACATTTGTATCTACCAATACAATAATGTTTGGAAGAAAACATTATGAGGGAAAGAAATGGCAAATGCGGATTGTCCTAATTGTAGATGACTGAACACTGATTCTATTCAAACCAAAAAAAATAACACTGATTCTCAGTTGCAGTTGGACTGAACCTTTGTCCTGCATATAAATCCTACCATGGCCGCTCAGGGTAGCTGGGTTGTATAGGGTTGCTGGCTCTTGTTCTAAGACTAAAAAGCCCTTAAAAATTGTGTAAACTATTGAATTTTTGTTAAGGTTATCCATTTCTTTAAGGTGATCGGTGGGTATACCACTTATTTCAAATCGTTAAAGTTTTTTTGTAAAGTTCATATGTTGACAAAGGACTAAATGGCCTAGCCGTATTCTACTGTTTTGGAAAACATTGGTTGTTATTGTACGTCATTGTTATATTGCAAAAAAAAAATTATTGGGCCGGCCTATTTAATGTGGTATATTAATTAAATTTCATTATTTTGTAATACAAGATTGATATTCAAACAGGGGCGGAATCAGGAAATTTTTTCGGAATTTAAATTGAATTTAACATTTTTTTATTAAAATAATATTAAAACAAAGTACATTGAAAAATGATACAATATTTCACAAGTGCACAATATTTCTGGTTGAGTAATAAACCACAAAACACAATATATCATATTGCATTTCCCGAGTGTGGGTCTCGGGGAACGGGAACAGGGTTGTAGTGCGCTATGTTACATGGACTCGGTGTCCAGATCGGACACGTGTCCTAGTGTCGAACTCGCCTATTTTAAAAAAATAAGGATTCGGGAACACGGATCCGGATGTGGACACGGATACTGGGACACATCTAGAATATTTTAATTACCCATAATACTTGAAACAAGGTAAGTACAAAAAAAAATAAAATGTTTGAGGGTATGAAAGTTTTTACTAGAAGTTTTGAGTTTTTTATTTGAATTATATACATTTTGTACCTACTTGGTGCTGCAAAAAATTGTAATTGTAATATAATATAATAATATAAGAGAAGAAAAGTGTTTGTGGTCCCATCATAACACATGGGCTCTTTCCCCATCAGAAAAAAAAAAAAACAACGTGATTGTCTTCAGGACTTTGGTACCAAAGCCTCTCTCTCTTCTCTCTCTCTCTCTCCCTCTTCCCGAACATATCTGTTGTTCAGTTCTGATCCATCTTCTTTCTTCCATCTCTCTCTCCCTCCCCCAAACACCAGATCCCTCTCTCCCTCCCCCTTCTTCTTGCACAGATTTACTTCCCAGTTTTCAGATCTATCTTCTTTCTTCCATCTCTACCTCCCTCAGACACTAGATCTGCAAATATGTGCCTCCCCTTTCTGCTGGAACAGACGATGTGGCGTGTCCGTCCTGCACCCCAAAGTTAAGGGTCAGTGTATCATAGGTGGTGTGATTCCTGAAAGAAAACTAATTTTTTCCTTCAAAAGTCAAGGGGTGCTTCAGCCTCCCTTGTCACAACGTAGGTCCGCCCTTGTATTCAAACACATTAACGCTATAGGTTATACCATTTTTCAAAAAAAAAAAATACACTTTACATTTCTAAAATATAGAGAAAAATAAATAAATAATAGCTAAACAGAGCGTTAACGTTGTACTCCGTCCCCCTCCTCCTCCTCTTCCTCCCACCTGAAAAAATGAAGAAAGAAACAGAGATAAGCCATCTTCTCCATAGTTCAGTTGAGGTACCAATTTCTGAGGGCTTGAGACTAGTTTTCTGGGAGTACCTGCTCTTCCCTGCAAGATTTCTTTCACATCCCATCAGTCAATTAGATAGGAGAGAAGGACATTATTATAGCCATCTCACGTACTTGAAATTAAGGGTGAGTATGGTTCAATTAGTTCGGTTTGAAAGTTAAATATCAAACCATAGTTATCAATAACATACCGATACCGGCTGGTACGTATCGCTTTTACCTTTATTAGTATTGTATTCCGTACATTTTGTACTGGTCAAAATACTGCTTTGTATCAGCCGGTATAGGTGACACCGGCCGAGAACTACGTATTGGTCTATATAATATATTTTGTACCGGTTCCTTAAAAAATATAAAAGTAAAAAATTTTATTAGAAATTTTATAAATTGACAATATAAAAACTAAATAGAAAAACATTTTAAGTTCTATTATATTAATCAAAGCCTCTGTAACCTTTTATTCATAATATTCATTACAATTTGTAAAATCTTTTCTGATAAGTTTTTTATCTTCACTTAACTTTAATGTACTTCAACCTGAAAACTTTGATCATATTCTTTCATCTACATGATATACTACTTTACAAAACAACTTATTCTTGAACTCAAAAATGTCGTTATTGAACAAACAGTTTATTCTAACATAAGAATTTGCGAACGAGATCGTCGAAAAGAGTGAGATAAACAACTTATTTGGGAACCAATAGTTTATTTAAAAATTAAGGTAATTCAAGCTCTATATAACAAATATTTTATTTTAGAGGAATTGTGAGTAAGAAAATACATATATATATATATATATATATTATTAATTAGTCAATGAATGTATATTATATATATATATATATATATATATATATATATATATAATATTGATAAAATTTTTGAGACGGTATCGGTACTGATAGGTACCATTTTATAGAAAAAAATAGTACGCACTTCGGTACGGTATTCATAATTATGTATCAAACCGAACCAATCAACTTCGGTTTGGAAAAAAAACGAACTGTGGTTAAAAGGTTCGGTTTCTGCAGATTGAACGGATCGATTTAAAGTGTTTAATCTGTTTGGGCCAAACTCAATTTTGGACAAGTTTAAGCCCAAAAATTAATAACTTATACATGCTAATAAGCTAAAAAAAACTAAATTTTTTTTCATAATTAATAACAGTTAGTGAGATGTAGGCGGTGAATGAAAAATGTATGTTATGTCAAGGAATTTAGGGTTTATCCCATTTTATATGAGTGGTTAGATAACTAGGGTTAGTAAAAAATAACTAGAATTAAATAAAAATATAGATATGTTATATATAGTTGGTTCGGTTTATACGGTTTTAAAAAAATTCGAACTGAATAGACTAAACCAAATGTAAGGTTTGGGAAAGAAAAAAAATCAAACCAATTGATTTTTAGATTGGTTTGAATGTAAATTGATTGATTGGTTCGGTTTTTATGGTTAGTTCGATTTTAAAAGTTTAAATGCTCGCCCCTACTTGAAATAGTGAAACCAAGGAGTTGAAACCTACCCGCTGAGTAAATTACCGTAGAAAAAAAGGAAAGGGGAGGGAGAGCAGAAAAGTACTGCAATGTTACTTACCGAAGAGAAGGAAAGTCTACCAGTGCATATAGTAAGATAGTGTCTTAATCATGTTACATGTAATTCAGTTGTAATTATACACTAAAAATAGCTCCATCCTAGCCGTGAGAAACAACCCCGACCATCCCCCAATCTTCTCTACCCTATCTCCTCAGTGGTTGGCGATGGTTCTCTCCAGGCTTTTCTGTAGGAAGGCTCGCACCAACACCCTCCCCCGCGTCCTGATCCTCTACCAGCTCCATGTTTAACAAGTAAATTTTGGGCTAACCCATGCAGTGAAGACAATCCCTTTAAGGAGACCCCAGAAAACAACTCTGCAACTCTACCTGTGGATGGCTCTAAATACAGGACAACCACCGTTCAAAACATTAATGGCTCAACCATTAATGGAGGTGAGAAAAACTTCAAGAAAAATAAGAAGGCTCACCTACTGAGTGGAATGGTGGATACTCTGGCAATTACTGATTCAGTCACTAGAGAAGAAATTGTGGTGGACTCTGCTACTACAGAAACAGGACAACTGGAACCAAAACAAAAAGACAAGGCACAAGAAAATGGTACAGAAATGTCGATCCATCTAGAAACAACCCCAACACACTACAAGACTACAGAACCTTCCATCTCCAAATCTTACCGTGATGCTATCTTTAAAAACCAAAACAAAAAGGCAGTGTACTTTATAGAAAACAAAGAAGATGTCCTTAAAGATATGGCTCCTGAAGAATCAATAGACAAAACCAACTCGAGCATACCAGAAGTCAAGCTTCCTGAAGACATGATCCAACAAATTACTGCTCAGTGGAAAGACTGCCTAATAGTCAAATTACTGGGTAGAAGTATCGGATTTAGAGCCTTATCTACACGGCTTAAAGCAATTTGGGATCTAAATGGAGATTTTGAAATTATCGATCTAGATGATGGATTCTTTCAAATTAAGTTTGATTCTAGAGCTGATGCGGAGCATGCGCTTAACGGAGGGCCTTGGATTATTCTTAACCACTATCTAACTGTTAAAAGATGGGAGCCAAACTTCAAGCCATCAGAAGCCATTGAAACCACTATGGCTGTTTGGGTCCGGCTACCAGAACTTCCAATTGAATATTATAGTGAAAATGTTCTACGAAGAATCGCTATCAAGCTTGGCCGACCGATTAAAGTAGATTTTAACATAGCCACTTCCATCCGAGGGAAATACGCTAGAATCTGTATCAAAATTGATATATCCAAACCTCTAATACCGGCATATATTCTGGCAGGAAAAGAATACAAGGTAGAATATGAGTTCTTGCTGGCAATTTGCTTTGATTGTGACCGCATGGGTCATCGGAAAGACAACTGTACTCAACGATCGAAAACCGGTGCATCGGCGCGAAACAATGTCACCTAAGATAGAATTCTGACAAAGGATAACGGTAACCTGCAAGAACAAAATGGAAACCTTAACGTCCAAATCCCAAAAAATAAGGGTTAGACATAGCCGAAACCTAATTATGGTGAATGTATGGTGGTGAAGAGGAGGACCCAAAGGTCCACGCAAAAGAAATACCAAATAACCCCACTCCTGGTCCAAGAAAAAACCAAGATAGCCAGGCCCATATGGCTAAACCGTCACCAGCCTATAACAATCACTACAAGGCCCTAAATTCCCTGGCCCATTCACCCCAGTCATCCTTGGACCAACAGGCACAGCTAGTTCGAGCCCAAATCAGAAACACCAAGAACCAAACAGACAAAACCAAAACTTTGGTAGCCCACCCAAGCTGTAACATGACCCACATAATTAGCAGCGAAGAAGCTACAACCATCCCTGTGATGGTTGACCCAATTCCCATTGAAACATCTGGGGCAATCCCAACCGTTAAACCTAACCAAACCCCTAAAACCAACCCTAACCTCTAATCTCCCTTAAAATCGCCGCCCTAGCTTGAATAAACTTGCTACGGTTCCTCTAACCCGATTATTACTTCACCTCCCACAAAGACCACCCTTGTTAACGAGCCCCTGAGCCCTCACCCGTCTATCATAGGCAAACCCTCTGATCCAGTTCTCATCTCCTTAAGGCCAGATGACACATATCCAAGTCAGGAAGCTAGATTTTTGCGGAGTGGAAATGAAGGAAACAACAGGGGAAGAACTACTCCATAAACATTGAAACAAAGGTTGACACTAAGAACCTACACAAAGCACACCTAGAGGAACGCTCTCAGTAGAGGTAGTAGGAGGAGGAATCAAAGCTCCCGCTAGAACAGGCTTATGGGGAATAATTATCGCCCACTTCAACTGTTGCTCCGATAGAGGTTCGTTAATTGAAAGCCCTCCTCGAAGTTTGATGTGGCTAAGAATATGCTTGATAAGGTTGTTAGGAGTGGGCTTGCCTGGGTTTTTGAAATCCTTACAGTAAGGATTCTAGTCTCTATCAAACGGAAGCTATCCTTTGTCCAGACAGCCCACAAAGAAGTATCTGGAGTGCCAACCTTTATTCGACTTCGGTCCTCCCTTCAGAAGTCGTTGCCTACTATGAATATAATACCATCCTGGGCAGTTGGTGACTCCTTTGACGAAACAGATTTCAAAGAACCCTCTCATAAAATCTGTTGCAACTGGTTTGTAGCCTGAAGTCTGAACCAAATATATGAGCCCGACAAGCTTCCTCCAACCATTTAAAATAAGCTGCCCGGGAGCCATGTGGTAATGCTCGAAGAAACGAAGAGCAAAAAGGTGAAGAGGAAGCCGATACCCTGACTTCACCTGCTCTTTGTAGATCCCAGTTTCAAACTTGGTTCCATAATTAGTTGGTTCTTGCAAACCAGGAAGACAAGCGTACCAACTTTCAGGAAGAGGATATTCCCGAATCAACTCCAACAAATCTTCGGTGGACATCTTACTTGACTTTTCATCTGCAGTATACCAAGGCTTAGGATTAGCCTTATCCTTGGCTTGATCTTTCATATCTCCTAAGGCATTCTTGGCAGGCAACGAATGTGAAGGTTGAGAGGATGAAGGGGGTAGTGGTTGCAAAGTTGAAGGTTGTGGAAGTTGTGGATTTGAAGTCCCAACTTCACTTCCTGAAGTTGGAACCCATTCTAAACTTGAAGATGAACTACTACTCATGACTATATTCTCTTCGAAAGACGTTGAAGTTTTGGACATGTTTTCTATTGTTAACTTAAGAAACTACAGAAACTTGAAGTGCTGAACAAAAAGAGGAGAGGAAGAAAGACTTACTTGAAGAGAAGGATGCTTCCAAATGATTCGAGTGGGGTAAAAATGAAGAGGTGATCTCTTTTTATAGAGGAAACTCCAAATAATCGTCTCTTGGGATTCCTGATGGTTCATCTACCCCTTACGTGTCACAAGCTAGGAGAAGAGGAGTTTGAAACTTAACAGTTTTCTTGCTCAAAAACATTAATGGCAAAAGGGACACGTGGAAACGAACTGAACAGGATTCTGTCTGAGTAGAATCCTGTCAAAGCACTCTGCCCGAGCAGAATGCCTCTTGATGGAGCATAATTCTGCCTGAGCAGAATCGTTCTCGAGAACTCTGCCCAAGCAGAGTGCCTCGTTGATTTTGCTTGAGTAGAATTGTTCCCGAGCACTCTGCCAAAGCAGACTGTGTATTGACCGAACACGATTCTGCCCTAGCAGAATTGTGCCCGATCAGACTATCTCTAGGCCGAGCACGATCCTGCCCGAGCAGAATTGTGTCCGAGTACTCTGTCCGTGCAGAATGCTCATTGGCCAAACATAATTCTGCCGAGCAGACTGCCTCTAGGCTGAACACGATCCTGCGCGAGCAGAATCCTATCCGAGCACTCTGCCCGAGCAAAATGCCTCATTGGCCTAACACTATTCTGCCCGAGCACTCTGCCCGAGCAGACTGCTCATTGGCAAAACACGATCCTACCCGAGCAGAATCGTGTCTGAGCACTCTGCCCGAGCAAACTGCTTATAGGCCGAACACGATCCTGCCTGAGCAGAATCGTGTCCGAGCACTCTGCCCTGGCAAAATGCTCATTGGCTGAACACGATTCTGCCCAAGCAAAATGCTCATTGGCCTAACACGATCCTGCCCGAGCAGAATTGTGTCCGAGCACTTTGCCCCAGCAGAATGCTCATTGGCCGAACACGATTCTGCCCGTGCAGAATCATATCCGAACAGAATTTTGTCCAACCAAAACTATCTTTGGGTATTTAAAATGTGATAAAAAATATATTCGATTCTATCTTGGCCTATTTCGCTATCACTAGTGGGAAAAAGTGTGCTTCCACCTGCTTCATTAACGCTGGTAAAAGTAGGGGGCATATGATATAGCTAAAAATACACCTCCAATCTATAGACGACACGTGGCAGTTATGACATGTAGTCCAAACTAGGTTATTACTGTTTAGGCACTTGCCATATCAGTCACCAGGCAGAATTCCTAAAAGGACTCTGCCTCTATCAAAGATTGAGATGTGATCCTCTAGGATCCTAATTTAATTCTGATTAGAGTTATGCAAAACCTAATTCTACTAGGGTTCTACTTCCTACTACTATATAAATGGGTCTAACCCCTCAGGTATGAACAACTTCACACACAATTACACATTGTGTTTTACTGCTTCTTCAGAGTTCTACATTGTTAGCCATCTCTGACTTAAGCATCGAAGCGTTCCCCGCCAGAACCTCACCCGGCAGTCACTCTGTGTTCTCTTTTACAGGCCTACTTTCTGGAGTGGTTCCAGATCCAGTTTTTAGATGCAACAATAAGTACAAGCTACGCAGTAAATACAAAAATGTGGAACACATAACAAGTCAGAATATGCTGATATGCCATGGAGAGTTTAGTCAAGACATTTTTACTTTTTTTCTCTCTCACGATAAAACTGAAATCGAGATCACTAGTACAAACTAAATTCTATTGTGGACAACTCTAGTCGTATCTGCAGCTAACTGAGGAACTAAATTCAATAGTCAATCAAGGCACTTTGTAATCTCATTTTGGAGTGTTTATATCAGTTGCTTGCGTGCTTGTATGCATATTCAAGAGAATGGGAAGATTTTGAATACAACGTAGTCGTGGAAATATTTGCAGCTCACATATTACGATAAATGATGGACACTAAATATACTTACTAACTTTTAATTACTGATGTTAAAAAAATATTCTTAAGAATTATCAAGAAAGATGATTATAAAAATGTCGTTAGCAATATATAACAACAATTTGTAGTCATTATGTTGAAGGTTGTAAGCCATTCTTACTATTAAATTTAGAGCAAAAACCTTTCCAACTTTCTTGGGGGCCATATGAATCTTAATGCTCAATAAAACATGTCTGTTTGTACAAGTTACTTGCGTTTTGTTTAGGTATCATCGTCTTTTCTTTTTTCACATTTATGATTTCTTTTAGTTTGATTGTCTGTAAATTTTTGTTTTTAGAAAATTGAAATTCAGCATAGTTCACCAAATCTTTATAAATAAATTTTTGGGAGCCATCTCACTTAATTTGACTTATAAATTTGTGAAAAATGGTATCGAACAAAAAAGAGGAGTTTAATTTCCATGTTCTTTAATTGCGGTGTTTATTACATTTCATTATTTTCATAAAGGCAAAGGATAATTTTTCACAACTCACTGCAGATAACATGTTTGCAGCTCAGTGTAGACAGGCGTAAGGATTTAAAATGCTAAGGCCTGACAAAAACAAAAGAACCATCTGCAAGCACGGGAGAGTGCAAAAGTTAGGCGTTTAGAGGTGAAAGAGAGCATTTATCTGAAAATGCTATCCAAACGAGTTAATAGATGTTCTTTTTAATTTTGTCAGTTTTGTGAAAAAACATCAATTTGTAATTTCAAGAACATAAAAGCAAAAACAAAGAAATGGTGACCAAGCATGATACTATGTTGAGAAAATGATGAGGAAAAAAAAATCACACTGAGACTGCTGTTACTTTTTGTGCTTCAAATAGATCCATTAGGAACGGTCTCGTATTGTTACCTTACTATTTGTTTCTGTCAGGGGACTTTAAAAAGTTGGGTACACGATTTGCTCTTACTTTAAACAATAAACAAGTTCAGTTCATTGACATAAAATCTGTTACAAAATCTTCTAAGTTTAGAAAGTTTTGGATTCATCAACTTTGCCTCATGCCTACAAGTGCCTGAAAGAAGTTCTTTCCTCGGACTTAAAAGTAACAATACATTCTTTGGTAAAAATTTGAATAAATTTTGGCTCCTACCCGAGTTGTAAAATTTTTCTTCCAACCTCATATATAGTGGCAATTAATAATCGCAAAATGTTTCTAGTGACTCTCCTTCTAACACTTTTAACGATAATTATTTGCAGCACTTTTTTTATCGCCACTAAATAAAAGATAGTACAAATATTTAGAAATAATTTATTATTACTATAGGGGATAAGAGGAAGATTTCTCTAACTAGGGTAACAGCCAAATTTTTTCCTACTTATAGCACCTGAGGATGAGACGAGATATACACAAGCTTGGAATTGGACTTTGGCCAAAAAAAAACTCACATGGAGAGTGCTTTTCATTATCAGATTTATAATGCACTTGAGACACAGGCTGTTACAGCAAATAAGCGAGAATACAAAAGAGATTAACATTTGGATTCAAATAGAAGAAAAATATAACTAGCTCAATACGCACCGTACAAAGAAATGCAAAATGTGCAATAGGGATGGCCTTGGTCATGATGTTCGTTATTTGGTCATACTTAGAGATATACCGAATATATAGAGCTTTCTGAGCAACACGATTTGTCCGATCATGAAATATAGGGTTTGCAGACTAGTATGTCGAATCAATATTGCCATACTGAAGTGTAGGGATAGATGGAGCGGAAGTCCCGAGTTTAGTGAGAAGAAACTGAACCCATGATAATTTAGCAGATGAATCCGCCAAAGCTTCATAGTCAACCGCGGTTAATGAATGAGCAACAGTACGTTGTTTGCGCGAGGACCAAGAGATCAAATTGGAACCTAAATAATGGCATAAACATCAGTAGATTTAGGTCCTCAGTTGCATCCACTCAATCAGAGTTAGTGAAGGCTTGAAGATGAAAAGTACTAGTGTTGAATAAGCAAACCACGAGAGATGGTCCTCTCAAGTAACGAAGAATGTGCTTCACAGTATGCCAATGCTCGACAGTGGGATGATGCGTAAATTGTCAAACACAGTTGACAGAATAGGCAAAGTCATGGCAAAAAGTAGTAGGGTTTGAAAAAGGAGGACGAGCAGAGGGAGATAGAGGGAGTTTTCACAAGTTAATTTGCAATCAGTCATCCCAAAGCGAGAAAGTATATCCTTGATTTATTGCTATTGGAAAAGTATAAGATCAGCAGGTGTAGAGGCCACAAAAATCCCCAAAGCGCAATGCAAAAGATCCTCAAGAGAAAATTCAGTGCCAAGAAGAGTAATTAGAGATTGAATGTGGATGGGGCTATTACCGGTGAGCAAAATGTCATCAACGTAAATCAACACATATAGAGTAACATCATTGGTGCAAAAGAAGAATAAGGAGGAATCAATTTTAGAAGCAACAAAGTGATGAGAGAAGAGGAATTGAGTTAACTCGTGAAACCAAGCTCGAGGGCTTGCTTAAGGCCATAGAGGAACTTGTTTCATTTGCAAACATGGGAGGGCTTCGAGGTGTCTTCGAACCCTTGAGGCTGCACCATACAAACATCTTTAGAAAGGAGACCATGGACGATGGCATTTTGAACAACCAATTGTCGCAAAGACCAGCCGCGTGACACAATAGTGGAGATAACCGTATGAATGGTGGTTGTTAGTGGAACCCTTAAGCAACCAAACACGCTTTGAAACGTTCCAGAGAGCCATCCACATGTTTTCGAATGCGATAAACCAACTTACAGCCGATGATATTCGTGTTGAGGAGAGTAAGGAACAAGCAATTAGGTGTCGTTTTGAATTAAAGCATTGATTTCACTTAGTCATGCCATGCATCATTGAGGAAGCTAGCTAGCTTAGGTGAATGAAGTTGGTTCAGTGCAAGTGAAAAGTTTAATTCCTAACGAGGGTGAAGGTACATCGAATGAGTTCGTTGAGGTGGTTTAGGAGCTTGAGATGGCTACATTGGGGCTTTAGAAGCTGTGGCGGGTGGATTGCCAATATCAGTAATAGGCCCAAGAGAAGAAGGAAATATAGATAAGTTGAGTTCAAAAACAATGGGAGTTGTAAATGAGATAGGAGATCTAGAAGTGGGGAAGGTTGAGGCGCAACTGGAAAGAGGCGAGAAAGAGACTAAGGGTCTGTTTGATACAGCTTTTTTTTTCAGTGGTCAGTTTTTAAAGAGCAGCTTAATTTATTTTTTTTTACAAAAAGAAGTGGGTGTTTGATAACTCTTTTTTTTTGAGTTTTTTTTTTTTTTGGTGTTTGGTAACCTTTTTTATTTTGACTTTTTTTTTTGTAGTGGTTTGCGGTGGCAGTGGTGGGGCGTAGCGGTGGTCGACGGTGGTGGTGGCCAGCGGTTGTCGCGGCAGTCGCTGTCGGCGGTGGTGGCCGGAGGTGGTTGCCGGAGGTGGCCGCCCGGTGGTGGTTGCCGGCGGCCGGAGGTGGCTGTCGGTGGTTGCTGTCTGGCTGCGATGGGCGGTGGCTGCCGGCGGTGGTGGCCGGAGTGGCCTCCGGCCAACGGTGGTGGCCACCGCCCACTGCTGCCCGGTGGTGTCTGCCGGCGGTCAAAGGTGGCTGTGGTGGTGGCTGCCGAAGGTGGCCGCCCGGTGGTGGTTGCCACCGGCCGGAGGTGGCTGTCGGTGGTTGCTGTCTGGCTGCGGTGGTGGCCGGAGGTGGCCTCCGGCCAGCGGTGGTGGCTGCCGACGGTCGGAGGTGGTTGTCGGTGGCTGCCGGGCAGCGGTGGGTGGTGGCTGCCGGCGGTGGGTGCGTTGTAGTGGAGGTCTCAAAAAAAAAATTTAAGTGAAAAAAAAAAGAGCTTTCTCCTCTTTTTTTACTCTACAATTTAAAAAGTGGGTTTTTAAATTGGAAAAAAAAAAGAATTACCAAACACCCCATTTTTTTCCAATTTTTAAAACTGAAAAAAAAAGAGCAAAAAAAAACTCCGTCAAACGGCCCCTAAGACAGTGAGTATGCTAGGCTTTAGAGGGATAAGATGACTGTAGAAGAAGGGGACCCAATAAGGAAGGTCCAGAAAAATGATAGCGGTGCTCATTAAATCGAACATGCCGAGCAATGTAAATGTCATGTGTCTGTGGATCTAAGCATCGATATGTACCAAGGATGACAGGAAGAGTATCCCAAGTAAACACAGGGAGCGAAACAAAAAGAATTTTTTTGGGCATTATAAGATTGAAGAGAAGGAAATCATTGACACCCAAAAATCTTGAGAACTCGTAATTAGGAGTTTCCTTAAGAAGACACTCAACAGGAGTGATATTGTTAGACACATAGGATGGCATACAGTCCATTAAAAACACATCAATATCATAAGCAAAGTTCCAGTACTTGTGAGGGACAGAACTTTAGGAAGAAGAGCTAAGCCAGTCGCAACAATATGATGATGGCAACGACAAATAATGCCACAAGGCTCAGAATATTAGTCCAATTTGCGAAATTTCCTGCCCTAATCACTTTGCATAGCCTTGATTTTAGTGGAGATTTGGCATTCAATGCACGCTTGAAATTTGGGAAAGATTGAGAAGACATTAGATTCTGCACCATAGGAGAAAACAATATGTATCTCGAATAGGAATCAATGAAGATAACAAAATACTTGTGCCTATCCAAGTAGCGCGTAGAAGAAGGGTTCAGTAAGGGAAGGAAAGCATGGAACATTAGACACTAGGAATTTGGAAGAGGGGTGGAAATAGTAGAGGAACCAACATGTGTAATTTGTAAAATCTTACCATTGCCAACATGAAGGTGGTCTGAACCAGTGGCGGAGGGAGTGGGGGGCACCGGTGGGCCGGTGTCCACCTGCTTCTCCAGAACTTTTGCCCTTTATATGATAAATTTTATCTTTAATGATAAAAGTACCCGCCTAAAATTTGAAAAATACTTAAAGGAGATGTATTTATAGTTATTTGACATGTTAATGTATCTAAAAATTTTAAGGATGGTTAAAAAAGATATCCTTTTAGTCATTTAAAATGCTAAATTTAAAAAAATAAAAGACTTAATTTATGCATAAAGTTAACAAAAAAAATTATTTTTGTTCTCACTCTCTACTATTTCCAAAGTCTGAATACTTTCAAAATTTTAAAGGCACATATACGGACAAGAGAACACCGCCTCCTCCTCAGTTTCCTCATCGCACACCGGCCTTACCTCACGACAGCACGCCCTCAATGGCCAACGCCATTGCCTCCTCTTGTCGGTCCAACTCCGGCAGGTCACAGGCTCACGAGTCACGGCGCCTAAAGCCCAAACTTCACTGCCTCACGTGCTCAGGCAGGCAGCATGGCCGATTCACAGGCTAGCGGTAACAGCGCTCATGGACAGCAGTCGCCAGGTCAATTTCTCGACGACGACACTAATAGTCGTCGTAATCCGTAAAAGTAACGGAAGATCCATTGATTGATTCTTAATTTTTTTACTTCTTGGAACCCTTCATTTTTTGTATCAATTTAGGATTTGACTATTGGGTTTTGGAACTTGCAATTTACAATTACGAATCGATAGAATTTAAAAATTGCTATTAGTGGGATTGTTAACTTCAGATTGAGATATTGGTGCTCACCTTAAAAAAAATTTCTGGCTCCGCCACTGGTCTGAACCATGGTAGTCTTTGACGTAGATCAGGCTGGCAAGATTAGGAGTGGAGTAATGGGTGCCGCCAGTATCAGGGGACCAATTATAATGAGAATCTGATGGAGACCAATAACAAGCGGAACGGTTTCCTTTAAGAAGAAGAAATGAGAGTGCTCATAAGATTACGTTTTACTGTTGCAAATTAAGGAACTCAGGACTGATTATGGTGTCATTCGAGCCTGCAACAAAGAGTTTTTGTGGAGGGGCATGACTTGTACCATCAATGAACCCAATGAGGTCTTGACGTTCAAGAAAGGGAATCACCTTGGTCTTCCAAAATAGGAAATTTTAATTTTATGGAGTGAGTTTACTAGAGAGATAATGATAGGCATTATGCAGGCAGGGGCAAGAGGGACAGGCGAGCTTAGGGAGGGAAAAGAAGAAGAGGAGAATGAGCAGTAGAGGAAGAAGAGAATGAGGCGGTCGCCATTATGACTCTTCATACCAAGTTGTATTACAGAAGTTCGGAATTAAGTATTTAGCAAAACATACAATCTCAAACTGATAGTTATGTTCATTATCAGATTCACAATACGCCCGAGAAATAAATTTTTATAGTGGATAAGTAAAGATACAAAAGAAATTTACATTTGAATTTAAATACAAGTAATATAAAGATAAGGACAACTAGCTCAATATGGAAATCCACATGTGAGAGAATGCGTGCGCACCACCTTGACTTGGGGGAACAAATGCTTTACTGCTATTAAGTGGTACTATACTTACAAGTGTATCTGTTTTTCTTTTTTCGTGTTTAACGGTAAAATTACATACTAGCTAAATTATCTTTTTAAACGGATTGCTCACGTTTGATTTGGAGTGTTTCCAAGAATTCATTTTGTTTTTAGTTTGACGGCCAAGGAGAATTAAAATAACAACTTAAGTTGCAAAAGATTGATTTGATACTCTTCGGGTAAACTATAAAATGGTTTTAGAAAAGAAAAACAGATTGATGAGTTGCATTATCGGTGCCAAGTAAATATTCCATGATCATGGATAACTGGTTCTAACTATTTGGAATGGTTGAATCGGAAATATGAAATATTTAAAAAAAAAAAAGAGGATGAAAGAAGTAAGAGATTGTTTAACGATATATCCGGTGGTCCTAGATTGTCGCCCCATGGCCTTTCCGGAATCACGCACGGTGAACACTTTCTGAATACAGCGATAGGAAGGCAAATGTGGTAACGAGGCGAGGAAAAAGAGGGCTCGGTTTTGCCATAAAAAGTAAAGCTAAAAAGTGGGCTTTCGTTTCTTGAACTTTAAAATATTCGAAAGCCACATCTTTTGGTTCCTCTCTCTCCCTCTCCCTCTCTCTCTTTGCTGCCTTTTTGGGAAGCTGTAGCACCAACAGTAACTCCCCCCAAGAAAGTCAGGAGATTTTCTCTCTCTCCCCCAACCAAGAAGGTGAACCACCAATCCGAATTACCACTGGGTTTTGCATGTTGATAAATAACCCACCTATTGGTTTGATTCTCTAGGTTTCTTCAGCCAGATCTGAACTTCAAGTCTTTTTCTTTATAGGGTTTGTGCTAAACAGTATTTGATGAATTTCGAATCCTAAAATGCATGTTGATCTTTTCTCTCTTTCATAAAGAATGGCGAGAGAGAAGATAAAGATCAGGAAAATCGACAACATCACGGCGAGGCAGGTGACGTTCTCGAAAAGAAGGAGAGGGCTTCTCAAGAAAGCCGAGGAGCTTGCCGTTCTTTGCGATGCCGATGTTGCTCTCATCATCTTCTCGGCCACCGGAAAGCTTTTCGATTATGGTAGCTCTAGGTATATGAATAACCTCTGTGCCATGGTCAACTACGTAAGCATTTCATGGTTTACTGTTTATGTTAAATCCGAGTGTTTACACGAGTTAACTAAGTGTAACCAGCAAAACCCTAGTGCGATTCTTTCAGATCTTTACGTTTATGCTTAGCTTTGATCTTGTTTAGGTTATATCCTAGTATTTGCAAACTTAAGTCAGCCTATCTGCTTGCTGAAAGAACTATGCCCCTTTCCTTTGGGAGAAAATATGTATCCATATCTGTCTTCTAAATAAAATTGTACGGCCAACTTTAAGACCTCCAATAACCCAAGCCCCCTATATTGTTGGTAGACTCCAACACACTGTACGCTTTCTCATGCTTACTGAGTATTAAATTGCTCAGTAAGCACGAGATGCCCGGCCGAAATTGGGAAGAGAAACCCGTCTGTCGCCTCTTAGGCTTAAGTCGCAACGCTTTTCTCTGAGAGGCTTAAAGGTCACAAATGTGAGAGCTTTCTTCAGATAATAGTGGTAGCTGGTTATTATAGTCTGTATTGATCCTATTGGAACAAAGAAGCTAACAAGATGATTTAAACCTTACATTCTCCTCTTATGGTTTCCTTACATTCTCCTCTTATGGTTTCCCGATAAGCCTTCTTCTTGAAGAGACCCGCATTATAGAATATTTAATATCTGGTTCAATTGGTAATTTATAGATGCATGCTGCTTGTGCAAAGCCTTACAGTTTACTCTTTAGCAGGAGCAGTTCTATTGGTTTCTGTACATCTTAAAACGTGTTATATATGCTAAGACACTGCTATGTACATCACCTGAATAAATGTGTAGAAACCTGACATTTGTAATTGTTCAAGTCATTAAAGCTGCAGCTCGATCAATAGTTGATTAGATAGTAGCAAAATGCATCTAATTTGCTGTTAGACTTTTCATAAAAATCTTGGGAGCTAACCAAGGTATATGCAATACCAACGGAATTGGGTTGTGTAAGATTTTATGTTCTGAAAAGGCAAAAAAGACAGCGATATTCATAAATGTAATTTTGGTCGATGAATTGCATGCCAAATATTAAATTCAAGTAGAAATGTATGTAAATAAATGTTGCTTCAATGGTCTCAAAGTTCAAGTTAGTTTTGTGCAACTAGAATAGCCAAGTGTACGTTGTTTGTTACTTAAGCTTGAGATTAGATTGTTGAAGCAGATTGAATGACCTGCAATTACCAGTTAACTCTTGACGACACGGTAAACCCTTCTTGATGGGAGCAACACAAACAAAATGAGATACTATTAAATCAAGGCTTTGCTGATGATGGTGAGGATTGATAAATCTTAACAATACATGCATTAATATCTTTGGGGCTAAAACATTAAGTACATAAATAACTATTTGTCCCTTATATCATATAGGAGTTTATTTTTGATATTCCATACACAGCAAGCTAATAATGGAGTAACTTATTTCATCTGGATATTCTAAATAACATGTGCTTGGTGCTCTGAAGCATGGCTGATATACTTGGAAAGTATAAGCTGCACCCAAATAACCTCGACAAATTTGACCAGCCTTCGCTGCAACTGCAGGTCAGAAAGCTGTTTTCAGTTTTGTACATAATGACTTTTCTTTGTTTCATGTATTCTGACACGACTAAAACCCTTGCTTAGAAACTGATAATCCTCAACTTTCCGACATATACAAAATTGTATGTAAGATATGTGAAAGAATTATGCCCCCCTTTTTCAGCTAGAGAATCATGACCATACCGGACTGCGCAAGGAGGTTGCAGAAAAGAGTCAAGAATTAAGGTAAAATCAGTTGGATAGTTAGGTGAATTTTCTTAAATGCTCACTACTCTGTTGTAGTATCAAAGCAATATGCATATGAAACAGGCAGATGCGGGGTGAGGATCTTCGAGGATTAACCATTCAGGACCTGCAGAAATTAGAGAAAGAGCTTGAAGCAGGACTAAACCGCGTGCTTGAGACAAAGGTTTTTGTTTATTCTGTACAATGTTCCAAATATGATGTATAGCATGTATGTGCAAGGATCTAGAAATTAACATTTGGCAATCTAAACTGTTTTCAGGGTGAACGGATTTCGAATGAGATCGCCAACATCCAGAGGAAGGTCTGATAAGTGATAACAGACTTCATTGCACTTCTAAGTAAATCTACTCGAGCGATTGGAATTTTCCTGTGGAACACCTTTTAGGGATTTTTATTTTCCTCGAAAGTAAAACCAAACATTTTCAAAAGTTTAATTTGGTATATACTAACAATTTTAGAGGTTTTTTTTGTTCTTTTTCTTCTTGTGCACTGTTTTTTTGAAGATTAAACCTGGCCGTAAATTAAGGGGACAAAAGTACTCTAGCTTTAAGTAAAACATTTTGTAGCATTTAGCAGCAAAACTGTTTTGAAAATGTTACTGAAAGACAGCACTGCTGTATAATATGTCCAGTGTGCATGGCTAAGGAACAATAGTTTGGGATTTTAAGTGCCAAACTGAGAAAAGCTCAGGGCTTAAAGTGACATAATGGGATTCAAGTTTATTAAGGAAGTAGGCCTTTATACATGATGAAGTAGACAATATAATTTCTCAACATTTCCGTCTAGTTCCATCGTAAAGATTGGATAACATATGGCTTTGAACCTTTTTAACGAATATCTTCTAGAAGATCGATGTTATGTTAAACCAACATAATTCCCCTATTTTTTATAATCTGCAGAGAGCTGAGTTGCTGGAAGAGAACAATCGACTGAAGCAGAAAGTAAGAGCTTCCATCACCTTAGTTTTCATGTCTTGTTTTCTTTATTGAAATGCTGGGATTCTTTTATCACAGATGATGATGATTTCCAAAGAAAGTATGCCTCTGATTACTGACCTAGATGGCCTAAACCCCGAAGAAGGCCTGTCTTCAGGGTCGATTACCAATATCTGCTGCTGCAATAGTGGTGTCACCAATGTCTGCAGCTGTAGTAGTGGTCCACTGCTCGAGGATGATTGCTCCGACACCTCTCTAAAACTAGGGTAAGCACGTCAACATGTCAATGATCATGTAAAGTTGCTAATTTATTGATTGATAAATTCACCACATGCATATTATTCCTGAAGTTATTCTTCATGAAGGTGATTTTTTTGGGCTTTTAAGTGCTCTTTTTGTCGCTAAAAATGCCTAGTATGACGGAGTTTTGACTTACTTAGCTGAAAGAGATTGAGGGGTTTTGCCCCCGATTTGACCTCTGTTAGGTAAACCAAACACACAAGTGTAAACACGGCCATTTTGCTTTGTTCAAAAAGTAAAAAAAATTCTCGTTGTGACGCAATGTCATGGTATTATACTTTCTTTGCATATGCTCGCTAACGATACGGAACTGTTTTACTTTGCGAAAAATGCACATTTGCTTTCGGCGCGCAGTTAATCTAAGCAATGAGCATGAGCGCAGTGACTCGTTCATATTTCCGTGAAATGAAATGTTCTCATGTTGTATGGCTCTTAAACCCACTCTTCCATCTCTATATATAAACTTCACATAATATGGGTTCTAAGCAAAAAAAGTTCACTCCATTAGTATATACTCTTTTCAGAAGAAAAAAATTTGAAGTTTATGAGCGAGTCTATAGCTTTATTATCATGGATTATTCACATTGTTGTCTTCTACTTGCATTGCATGCAGGCTCCCCTTTTAGTGGGCTGAAAATCGGAGATGGAATAACGAGAAGTTTCAGCTATTAAATTAAAGACTTCCCATGGAGCATAAGATCAAATCTTGATTGTAACGCTATGTTAAGATGTTTTTGTGCTAATTGAATGCAATAAGTTCAAACCTAAACTGTCACGCAACTGTTGATTGCAGCAAAAGTTGGTCGGCTTAATTACACAACCTAACCCTACAAATTTGGTGGTATTTTGGCCGCGGACCTATCGCGCATCTGTTGATTGCAGCAAAAGTTGGTCGTTTTAACTACACAACCTAGCCGTGCAAATTTGGTGGTATTTTGGTGCAAACGTATGTTTGGGCTTTAGGCTTATCCCTTTATCCTTCATGTTCCTTCTCGGTTGGAATGGCTGGTGGGGATCTTTAGAGGTGCCAAGATCTTTGATGTAACCCTAAACAATTAAAACCAAAATTTGTAGGTGTTAAGTTGCTATTTGCCCAAAGAAGCTCGAGATTAATTCAACCATCTTTATTATGTTTTGTTTGCCAACCAAAAACGAGGGTGGTCTGGGTCAACCGCATTCATGAGTTTGTTTGCGAATTTTGAGTGAAAAGAAAAGGAGAAGGGAGAGTTGAGAAGAGAAGAGAAAAGAAGGGATTATGATTTTCTTTATTTATGGGTGTTCGTAAATTTAAGATAGAAAAGAAAAAAAAATTTCTTTGGTGTTGTTTGTGAGTGGAAAGGAAAAAAATGAGAGAAATTTTATCCATCACTCCCTCCGTTTTTAAAAAATTGCTCTATTCTAACATGACACGCATTAAAGATACAATTTTCATGTCCTTTCTCCTAACAATATACAAATTGTTTCTTTAACATGCGTGTCATATGGAGAAAGTTGTTGTATCCTTAATATTAATCCATAAATCATAACAATTTATAATTAACTACGATGAGGTCACATCTTTTGAAAGCGTTTTATAATTACATTGTTTTTTACACCATAAAATAAATTCTTTTTCACATAAGTGACCATATAATTCACTATAAGAAAAATTACTTTTTTCGATGGATTTTTAACGACAGAATGAAATCCGTCGCTAAAAGTGACTTTTAGCGACGGGTTATTACATATAGAAAAATCCGTCGCTAAATGTATTTTTTGTATTTTCTCCTTTTTTCTTGAATTTTTTATTTTGAAAAATAACTTTTTTATTATAAATTCATCAAACCTTAACTTTTCTTTCATTTCATTTCCCCTGCCGCTCCTTTCTATCTCCCCACCCTCTGCCCTTCAATCTCTCTCTCACGCCGACCGTCGGCCGCCACCCTCTCTGCCACCTCTCCTCTTCCTTGGCTGCCTCCCACCCCTTCTACTACTGCTGCCCAATCGACGCACACTTTGCGTTGCTGCCGCTACGACGGATCTGCCAAGAGCGTTACTGTATAGGTAGATTTCATTGTGAGTTCTTACTTCGACGATTCAAAAGTAGGAGAAAAGGACATGTATGGTAAAATCGTAACCATTCATTATGTGTCAAGAACCAGATTTGAATGTCCAATTGAATTCAACAAAAGCTCTTATCATTTTTCTTTCATTGTTTTGACAAATTGCAGGACATATCGATGGAAAAGAAATTGCGTTCAGGTTCATTATCTTTCTATTTCTGCAGATCAATGCGTTGTCTCCACAGGTACCATTCGGTTCTCTCACTAATCTCTTCTCTCTGTCTCAATTACTCTAGGGTTAGCGGTTTAGCCCATTCCTCAATGTTGCACCAGCTATGTTGAAACTTCAGCTTTTGTTAATTTGATTGAATATGGTGTAATTTTACCGGGTTTTGGTTGGTGAAGATGGCTATGAGGTGTTTCTGTTATGCTGGGTGTGGGATTCATATTGGGTATGTTGTGAATTGATTCCACAGCTGTGACTTTGTGTAAATTTTGTTTGTAAAATCTATATTTTGTTGAACATGTGTATGAGGTATTCATGTTGTTGAGTGTTGATTGTGGTGGGACTAAGAAAACGAAAATAAAAATCTTGAAGACACCCAAGGAACTTTGAATCGTAAATTAATAGAACACATGTATTTCAACCGAAAGCTGATGAGACCTCTCGGATCTTATCTAAACTCTAAGAGTTACTACCAATATATGCAGTTGAAATGACATACTAAAATAGAACTAGAAGAATTAAGCTTTATCTTCGGAAGCCCTTAGTTCTGAATGTGCTAGGTAATATTTCCATCCTTGTTTAATCCCAGATCAAAGGTTATGGCCTCCGGTTGTTACGTGGGCAAACTAATTGACTCAACTTGACCACTCAGGTCTTTCAGTTGGTAAAATATTGTAACTTTTTTAAAAAGAAAAAAAAAGAGACATGACAGGAGTCAAGTGTCACAAACAAGGGCTATAAACGCTGGATGAAGCCAACTTCACCACAAATGTGTGTGTGTGTGTGTGTGTTTGTGTATAGATAGATAGATAGATAGATACACACATACACACACAAATGACATGGAGACGATTCTATGTTAACTATTATATAGACCTGGAAACAAACTGCAAACTGCCTTAACTAAGTAATTCTGAATCATCGACTATTACCTTTCCAGTGTTGGATTTTTCCATTCACATGTATATTATATAATGCCCACAAAGGAAAAAATGATGATACTCTTCTAATCTTTTCACATGAGTCACGGTCACTCATTTTAAATCAAGAAGAAATACTTACAATTAAGGAATATGAGCACTAGACAAATTTTTATTCATTTTGTTCATTGTAAACGAATTTGTACAACTAATACTCTTTTTCAGTTTGTGATTGATAAAGGTAAGCAAGTAACAATTGTGGGCAAAGAAATGTTGTGCAAGCTTCGAAGCAAGGATCTTGACTTATATTTTTGTAGTTTCAATGAAACTTGTAACTTTATTTTTGGGATTTGTATAATGTGATTTATTGTATTTAGTGAACATGTAATTTGTTGTATATAGTGTTAGTTGGTGGTGTATATGAATTAAATTTTATTTGTATTGGTTGGAATTTAGTAAATAATGAATCTTAGTTTAAGAATTAAATTATTGTTGGATTGGTTGATTAGGGTTAATTGTTTGAAATAGTTTTGAATTTATAAAAAATAGCTAAACTGAAAATTTGCCTTTTTTAACTTCTAGTGACAAACTTTCGTCGCTAAAAGTCTTTCTATAGATCAATAAGCATTTTTAGAGACAGATTTTTAGCGACTAAAGACTTTTGCGAGGGACTTTTAGCGACAGAAATTCTATTGCTAAAAGATTTTTTTTGGAAAAATTTAGAAATTAGAAAAAATATAGAAAATACCTTTATTTTAGCGACAAAATTTTTCGTCGCTAAAAGTAATTAATTTCATCGTAAAAAGTGATTTTTTCTGACGGATCATCAAATTCCGTCGCAAAACTTTTAGTAACGGGGTTATAGGTGACGAACTTTTAGCGACGGACAGTCCGTTGCTAAAAGTCTTTAGCGACGGATTATCCGCTTTTAGCAACGAAAAATTCCATCGCTAAAAGTGACTTTTCTTGTAGTGATTAGTCATAACTTCATCGTCAATTGAATTATGCAATCAAGTCTTCCGAATGTTCATAGCAAAAGTATCATTTCCGTAGTTGATATAGCGACAAGCAAAACTAAGAACTGATTCCTTTTATCTTTCTAAAGGCTTTGAAATTTAAAAGTTTTTAGGCATAAGTTCTGTTGGGCTCAATCGAGATCGCTGACTCGTTATTATTTTTTTGCAAGGCAAGCTGTTTAGAACTTGCCTCTAGTAGACTGGTTAATAAAAAAGACTTAACTAGACACGTTAAGTGATTTATATTAACGGGTCTCTAAAAATAAACACTCTATGACTTCTCTCAAAAAGACTCCTCACAGAAAGGCCACCGTGACCGTCCCACCGTGCTTCCGCGAGCGTGGGGCGGCGGCCACTCCGGTGACAGCCTAGTATAATATTATAGTGAAGTTTGTGTGGTGATATCGTGAGCAAGGAGATCTGGGTATGGCTGGCGGCACCACTGACTGGATGACGATGACGGCGCGACGACGGGCACCTCTCCCAAGAACCGATCAAAGATGGCGTATTACTGGAAAGGCTGCCTGTTGTCTTCTCCAAATAGATCAGAGATGGAGTTCTCACTAGAAAGGCTCCATTTCTTTTCGATCTAGCCTGATCTATGTAGATAGGTTAGATCTACTTCTTTTCAACTCCTCGTCGGATGTGAACGGAATTCTCACCAGGCGGCGACAGGAATATGTAATGTATCGGGACGGAGACGTTACTGGCCATGGTGTTTTGGAGGTTTCAGCTATGGTGTTTGAGCTGAAAATTGAAGAACAGAGAAGGAGAATGACGAGAGAGAGCTAGAAAGAGAGAAACTTCATATATGATGGAGAGAAAGAGAGAGAACAGAAACAGCTTAGAGAGAGAATGAGGCTTTGGTCATTTCATTTCACATTTTTCATATATCCCTTCTTCCTGGTGTTTCTCCCTTTTAAAGGGAAGTTACATCTTCCAGCTAGTTTCTTAGTCTTAATCCTCAGAGGAACCTTCGTCTGATGTGGATGCTGAGCTGGCATCTCCCCTGTTACCACTTCCTCTGCCCCAGTATGTTACATGCCCTACCCCTTAAGATCATCCTTGTCTTCAAGGATGGGAAACCATCTGCCCATCATTTAATATTTCAGTTCTTCCACCCGGATCAAACACAAATGTAGTTAGGGGTCTTTGAAGTCACTGGATTCTATCACCAATTTGGAAAATGACAAGTAATTTTCCCCCAGGGTCAAATATAAGAACTGTACTAACTATTAACTTGAGATGCTCAATGCAGTCATAAGCGCCCATCCATTTTTGCATTTGCGTCTCGAACCCTCTAATCTTAGCAGGGATCTTCCCTTCAAGTGACTCTAGAGTTGAGACAAGAAGTTTATTACCACCACATATGATAATCAATTGTCCAATCGGTTTCCCTGTTTTCTTCTTTGCCGCCTTGTAAGCCTCATCCTTCTATTTTTGCTCACCAATTTCCACATTTTTGAGCATATCAACCTCTTGATTGATGTCACCATCAGCAAGTATGCTCTGATCTTTGAGTGTTAAAACAACTGCACCACCTTCCATTACTTTGTCAAGCCCATGAAGGACTTTAACACCCGCTAGATCTTGATGTTAGGTTGAGCTGTACTCTCATCTTCACTTTCGCCTTGATCACTATTGTCCTGCTCTTCAGAAGCCTTTGACAAATGCAAGGCTTTCTCCTTTTCAGCATTCATTTTCTCCTCGAGCTTGCGGCTCTTATTAACCCATCCTAAAATCTCTAATTCACCTCCGTCTGCCGCCAAATTGTATACTAGCTCAATTGACCTGTCCCTAACTTGAGTCATTAATTTAGAGACGGAAAGAAATGCGCAATTGTTGGTGAGCCTTCTCTTGGACCTTTCGTCAAACACCTTGGCTTCACAAGCAGTTTCCATGTTTTTGGCCACAAAAATGGCTGTTGATAACGTCGAAGGACTCCATTTATGCACCAGATCTTTGATTTCGGCCTTGAGACCGTCAACAAAACATTAGACAGTGATTTCTTCAGAAGGTTCTCGTCATAAATAAATTGAAACCCAAGACCTAAGTAGCAAAAAATCATCTACATATTTACGAACGGATGACATGTGTTGTCAATACGAGAAAAGGTTCATCAATGAAATATCATGCGATTGCTCAAACTGCCAAATGTCTTCTTCCGTCATATTTCGACCTTGAGTGCGACACTCAATCTCACAGTAGCGAAGAGCATCAATGAATTGATCCTCTTCTTTATCTAGCTCCATTAGATATTATGTGGTATAATTGCGACACTGAACGATAGGAGGAGTACCTTGTAGATGCTCCCCGTAGTGCTGCGTTTGGCTCGTCCTTGTACGATCCGTCAACGGTATGCCGGTCAGATTTAAATTTGCACTTGATTGAGGAGTAGAGTCGGGTAGATCTGTGTGGCTAGGTTTGCCTTGATCTTGACGCGGTGGAAGTTCTAGGTTGGAGTTTATCTGAGCCATGAAGTTCCTTAACTGAAACTTGATTTGTGTGAAACTCTGGAGTAAGGCAGAGTTGCTTCTTTGCAAATCCCCCAAGGTAGCTTCGACAGAAGCCATACGGACATCATATGCCGCCAACCGATTTCCCATTACCTCCACGAATTCATGACCCTCCGCCTCAGAAATTTGAGTGTTCTTCACAGGACGAGGCATCTTCATTTACTCACTGGAATTTGCAAAAATGGTGTAGTGCAGGAAATGAATTCTTACAATTAACGACTGGTTCAGGCCCCAATTAAGAGGCTCTGATACCAATTGTAACGTATCGGGACCAAGACATTACTGGCCATGGTGTTTTGGAGGTTTCAGCTATGGTGTTTGAGCTGAAAATTGAAGAACAAAGAAGGAGAATGACGAGAGAGAGCTAAAGAGAGAGAAACTTCAGAAATGATGGAGAAAAAGAGAGAGAACAGAAACAGCTTAGAGAGAGAATGAGGCTTTGGTTATTTCATTTCACATTTTTCATATATCCCTTCTTCCTAGTGTTTCTCCCTTTTAAAGGGAAGTTACATCTTCCAGCTAGTTTCTTGATCTTAATCCTCAGAGGAACCTTCGTTTGATGTGGATGCTGAGCTGGTATCTCCCCTATTACCACTTCCTCTACCCCAGTATGTTACAGAATATTTGCCGGCGGTGGTCGGAATTCTACGGGTGATGACCGGATTAGTCGAAGGTCTTCCTCAAATTCTGTATCTTCACTTCTTGCCCTTCCTTTTATGTAGCGATAGAAATTGGGCGTGGGGTTATATGGCTTGAAAACGCTTTTGAGACGATTTGGGCACTGCTTGGTTAAAAACCTGAGATTGTAATAGGATCCTAGCCCCTTAATTTAGGCTTTAATTTGGGGTACCCGTGGTGCCTTAGGAGGGCGGGGGCAAGGGCCTGAGAGGGGGGTAGGGTTATGTTTGGGGGCGTGGGTGAAGAAGGTGGGGGCTGTTTTGGGCCCTGGGAAGGTGGGGAAGGGTTAGTCTTTTGGGGTAATTTGTGGGGTGGGGTGTGGTGGGTTTTAGGGCCTCTACTGGTTTTGAGTGGTGTCCTGTGTGCATACTTTTTAAGGTTTGAGGTAATTTGGTTCGAATTTGGTAAGAGATAGTGGAAGGATGCAAATTTGTTGTGGCGAAGATCTTGGTTGTGTGTTGCGGGAGAGGGTTGAATTCTATCTTGGGTCATGCGGTTCCTGATTGTCTTCTCTGATACCACTTGTGCCTATAGGTTATGTATTTTGTAAAACTTTAAACTTGACATGTTGCTTTAAGTTGAGTTAAAGTGTAGGATAAATTCTTGAAACCAAAAGATAACCCTAGAGGGGGGTGAATAGGGTTTTAAGACTACTTTAAAAACTAACAAGTAAATACAACAAACTTAGAGAGGCTATGAATGACACTTGAAAAAGCTACAAACAACAAACCAATAACTCAAGTAAGCAAACTAGACAAATCTCAACACAAATGTAAAACGATAATGTAAAGAGAGAAGGGTTTAGAGATACTTGACAAAGAGAATTAAATGGTTTGGCTTGATATACCCACAAGTCTACGTCCACCCCTTCAAGGAAGTCCCTTCAAAGGCCCTAGAATCCACTAGTATGATCTTCCTTACGGGTCAAGATCGAACCTCTTACAAACCCTTGATGCTATGCCCACATCAAGAACAAGCTTTGACAATCCCAAAGCTTGACAACCCCAAGCTTTGATACAAGAAACTTTAGATGAAGAAATGTGTACAAGATTTCACTCTCAAGAAGTAGATGAGTACAAGTTTAAGCACTAGAACAAGAGAGATGAGTATATGATGACTTATGAAAGTGTATATCTCTCAAATGTAAGCTCGCAATAAATGCTCTCTTGAAATGGATGAGAAAATAATGAAAAACAAGAGAGATTGAACAATTGCTTTGATCTTTGATAATATGAAAGATAAGAGAGCTTTGAATGCAATTGATGAATCAAAACTATGCCCAAGATGAGTATTTATAGAGGTGGGAAAGAATATGACCGTTTGGAATTAGGTGGAGCAATAAATGCGCCAAACGGCTATTGCAGTCGACTGCAATGTCCCATTGCAGTCGACTGTATTCCCAAAGTAGCCGTTGGAAATTCAAAATTGCCAACTTGCAGTCGACTGTATTCCAATGCAGTCGACTGTAATAGGCTACTGGAAGTATTGCAGTCGACTGCATTATAATGCAGTCGACTGTAATACCTCACTGCCCAAGTTACAGTCGACTGCAATCCAATGCAGTCGACTGCATTCCAGAAAATGCAGTTTCCTAGTTTTCAAAGAATGAAAAACTTTTATGTATGCAAGGGAAACCTATGGGCAAGTTCTAAGTATACAGTCATCGATATCAACATCTCTCTATCTAGTTTACAAATAAGGAAATAAACGCATTGTAAAATTCAAACGACGAATTCCTTCTTTGATGCGTTCCGTTGAGAGTCTTTGACTGAGTTGCTCGTCTAATAGTCCGTTTGCATGAGTATGAGATTGTTCCTATTGGTTCATCAACTCAATGCATGTTAGACAACATAAACATCAATGTTGGTTATCATCAAAACCAAATATAATCCTAGGTTAAATAACCGTAGGGTTAACAATCTCCCCATTTTTTATGATGGCAAACATTGATTCAAATAATATGAGATATAGAAGATAATGAACGCAAAGAAGCATGACAATCTCAATTATAAACCATAAGGGATTATAAGAAGAAATCATAAAAGGCTCCCCCTATCTTAAGCAATATAGGGCTCCCCTAACTCAAGTAATATATGCTCATATCAAATCCACTAATATATGCTCATATCAAATCCACATGAATCAACAATATACAACAATATTTTCTCCCCCTTTTGACATCATTGAAAAAGATCAAGGGTGTGTGTGAAAGTGATCAACTTATGTATCCATCCATGGATAATCAATATAGCCAACAAGGGCATTCAAACAAGAAATCATAAGTACTTGAATACCCATCAAAAGTGTACCAAGCACCTTTTATGAAAATAGCACATGTAAAGATTTTAGAAATATAAGTGTGTGCAAATCAAAAAAGACAAATGAGATTAAATGAATATCAACAAAATCAATAATTTTGGAAAGAGAGAAATCAACCACAGCATGCTATAAGCATATTAAATAATGTTCAAGCATGTGAAGTACACTTTGCATGATTATGCACAAGAGATAAAACATTTAGTCACATAGGTGAAGACATGCCAAGTTCTCTTCTAAGAGCGGTAAACCTCTTCGAATCTAACGGTTTAGTGAAGATATCCGCTATTTGGTGATTTGTGTCTACGAAATCTAGAACAATATCACCTTTTTGCACATGATCACAGATAAAATGGTGTTTGATTTCTATGTGCTTAGTGCGTGAATGTTGGATGGGATTTTTGCTCAAATCAATGGCACTACTAGTGTTATCGCATAAGATAGGTATGTGATCATACTTGAGTCCAAAATCCAAAAGGGTTTGTTTCATCCAAAGAATTTGTGCACAACAAGCACCAACCGCCATATATTCGGCTTCGGTGGTAGAGAATGCAATCGAGTTTTGCTTTTTGGAACTCGAAGAAACAAGAGAGTGACCTAGGAATTAGCAATCTCCACTAGTACTTTTTCACTCGGTTTTACAACCGGCAAAATCGGCGTCGGAGTAACCAACTAGGTCAAAAAATGACGTGTTTCTAGGAAACCATAACCCTAAATCGTGAGTGCCTTTAAGATATATAAGGATTCTTTTTACGGCAACTAAATGAGATTTCTTAGGACAAGCTTGAAATCTAGCACATAAACAAACACTAAACATTATATCGGGTTTACTTGCGGTAAGGTACGGGAGTGATCCGATCATACCTCAATAGCGTTTAATATCAACATCCTTACCCTTTTCATCTTTATCAAGCTTTAATGAAGAACTCATTGGAGTGTCAAAAGCATTTGATGCTTCCATGTCAAATCTCTTGAGTAGCTCTTTGGTGTACTTGGCTTGGTTGATAAAGATTCCATCCTTGCTTTGTTTGATTTGCAATTCAAGGAAGAAGGTGAGTTCTCCCATCATGCTCATTTCAAACTCCTTACTCATACAAGAAGCAAACTCTTCGCACAAGGATCCATTAGTAGCTCCAAATATAATATCATCAACATAAATTTGCACCAACAATAAGTCCTTGCCCTTAGATTTTATAAAAAGAGTGGTGTCAAGTTTTCCTCTTGAAAAACTATTTTCTAAAAGAAAACTACTTAGCCTTTCATACCAAGCTCTAGGAGCTTGTTTTAAACCATAAAGAGCTTTGCTAAGCTTGAAAACATGGTTTAGAAAATTTTCATGCTCAAAGCCGGGAGGTTGAGCCACATAAACCTCCTCCGAAATAAAACCATTTAGAAAAGCACTCTTGACATCCATTTGAAAGAGTTTAAAATCTCTATAGCAAGCCAAAGCTAAAAGCATTCTAATAGATTCAAGTCTAGCTACCGGTGCATAAGTCTCATCAAAATCAATTCCTTCATCTTGGTTATAACCTTGGGCCACTAATCTAGCCTTGTTTCTAACCACGATTCCGGATTCATCAAGTTTGTTTCTAAATACCCATTTTGTGCCTATAATCTTATAGTTTAGAGGTTTAGGCACAAGGGTCCAAACTTGATTTCTTTCAAATTGAACTAGCTCTTCTTGCATAGCAGGCATCCAAGATTCATGATGTAGAGCTTCGGAGAAGTTTTTTGGTTCAATTTGGGAAAGAAAAGCTAAATTAACATGTTGTTGAAGAGAGTGTCGAGTTCTTACCCCACTCGAAGGATTACCTAAGATTTGATCGCTTGGATGATCCTTTTTGTAAGTCCAATCTTTTGGTAATGCTTGAAAGTTGTCCGAGTTTGAAACATCATTGCTTGCTTCCTTGTCTTCCTCTTGAGAGCTTGATTGTTGTTCTTCTTGAACAATTTCTTTGGGGTTGTCTTGTAGTGTTTCACTTATATCCAAAGTTCTCAAGTCTTTGTCCACATCATCTACATTAACAATGTTAGTCCTCCGAAGAAAAGGATTAGTCTCATCAAAAGTAACATTAATGGATTTTTCAACAACTAAAGTACTTTTATTATAGACTCTATATGCCATACTATTATTAGAGTAGCCAAGAAAAATACCCTCAAATGTTTTAGAATCAAATTTGCTAAGGTGATCCTTAGTACTTAAAATAAAGCATTTGCAACCAAAGACTCTAAAGAAGCTCACCTTAGGTTTCTTATCATTAAAAAGCTCATAAGGGGTTTTTAACAAAATTTTTCGCAAGATAACTCTATTGAGAACAAAACAAGCACAATTGACCGCCTCCGCCCAAAAGTACTTAGGTGAACCATATTCGTTAAGCATTGTTCTTGCCGCTTCTTGCAAAGATCTATTCTTTCTTTCGGCTACACCTTTTTGTTGAGGAGTTCTAGGAGCCGAAAAATTATGTGATATCCCAAAGTCATCACACTAGGCTCCTATTTTTGAATTTTCAAATTCTCTACCATGATCACTAATGTTGGATATCAAATATCCTTTTTTTTTTAACACGTTTTGCAAATGAAGTGAACACATTTAGAGATACATCTTTGGTGGCCAAAAAGAAAGTCCAAGTATAGCGAGAATAGTCATCAACAATAACAAAACAATATGATTTACCACCAAGACTAGTAGTAGGGATTGGTCCAAATAAATCCATATGAAGTAATTGCAAGGGTGTAGAAGTAGATACCATTTTCTTCGGTTTGTGAGAGACTTTCTTTTGCTTACCCATTTGACAAGCATCACATACTTTGTCTTTCTGAAACTTGATCTTTGGGAGTCCCCTCACAAGTTCTTTGCTTGAAATATCCTTCAAATGCTCCATATGCATGTGTCCAAGTCTTCGATGCCAAAGCCAAGATGTCTCACTAATAGCACTAAGACACTTGACATCTTGGTTAGCTAGATCATTCAATTGAATAGAGTAAACATTGTCATATCTATTTCCTACCAAAATAGTTTCATTATTCTTCAAGGATTGTATAGTGCAATGAGAAGCCTCAAAGATTACTCTAAAACCTTTATCACTAAATTGACTAATACTTAGCAAATTATGCTTCAAACTTTCAACATATAACACATTCTCAATTGAATGTGGTTCCTTACCTATAGTTCCTTTACCTTTGATTTTTCCTTGTGCGTTGTCACCAAAGGTCACTTTTCCTCCTTCTATAAGATCAATTGAGGTGAAAAGAGATATGTTGCCGGTCATATGTCTTGAGCATCCACTATCAAGAATCCACTTCTTGCTACTAGATTTTGCTTTGAGACATACCTATAAACACAAATCAAGTAGTGACTTTTGGTACCCATATTTTCTTGGGTCCTTGGGTGTTAGTCTTGCATTTGTAATCTTGACCTTTCACAACCCACATCTTCTTTCTACCCTAACATAAACAATTCTACAAGGACAATAATTAGTCGTATGCCCTTTCTTGTTGCACCAACCACAATGTGTAAATGGTGTGCAATAGTTCTTTGGTTGTTTTGAATGAGTATTCAACCTAGCTTGTTATTGAAAGATTTTAGGAGGTAAGGCCAAGGGATCTAATCCAAGACCACCTTTGTTTAGGCCAAATCTTTGGCGTCCAAGCATGACATCCAAATTGTTTTGACCATCAACAAATTTTTGAAGACATTTTTTCAAATCACAAATCTCAAGTTTTAAATCTTCATTTTGTTTTTCTAAAACCAAAGTTTTGCAAGAGATTTATTTTGAGCTAGGAGTGTTAGCAATCAATTCAACCAAGTCATTATTCACATATTTTACATATAAATGGTTGGAAATGCAATCATTCTTGGCATGCAACTCATTATTTTCCACTCTCAACTTTTCAATGTGCTTATTAGCCTCAAGGAATTTTTTTGATAAAATAATATTTTTCTTAAAAATTTTCTTGGATTCCTCATATAGTCTATCATAAGCATCTTCGAAGCTTTCACTATCACTATCACTACCGGAAGAAGAGCTTACCTCATCATTTGCCATGAAGCACACATTTGCTTGTTCGTTCTTCTCATCGTCTTCATCACTTGAATCGAAGTCACTCCAAGTTGGAGTATGTTCGGCATTCATTGCTTTTTCCTTCTCTTTGTTCTCTTTCTTGGAGAGTTGTCTCCTTTTAACTTTTTCCCATACATCTCTTCTTTCCTTCTTTTCCCTTTTGTATATGGGACAATCCATTTTCATGTGTCCCGGCTTGTGGCATTTGTAGCAAAGCTTCTCTTCGTTGCTAGCATTTTGTTGCCTTCTCCCACCATTCTTTCTAAACCTCATGAACTTCTTGAAGTTCTTTGCAATCATTGCAACATCCTCTTCATCAAATTCTTCTTCATCATCGCTTGACTCAAGGTTTGAAGATGAAGCTTTAAGGGCAATTGATGTAGGCTTCTTCTTGACGTCTTCTTGATCAAAGGTCTTGATTTGCATTTCATACGTCATAAGTGAGCACATCAATTCATCAAGAGGAAAGATATTGAGATTCTTAGATTCTTGAATGGCGGTGATCTTTGCATCCCAAGCTCTTGGTAAGGACCTAATCACTTTTCTTACAAGATCACCATTAGTGAATTCCTTACCCAATTGCTTCAAAGGGTTTACAATGTTAGTAAAACGAGTATTCATATCCATAACGGATTCATTTGGAAGCATATGGAATAACTCATAATCTCTAAACAATAAGTTTATCTTGGAATCTCTAAGGAGAGAAGTCCCTTCATGAGTAACTTGAAGAGTATCCCAAATACTCTTAGCGGAATTACACATAATGACTCTATTGAGTTCATTAGTGTCTAAAGCACAAACAAGACAATTTTTCGCTCTAGCATTCATACAAATCATCTTTTTATCATGATCACTATACTCCGATTTGGATTTTGGCTCTTCCACCTTGTCAACCACCTTTATCGGAATGTATCGGCCATTCTCAATAATATCCCACATCTCGTAGTCTTGAGACTCTAAGTAGATTTTCATCTTAACTTTTCACACACTATAATTGGTCCCATTAAACAATGGAGGCCTAGTGGTAGAACTACCCTCCATACCCCCAACGTAAGCCATGATCGATTAACTCTCTTGGCGTTACCTAATATAACAAGAGCCGAGGCTCTGATACCAAATGAAACCAAAAGATAACCCTAGAGGGGGGTGAATAGGGTTTTAAGACTACTTTAAAAACTAACAAGTAAATACAACAAACTTAGAGAGGATATGAATGACACTTGAAAAAGCTACAAACAACAAACCAATAACTCAAGTAAGCAAACTAGACAAATCTCAACACAAATGTAAAACGATAATGTAAAGAGAGAAGGGTTTAGAGATACTTGACAAAGAGAATTAAATGGTTTGGCTTGATATACCCACAAGCCTACGTCCACCCCTTCAAGGAAGTCCCTTCAAAGGCCCTAGAATCCACTAGTATGATCTTCCTTACGGGTCAAGATCGAACCTCTTACAAACCCTTGATGCTATGCCCACATCAAGAACAAGCTTTGACAATCCCAAAGCTTGACAACCCCAAGCTTTGATACAAGAAACTTTAGATGAAGAAATGTGTACAAGATTTCACTCTCAAGAAGTAGATGAGTACAAGTTTAAGCACTAGAACAAGAGAGATGAGTATATGATGACTTATGAAAGTGTATATCTCTCAAATGTAAGCTCGCAATAAATGCTCTCTTGAAATGGATGAGAAAATAATGAAAAACAAGAGAGATTGAACAATTGCTTTGATCTTTGATAATATGAAAGATAAGAGAGTTTTGAATGCAATTGATGAATCAAAACTATGCCCAAGATGAGTATTTATAGAGGTGGGAAAGAATATGACCGTTTGGAATTAGGTGGAGCAATAAATGCGCCAAACGGCTATTGCAGTCGACTGCAATGTCCCATTGCAGTCGACTGTATTCCCAAAGTAGCCGTTGGAAATTCAAAATTTCCAACTTGCAGTCGACTGTATTCCAATGCAGTCGACTGTAATAGGCTACTGGAAGTATTGCAGTCGACTGCATTATAATGCAGTCGACTGTAATACATCACTGCCCAAGTTACAGTCGACTGCAATCCAATGCAGTTTCCTAGTTTTCAAAGAATGAAAAACTTTTATGCATGCAAGGGAAACCTATGGGCAAGTTCTAGGTATACAGTCATCGATACGAACATCTCTCTATCTAGTTTACAAATAAGGAAATAAACGCATTGTAAAATTCAAACGACGAATTCCTTCTTTGATGCGTTCCGTTGAGAGTCTTTGACCGAGTTGCTTGTCTAATAGTCCGTTTGCATGAGTATGGGATTGTTCCTATTGGTTCATCAACTCAATGCATGTTAGACAACATAAACATCAATGTTGGTTATCATCAAAACCAAATATAATCCTAGGTTAAATAACCGTAGGGTTAACAACTCTGTTTTAGCTTGATTGTAACGTGTACAAGTTTTATTAGGTAACTTGTCAGTTTCGACCATTTATGGTCATGTATACAGAATCACGGATATGTCGTGACCTACTAGAAAAATTGTTGTCTTGAGGCAACTTAAAAGCCTTTGTAATCTTTACTTATTAATGTCACTCTCTTATTATCAGGAAAAAAAACTAGACATGTTGACACCATAAGGTTTACCATTCTCGGTTCCATTTTTAAGCTTTTTGTTCTCAACTTGAACAAGTGAGCCCTTTGATTAGTAGGCCTCAAATGTATTGTAATAAAGTGCACCATATTCTTTTTCACAATTCCCAGATTCTCAATTTGGAACTAAGGATTTCTAGTTCTTAATTTCTAAAACTTAAGATTAAAAGTTTATAATTACACAATTTTAAAGTGGACCAAAACTTAACCGTTATTATTGAGAAAGAGTTTATGGAATTTCACTATTTAACGAACAAACAAGGATCTTACCTTCCTTCGACCTATGGGTGTTGAGAACTTAAGTAGGGTTGAATGCTTAAAGGTAGATTCGAAAAGGCCACAAACCAGTCCAAATTGACAAAACAAGGAGAGGACAACCATCGGTTGGTGGAAAATTTACCGTATAAATTGTTGCCAGCTGCCAGAGGAGGGACAGGAGAAAACAAATAAGGTGTGCGGTGTAATAGTGTCATTTTATCGCCATGTGCATTGTGCTGAATGTTGACCTTACTTCTTTGGAGTTTGGACTTTGCTCTTTTGTGTTTACTTGTATAAATAGAGTTGTCAAATGGGCCGGGCGACCCGCGGCCTAGCCCGACCCAGCCCGTTTCTGGCCTGGGCTGGCCCAGCCCATTCATGAATAGTGTTGGCCCGGCCTTTTAGGGCTTAGGGCCTGGGCCTGGCCTGAATTTCCCAGAAAAAAACCCGGGTCAGGCTCGGCCCCAAAAAGCCCGGGTTTGGCCCGGCCCGAACCATGGCCCAAAAAAAGCCTGGTTTTGGCCCGGGTTGGCTCGGGACAGGCCCGGCCCAGGTTTGGCCCGGCCCGGTTCTAGCCCCCCTCTTTACTTTTAAAAATCTGATTTCCCCCCCTTTCCCCCCAACGGCTTTATTCCCATTTTTCCCCCTTAAATTCCACTTTTACCCCCCAACAGAAAAATAACTGCTAGTTTGGGGGGTATTTTGGTCCAAGTTTATTTTTTCAACTCTTTTAAGGTTTTTACACTCTTACCCTCCCCAACAACTATAAACGGATAGTTTTTAGGGGTATTTTGGTCTTTTGTGAAGTTTTAAAAATCTATAAATTCACACCATTTCTCTCTAATTTTTCACACCAATCTTCTTACTCTCTCTTATATAAACATTCTACATTTCTACAAGCTTTGCTACTTTTGCTAATTACTACTCTTGCTAATTACTACTCTTATTTACTAATTAGTACTCTTGCATATTATTACTCTTGTTTACTAATTACTACTTTTGCTAAATTTTAATTACTAACCACTCCTCTTATTAATTTGTTACTCTCTAATTCTTTTGTCTAGTAATTAGTAATTAGTGAATTTTTATATTTATCAATTACTATTACTAAATTTTTTTTAATTACTAACTCTCTCCAATTTTGAATTACCCTCAGTGATTCATTTGTTACTCTTTAATTCTTTTAATTGTTATTTCTAATTACTAATTACTGCTCTTATACTTGTGTATTTAGTTACTCTTACTAATTTTATTTAGCGTCAAATATGGCTGGATTATTGAAGAAACTGAAGCGTGGATCATCATCACGAAAAACATCATCATCATCACAAACACCACCACCAGCACAAGCGCCAGCACCACGGCCATCACAAACACCAATCCAAGCACCACCACAACCATTCGTTCCTGGACGAATGAGTACAGGCTGTATGATAGATACCCAAGCCAATTGGGAGTTCAATCAAAACATTCCAGATTTTGAATACACGCCTGATCAAGACCCCCCGCATTATAGTCAAGGACGCAGCTCGGTTGGCGAAGCTACTACTCCGTGGCATAATCTTAACCCTATGCCTGGTCATGATGAAGAAGGGCCGAGCAATGCCTCCGGTAATGAGCCAGAAGTCCAAAAGGGAAAAAAAAAAAGCCGAGTGTTGGAATCATTTTGATGTAGTTACGGTGGACGGCATCCGAAAAGCTCGATGTAAGTACTGTGCTAAATTATTTTCGTCTGGTAGTGGTAATGGACATCTTAACAGGCATTACCCTCAGTGTGCACCTCGACAAGGCCACGTCGAACCTACCCAAACGCAGTTATCTTTTGACGGTAAGTTATTTGTTTATAATCAGCGAGAGCAAAGAGACGGTCTCGCTGAATTTGTTATTCACGATGAACAAGCCTTTTCTTTTGCCGATAATGCTAAGCACTCTAGATATATGAACACATACGTTCAACCTTTGTACAAAAAGGTTCATAGAAACACAACTAGATCCGATGCACTCCGACAGTATAATGCTGCTAAAGCACGCCTGATCGATTATTTCGATAAATTTGACGGTAAAGTTAGTCTTACTTCTGATATTTGGCAATCTCCGTTTACTTTTGTTAGTTATACTTGTGTGACGGCCATTGGATTGATGCAGATTGGATTATGCACAAGAGAATCATCGCTTTCGAGCTCTTTCCTTTTCCGCATGATGGAATGAACATTGCTACTATTATATTAAAAGCATGTACCACGTTTAAATTAAAGGATAAGATTATGAGTATTAGTTTTGATAATGCTTCTAACAATACAACTGCTGTTGATGCTTTACAGGAGAGCCTCAAACCTGTACTTTATGGTAAATTATTTCATGTTCGTTGTGTTTGTCATATAATTAATTTAATTGTTCAAGATGGTTTAGCTGCTGCAGGAGATATTCTTGTCAAAATGAGGGGTATGACAGCGTATGTTAATAGTTCGAGTCCGAGAACACAACAATTTAAAACGTTGTGTGTTGAATATAATATGCCTCGCAGGAGAGCAGTTACAGATGTGGTCCACAGGTGGAACTCTACATACCATATGCTTTTACACATTCTGGCATACAGAGAAGTCTATACGCATTTTCTACTAACCCAGTTCCCAGCCGGCTTGCCAACTCAAGAGGAATGGCAGATGGCCACATACCTAGCTGAATTTTTGGAGGTATTTTACACGTCTACCAATTTATTGTCTGGTACGTACTATCCCACCTCTCCTCTCGCTGTAATAGAAATTCTCAAGATGGCTACAATGTTAACAAAATGGAGATATATAGGACCCTTTAAGGAAATAGTAAAAGTGATGGATAAAAAGTTTAATAAATATTGGAGTGAACTGCCTGTTATTTTTGCTGTGGCTACTTGTTTAGATCCTAGGTTAAAGTTGCATGGCGTGAACGTCTCGATACAAGAGATATCGAAATTAATGTGCTACCCAGTAGAGGATACAACCGCACTCACAGCGAAAATGAGCAAGACATTTGAGGAACTGTTCAACCTCTATCGTAATTCTGCTGACGTGCGCGGGCGAGCTTCATCATCAACTGCTGAGAGGTATTATGCGCCATACCTTAAGGGCTTTGAACATCTAGTAGCAAGACAACTACCAGGTGAAGGTACTTCTAATTCGGCAGGTTCGTCTACTTTTTCCTCTTTTAATGAGATTGGTGTATATTCAAATACTGATCATTATTCTGATTTATCAATGCAAGAACAGGTTAATTTTAATTTGTTAAATTTTTGGAAACAAAATCAAAACATGTATAAAACTTTATCCCAAATTGCACGGGATGTACTGCCAGTGCAAGCCTCCACGGTTGCTTCAGAGTCGGCATTTTCAGCGAGCGGGAGGGTTTTGGATGACAGGAGGAGTCGTCTTAACCCCGAGTCGCTCGAGCTATGTGTATGTTGGAAGGATTATCTTGATGCGAAATACCGCGAGCAAGATAAACCGATTGATGATAGGAAGAGCAGTGACTCGGATGTTGAAGTACTTCCGGATGATTAGGTAATTTCTTTTTATTTTTCTTCTCTTAAGTTTTAAGAATAAAATTTCTCACAAAATATAGTTTTTTTTCATATATATATATATATATATATATATATATATATATATAATAAGTTTTTACAAGCAAGATAGATATTTTTTTGTATATATAAAAAAATAGGTAACTTCGCCTGTTTGTTTACAAGCAGCCGGTCCCAAGCCCGGATAAAAGGAGGAGGGCCTATAAACACATTTATCTTCAATGTATATGATTTATAATGAAATAAAAAGGATAAAGATTAGGTTCGTTAAATTATGAATATTGGACATGCCTAGAGTACAATTTGCTTAAACAATAATAACAAATTACCATAATTACAACCCTTACCTTGAATAACAAGAAAATGCCAAAAAAATTAATAAAAAAAATTGGGCCTGAGCCCGGCCCTAAATGTTGGGCCTAGGGCCTGGGCTTGGACCGGGCCTAGATATCCCCAGAACCAGGCCCGGCCCGGTTGGCAGCCCCTTGGCCCGGTCCCGACCCGATTTGCTGGCGGCCTGATGGGCTGGGCCCGGCCCATTTGACACCTCTATGTATAAATTTAGCATTTAAAATGATCATAAGACATTTTCTTTAACTATCCCTAGAGTTTTAGGTGCTTTGATATGTAATATGACCAAAAAAAACACAAACATCCACGCTCTTTAGCACAAGATTTTGTCATTGTAGGCGCGGCAGGTAGCAATGGCCCACCGATGCCACTCGTTGGCAGCCTCTGGAGTGACCCATTTCTAATAATATTTTTTTTCCTCTTGGGTTCATTTTCCCACTACCCATTTCCAATAAATGATGATAATAAATTTAACAGTTAACAAGCAAGGACTTCGTTTACTCTAAAATTGTTGACTGATTATCCATGCTGATGGGTTTGTTCGAGTTTACCTAAGTCATACAGTCAAACCAATTGAACAAAGAGTTTTTGAACTCTATCCTCAAATTGTTCACCTCGTTTACGTTGCTGACACTCTATCTATGTTGTGTTGGAAAAAATTTGAACAATACAAAATAACATGTTATCAAGCTCACCGGAAAATTTGACTTAAAAAATCACCAAGACAATTATCTATGTAGGTTGTTAGTGTTCTTAAGGACGCGGCATTGTTCTTATCAAGAGGTGCCCATTAAGTGTTCAAAGTATATAACTTAGACACCTAAAAAATAAGTATGTTAGTATTATGTTGAAGTGCAGATTAGGTCGGTCTTTTTAGACAATCTACGCTCTTACGGAATATATGATGCAATATATGTTCTAACGCGCATCTTTCATGATACAACAATCCAGTTCTTTTTATTGTAACTTCTCTAATTTGAAGTTGAAGCTTCCCGAATCCTCATCTTTAACAAACAAAAACATGTCAATTGCTCATACAGTCTTAAGACAGCACAACAATGAAAGCATAAACTCTTATACATACGTCTTTGTACGCAAGCAAACTTTCATAAATAAAAAATTGTCATGTAAAATCAAAATTTTGAAAGGATTAAGTCTCTTAAGACAGGAGCTCTAACATATATTGGCTAAAAAAAAGAAAGAACTCGTACACACACCAAAAATATATTTTCAGAAAAACTAGAGAAATAGTCTTTTTTATACTGACATGTTATTAATCTTTATCATAAAGTGTTATTATTTAAATAAATAAATATTATCATAAACTATCTTGTAATGCTCACTTATAGACTGATTATTACTTGAAATAATTTTCTCATTAAATACATACCCTAACAATATATTGTACAATTATACTACTATGTGATTATACTTGGTGGATGAAACAACTGCATTTGTCCCATAAAATTGTGAATAGTACCACCCATTCAACATGCAGAAGACGCGCATCAGAGTCTTTTTTAGGGTCCCGTATTGATTGCACAGTTGAAGCTAAAACGTGGTCGGTAGGTTATGCATAAAAACTTTTCCCAAACAGGGCTTTAGATCCATTCCGTTGTAGAGTAGAGGCTTCTGATGGGGGATGGTTACTGATAAAAGCTTTAGCAACTGTTTGGTTAGGTTTTTCATCGATTTACTTTTTATGTTTTTTGAAATGAAATAAGAGAAAGATTTTTCTTTTTAGAAAATATATGTACAAGTACCACATTGGTTGTATACCATTTTTTAATCAAATTTAACTTATGAAGTTCTAAAAAGGAAACATGAAAAATCCCTAGTGGATGTTGATTGGGTACCAATTAAGTTTCTTTTTAATGTTAAAAAGAGTAAGGTGAATTTTGAAAAGACTGGTAATACAGTCGACCCTTCAGTATCTATGATGCCAAGAGTCACTGTGTACACGAGGGTACCACGAAGAATACAGTCAGAGTCGGAGACCAAGTGTGATTAAGTGGGACAGAGTAAGGGCAAAGACCAAGCAAAACAGAGACAGAGCCTGAGAAATGACAGCGATGCTAGGGCGAGGGGGTGTGGAGTGAATAGGGGATAACAGTCAAGAGTTCAACGCTGAGGTCCAGATGTCAAGGTCCAAAGCCAGGGTTCAATGCTCAGAGTCTTTCTCTCTCTGTAATTTTTTACATCTAAAATGCTGGAGAGAAAAAGTGAAATGCTAAATGAGTTCAGTTTTTTATCTAACAAATTCTCGAAGTTTGCTTTCAAAATATAGGCAACTAAAATGCCTTGTCATCAAGCGACATGGTGCTCAATGGGAGTGACACCTTGATGAGGAGGCCACATATGCCCGTCTTCCATGCACTATTGGATCGCATATTCACTTGTTTATGCCGTTTTAAGAAAACTGATTCACACAGCATGAGTGTGGCCAGAGAATGTCCTTGATTTCACCATCAATCCAAAGCCCTTACTGAGTCCCACAATGGGGCATTTGAAAATACATAGGACCTGACAGAAAGGCCCGACACCTAAATATCAAGCAGATTAGATGCGATGCCCACCGGATATCTGCTCCATTCTCAGAATAATCCAGGGGTCATGATCCTTATAGGTGCCGATGAAGAGCCCTCAATGGCAGAGCAATTAGCCTACTCCACCATATCAGAGATAATGTCATGGAGGAGTTGCTTATGTTACTTTAAGTCCCTGGCCTAAGCACTCAGAGCATGACAAGGTAGCGTCCTAGAGGAGTTACCTACCCGACGGGCTGAATATATAATGGAAGACGCGCCTACTTGGCGGAAGAGGAATCCTCGTGCCAGGGCACTTGAAGCTCTCTAAAGAATCGCTTGGCCTAAAGGTTTTTGCATACTCAAAAAATGGGTCAGAGGATGTTCCACGACGAAGGTCTGTATGGTGTGATAAAGAGATCGGATGGACCAGTAACGGGCACGTGGTAGTATGATGTAGTGTTTAGGGCATAACTGAATAGTGGCGTGGAACATAGACAAGGCAAAATGTATGCAGGGGGATGCTTAATAAGGATGGATTTTTAGGACCGATGTCAGCCATCATAGCACAACAGCACTGCAACAAATACAGTGTCAGGGGCATCTGGCATGGAAATGGCACTCAGTCGTCGTGGCATCGGGTGTATGATAAATGCAATGCTAGAGGGAACATAACGTAAAAATGGCTCGAGCACGGTTAGACATCATGGCGTGGGGGCAAGGTGACGTACTTAGTACTGGAGGGCACATAGCGTGGAGACGACACTTGGGCGTGGTTGAGTTACCCTGGTGTGGGGGTTCGACAATTATGGTCAAGGTTTCAAATAGCACAGAGCCTCAAGGAGCTAAGGATGGAGGCCTTCACCTAGTTTTGGTTGGATGACCCTAGGAGATGAGGTCAAGGTAGAGTACCCAAGGAGATAGGAAATGCCCTAACAAAAATGAAACTTAAGCAGGTGAACCCTTTCCCCCCACCCTCCCCTCTTCCCCATCCCATGGTGAGAGGAGAAGGCACCAAGGAGACGGGACCTAAGAGGGAAGGGCTAAGGTTGAGCCCTCAAGGGGAAAGATTGGGTTGCCCTCCTTTTCCCACGGGGAAGGCGTAGGGCTAACCCCAAAGCCAATGGGTACGTCGATGACTTTTTTTTCGTAAGAAGGAGGTGTTGATATCACCACTTGAGTGATTTTCGATGATGAAAGAGTGGCACATGATGTATAGTGTGCACTTTGGGTTAAACTTTGACTGTTGAATATTTGCTGATATGTTTCCAAAAGTGAGATCTAGAAGCGGTCAAAGGTGCGTACTCAGAAGGAGCTAGTAAAAAACAAATAATCATAGAAGATTTAAAAATTATTAATTATCAGAAGCCATATTTATTGAGTTTACATATTTATGCACTTTCATAGATTTCTGAATTTGATTACATGCATAAATACTTCTTTGTTCCCACCCTATCTTGGCTATACCTATAGGCCCACTGGGGGTCCCAATTCTCATGACATGTCGGTGCATTCAACGGTCAACTTTTCAACGCTCACATGCTGGTCAAAGCGTCACATAATCAAGTCATCATGCATTTTTCCTTTGTGAAGCAACCTTGGTGTGCCTTCCCCCTTAAGGGGGTCGGCCACCTTAAGGGGTCAGCCACCCAAAAGGGTCAGCCACCTAGGGGGGTCGGCCACCTACCTTGACGACCGACGACCGTCGCTCATGGTCCTGCACCGTAGTTGCAACGACCATCGCTCGCAGCCGCGCTCCAACTCCGCGACTCTCGTCACCCACGCACCATCTCCACGACTTTCATCACCCGTGCGCCATCTCCGCGACCTTCGTCGCCCGCGTCTGCACGACAGCTTCGCAACTCCCGTCGCCCGCGCTCTAACTTCACGACTCTCGTTGCCTGCGCGCCGTCTCTACAACCTTCGTCACCCGCGTCCACATGACAACTCCGCGACTCTCGTCGCCCGCGTCCACATGACAACTCCGCGACTCTCGTTGCCCGCGCGCCATCTCTGCAACCCCCATCACCGGTCCCGCTGGAACTCTCTACAATGCTCGATCAACACCAATTGCTCCACAACATTCATCGCCGCACCCGTGCACCCCTTCTCATGTTGCGTGCCCCCGACACCAAGTATTGCTCTGCGACGTTCGTCACCGCGACCGTGCACCCCTTCTTATGTTGGGTGCCCCGGCACCAAGTATTGCTCCACGACGTTCGTCTCCGCGCCCATGAGCCCCTTTTTATGATATGTGCCCCTGGTACCGAGTATTGCTCCGCGACGTTCTTCATCGTGCCCGTACGCCATCATCATGATGCGTGCCCCGGCACTAAGTATTGTTCCGCGACGTTCGTCGCCGCGCCAATGCACCATCGTCATGATACATGCCCCCGGTACCAAGTATTGTCTCTGCGACGGTCGTCACCCCACCCATGTGCCATAATCAATGCCTCGTGATGTAGGCACTGCGCCCAAGCGCCACAATCATGTTACATGCTTCTGGAGGGGCTCCGACCCTCACTGCGGGATGGGCTCACAACCTTAAAGCCATCGCCGGCACAATCACCGGGGGCTCTGGCCCTCGCAGCGGGATGGGCTCACAACACTGAAGCCATCACCGGCACAACCTTAAAGCCATCAACATCACACTCGCCGAGGGCTCCGACATGAAGACTTCCCCATAACGGACTCTAAGCACTGAGCGGCGACCATGCCCACTCATGTTGTTGTTGATCGTCGACACCACCAGGGCAATGACCCCCGGGTCACTTTGGGACGGGAACATGTCCTCGGAGGGCATCGCGCCTAGTCCACCTGGTAGTTGGCTACAAAGGCAACCCTCACCGCTATCAGGTTCTCTGCACGTCTCTTGACGCACCTCGTGGGATTCAGTAAGGGCTTGGACTGGTGGCTGGGGTAACGGGCTACTCTGACCATGCTATTGCGACATGATCAGTCTCCTCAGACAGGCAGAGAGATGTTGCAAGGGCAGGGCAGCACGAACTTGGGGATCGGCAGTCCAACGGAGAATCAGTACTTTGGACCCCCTGGCGATGTGTCGCTTCCAGGGGACGACACATGTCAACTTATGACACATTCACATTTTTTGCCTATAAATAGTGGACTTTGGAGCTTATTCAAGGACTTCTCTCTTATTTGACATTTTTGCTTTCTCTTTCTAAAAAGCCTATTCTCTCTGAAATTCTAGTGAGAGAAACACATTTGGACTTCTGTCACCGGACCCTTGACGCTGCACCCCTGACACGGACTGTCGACCGCCGACCCTGTTCGTCGTCGCCCTGCCTGCACGGTGCTGCCAGCCCTCGCGACCTGTCTGGGGAGCCTTGCTCTCAGCCCTTACTCCATCCTTGCTGTCTCCCACTTTGCCTACCTGGAAGCTGACTCAGACTGCATCCTTTGTGGTACCTCCGCATAGCAGCGAACCCCTTTTTCCTGGGCAACATTCTTCTTCTTCTTCTTCTTTTGTCAAAGTCCTTTGTATTCCATTACTAATCAAACTTATACATCTTCCCATATTACATCTCAGCACCATACCTCACACTTCTCCTACATACATGTAACATTTTATGCTATAAACACTGTTTCACTAATTCTCTATATTGCTCAAAGTTGATTGTTATCCACAAATGGTACCACCCTAGTCCAACTACTCACCTTCCACTTAATCCATTGCTGGAGAACATGACAACAGCTTTGTGGTTCTTCTTGTAAATGCTCAAATACTCTGGTATTTCTTTCTTTCCATAATCCATAGATAGTGGCAGTAATAGAAAACTTACATAGTCTTGCCTTAAAGCTCTTGCCCCTAATCTTTTCAGCTGCCATCTGGAGAAATTGCTTCCAATTATTTAAGGGCAGCTTCATTCCTAATTTGTCAAGAATTATTGTCCATACTTCTTGCACATATTGGCACTGGGAGAAGAGATGATCCATAGTTTCCTGATGATTCAACCGTAATTCACATCTGTCTTCTTGGATCAGATTCCATTCTTTCAGTTTAGACTTAGTTCTCAGCCCCTGCTTGCATAGCATCCACATAATTATAGAACATATAGGGATATAACATGTAAACTAGACAAGTTTCCACCATTTCACAGGATTGCTTAAGTTCTTATTTGATTCCAAACAGAACTAATGGTGAGCTTTCCACTTAAGTTAAGGTCCCAAGATAACTCATCACACTGTCCAGTCATAGGTACAAGCATAGAAGTTAGAATGTTGTTTAGGTCTCTACGTGCCAGAGATCTAATTGCAGGCAGTCTATGTTCATTATCCACAATGATTTCAGATACTCTTGAGTTCATCCCAAAGCCTAAATCATAGCCTATTCTCATCCCAAGTTGGTTAACAAGAATACCAATAGGTAGCCATTTGTCAAACCAAAGCCATGTTTTCCTTCCATATGTCACCAACTTTGTATATACATAGCTGCTGAACATGACTTCTCAGCTTCATTAGCTTGCACCAGGTCCAGGATAGGGTGATTGGGGGGTTTAAATGTCCATAAGTGTTGCCCTTTTATTATGCAGGTATAGGTATGACACCATCTTACCCATACCATAGAGTATATTTCTTATTAGCTAAATCCCACAGATTTTTTCATATTGCAGCTTTATTCCATTCATCTACCCTTTTTGATTCCCAAACCACCTTCCTTCTTATGTAGACATACCTCTTTCCATGAGACTTTTGCTCCAGTGCACTTCACTTCCTTCCCATGACAAAGGAAGGCTCTAATTTTTCCCTCTATAAGCTCGATTTTAGGCAAAATAAAGATAAAGCACCAATATATTTGCATGCTCAATAGGACTGATGTAGCAAGCTGCAACCACCTTGCATATGATAAATGTTTAGCAGTCTAGCTTGTTATCCTTTTAGTCAGTCTTTCAATCAAAACAATACAATCCCTATAATGCAATTTTGTAGAGATCAAAGGTACTCCCAGGTATGCAACTGAAAACTGTCCAAGATTGATCCCAATGATATTTACCAATTCCTCAGCATATGTTTCTTCAAAACACCAGCTATATAAATGGCACTTTTACTAAGGTTTGGGGCTAGGCCTGAGAGCTATTCAAATTCACTGATGGCTGGCTTAATCAACAGTAAAGTCCCTTTATCTGCTTTAAATACTTCAATCAAACCATGTTCAACTTTGTTTGCAGCTGGCATCTTCACAAACAGTGCATACCAGTGTACCTAGGACGTAAAAACGTATTAATATCCTTTGTTCAAGAAAAACTTAAAGATTAAAGAAAGATGCTTATTTAAACATTGTAAGTGGTGTGCAATTAATTAATTTGGATACTTGGCAACGTATGAACAATTATAAATGTAAAATAGTAATAAAATTATCTAACATATGTGTATACGCATGGATACTTTCAATCTAGTAATAATTAACAACAAGGGATGATGTTTTTCAAATATGGTTAATTTAAAATTACTAAAGGCCATTAATAATACACAAAGGGACGACGTTGATTCCACAAAATTATTAGTTATTCTATTTTTTCTTCTCCCCTTTGACTTATGAATATACTCTATAATGCTGGTAATATCGGAGTATTCTGGTAAGTGTGCTGAATAATATACCTTAAAATATTTACAAAATGAAATCGTCTTTGACTTGCACGCCTATTTAGGCTATGAGTCATCTCATTCTACCATAATAAAGAGAAAGAAATAGGGAGGGCAAGAAGAAAGTTGACTAGGAGAATGAAAAATGAGTTAATGAATGATTAAATGTGGAGAGAAAATAGAATAAAAAAAGTGTAAGAAAGGTAAACATGGAGAGCACTAATGGAATCCTTCTTAATTTTGAAAGTGATCAATTTTTTTAGGACAACCCAAAAATAAAATATGATCATTTTTTTAGGAAGGAGAGAGTAGTAACTTATCGAACTTTGACTACAAGAGAATCTACTGTATATTTACAATGAACTAGTCGATTGTATTTAAAGTTGGTGTTATAAAAAAGGCAGTTGAGAACCGTAAAACGAACTCTATATTTTTCATGACATGGAAACGAAAGGCCGACCAAACGTAGCAAAACTCGTAATAAAATTTAATGGGGAAGGTTAACCCCTCCCCCCCCCCCCCAAAAAAAATGTTATTTAATCTTTTTTTTGTCGCTGAAAGAGGTGGAATAACATATAAGGGGTGCAAAAGGCACGCTTATACTCCAAGTTATTTTTTCTTCAATAAAAGGGTCCAAAAGAATCGTGAATTTTGGAAAGAAAAAAAAAGGTAACTCCACTAGGCTTCAACGATTGAAAATATGAAGCAACAAAACACATAATTTCAACCCCTTGCATATAGTCTCTAAACAAAACTAAAAATTGTATATCTACCTACCAAAAAAAGAGTACCACCGCATCAATTGGAATCAGACCCCTTCCCAAGTCAGACCTATCATTAACCACTAAAATAAACATGCACAAACCCATAGGTCCCAACATATACCAAAGTCACGTGCAAAGGCGCTATGAGCTTTTTCTTTACAATGCACTATGCTCTGCGATTTTCTAGTTTCTCGAGATGTCCCCTATATGGCTTTATCCTTGAACAAGTAATAGTGCAGGAGTCGATGCAGATCCAATGCTGGTTGATTCGATTGAGCAAAATAATTATCAAAACGTAGCTCTGTTGATTCACCCAAAGCACTTGAATTTGTTTCTTATTGTTCAACAAATGTAGATTCTGTAGTCGTCTTTATTGATTCGCTAGTAGGAGACATAGCTCCACATCCAGCTAGATATGGCAAAGGCTATTATAACGTTGTTGTTTTCGTAGCTCTTATTGTTATTATTGAAACACATTGACATGGAATGGGGAGTTGAGACGGCTTATACGCCTTTACTTTTATTGGGACACAATCGAAGCTGATACTTTGGGCAGGGCATTACCAACCCCTTCGACTCGTATCAGGACCGTTGGACACCGTTTTCACCACATTCTTTTAGTCAAAAAGGTGAACCAAATTCTAAGAACGGTTGATACTTGATTAAAAATATAGCCAGTTTGTGAGTTGGTGAATGGTGTTCAGGAAAAAAAATCTTTTAAATAGAATTTGATAGTTGCATTACATGGCGTACTGGCTTAAAAAAAATTCTAAGCCCGCAAAAGGCTTAATAAATGTCAAGTCACCATCTTATTTTTGTCATTAACAAAGGAAAAATAAGTAAACACCCTAAATGACTATGAATTTCCAACAAAAGCCTCTAACCAACCGAAAACTGAAACAATAGATCGAGAACTTTGTTATATAACAGGAAGTTGTTATGCACCTCATTTTACCCTAATTGGTGTCTACTATATTTTAATAGTTTTTTACTTTTATAACAAACAATAAAATGTGCACAAAACAAACCCTAAAATTTAGTTTGAACCCATCATCGAGGGTCGAGTGGCCTACATACCTGATTGGGTAAATCGGGATCAAAATCACGTAGTTCTGACGAACCGTCTGGGAGACGACCTATATTTTGGTCTTTCTTTCTAAAAAAGACTAAACTTCTCCTAGTCAAATGAATTTAGAACTCTAATCGACTATGTTTCCGGTAGTCTAAGATTTTTAAGTGAAATAAAATTCCAACTTTTATAGAATTTTAGTATTGCTAGACTTCTATCTTTATCTGGACTCTAATTTTAGGTTTTTTGTATTTTTTGTATTTTTGTTCTTTTAACAGAGATGTGGTCGTACAGAGGGAAGACAAACTATAAGACGCTTCTAATCTAATCTCAAAATTAAAAAAAAAATGTATACATAAACATCCTAAATAAGGGTAGAGAAATATACCTTATTCCGGATTGCCCAATTGTCTGATCCAATAATCAATTTATCATCGAAAATCAAGAAATTAAAGTAATCTGTCGGATTAGAAAATTGATATTTTGGGCCTCAAGAAGACCTTAAATTGATTTCACTTCTTCTGCAAAATTATATCTCTTGAAAAGATACAAGATTTAGGCTTTTGATTCTCCTAAATGAAGAATTATATGTACAATTTAGGGTTAATTAGAGTTCGGTTATGTGCTTGATGCGAAAAGTTGAGATTTCTAGCCAAACCACTCATCTCTTAGGGTTTTTCTCTCCCCCTCCTCTTTAATGCCCAAGTAGTTTATTGAACGAGTTTTGGGGGCGGATAAAATGGTAAAGTTTACTTTTTATGTGCATATCCTTCTAAAAAAGGATAATATCCTAATTAAATCAAAAGGTCTAAAAAGTGTTCTTAGGTTCTACCCCACTAGAAAGCTTTACTAGTCGATATTTATCCCTTAATCAAATAAGGTTTTATCCTTTAACCCTACTGAGCATGATCATGGTGTTGTGAACCTAAATATATGGTAGCACAATTGCTATTGATTTTACAAGGCCTCACTTTGCATTTGCTATTGGTGTTCGTAATAGATTTATACGTAAATCTTGTCTTGAGCATTAGAATACGGTGTACATACTAAGAGTCATCTTAAGTGAACAATTAACCATCATTTGGTATATCAAAGGCAACTCGTTATTCTTGAAGGCTTTAGGGATTTATATTGGAATTCTTATTTTGGCATGCCAACAGTAGGCTATGTGTTCAGATCATGAGATAAAATTATATGCTAGAAATCTAAAAAGCAAAAAATAATTGTCAAATTCACCATGGAATTGAAGATATACTTACTGCTTTTGCTTTTGCAATTGAAGAAGCAAGCTGGCTGTGTTTTTTTATTGTTCGGGATGCCTACGTGGGAAAAGCTAGTTGCCGCCTGTCTTGATTGTGATAGCACTGCAACAATAAACAGAGTGCAAATAACATATTAAAATGAAAAATTCAGATCTATAGGAAGAAAGAAAGTGCTGTGAAATCTTACTTCAGCACATGTGTGATCCATATTAATCACATGAAATCAGATGATAGTTGATCCATTGCTCTAGCTAGAGAAAAGATTTGGAATGCATTGGAGGGCATAGAATTTCATCCTTGTACCGTATAAGTCGTATAAAGATATAACCTCTTAGGGACTGGAGATCCCAAAAACTAGGTAGGGAGACCAACGAACTATAAAGCGATTTGTTTTTATACATGTACCATTTTGGTTAATGACATAATATTCCTTTTTACGGTATAAGTACATTTTCTCGTACCACTATTGAAGGTTCAGATTCTTTATAATCTCTTATTGAGTTCTATAGCCCATACAGGTGGTGTGTGTTAATTACGAGAGCACCCTTGATACACTCACCTATATAAGTGTAAAAGTGTGGCCACGTTTACGTGAATTTAGACTAGTTCTTTAGAGCGCTCGTGAAAGTTGGGATAAAACATATGACCATAAAGTGTTGGATAATGAAGCTTGTCATATGATACCTTGAACCTCATAAGTGTGATGCTCGTCTGCGTATGCTCAAGTAGCCGTCGTCTTAAGGCTGAGTCCACTTTGATTCCAATAAAGGAAGACTGAAACAATAAGTGAATGTTTCAAAGTAGAGTCACTTTCACAACAGATGAGATTAAACCTTTGCCTATGATCTAAGGTTTGAATTTTTCATAAAACTATGTGGGAGATTGTTAGAGTATGTTAGTACAAATTCTCCTTTTCAGTAGCAAAAGTTGTTTTGAATAAACTTAGAGTTTTGTGAACATCATTTATATGCTTTATTTCCATATCGAAAAGAGTTTACTTTGTTGTATACTTCTAGTTTTTGGAAACAATTGTCTCGTGCCGTTTCGGTTCTTTTAGAGAAGGTTTAAGGAACTCGTATATGAGAACTTCTTGACATATACTTGCTACTTTTGCTTAAGTGTTATACTGACACGCTCAAAGTAGAAACAACAAGTGCGCAAGATATGATTTATACTTTTCAAGTTTGATATGGGACTACTACACCTTTTCTATACGGAGTACTAGAAAAACATATAATCTTTTGGCTATCTATTTTAATGGTGGGGTTTCATGATTTAATTATAATTATTCTCCAGTATTTTTAGCATTAATTTTAAAAGTTGTATTTTTTTACATAAATAAACTTTATAATTGACATTTTGTAACTATTTCTCACGGCTCTATTTGTATATAACCATAGCCTGATTACTATTACTAACATACAAAAGAGGTTTTTCTTACCATTTTAAAGGTTCTTTTGAGTTAACTTTGTATCTTACACTTTTTCATGACTTTCTAAACTTAAAATTATGGGAATAAGTGTAAGCTATCGGGTGAAGCTTTTCATTCGGTTGTGCAAAATTATGATTGAAACAATAGTTTAAATTGAATTGTTGTATCATGAAGGCGATGCATCAAAACCCTACTGCACCAGTGATTATTCGAGCATACACAAATCGTCTTAAGCATCTTTATAGGAACCGAATCGTCCCGGCCAGTCCAACTGTGAACCGGCTGTTGCACCGATTCAATTCTGTTATTGGACCGGATCTGCATTCAACCCGGTGTAAACCACTATAAACCGGTCAATTCAGGTTGAAGTCTTCACTGGCCTGACAGTTGGATACGTCAGACCCATAAGCTCACTTAAATCAATTGAAACTTTAATAAGCAGAAAGGGGAGATTCACCAATCAACTTCCTCTCATGGGAGCTGTTGGGATGGCGCCTCGCCATTCAAGCATCAATGCACTTTGTGTAGAAAATAACAGCAGCTAATATTAGTTGAATTACACACACGTGCATACACGCGCACGCGAACGCGCGCGCGTGCACACACATATATATATGACCAATTGAAAGTGGTCCGAACTATAGTCTTAAAAAGGCGACTCAATCCACGCCTCGCTCATGATGATCATTACTTTCTCATGCTTATGTTAACATCATTTGTTATAATTTTTTGTTAATGTTTCTAGCATTTCTAATCCCTCTTTCGATCAGATCCGGATTCAACGGTCCTAAATGATAGTCCATACGTCGTAAAAAAATTAATCATTTTTTTTAATTGTCCCAAAAAAATTGATGACTTTTCAAATTAAGAAATACTATGTAGGTGATATTTCATTTTTACCGTTTTTATATTTTTTTATTTTATTTCTCTCTCTATGATTAATCACTTACTAACCCATTTTCTGTCTCCTGACCCACTTTTTTCGTCTCCTTTTATCTCGGAGTAGAATGAGAAACTTATAAAACTGACTCATATCCCAAATAAATGCGTGTTTGCGCTTCTATGCAAACATACAATCAATTTGTAGGCAATTGCTATAATTGATTCAAATGTGTGGGTTCTTTTTGGCCTCTTGATGAGGACTTCTTCAAAGCGTTTTTAACGGATTGAAAACTGAAAAAATGATAATGTAACTTGTAAAAAGTGCACTCAAATATAAATTGAAGGCATATAATTTCTAATGTATAAAAGCTTAGTCTTCCAAAGAAGGAACACTTCTCTTTGAAAAAGAGAGAGAACAAAAAGAAAGGATTTGATGGATGTATTTTATATTGAGTCCTGCATCTAATATTTATAGTATAAATTAAATCTATAAATAGAAAGCAACCACCAAATAGAAAATAACTATTACCATTTAAAAACTAACTACCCACTAATAAGTAATCAACTACACTTGTTTCTTATCAATAGGAATACATTTTTAGAAGTTATCTTCTTAACATTAGAAAATTGCTTCCAACTTAAAACTTGCATCCATTATCATCTCCTTTTGTAAATAATAATTCGAACACTAGAGCCATTTAATAGCAACTAGTTGAGTACATGTGCGATGCACGTGAATATCAATATTCAAAGGGTTCATAGTTAAGAAAATTAATATGCATCATAACAAAAATGAAGTAAAAATTTAAGAGAAAGTAAATACTCAATTCAACATATTGGTTGCTAAACAACTGACATATGAGAATATGAACGTAAGTCAAAATATTTTGCTCATAAAAGGCATTCATAAATATGGAACAAGCATATTTCAACTACGTATATTACATGTAAGACCGAAAAATAACTTAATGTCAGAATTTATCAAGCCACGAAATAACAGCCTGCTGATATCAAGGGTTATAGTCTCTTCAGATAAACCTAGTGGCCGGCCAAACTATTTCAATAACCCTTCCTATGTTCTACCGGTCAATCGGAAAATAATATTGCACCAATATTAGAGATAGAGAGATATACATTCTTGTTGTATCAATGCAGCTAGAGTGTTGAACGTCTAATTAATACTGAAAGTGTTTCATCTTTTTAAAGATTGTGATAGTTGTATTTCCCGAACGCTAACTTAGGTTGAATGGTATATACTTTAAACCCTATTGATGTTCATTTTTAGTTAACGTGAATGCTTATATACTATTTAGTCTTGTTCACTTTTCTACTTAGGTTGTAACATGCCCAAAAAAATTTCATTACATTTACTTTAAGAACTTTGGTTTATTTTTTCCGTATATCTTGTGAGTGTACTTAAATAAGTACTTTACTAACATGGCCTGACTGTAACTCATATCATTTATACAAGTATGGTTCTCCACAGTGTTGAGTGTATTTTATCTCGTTAATTTTCAAGCAGTCTCTAATTTGAATATTGATTGTTATTCTTATTAAATTAGAAGAATATGGTATAAAAAGAAATTCAAGTGGATGCGCGATAGGACTTTGGAGTAAAAAATAGAATCAAAAGATATTATGGATGATGGTTACTGTATCAGATTTGTGAAACAACAATGTGCTTTACTTTAGAAAATAGCTAGAAATCATAGCGATGCCATACAATTTTTAGAAAACATGTTTAGTTTTATAAATAAGAAGTATCTGGTTAGGGCGTCAAGTACGCTGCAGTTCTTATTTCATTATAAATGAGTCATAGACATGTAACTTCAACATTTTTAAATAGAAAATATTGTGTGGTAATTTCTCAACAGTAAATGATTGAAATCATAACTTTATAGGTTATTTTCGGCCATGGCTATTTTTGCGTGGCTATGAATAGGCTTCTTTGTTTATGTGATTCACAAAAAATGTTCTCTTATCTAATCTATTTTTAGCTCTTAGCAATGATTTTCATTAACTTTTCTCTTTGATTAAGCCTCTAAGGCATAATTTATAAAAGTAAGAAGTAACTTCATCACATACAAGAATAGAAGATTCAAACCGTACACGTAGTCAAATAACGTTTACATATTCAGAATTTTGTAATAAATATCTTAACAAATTTGTTTTTGAGGGTTGGGTGTCTCACTCCTTATTCGATAGCCCTCCATATCTAGTACATCAGATATTTTCAAAGTTATTAATGACTTACACACAATCTTTGTCAATCATATTGCATATTAGTCATTTAACATTCAATAAAATGCTCCATCCTGAAAAGTTAAGACTTGACTCTCACCATTTTATCTGTAAAATATTTTTTTCCCGGCAAAGAAAATAGAATCTTGGTGCTGATAATAATGTGATATGTACGGTAAAAGCTGACACCTAATATAGACCCTATAATTATCAAGCATCGTCCTACAAAAGTCAAGTTGGTAAATATTATAAGAGCTTAGGGAGCTTACCTTTATAGAGTTGGAAGTAAGATAAATTCTTAAATCAACACTCGTTTCGAGCTTACATACTAAAAAAGGATATTAGCCGTCGTTATATTAAGCAACTAAGTTTAAGAATATAGAACTAAGTTACCTCTAAACAAACTTTGGATATATAATCATTTTGCTACTTGACATAGAGAAGACGGAGAAGCTATAATAATTAAATTATGAGAGATGTATGAAGGTGTATAGTCGTTTACATGAAAAGGGAACGTGAAAGCGGTTTGAGATAAGCCAACAATTACTAAAGCGGTAACATTTGAAAAGCATTGATGTAATAAGGGCATTTTGTGTCTAAAAATAAGTTATACATATCCACTATACACGCGCGCGCACACACACACACATGCAACAAAGCGCAAGAGAGCAGAAAAGTTTAAGCTTGTCCAATTTTTTGCCTTTTCTTTTACATTAAAGTGTATTACCAAATCTTCATTGCCAACATAAAAGACATAACCAATTATCTGTTAAGAGAAAATGAGAATGGAATTTATCTATATTAAGCAAAAACCATTATTAACTAATAGTCATTTTTAAAAAAAAATTGTTGAAATTAGTATATAAGATGCTATGATCATGTGTTTTACATCCTATTTTACACCAAGTATCATGTTGTAAATGACATTAATATAAATCAATACCAAGCATCAAGTTGTAAATGACATTAAAATAAATTTATATATTAAATGAAAGTGTTATAAGAAGTAGAAGAGACATTTATCTATTATTTGTAACTTTTATTAAAGTGAAAAATGTGGACTTGTTAAAAGTACCTAGATTTTAGGTATGTTAATTATACTTAAAATGATAATTGAGTAATTCAAAAATATATGAAGGATATTCTTGTCCAAAAAATAATTTATCACATCCACACTTTTATAAGTAGTATAGATATAGATATAGATTACTTAAGGACAAATTATCAATTTTTAGTGGCTATGGATAGTGGTTATTGATAGTATTCAAGTCTATGACCTATCGATTGGGAATTTATATTTTTAGTGTCATTATTTCCTCCTGGCTCAAGCAAATAAATTCGTTTAGAATTTGTAAAGAGCCATTCTTATAATCAATAGCCAAATAAGTTTTCCCGCAAAAAAATAATAACACAACTTTTATTACATTTTGACACAACTTTTCAGAAGTGCCACAAATTATCTAACACTTTTTTGGTATAATCAACTTATTCAAAGTTCTTTTTTCTAATCAACCAAAGCATCAAGATCACTGTACATTGAATTTCACATAACCAATGTAGATACTGAATCATTAAAACTTTGGAATCAATGAATTCCACAAGTATATAGTCTTCACCAGAATTTAAAGTGTCGAAGCCAAAATTCTCAAACTCAATTAAATTTGAACTTTCTATTGTGAAAACCAGAAAAAGCTTGCAAGATATTCATTGCCTACACCACGTATAATTTCTTTTGGTGTATGTATACCATTTTTATGGTCTTGTGGAACATTAATATGCCTCCCATTTACACTAAATTTTATTTTCTTATGGTGTAGAGATCATTTTATGGTCAGAAATATCACTCATTGGACCTTTTTCAACAAAATATATCCAACTCTTTTGGTATTTTTGACCCTCAATAGTTTACAATAAATTACTTGCACTATTTTTTGCGTAAGTTTCAACCATTTGATATAGTAACTCAGTATGTGTCTCCAAAAACACGCATAGTTCATGAAAAATTTGTAACTCTAAAAAGATTTGAATGTGAATTTCCAAACACTCTGAATTATATTGTCGAATTGGGCATGTTAATGTTTGCGTTCCTATGCAAACACAATCAATTTGTAGGCAATTGCTACAACTGATTCAAATGTGTTGGTTCTTTGTAGCCTCTTGATGAGAACTTTTTCAAAACATTTGGAGTGAAATTTGCAAAAATGATAATGTAAAGGGGTAATTAGCTAATGACCTCTGTACTTTACACAGTGTGCGATTTTCTTCCTTTACTTCAAAATTAACTACTAAATCCTCTCACACTTACAAAAATTGAACACTTTAGACAGATCATTTATAAATAGTATGAAATGGCCAAAAAATACATTTATTTTCTTACTCTAGTTAAGTTTAATAACATTTTTTCGACTTCTTTTTCCTCTGCTCTCGTACTTTTACTCAATCCCACGTACAAACGCTCCGCGCGCGCACGCACATGCACAGTAAACACACACAACAAACGTACACGCATACCCTAAACCCACACACAAACGTGCACCCACTGCGCGCGCGCGCGCACACACTCACACTGTGCGCATGTGGCTATGGCGGCGACGTCGTTGCGAATTTGGTGCAGCCCCAGCAGCGTGTAGCTGGTCATGGTGGTCTGGCGATGTTGCGGATTGGGACGGCACGACGACGGAGGTTAAATCGGTGATTTGGGGCCGTGGTCGTTGATCGTGGTGGCACGGATCTGGACAGATGTGCGACAATCAGACGCCGATAGCATAAGTCTGTGAGGATTGCTGCTACTGGTGTTGATTGCGCCGGTCGATTGGTGGCCAATGAAGGAGCCCCACTAGCTTGCAGACGCAAAGGCGGTGGGAAGTGGCCAAAGGCAGTACGATTAGATACAGAGGTATAAACCCAAGTCGAAGAAGTGGGGTTTAGTGAAGATGATCAAGAAGGCAATAGCTAAATCGACTGAATTGTTTGTTGAAGAAAGGAAAGGGGAGTTGAGTTGGGAAAATGGATTGGACAAAAACAACGAGAATTTTGGCAGTACCAATTTGAGTAGTCAATTGAACTTGTGTGAGGACGATGATGATAACGAGGGTCATAATGTTCAGTGGGCACAAGGGAAAGCGGGTAAAGATCGAGTTCATGTTGTTGAATCTGAAGAACATGGGTGGGTTTTTGTTGGGATTTACGATGGGTTTAATGATCCTAATGCAACGGATTACTTGCTAACCAATGTTTACACTAACGTGTCTAAGGAGCTGGAAGAGTTGGATTTGTTGACCAACTTGGATTCCATGAGTGGGATTTGTGGTCAAGGTGATGACCAGAGATATTTCCCATGTCGATTTGGCTTTGGGGGGATTGTTAGTCATGGGGATGTGTTGAGAGCCCTTTCTGAGGGTTTGAAGAAGACAGAGGAGGCGTATTTGGAGGTTGTGGATCTAATGGTTGCGGAGATCCTGAGTTGGCTTTGATGGGTTCTTGTGTTCTGGAAATGTTGATGAAGGGTAATGATGTTTACTTGATGAACGCTGGGGATAGCAGAGCTGTTTTAGCCCGAAAAGCTGAGCCCAGTGTTGGGATTGGGGAAACTGTGAACGAACTGGAAGTGCTTGATGGTTACGAGTTTGAGAGCTTACTGAGCTTGGCCTCTTGTCAGCTTACAGTAGACCACGGTACTTTAGTGGAAGAGGTGAAAACACTACACCTTTCTCCTTTTAGTGTTCGTGTGTGTAATCTGTTTGTGACTCGATTTACCTGAATTTCAGGAAGTTCTTGGGATTACAAGAGAGCATCCAGATGATTCCTCTACAGTAGTTAGGAATTTAAACCAAAAGTGGAGAGTTAGGAAGAAGGGGGGGGGGGGGGGGGTAGGGGCTGGTCTGACCCGTAGGGGGCGTGGGTGGGTGGGTTGGAACGGGCAATATTATCATTTTTTTTAAAAATCGTTAGTCAATGTGTGTTTTAATCACGCTCTGTTAAATTTAACGGTCTATGTATAAGATGCCCAATTTCTGTAAGTGTGGGGGGTTTAATCGTCAATTTTGAAGTGCAAGGAAAAAATCACACACCATGGAGTCATTAGTTAATAATACCTAATGTAAATTATAAAAGTGCACCCAAATGTAAACTAAATGTATGTACCTTTTAATCCATGAAGGAGCAGTCTTCCTAAGAATGAAAACCTTGTCTTTAAAAAGAGAAAGAAAAAAAAAGAATTTGATTGATGATAAATGATATCCCTTACAATGAGTCATATCTAATATTTATAACTACATCTAGAAAATAACTATAACATAAAAAATAACCATTAAATAGAAAATAATTACTATCACTTAGAAAATAAGTGTGCACTAATGATTAATCAATTACACTTAGGAACATATTTTTAGTTTCAAACTTGAAACTTGCATCCATCATCATCTATTTTATAAACAATAATTTGAACCTTAGAGTCATTTAATGGTAGTTACTTAATAATAAATCATTAACTTTTAGCGGTTATCAATAATATTTATACCAATAACCTATCGATTGAGATTTTTTTTTCTTTTTGTTGTCAATCTATACTACCTATAAAAGTATGAATCTTGTAAATCATTTTATTTTTATCATTTGTTAATCACTTCAATAACAATCCTACAATTTCATAAATATTATTATTAATTACTAATTACTAATTTTGCAATCATTTTTAATTTTTTCCTCCGTTAGTTATTCTAATGACAATCTTATCCTTCTCGAATTAGTTTTTTTTTGTTGCAATGTGCTTAATGAATATTATATCATAATTTTAATCTAAACCTACATTTACACATTGAAAAACAAAATGTGTGGTTGCAAGAAATATATTTTTGTGTGTGTCTACATACACACACATACTATCTATAAAAGTATGAACATTATAAATTATTTTTGAAAGATTATGTCCTCCGTTAATTACGTCAATTACATTATTACCCTTCTTTTATTATTCTTTTTTCAATTTTGATGAAACTAAAAAAGTACATTGAGTAATGAATCTATTCTACACGTTGAAAAAGGAAAAGTATGATAAGAAAGAAAAATAGAACAAAGAAATTCCTATATTATTCCTTTTTAACTGTGATTTTTAAGTTAGCAAACGATTAACCAATTGAAAAACTGAAAACAAAAACAAAATAAAGAAACTGAAATATGTGAAAAATCTATTAAGAAACAAAAAATTATTGGGAAAACAAAAAAAACGAAAAAGGGTTAAATAAATATGCATAAAAAAAATAAGACTTGAATATGATATCAATTTGAACTAAAAATATGTTCGGTTATTTCAGTTGAAAACTGGTCTTGAAAATTACAAATTTTAATCACTAATCAATTTAACATATTACAAAAATAAAGATGTAGATTTATTGTTTTAATTTCTCCTTCTTCTTTTTTCAACAGTACTATTAAACATTTATTCAATTCAGGAACCTATAACGAATATTTTTAAATATTACAACTGATTACGATTAAACTGATTACGATTACGAACATCAAATATATATTCTTCTAAAATAAGTCATAAAAAAATAAAAATATAATTGAATTATATTATTTTAATATTAAAAAAGATAATAATATCATATCTCAAGTATTATTTTAAATTATGTTCACGTATATATTAAAATTAAACATGATCAAGAAAGTATAACAATCGAGTGATATTAGCCCACCCAACCCCGAGTGCTCTTACAAGTTTTTCTTTTCCAAGCTCGCAACGCCACGCGCTCGACGCCCCGTCTTCCCACCTCGCTCGACTATTTAGCGACTCACTCGCCTATTTCTCCCTTTCTAAGAACCCTAATTAATTTCCCCCATAATTCCAACAGCTTAACCTTATCGATCAATGATTTCGATCTGCAAATCTCCGCCCCTCTAATCAGACATACGTACATATAGTGAGACGAACAATGAAGAGCTCGTGTAAGGGCCTCGAGGTTTTCGATTTCAAAGAGGAAGACGAGCTCCCCGAATTCGCCGATTCTAGGTTTTCCACTAAATTCGGAAGCACCTGCGATGTTCTCGACAAGTATAACTTCTTCCAAAACGGTAAGTTAATAGTTTATTTTGAGTATATATGAGGTGAACAATGCTGGTTGCTACTGTTTGTTTTCGAATTACCCTGTCGAAATTGAGCTGTTTCCAGGGCTTAAATTATACCTACTGAGAATGTCGACAATTTGTATGATACTTTTTCAGTTTCGGTACTTTGACTTATGCCAGTAGCTAGTGTTTATTTTTTCGGTTACAGAAGTGTCGGACAAATTGCACAAGGTGTCCATGGTGTCCGATAATTAGAAATATAAAAAAAAAATCTCAACCCCACCAAGTGGTATCCGACACGTGTGCGGATGTGTCCGAGGGGCGTCCGGGTGTTGATAATTTGACCCAAAAGAGGTGTCTGTGCTTCCCACGTTATTGCTACTCAAGGTGCGAGTCTTTGGAAGGGCATTTACGAGGGTGGAGTGAATTTCCCACTCTTATACCGGCTAGTTAAGGATGGCTGTGTTAGGTAGATGACTACGGAGTTTGTTAATGGTAGGTTAAGGAATCCTTTCTCCATACGGAACCTTCAGGACTTGGAGATGGACCCATGCATAGACTTTTGGAATTGCTTTATTTCTCCCAAGATGTGGTGACGTCGAAACAACATTCTAAGGGTTACTTAATTGTAAAATCTCAAGTTTAACCAGCACATTTTTCCAAGATATGCCAGCACATTTCACTTAAACCTTGGTTTTAATTTGGGTTCAATACAGCTTAGTACCCTTAAAGTACACGAAAATCTTACTTGGGGACCTAATTTCAATTTTTACACATCAGGGTTTGGAGTTTTAATTTTACAATTAATAAATACCTCGTCTGTTTTTTCGTCCAAATCCCTAACTTTGCTTATAAACTGTTGGGCAAAATCGTCATCACTTTTTTGCTATTACAACATAAAAATAAGGGCTAATTACACCTATGTCCCTGAGGTTAGGGTATAATTACAGGTAAGGACAATAGTTTGGACAAATTAGACTTATGTCAGTTGATTAAACGGAATCTTAAAAACCCTAACGGTTTTAATGAAAAGACTTTATTGCCCCTAAGTTCGAACCTTATTTTTTTTTCAATGCCATTACTTTATCTAAAACAGAAAATCAAACTTTGTTTTGTTTTTTTTGTGTGTGGGGGTTGGGGGGGCGCACCTTCCTGGCTCGTGAAGACTGAAACAAAATCAAAATTATTGTCTGTTATTTTCTTTCATTCGTCTCCTTTTCTTTCTTTCCGTTTTTTCTTTTATCTTCTATCTCTCTCTTCATTTCACACACAAAAAGCCATGATCTGAACCAAGAGGGAGGCGGGTACCGGCAACGTAATCGAGGTGGTTCGTCATTTGCAGTCCGTGATGGGGGACATACGTATCCTTCGCAACATGGACGATGACGAGGTATTCACCTTCGCTAAGAAGATAGCTGCGCCGTATGATTTGGTGATGTAGACCAAGCAGCTGGGAAGGCTGCCGGCTGAGGAGTGGCGACCTCGGAGGACATGGCTCTGATGATGGAACTGGGGTGCGACAGCATTTTCGTCGGTTCAGGCGTGTTTAAGAGCGGGGACCCGATGAGGAGGGGGCGTGCAATCGTGCAGGCCGTGACGCACTAACCCGAAGGTACTGGCAGAGGTGAGCTGCGGGCTGGGGGAAGCGATGGTTGGGATTAACCTAAATGTCAAAATCAAATTATTACACATTTAAAAAGGATTTAAATGGTTTGAAAATTTGGATGCCTTTGGGTTTTGTTGCAAATTGAGCTAGATCAAAGCACTGAATAGCTTGAATAGCAAATTGAGCTGGGTTTTGAGTGCTTGGTGTCGTCCTCAATCACATCGATCTCGCCATCGTGGGATCGGGTCACTAGCATCGGGGGTGGGTGCAAACGATTGCGGCGTGGGTTAAGGAGAGGGGGCGGTGGCGGCAACGTGAGTTAGGGGGGGGGGAAGAAATGAAAATTAGGGTTTCAAAAATTTCTTAATTTGCAAATCAGGTTTTCAAAACCCTAATTTGAAAATTAGGGTTTTGAAATTTTGATCTGTTCATTCTCCCCCAAAGTTTTGATTTGTTAAAATTGATGAAAAAGACTGAATAGAGATAGGGAACTCACCAATTTTAGGGTTTTAAAACCCTAATCTTCAAAAAGGTTTAAAATTTTAATTTAAAAACTTTAAAAATTATTTAGTATATGCAGTACAAGGGTAGTTTTGTCATTTTAAAAATACGTATTGATGACATCATTAAAAGAGTACATTTTTTGGACAGAACTCTGACGGATGGACACGGCTGATACATTTTAAAAGTTTCTGGTCATGGTATGTTACATTTTGAAACTTGGTGTCCTTGACTGTAATTATACCCTAACCTCAGGGATAGGTGTAATTAGTCCTAAAATAAAAATAAAATTTGTACTATCCACCCCCCACTTTACCCCCCCCCCCCACACACTGTGTCACGCGCACGCACAAACCGTCCACCTCCTCCTACACGTCTCACTGCTCTCGTCCCTGAAAATACGCCACTCTGAAAGCACCCAAACTGGCCCCTGCCCATCACCGCCTTAAACCCACCAATCGTCGCCCCTTCCCCCTCTACCACCGCCTTCTTCCCTGAGCACCATCAATCCACGCCACACACGCTTAAACCGTCCCCTAGCCTAAACCTGCTAATGCGCCACCATCCTTCACCCCTCCAACTAACCATCGCAACACCAAAGGCACACCCACCCTTCAGCACCACTCATAATTGCATCAACAACAACACCACCATAGAACAATAGATCCAAAAAATGATATTATTTCGAAATTGAAGTAGATCTCAAACTAAAATTTCATAAAAAGATTGAAATGCTTGTGGTGTGGCAGCATCGCTGGTGGCGGCAATTCGACAGCTCTAGGACATGGATCTGCATGTGGTTTGTATATTTGATGTGGGGCTCAGTGATGGCAGCATAATGGTGGCGGGTAGCTACTGTTGACTGGCAGTGGTCGGTTTTCAGGTTAGTTACGATGGAGGTGGGAATTCTAGGTAGGTGGCGGCTGGGAGTTCGGTTGCAAGTTGGTTGTGGCGGGCCGGAGGGGGGGGCTTGTAGATCGGTGGTGATAGTGTGGTCGGCAGGGGTTTGTAGGTTGATGGTAGTGTGGTTAGCAAGATGGTGATGAAATGTTTTTTTTTAATATTAATTTACAAAGAGTTTGACGATTTTACCCATCACTCCATTATCAATTTGGACGGAAAAACTGATGAGGTACTTATTAATTGTAAAATTAAAACTCAAGATCATGATGTGTAAAAATTAAGAATATGGGTCCTCAAGTTAGACCTTCGTGTACTTTCAGGATACTATGTTGTATCTAACCCTTTTAATTTTTTGGGCATTAACCTCAACCTGTATAAATTTTTCCAATCTCTGAAGCACGGGTGCGGCACTTTGGGTGAAGCACCTGCATCCGGCGCATCGCGTGCGGGTGCTGGTTGGTTGCGGCGTGGGTGTGTGTTGGGTGCTTGTCTGTTTTTTTTTTCCTTAATGTCTTTTAAATACTAGGTGTAGCTCGGGTGTGTATCATATCTATGAAAACACTATTTTCGGGCAAATCTATGACCACCGGCAACTCTAGTATCCAGTGACCACCGGCAAGGAATTTGAGAGGAGAGAGGATATTGGAGAGAAGAAGGAGAAGGAGTACTCACGGACGATCTAAGACGGTGTGCAGCAATGTGTCGTGTGATTGATTCCAAAGAAGAAGAACATGGAATACCTGATGTTATCGATGTGGCTGGAAATTGATAAGATATTTAAATGGTTGACTTTTGACTTTTTTTGACAGTTTCTACCCACAAATTTACTATATAATTTGAGTACCCACTTATTAACTTGTTACTTAAACGAACCCCAATACTTCAAAGAAATAAAAGTAATACCAGATACAAATTTTGCTATGTTCAGTTATACAATTTTAATATTTACAAAGCAACCCATTAAACTTGACAAAATTCTCACTAGTGTGGTTGAAAACTTCAATATTTATGAAGCAGTCCATTAAACTTAAAAATTCACTACTTTGGTTGAAATACTATTTACAAAATTTGCCGTATCCCCGCCGCATCTATATCATAAAATTTTCGAAAATGCCATATCCGCACATCCGCATCCGTGTCTGTGCTTCCTAGATTCCAATTGAACCCTACTGTTCATTGGGCTGACAATTTAAACGGAGTGGGCTTGTTTTTACATTCCAAAGCTTCTATTGTTTGTAAATTCTTTTAAGCGAGGAAAAATAAAAATGATTAGGTCACTAACTCAGTGAATCCAGTTGGACATGTTCATTTGCTCTGGTATCACTGCCGCCGCCCAAAACCGTCATAATTGCCATATCCTCACATCCGCACCCGTGTCCGTGCTTCATAGATTCCAATTGAACCCTGTCGTTCATTGGGCTGACAATTTAAACGGAGTGGGCTTCTTTTCACATTCCAAAGCTTCTATTGTTTGTAAATTCTTTTAAGCGAGGAAAAATAAAAACGATTAAGTCACTAACTCAGTGAACCCGGTTGGACATGTTCATGTGCTCTGGCATCACAACCGCTGCTCAAAACCGTCATAATTGCCATTAGAAAAGATCCAACCATTCTTTTCAAACAGAAGATGGGTAACATACTCTAATTATGGACAATCTTTGAGGTCAAAAATTAAAAAAGCGAAAAGCAACTTGTAAAACCGAAACTTTACAAAAACCCAAAAGCACACGAGAATCACACTGTTATTTAAGCACAATCTGCTAATAAAATTGGTTTCAAAATTAATTTCTCTCTCTCTTAGCTCAACCCCAAGTACTCCCAAACGCCACTTTCCAGTAGTTTTATCTGCTTCTGCTTAACAACTTCTCCTTTATTTCTGCGACTCTTACATCAGAGATTTGAACTTCTTGGCAAATCTTGTCGGCAGCAGAGTCCATATCGTTCATGTAAGTCTAACGCGATAGGTTTTTTTTTTCCCTTGTATATGCTTGCTTAATAGCTTAATTTATTGTCTGGTCTTGATTGTGATGCTGCTGTGGGGTGGTGATGGTAGATTGGTGAGGTCGGGTGCAGCTGTGCATTGGGTTCTTTTTCTAGGTTTCGTTGTTGATCTCAGGAAGTTGCTGGCAGTTATTCCAATTTGTCTTTGAAGATTTGGTGTTAGAGGTGGCCTACGTTGTAGGTTATTTTTATGCGAGTGTAAAGGTGGCTGGAGGTGCTGCAGTTGCATTGCGGTGGAGTTTTCATGATGGTGGTTGAGGAGGAGTATTTGGTGGTGGTGGTGGCAGATGGCTATGTGCAGCGCAAGCCCTGAACCTGCACATTTGGGATTCGGGGTGTTAGGGAATTAGCAATCTATGTGGTGGTCATTGTGAAAATGTTATAAAACCTACATATTTATGTAACTGTGATGAGGCACATTCCATTTATTTTTTAAAGGCCAGCAATGGCAGGGTGCAACTGGAAGTAATTAGTAAAGTTGGCTTTCAATTTGCCCATGTACATTGGTGTTTCAGTGAAACGTATGTCCAAACCTAGTGGTTAAATTGGTACTTGGTACAATCTTCTATAAGATTTTGGATCAGGAAGTTGAAGGAGGTTTCCCCTGCAGGGGCTAAGGAAGTCTAAGGCTCCAAAGGAAGTTTCCTTTTTTGTTTTGCAGGCGTAGTGGTCTGCTATATAGGCAGGGATAACCTGTGAAAAAGAAACAAGCATTACCTGTCCTGGTGTTCCATGTGTAAGTACAATGGTAAAAGCGCAGATCGTCTTCTGCTGCATGTCCAGTGGCATTGGAGTTGTGCTGTTTGGTGTCCACACTTTCTGGCGTTGCGTGGTTGATGCCTAGGACTGGCTGAACTTATTTTGACTTGGTCAACCGAGTAAGGAAAAAAAGAACACTGTTTGGTATACAGCTCCTTTGGCAATATGCGTAAGTGATGGACGTTTGTCGATGAAGAGGTGTCTGTAGATAGGTTGAGAACACATTTTATTTTATTTTGTTTTTTCTTTTATAAGAGACTTGGTCATCCTCACCGGGTCATTCATGGCCTTTTTGGATAGATTTACTGTGTATACTACCTCTTATACATGAGTTTCACCTCTTATCCTATCAAAAGAAAAGTATACTTTGTTGCCACCTTCTATTATTATTTAGTGCCAACATATATTTACAATCTTTTTGGGGCTTTGTCTTCAGTTGCCCAGGAATCACACCTTCAGTCAAAGGAGATTGGTGACATTCTATGTGTCGATAAAAATGGTGAGAGTATTGTGTTATACACATCTGGGGATGCAAGAGAGGATTCTGGATCTCATGATGTTCCTCAAAACAACTCCGCAATAGCTGAACTTCTTCCTAATTTCAGACCAGATAAACTTGAACTCAGAAGTCGCTTTTCTAGCATAGAAGGCAGTTCAGGCCCTGGAGCAGTTTCACCTAGCGAAGATTGGACTCTTCTGCCGTCCTCATCCAGTGTACTCGAATCTTGTATTATAGTGTTATTTATTTGAAATGCAGATATATCGCAAATGGTTGCTAACAAAACCTTGAAATTTTCAGGATGAGTCAGATGCTGAGGAAAGCATGAGTGGCAGATCTCCATCAAAATCTTCTGATATTGTTGAAGATGAAGGTATATGCTCGTAATAGTTTGAATTTTGATGTCCATCTGCCTTTATTTGCTTTGTTATAACACGTTGCTTTATTTCAGTTCCCTTCGATGGTCCATCATCAGATCATTGCTTTGATGGTTGGGAAATGGTAGGCGCCCTTACGACGTTTTCCTTCTTGTATGTATGATATTTACACCCCCGACAATGGCCATGTGATCACTGAAAAAGATGTAAAAAAGAATGAAAACTTATTGAAAAGTTTATATGGTGCTTTGCTCTTACACGGATCTTTCCCTTGGTCATTTTGTCATCGAGTAAAAAATATGATTGAAAAGTTGGTACTCTGGGCCAACTTAATCGTCTATTCAACCATTCCAAATGTGCAATACTATTCCCTTCTTCTAAATAAGTCAATGACATTTATACTTCACATCTGTTATCTTCTTATGAGTTTGTCATTTGTTTCCCTGTTACATCTCTTGGGGTTTGTTGCTGTTTCCTTTACCTGCTCTGAACCTCTGAGTGGCCAAGTAACTGCTTTGATCCTGGAATTCTTAACTACGAAATAATTCCTCAAGCACTTGATTTTGCTATCCATTTTCTTCTTTCCATGCCATTATTCGTATTTTCATTTTCACATTTTCATAAGTATGGAAAAAATTCATGTTCAGGAAAAGTAAAGCACATGTTAATTTGTTTTAAATGCCATTTTCACAATTTGGAAACAATTAAATCTAACTTAATCAGGCCATTACGAAAAAACATGCTATATGTTGTTTGATCACCATTTTCAACATTTTTCAAATGAGGGGGGTGAATTTTAAAATATACTTGCAAGGAGTTGGCAAATGATCTTTCAGTGTGGTATTTTCTTTTATTTTGAATTTGGTGTTGGAAAACAGTATTTAAAGTGGTAAAAGAAACTGAATTTGGAGAAAACGTAAATAGAAACAATGGTAGCCAACCAGGGCTTAGTATTTCAGTCCATCACTTCATTGGTATCTGTTCCTTTTGGCGTGGACAAGTTGCTGCTTTCAGTCTTGGACTTTTTAACCAAGAATCGGTTATAACATTCTCTACTGTCCCTTTTCACCTAATATACCTTAAGTAAGCACTTAATTAAGATGTTACTAGGGCTCTAACCTACACCCAGGCTGAGCCCAACCGCCTCTCTTGTCCTACGGTCAGGTATTTTCCATTTTGCTACTTTACTAATTTAGTTTGTCTTGTGGATGATAAATGTATTAGAGGATTATTTTTAGGACCGAAGAGCATTTCCTCTTATTGTGAAGAATATCGTGCTCTCTGGTGGATGATGACTAACAAGGATGATAGTCATTTAACACTTAGAGCTTTGTGAAGGATCTGAAACTTTTATTGTGGCCTCTCTGACCTGTCAAAATGTAGCTTAGGATTGCAATTCGAATCACAGTGGCTTGGGAAGCAGTCGGTTGTGCCATTTTTTGACATTGAAATTAATAGCACATCGTAATGTGATTGGATATCTAAGTTCATTAAGGGCCGTAGTAGTGAGTCCCTTCTACTTAATCTGCTTTACAACAACCTTAGTCTCTTGTTTTTGTAGTGTGCAATGACATCCCTGTTAACATTTGTTTTATCTTTCGGGTGGGCTGTTATATTGGTTCTAAATTATGGGCACCTTTAAATGAGATTTTTGTCTCATTGCATAACAGTTCTTGTCTTCGTATTGTGACTATTTCCTTTTGCTTGATTGACAGGACAATGACGATATGGCTGTTGCTTTCTTCCCCGATTATCTTGTTTACCGTAACAGATCTTGTACAAATCCCATGTTAATTTTTTCCAGCAGTTGCATCGAAGTGAAGGGTTCAACTCCCTGTGGAAACCAGGGATTCTTTAACTTCCAGTGGGTAATTGATGATATAATGGATATTGAATCTCAATGGTCTGGAAAGGTGAGTCCTGCACTCTGCTTTGGGGTCTGATATTCTTTATCCTTGTATACTTGCTCCAGAATTAGGAGAGGCCCCTTTCACTTCCTTAGCTTGGTGTTCGGTTATTCAGTCCGAGTGGCTAAAAATTAACAGTTCCTTTTATAATTTGTGTTAAGTTTGGAATGGCCATGATAAAGATTCGTGTAATTTCGAAAGATCCATTACCAGCTGAAGATGGACGTGGCGTTTCTGGTTAGTGCCTCTGTAAAATTTATGTTGATGTGCCTTGTTATTGCTTTCAGTTGGTTGCATGCCTCTGTAACTTTTTCCTTGTGCCGTTGTTGTATTACCTGTTAGCATTGTAAACTTTGCTCATGTCATCACTAGTTTTCTTACCTGCTTTTGTTTACTGTATCCAGCCGTTGGGGAGTTGACATGCGTGGTTGTCGACCCTGACTGGTGCGACAAACAGGAACAAATCATATCATTGGATCCAAAGTACAAGGTTTTGTGGAACATTGCGCTTGAGTGAGTTCTTTACTGTGCTTTTGTTTGCTATTTCATGTTATGTTAATATGTTTTTGCTAACAAATTAGGCTTGCACTTGGCATATAAGATCAATATTTTGAATCACATATTTTTTTGTTTTATGAGGCAATGTATTCTCCATAGTTCTAATATAGCCTTTAGGAAGCCTATCTCAGAGAGAGTCCTCTCCGAGGTTGAGATGATGAGTTCTGTAGGCTTTATGTGGTTTGGCCTCTTCCCCCTCACACTTACGAAGTTTCACTGCAGTTCGAGGTTAATTCCGAAGTGTTTGTGGTCTGTGCTTCCAGTTTCAGAAGTTTTCTGAGGGTTCGAGCTGACATAGCGTGCTTGAGCTGGTCTGATGAGGTGTCGGTGTTTGTGTTGAGGTTGTAGGTTGGCGAAGGTGGTTCTTGGTCGAACTTCAAGGTGCTTCCATAGTGGTTCAGCGATGGTTGTAGGGTTTCCAGTTTCGCCGTCAGCCGATGGTGAATGGTTTGTGGTTGGCATCGATGGTGGTTAGTGCATTGGTGAACCCTTAGTTGCACGGGGCGGGACGGGGCAGGGAAGCGTTAGCACCTGGAAGAATCTAAATTTGGGAGCAGCTTGAATAAATAAATGTGTGAAGAGTATTACCATTTCTTCAATATATCCTACACTTAATTATGGTGTACACACTTTTTTCCTTGAACATACCATAAGCGACAGTGAATTGTTACTTTGTACTCTTCTCTTCAAGTGGCTACTAGCTACTTCCTTTGAACATAACAAAGGTAAAAATAGTTCTGCTGCTGCTATTCACTTCTCGGGACATTTCTAGGTGGTATATCTCCCATCTAATAGGGTTAGAGATGGGGCCAAAAATGAATTTTAGAGAGAGAGAGAGAGAGTACTGATTTTCAAGCTTAGTTTTCTCAATGAGGGTAGTCAGCAACGGACGAGGGGGCTTTAAGGAAGAGGGAAACAAAGAATTGAGTCTAAAAGGGCTTGATTTTCAGGTTCTCTCTCACATCTCTGTCCAGCTGACGAGATCAAGTTCCATATTAGCTTAGGACGCGATCACATAGAGCTTTTGACTTGGGATTACAAAAGTGAGCTTCCGTGAGATAAGCGTCACCATATGAGGAGTTTCTTGCTACTAAGGGTGAACCCGACTTTGGAGGTCCGGTTACTTGTTGGCTGGTATAAAGGTGGTTCTTACTTTTGTTGGTCGTTATCAAGGAGATAGGGTGGTCAATGGTTTGATTCTTGCAGTGTGGTATGGTATAGGCCTGCAGCTGAGGCTTCTGTACATTGGAAGCTTGGCATGCCACCACATGGTTGTTCGCACCTTTTGATTATTCTTGGGCCTATTTGCCTTAAGGATCTCAGCTGCAAATCTTTTTTGGGGTGGGTAGCTCTCTAAATTGTTTTTCTTTGCTTCTGCTTTGGAGTTATCATACTTTGCGTCCTTGTTGTGTTTTATCAAAACAACCATTTCTATAAAGTATTTGTACAGCATGAGTTGGACATTGTCACCCTTTTTCCTTTCACCCTTATTTGTGGTCCGCAAAGGCGTCGAATTGTGGTCGAGTGCATATTAATTCTTTATGTCTGTTAAATTTAATTTTCCCGCTTTGACTTTTTGCAAATTCCTATGTAAACATTGACTTTTTTTCATTTTTTTACCCTATTTTGACTTGCCAAACGATACTTGTTCATATATACTTGCTATTTGAGTTAAAATCAATGTTTCACATTCTAGGATTTTGTGAACAGTCAAAGGGGAAATCCTAAGAAACGAGGGAGTGCATGATTCTTAATGTTTAATTTAACATTTGTGAGCTCGGTGGTTCTTGTAGTGCTGACATGGAAAGGAGTGAAGAGGCTTTGCTTGGTCAGAGTGCCTTACTTGTGAAAGGACGCTATTTTCCTGAGTAAGTGAAAGGCATTATACGGTTCTTTGTTATATGCTATTGAGGATGCCAAAGTGTTGCTTATTGGGCTGGTTTCAACTTATTTTTTCTGTAAGCGGTAAAAGTCTCGTTTTCTTAGCATGTATTACTTGATGCTTCTTGTAAATATGCTTCAACTTGACAACATGAGGATGGAGAACTACTGGGAAGGACCCCTTATGGATTGGGACTTTCGTTTCCGGATTTGATCGTGATGGGACAGCTTGTAGTTTCATTGTAATGTTCCTTTTATTTGCCTCATTCTGTTAGTCTAGGACCTGTATGCTCCTTTGCCTTCCAAATTGTTCACCCCCTTTACCCTTACGCTTGTTCTCAGAATGATTTGCTGGACGTTGTTGTATCACTTACTGTGGCAGCTTTCCGCACTATTTTTTCTTTTTCCTGTTTAGGCGTTTTTTGATGTTATCTCGTGAAACTCATTCTAAGATATTCCTAAGGAAATTATGCAAAAATAAGAAGAAGAAGATGATGAAGATGAAGAAGAGGCGGAATGACGTAATATTTGAATTTTGATTCGTGAATGGGGTTGTTTGGGTAATGGAAAGCTGGTTGAATATACAAACATGCCAACTAACAACTATCCTCAGGTGTAGGACAACTCGTGTAAGAATTCTAGTATAAGAAAATTAAAGGGGCTTAATCACGAACGAAGCTTGGTTCGGTTGTCAAACGAGCCTTAATTCTGTGTTCAAGCTCAGATTAAAGATCATTTACTCGACAAAAGATCACAAACGAGCTTTATATGATCCGAATGAGTCCGTTTTTGAACGGCTCTTTTCATTTACAGCCTGGCAATGCTCCTGCTGTGTCTGGGCTTTGGATGAATAGAACACTCCGTGTGATGCATTACACTCATATACTCCAAGTACTATTTTCCCGAGTTTTTTTGTGTATGTTCTTGCTATTATCTAGAATCCTACTTTCTTTTTAATCAATTCACTCTCGTTTGACTTTCATTTATTGGCTCTTATTTTCATAATTGCTTATATTTTCGGTTCCTTAATGTTTTTCACCTCGTAATCAGTTCATGCTTTCTTTGCCTTGTAGTTAACACTGAATGAATGTTACAGTTTCAGTGAGCCATTTGAAGAAGTTGTCTATCCAAAAGGGGATCCAGATGCTGTTTCTATTTGCAAGAGAGATTTCGATCTACTTCAGCCAGACACGTTCGTTAATGATACTATCATTGACTTTTATATTAAGTAAGTTTACTTGTATTTTCGTCTTAATATGCTTAAGAAGATGTGGAAAGCACAATGTCTTCCTGCCGGGAGTAGGAGAGAGCGATTATATGAAGTTTGAGTTGTGGGTGTTGGTGGGGGAGGGGGATGGGGATGTGGCAGTAGCATTTGACATGAGTGGAGTCTCCCGGGATTCACAATTTGTGGAAATCATGACTACTTGGTACACAGATTGTTAAAGAATAATTTGACTTATTTTCAGTCCAAGCATTGAATTCTTATTTGATAACTTTGACTGTCTTAATTACCGAAAAATAGTGTACAGTACCCGTAAAAAAACTTGTTGGTGGTTTTGCCTCTATTTTAGTGTCAAGAGGTGATATATTCCTTCCTTGTTACTGATTTTATTTTGGTAAATTTCTGTAAAGTTGGCTTGAATATGTGCTTTAACGGACATACAAATGGCTGCAGATACTTGAAGGACAAAATTCCAACTGAGGATAGGCACAGGTTTCACTTTTTCAACAGTTTCTTCTTTAGAAAGCTGGCTGACCTTGACAAAGATCCATCCAGCGCTTCAGAAGGCAGGGCTGCTTTTCTACGTGTTCGTAAATGGACGAGAAAAGTGAATTTATTTGAAAAGGATTATGTCTTCATTCCTGTTAATTTCAAGTAAGAAGTTAGTTAATCAAAATGTTTTTTCTCGTACAAAACTCTGGTATTAAATCTTCATGCCCCTTAATGACAGTTATCACTGGAGTCTCATTGTTTTATGTCATCTTGGTGAAGTGGCCAACTATAAAGGCAAGTAAAGTTTTGGGTTGTAAGATGTATCCTTGTGAATAAAGTTTACTAATCTTCCTATAATGCTATTGAAATATCTCAGATGAAGATGTGCAAAAGTCGCTTAAAGTGCCATGCATACTGCATATGGATTCTATTAAAGGAAGTCATACAGGCCTGAAAGGTCTTGTGCAAAGGTATCAAAGAGATTTTTCAAGATTGTTTTTTGTTAGAATAAGTAATACAAGTTGTTGATTGATGACATCTTTCTTGATGATCTTTTGCGGTGTCTCTGTGACTTGGGGAAGACGAATTTGTAAGGAAATTGCCCCTTTTGCAAAACTGTGAAAGCTGGATCCCTTTGTTTTTTAGCTTGGCTATACCAAAGTAGAAGTCCACACATTCCTAAGCACGACTAGTCTCAGATAAATGGTCTTGATCATTTCCTCAGGAGTCTAAAGGCTCGAACTGTGTATATAGCAAATGGGATGATCTCGCATCTACTTCGTTCCTTGAAATACAAAAATCTCTTATATGAGGCTCAAACGGTGTTTCTTGATATTCTCTAATATAGGTACAAATGGGATGCGACAAGTTTAGTTTAAAGTCATTGAACTATCAAAAGGCATGTTAGAACTACTATGAAATGGCTTTCAAAAATGAACTGGTAAAATATAAGCCTGAAAAGTTGAACTCTTTGCTTGAACAAAAGACATTTTGATCGCATCTGAATAGGGAACAAGTGCGCCATTTCAATTAGCATTGCCTTGAAACTACCTTTTAGGTCCTTTTATTAAGCATATATAGATATAGATTTTGAAAGATTTCAAGCACATAACATGTTTGCTTATTTCCTCGTTGCCTTCCCAAACTATAGAACTGTGTGAACTGAGTGTGAGCTGAACAGAGGTTTGTTTGAACTTGGTTTGTCAACTTATGGGTTCTGATGGGTTGTGCTCTATATCTTACACATAGAAGCAGTCGCGATCATATACTAATTTGGTGGCATAAAAAAGTGGAGTGACTAGATTGTTCCTTTTTATATATCCAGTTCTTATTTTTGTTCAACGTGTCCGTTATTGTCCGTCGTTTTATGCGTGTAATAGTTACTTGTTCTTTTATATATAATATATAACCATCAATATGAAATTCCTTACTTTTTAGTTTTAATGACAGATACCTGTGCGAAGAGTGGAAAGAGAGGCAGAAGGAAACAGATAAAGATATTTCCTCAAGATTTTTGAGTTTGAGATTTGTCTCTCTCGAGGTACCTAGTCTTTGCTAGTACTGTCAATGGGATATGTACACCTTGAATACACATTTACCCGATTGGGGTCGTAGTCCAATGGAGGCCACTTGGGCCTGGACTACAGAATGGGGATGGTAAAAGGGTAAGAGACTTTACCAGTTGAACTAGCTGACGCCTATAGTAGATATTAGATAGGAATTGCGAACTTATTTGCACTTGTTTATTCAACTACAAGGATCCCCTTTGGTCATTGGCTTTCACTTCAGACATTTATAGGCTGGTTTGGCCTTAATATAGATTCTGCAAGAGATTCCTCTTTAAAGCACGTTTTCTCCGTTTCTACATTAATGATGTGTCAGCCCAAAAGTAGCATGCTTTCTCGCATCATTATCATCAACACAGATTAGTCATAATGATATCATGGAGTAATGATGATGATCGTTAGGCGACTTTTTGTGCCGTCATTAGAGTGGAAAGTAGGTTACAACCTCCAATTTTGAATAGTGTAGTTATTGCTTTAACTAACTGGAAAAGAGGTTCAAATTCTATATGAAAATCTAGTTAGTTCCCTTGCATCTTTCCTTACATAAGTTCCGTACCTACTTGATTGCTTTCTCAATCCGCTGTCCCATACCACCCAGGAAGCTACATGCCTGGTCTCAGGACTGGGTTCATTCCCATCAATAAGATAGTTTGCTTTAGTTAGGAATGAATGCAAGTTGGCCAGCCAGAAAGAAACAAAATGACGAATTTTCTGAGAGTATAGGACTTGAAAAGAAGAGTTTCCTACCGTCTTTGTATGTTAGCCAGGTTCATAATGAGATAACGGTACAAGGTTTTTTTTTTAATAACAAAGAAAAATATATTGAAGCTAAGAGATGTTTTGATGAGTAGGAAGAATTCATTCGGTTTTTTATACGCTTTTGTTGAGGTATGTAGTGGTAAAAAGAATTATTTATTTGTTTGGTACTTTTGCTGCTTGTGTATTGTTGAAAATCCACTGTATTACATATTAATTCTGAAAGGGCATTATCTTCCTTTCTTTATGTGGGGACTGTGTGTGTGTGTGTTTCTTTTCATATTTTGGGTATGTATTCTGCAGTTACCGCAGCAGCAAAACTCATTTGACTGCGGCTTGTTCTTACTCCACTATGCTGAACTCTTTTTGGAGCAAGCTCCCATCAACTTTAATCCGTTTAAAATTACAAAGATCTCCAACTTTGTAAGTAACTACTGCTTCTTTTCTTGATTTTATGATGTTGTATTCTTTAAATGCTTTGGTTTCCCTGCTTGGTGAAATGGATAGATTGTTAAGCATGAAATGAGTGTTATCTTCAATGTGGAATTCTTTGCGAGTATTGTTTTGTTCATGTTAAATGGGTTATTGTTTTGTCTTTGATTGGGACTCTAGCACGGAGGTGGGAAAGCTCTTTTACTTCTATTATTATTCGCGTTCTCCACTCCACTTCTTGTATGAGCTTATTATTGTTATTGGCTTTCTTGCCATCAAGGGGACTGCCAAGTACTTGACTGGAAGGTTCGTCAGTGTTCTGTTGATATATGAATAATATATGGCTTAAATCACTATAATCTATACACTTTGCTTGTGGCCCACAAAATGAAGCATGTTTGATGTTTAATAATTCGCAGAGGAAGTGTTTGCAAGAAGATAGTTTGTTTGTGATTTTTCAAGCACCTACATCATATGCAGGAACCTAAGAAGCACGGATGCGGGTGCGGGTGCGGATACACGGATACGTCATTTTTTAAAATTTTAGGATACGGGTGAGGCGGGGATACGGCAGATTTTATAAATATTTTTTTAACTATATACACTTATTATTGAATTTGTAAACAATTTGAATCTTAAAATGTGTTAGAAATATGTAAAAAAACGTAAATATTCCAACTAAAATAGTGAGAGTTCGTTAAATTTAATGGGTTGCTTCTTGAATTTTGAAGTTTTCAACTAAATTAGTGATAATTTCTTAAGTTTGGACTGTTTTGTAAATATTGAAATTGTATAAGTGAACACAATGAAGTTTTTATGTGTAATACTATTATTTCTTTGAAGTATTAGGGCTGATTTAAAACATAAGTTAATAAGTGGGTACAAATATGAAATAGCAAAAGTCAAAAGTCTTTATAATCAACTTTCAGCCACACCAGCCACCTCGGTAACATCGATGTACAAGGTTTGTACAATTTCTCCTTCTTCCAGCCACAGCACCGCAACACCAAGCGACGCTGCGCCGCATTTGGTTCGCCTGTGAGATCTTCTCCTTCCCTCCTCCGTCTTCTTCTTCTTCTTCTTCTCTCCGGTCTCCTCTCTCCTCTCTGATTCCTTGCCGGTGGTCGCTGGAGTCGCCGGTGGTCACGAATCTGAACGGTGGTCACAGATCGCCGCTGTTCACAGCTCGGATACGCACCCGAGCCGCACCCGGTATTCGGTATTTAAGAAATTAAAAAAACAATTCAATAAAATCGGACACGCACCTGACACGCACCGATGCCGCACCCAAGCCACACCCGCACCCGACGCGTATCCGGTGCCGGTGCTTCACCCCAAGTGCCGCACCGGTGCTTCATAGGCAGGAACTATTCAGGTGAATAATATATTCTTGCATCAACCATCTTGCGCTAAGAAATATTCTCCAAGCTCCTATGCGGGGCTTTTGAGCCTTACAGTATTGTCCAGTTGTGACGGAAGGGATCTGTACTTATTCATAGCCTCTATCTTCATTGCATATTTCAATGGAGAACTAAGCTCATGGTAGTTACTTTGAATATGCCCTCTTTCTCCTTTAGTTTTCTTGAAACAAAAGTTATCTGCTGCTGCCGACCATGATGGCATGGCAGCTTGCAATGGGGTTCTCGAACGTGAGGTTTAGAGTGATTGCAATGAAGCTTCCCAGACCGTATTTATTTTAATGTACATGGGTGCATGTATGTGTGCAAAAGCCTCTCCACATCAATGGAGGTAAGGCTTCGTACATCAACACTTCTCAGACCCCACAGTGGAAGAGAACCTTCTGCACTACGGCCGCTCCTTTATGTGTGTAAAGAGCTATTAAGAATGCAAATTTCAAGTTAGGAGACCTCATTAAGACCCAGTACATATTTTAGATAATGATTTGTAACCGTATTTTGCCGTTTATTTGGTTATTTCTAAGAATGTGAATATTGGTCATGGATTTTTCTTTGGTGTTTGTTAATTTGGTTTTAGAAGGAAATTTGTACGTGTTTCTCTTGGGCCTTGCAAGAATAAAATGTTCGAAATCGAACTATAAATGTTTCTGGCCTTTTGAGTAACACAACTTTGGCAACTAGAGACGTGTTGTCAAGTGTTTGACATTGCTCAAAATTGAAGAATTCGTGAAGTGATTGTAAAGGCATTATCTTGTACTCAGGAACGTCAAATATTTTACCCAAGTGTCCTTCCATTTTTGAAACTATCCTCAGAAAATGGGTCGTATCTAAGTTCTGTGGCCTTAACGTGAAATGACTTGCTTTTTTCCATTTTCCAGTTGAATGTGGATTGGTTTCAGCCTGCTGAAGCTTCTCTCAAGCGAGTTCTTATCCAGAGATTGATCTACCATCTCCTTGAAAACAATTCTCCAGAACCTTCTCCTGCCGCTTGCAGTGGTGACAAGCAATGTACCTCTTCCAGAGCTAATAGTGATACTGATACTGTTGTAGAGTTTGTTTCAGAAAGATGTGGTCAATCAAGGCCTAGTCATGGGAGCATTTTAAGTTCTCAAACTGGTCAAGGGATTGAGATGACTTTACTGCCAACATCATCTTTGAAGAGTTCTCAGTTATTAAGGGAGCTTTTCATTCCAGAAGCTGTGGTACATCCATTTATTGATGCCGAGTATCATGCTTCCAACGAGTCGACACCTTTTGATGAGCTAAAGAGTGCTATGTCACCAGTAAAGGTATGTCCCCGTTTATGGTTTTGTTTCCCTGAAGCAATTTGAGGGATGGGAACTGATCTATAAATTTCTAGAAAAGCTGTAATTGGTTGGCACAATTGATCATACACAGGTACGCAATATTTAAAATATTTCCAGAGTCAAACCTCGGGTTTCAATGGGGAATTTGTTGATTGATAATGAATAATCCACACATTCTTGAAAAACATGTTGATCAATTGCGCCTAATTCCCTCTCTCCCCCCACTCCCTTCTCCTCTCTTTTAATGACAAAAATTCAATTTGTTTAATTGGGATTTTTGGGGAAACCTATGGAGTCATATTTGCAGAAGAATATAATGTGAGTAGAACACTTTTGAATTTCAAATGTACCGAGTGACAGTCCCAGACATGAAAGAATTGGCCTGATAGCGGATTGTTCTGCTTAAGGTCGTGGTAACTCTTGTTAACTTTAAGCTTAGGGACTGACCCCCTTGATGCTTATATCTTGATTTCATGTGGCAGCAGTTTCAGTTGTTCAATTGCACCTTCACTTTCCATATTCATTTTATTGTAATATTAATTTAAGAGATCTTAGAAATCCTTCAAAACCTACCAAAGTTGATCCCTTTTGGATCTTTTTTGAACCAGGAAGAAGGGGAAGGTGGGCAATTTTCCTATTCCCCGGCGACGGAAACAAGGCTTCAGCAGCTAGCTGGAATAACACTTGAAGCTTGTGCCTTTCCTTGTTCATCTAAAAACTTTAGAGCAGAGGCATCTTGGAGCTCAGGAGAATCTAATGAACAAACAGAGCATGAAGATATCTGTTCATCACCAGAAACACTACCCTGTGCTTCCAATAATTTGGTGGAAGTGGAGGTGAATGGAAATAGTCAAGATGGAGGAGACCTTACTTTGGAGGAGAAAGTTGATCAACCAAGATTGCCAACAGAAAGCTTGGCCTCTGCTCCGAGTGAGATGCTGGATGCAGATTCTCAATACCCTGCTGATGTGCTTTATGGCAATGCTGATGCAGATCCTCTTACATCTTCCCCGAAGAACCTCCCTGGGTTGTCCCTTAGAGAATCTGACATGCAAGAGAATGGGAGTGTTGGTTGTGACAAGGTGCAGTTGGATAGTGATGCTTCGGGGTCAGATCCAGAGTTACAGCATGTTGCAAAGAAGATGCGGTTAACGCCTCCCCTTGAAGGAGAAAGAATCGCAAGAAGCCCGCCCGAGGATCTGCATTTGTAAATGGAGCTCCATCTCGTCCTTCCCCCCTTCTCCACCTTTTTGGTAGCAGAATTTGGGTCTGATGAGGTTAATATGCCATCCTGTGAATATTGTTACTTTTCTTATCGACGAAGATTACTCCGTGCCCTCTTCCTCGGCCAGATAGAGAAGTCCATATGGAAAGCTTGGATTATAACGGATCTCGAGGATCAGCACTGACTTGGTTTCAGTCATCTTGGCTTTTTAAATGTGTCATACCTGCACTGGGGAAGCCATCTCCATATTGGTACATAAAGCTCTAATGTTAGATTGGTGTACATTAGATTGAGGAAAAGATTGACAGGTTGAGGCTTCCGACCCTTGGGTTGAGGGCAGTAGCGAGTGTTTGTTGGACTAACATATTGGGATCCTTCAGGTCCAGTCAAACCCAGAAAAAAATGATTAGCCGTATCGACTGTAAGAGCCGATGCCACATTCGCCCCGTGCGCGTGCTAACTTTCTTATAAATCGTACAATAGAGTGAGTTAAACTACAAACTTTTAGAAAGAAATTTGGAAAGATGAAACTACTAAACCGTCAGAAAACGTTGACATTTGCCGTAATCTCTCTAACTGGGCCTGTTGTGTTAAGACCCCGTTCCAGTAGTTTGTTGCCCAGTTATCGATGATCAAAGGCTGAACAGCCGCTAACCCATAAGTGGTGCTAACTGCCTATTCTCAGTTTCGCCAGCCATCCCGATAGAAACCAGATCAACACACAGACGCAGAAGCAACAGTACATACAAACTGTTTCAAGGATGGGGTGGTAACTGAGATTTTATGGAAGGTTATCGTCGACATAAAGCGACTGAGGGATTCAGATCTACTTAGCCGAGGAAGACAGGAGGATGTAGGTCCAGATCTACTCGGCCGAGGAAGACAAAGGATGGCGGCAGTGGCCGGGAAAGGAAGGCTACGGGTAAGGGGAAGGACCTTACTTTTTTGACGTAGACGACGGAAGAGGTGACGAGAGAGTATCGTCATCAACGAACCTTCAAACTCTACAAGATCTGAGGTTATTGGGAGAAGGGAAGAAGAGCATTTGAATGTAGTTGAGGTAGCGAGGAGGGTTCGTGTAAGCGTGAGCTAGACTAACGCTTCTGGAATTAGCCTTGTTTGGTGGGTAATTGGCAATGCAGCCATGGAAATGACGTGAGAAGAACGCACGCGAGAGAGAGAGAAGTTGAAACTCTTTGATTTCGTGAATAGTGTGATAACCATGTCTCCCCTTCCTTCAATAACACAATTACAATTAAAAATTAAACTAGAAATTTGAATTTAAAATACAAGTCTCATAACATGGAATTTGGCGGGACAATTAATTATGCCGTCTTAGCGCCAAATCTTCTCTGATCACATGTTGGTGGCTACGTCACGTGACAGCTTTGCTATGATGATCTTGGCCAATTACCCTCTAGGTCCTTAATTTAAGGTTCAAACTATTCCGAACTGATCAAAATAAATTATTCCAATTCGAACCATCCAAATATCTTAATGATTCGGTTTTACATTTCTCAAACCAATCTTGGTTCTGTTCGATTCACGGTTCACATTTTTTAAACTGATTTCAAACCGAATCGAATGGATTTATGATATGTTAACCTATTTTTATTAGCATTCATTATAATTTTGACTTACATGGAACTAAGCAAATTCAAATAAACAAACATTGAAAGTTAAAAGAAAAGAAAATTATGAGAGTAGTTATAACACAAAAATTTGGTAACCAATATCTTTCTATATTTATTCATTATTTCTCATACATTAATGAGCTCTAATTTATTAAATATAAAAAGAATATGCAATTTATAAAAAAAATATAATTTAAATTGTTAATTATTATTAGATCCACCAGTAATGTACAAATGGACAACGTCTTTTTTTTTATAAAAGGCAGAATAGCATAGATAATCATAAGAGTTTTCACCCATAGGTAATTACGAAGGATAAAGATCAATACACACACTAGACTCCACCAAGTTTATATTACAATAGCTTAGTCAAAAACAAATACAAGCAAGCGCACAAAGCACGTGAATTACAGATCATGTTGCGGCAAAAAGTCATGCACTCAGTCTTGAAAGACGTCTATACGTGCATGGCATGCAAATGGACAACGTCTTTAAGTGTGCACAAACCGATCTAAACTGATCAAACTGAACCGTTTAAACCGATGGTGTTTAGTTCGATTCAAAGTTCAGAATTTTTCAAATTGGGGAATAATAGTTAGGTTTACGGTTTAACCCCTAAACCGAACCAAATCGATCCGTTCTCATCCCTAGTTACAGCCCATCTCTCTTGTACTTGTTCCAGCTCACCCCAAGGACTAAATGCATGGAATTTTTGTTTAAGTACTTCTCGATATTTCCAAGTACCATTATTACTTTCCAAATTAGATCGTTGAACAAGGTCTTGGGGCCATATTGGTTGTGTGCCTCTTGGTCATCCTTTTATATTATATATATATATATATATATATATATATATATATATATATATATATAATGGCCACAGGTTTCATGAGGAATTGTCCATCTTCACCCGTTATAGGTACCTCCGTAAATGAATGAACAACATCACCGATTCTTTTTTTAAGCATAGAAACATGTAATATTTGGAGTGAAAGCATACCGAGGTTTTATGACCCCTTGTCTACTTACGCTTCTGGTATCGCCTGAATCTTTTCCGGCTAGATTTTTTTTTGCGGCACATATTACTTGCAGCAAACGTGTTTTGCTTCTTTCACTTCATTCCTGAGCCAATCCAATCTGGTGATATCTTCCAATGTCAAGGATGATGTCCACGAGATCACTTGGGACTCCTGGCCTAACAAAGACCCTAATTCTTCATCTACCTTGAGGAAGTTATCAAACAAGGCAAGGTGCATGCGTACAGTAAATACAATATAGGCAATAAAAACCGTACTCGTCTCCAGCCGATTGTTTCATGGCGCACCTCAAATCATCATCCTTATTTACAGCAACACCCCGTTTACTAAATCAACTTTTCTTGCTCATGTGGGCATACTTCTAGACTAAATATAAACCTTTTAATAAGCCCTTCATAGCAATCAATTTATCCTTTTTGCTTGGCGAACCTACCATTCACACCCCCCACCACCTCTATCTTACCCCCCAGAAGTCGAAATTTATGGGGCCTTTCATTTTCTTTTGCAAAAGTAGTCTTCAAGTTCTCTCGGGAGTACGTTCCTCAGATCTTGATGTTAGTGAGCAACAACGTTTGTCTTTTTACCATGCGAAGATTTTAGTGTTTGTCTCATGTTGTTGTGACTACATTGCACGTATATTCCTGCTTTGTGCATGGGATTTCTTTTTTCTGACCGTTTCTTGATCTAATAAGGATATAATCACAAGTGTGCATTGATCTTGCGACATAATATGAAAATTGCTCATAAAGAAAGTGTTCAATTTGTTTTGGTCGGATGGCAAACTCCGGTTAATGTAAATTCTTTTTGACCTCTTATTTGAGAACTTCTCTAAAACGTGAAACCTCGACAAAAAACTAAAACTCAAAACTTTGACAAAATAGAACGTCACAATCACACACTCTGCGCACAGGACGAAGACAACTTTAATAAACAAACTGATGTGTGCACTAAATACTGGGCCTCGATAGAAGGTAAAGTGAAGCGATGTATTCACAAAGTTTAAGGAAAAGAGAGACTTCATGTCATTGAGTTGTGCGTTGATGATGATCTGTCTTTCTCTTTTATTATACTTTCTCGTAATTGTTCGTTCTGATTCCTACGTTTCAATTCCTTTCAAAAAGAAATTGTTCGTCTATATCTTTCATAGCCGTTGCTGTCGATTTTTTCTACAGTTGTATCAATTTCCATTTAGTTTCTTTAACACGAACAGTCCACGTGCTACAAAAACCAGGACTCACGTTCCGTTAAAACCTACACCGTCATAAGCGGTTCTTACATCATTATGCATCATTATCCGAACCACTGTAAACTAATCATTACATCATTATTAATGACGTATTATTATCGGTCACCTTCTAACTGTCCTCAAGTGTAACGTTATCTTTTAACCTTTTCACGCACATGTGTTCATACTTCATTGATCTCGCGGATAGCTAAATTTTTACAGGCCAACCCAATTTTAGCCAGAGAATGGTAGGTTTATATCGAAACATATGTGGATCGTACAGCACAGTTCTTATAAGACCAAGTAATCAAGTCTTTGTTACACAAGCTAGTGGGGGCTCGGCTAGATGAATAACTTTCTTCACAACCCTTTTATACGCATTTGTTATCTTATTATGAGACCAAAATTTCAATACATCGACCCCGTCCGACTGCACACCTCTCGGTTCCAAAATCTCAATTTCCTCATTCAGATTTGAATCCACTGCCGACGATCTAATTACAGCCTTGCGGAGATTCAATTAAATCGGGACAAGTTCATTGTTATGTGATCTGTACACGCTTATACTGTAAAGGGTAAAGGGGAGATGAAGCTGCAGTACATGCAATGCCAGTCCCAGAGAGTGGCCCTGGCTGGCATCTTCGTGATTCTGCTGCCCAGTTTCTTCCCAAATCTCTTCGCCCCATTGGGCCGTTCTTATCTTTCCACCTTCTCCGTAACTCTCTCTCTCTCTCTTCTGGTTTTCGCTATTTTTTCTCAGGACTGGGAATTATGCCCAGTTTGGATGCCCAGAAAATGCTTACTTCTCTAAACTGAGTTGATAAAACATGAAGAATTACCAAACAGAGCTTTAAAGTGGCCCAGGTTCCTTATCTTCTGGTAGTTGAACTTGCAGTGCACTGGACAGTGGCTGAAATTGTCGTGGTTAACCTGTTGGATGACGGCAATTGGTGTGGTAGTTAATGCACGGGGTACAACCACATGTCACTGCACAGGAGCGACATTAGCCAAAAGATGGAATGCAAATAGGGCTACCCAGCTTCTTTCTTGAAGGACTACCTTTTGTATTGCCACTTGATTTTTCTTCATTAGAATTGACGTCGAACTTAGATGCTGTAAATGTAAAAGTTCTACAACTTGGGTCTTTATGCAACCTGAATTGTCATGATTTGGTGCTTAGTCATAACTTCTCATAATTATGTGAGCTAAGAAGGGGTCCGATGTATTTGATTTCTACATTTGCAAATTTTATACGTGGAACACGAGTGTTCAGTCCCCTACGAGTTGTAAAGGTCGATTTGCTACAAATATTGGACCTTAATGATCGTGTATGAATGTATGCTCCTTGGAGTAGTTCAGGTTTCTTTGTGTTGATAGATATTTTGATGGAGGCTTTTGACAGTTAATCCCATTCCGCACCCCCCCCCCCCCCCTTCCCCCTCTCTCCTGCCCCCCTTGACGAAGGACCTGTTGCATTGTAGGAATGGAATGCTCCAAAACCAAGGCACTTGCCACTACTAGAGGGTGCTTTACATCACCAAGCTGTAAGTAGGTGCCAAGATTGATTCCTTTTTACTGTAAAATTGGTACCACACGAAATATGTGATGGATCCTTATACAGTTTTATCTATTTTAGCCTCAAAGGCTGCAGTCTGACCTCTGGTCTCCCTTGCCCAACCAAGGATAGAAACCCTGTGTCGACTCTCCTAAGGTCCCTTGTGAGTTCCTTAAACGATGGTATCATATGCTGCTGACTGGATATTCTAGCATGTCAAGTTAAACTAGGCTAAGACTGCTTGGGAACAGCCTGGTGCCTTCTTAAATATAAGGTTCTTTTCAATTTAAATACTTGATTTTTGTAGCTCTTCCGAAGAAATCCGAGGGTTATATTCAGGTGTTTCTTGATGGAGGGTTGAACCAGCAAAGAATGGGGGTATGCAACTTTGTCTTGGCATGTCCGTCTATAGCACATAAGAATAACTGATTCTGGATGTGAACAAAGTCGTTGTGTAATGTGTCTTACTTCCCTTTCCCTTTTGTTTCTCTAAAGTACCTTTCTTCAAAGATTTGTGATGCAGTTGCTGTTGCCAAAATATTGAATGCAACACTTGTGCTACCACACCTCGAAGTAAATCCTGTTTGGCAAGACTCAAGGTTTTGTATGAGCAAAGGCTTACTTGCATGCCCTTTAGTTTTAAAACCTTCAAGAAGAACAGCCTGATGTAAAGTCACATGCATTTTTGCAGTTCGTTCCCTGATATATTTGATGTCGATCACTTTATTAATGTCCTGAAAGATGAAGTCTCCATAGTACAACAGTTGCCCAATGAATACTTTTGGAGCACCAGGGAATATTATGCTACTGGCATACGAGCAATTAGAATCAAGACGGCACCCTCCCATGCGTCTGCTCACTGGTATCTGGAAAATGTGTTGCCCGTACTGCAGAGGTTTGTTGGAGACTTAAAGCCTGGTTTTCTATATTGTTGCATTGTAATCATATTCTGTAGACCTGAGGTCCACACTCTGGAATAGGTAGAGTTGTCAAATGGGCCGGGCGGCCCGCGGGCTGGCCAAGCCCCCTTCATGAACAGTACTGGCCCGGCCTTTTAGGGCTTAGGGCCTGGGCCTGGATCACGCCTGCAAATCCGAGAAAAAACCCGAGTCAGGCCAGGCCCGAAAAGGCCCAGGTTTGGCCCGGCCCGAATCGTGGCCCGGAAAAAGCCCAGGTTTGGCCCAGTTCTGGCCTGAATCTGGCCCGGTTCTGGCCCCCCCTCTTTAGTTTTCAAATTCAGATTTTCCCCCCTTTTCCCCCAACGGATTTATTCCCTTTTTTTCCCTTAAATTTCACCCCCCCCCCCCCAACAGCAAAATAACGGCTAGTTTAGGGGATATTTTGGTTCAAGTTAATTTTTTCAACTCTTTTAAGATTTTTACACTCTTACCCTCCCCAACAACTATAAACGGATAGTTTTTAGGAGTATTTTGGTCTTTTGTGAAGTTTCAAAAATCTATAAATTCACACAATTTCTCTCTAATTTTTCACACCAATCTTCTTACTCTCTCTTATATAAACATTCTACATTTCTACAAGCTTTGCTACTCTTGCTAATTACTACTCTTATTTACTAATTATTACTCTTACATATTATTACTCTTGTTTACTAATTACTACTTTTGCTAAATTTTAATTACTAACCACTCATTTTATTAATTTGTTACTCTCTAATTCTTTTGTCTAGTAATTAATAATTAGTGAATTTTTATATTTATCAATTACTATTACTATTTTTTTTAATTACTAACTCTCTCCAATTTCGAATTACCCTCAGTGATTCATTTGTTACTCTTTAATTCTTTTAATTGTTATTTCTAATTACTAATTACTGCTCTTATACTTGTGTATTTAGTTACTCTTACTAACTTTATTTTCAATCTAGTAAAAAAGTTTAGCGTCAAATATGGCTGGATTACTGAAGAAACTGAAGCGTAGATCATCATCACGAAAACATCATCATCATCACAAACACCACCACCACCACGAGCGCCAGCACCACGGCCATCACAAACACCAATCCAAGCACCACCACAACCATTCGTTCCTGGACGAATGAGTACTGTATGATAGATACCCAAGCCAATTGGGAGTTCAATCAAAACATTCCAGATTTTGAATACACGCCTGATCAAGACCCCCCGCATTATAGTCAAGGACGCAGCTCGGTTGGCGAAGCTACTACTCCGTGGCATAATCTTAACCCTATGCCTGGTCATGATGAAGAAGGGCCGAGCAATGCCTCCGGTAATGAGCCAGAAGTCCAAAAGGGAAGAAAAAAAAAAGCCGAGTGTTGGAATCATTTTGATGAAGTTATGGTGGACGGCATCCGAAAAGCTCGATGTAGTGCTAAATTATTTTCGTCTGGTAGTGGTAATGGACATCTTAACAGGCATTACCCTCAGTGTGCACCTCGACAAGGCCACGTCGAACCTACCCAAACGCAGTTATCTTTTGACGGTAAGTTATTTGTTTATAATCAGCGAGAGCAAAGAGACGGTCTCGCTGAATTTGTTATTCACGATGAACAAGCCTTTTCTTTTGCCGATAATGCTAAGCACTCTAGATATATGAACACATACGTTCAACCTTTGTACAAAAAGGTTCATAGAAACACAACTAGATCCGATGCACTCCGACAGTATAATGCTGCTAAAGCACGCCTGATCGATTATTTCGATAAATTTGACGGTAAAGTTAGTCTTACTTCTGATATTTGGCAATCTCCGTTTACTTTTGTTAGTTATACTTGTGTGACGGCCCATTGGATTGATGCAGATTGGATTATGCACAAGAGAATCATCGCTTTCGAGCTCTTTCCTTTTCCGCATGATGGAATGAACATTGCTAGTATTATATTAAAAGCATGTACCACGTTTAAATTAAAGGATAAGATTATGAGTATTAGTTTTGATAATGCTTCTAACAATACAGCTGCTGTTGATGCTTTACAGGAGCGCCTCAAACCTGTACTTTCTGGTAAATTATTTCATGTTCGTTGTGTTTGTCATATAATTAATTTAATTGTTCAAGATGGTTTAGCTGCTGCAGGAGATATTCTTGTCAAAATGAGGGGTATGACAGCGTATGTTAATAGTTCGAGTCCGAGAACACAACAATTTAAAACGTTGTGTGTTGAATATAATATGCCTCGCAGGAGAGCAGTTACAGATGTGGTCCACAGGTGGAACTCTACATACCATATGCTTTTACACATTCTGGCATACAGAGAAGTCTATACGCATTTTCTACTAACCTTGTTCCCAGCCGGCTTGCCAACTCAAGAGGAATGGCAGATGGCCACATACCTAGCTGAATTTTTGGAGGTATTTTACACGTCTACCAATTTATTGTCTGGTACGTACTATCCCACCTCTCCTCTCGCTGTAATAGAAATTCTCAAGATGGCTACAATGTTAACAAAATGGAGATATATAGGACCCTTTCAGGAAATAGTAAAAGTGATGGATAAAAAGTTTAATAAATATTGGAGTGAACTGCCTGTTGTTTTTGCTGTTGCTACTTGTTTAGATCCTAGGTTAAAGTTGCATGGCGTGAACGTCTCGATACAAGAGATATCGAGATTAATGTGCTACTCAGTAGAGGACACAACCGCACTCACAGCGAAAGTGAGCAAGACATTTGAGGAACTGTTCAACCTCTATCGTAATTCTGCTGACGTGCGCGGACGAGCTTCATCATCGACTGCTGAGAGGTATTATGCGCCATACCTTAAGGGCTTTGAACATCTAGTAGCAAGACAACTACCAGGTGAAGGTACTTCTAATTCGGCAGGTTCGTCTACTTTTTCCTCTTTTAATGAGATTGGTGTATATTCAAATACTGATCATTATGCTGATTTATCAATGCAAGAACAGGTTAATTTTAATTTGTTAAATTTTTTGAAACAAAATCAAAACATGTATAAAACTTTAGCTCAAATTGCACGGGATGTACTGCCAGTGCAAGCCTCCACGGTTGCTTCAGAGTCGGCATTTTCAGCAAGCGGGAGGGTTTTGGATGACAGGAGGAGTCGTCTTAACCCCGAGTCGCTCGAGCTATGTGTATGTTGGAAGGATTATCTTGATGCGAAATACCGCGAGCAAGATAAACCGATTGATGATAGGAAGAGCAGTGACTCGAATGTTGAAGTACTTCCGGATGATTAGGTAATTTCTTTTTATTTTCCTTCTTCTAAGTTTTAAGAATAAAATTTCTCACAAAATATAATTTTTTCACATATATATATATATATATATATAATAATTTTTTACAAGCAAGATAGATATTTTTCCGTATATATAAAAAAATAGGTAACTTCGCCTGTTTGTTTACAAGCAGCCAGTTCCAAGCCCGGATAAAAAGAGGAGGGCCTATAAACACATTTATCTTCAATGTATATGATTTATATAATGAAATAAAAGGATAAAGATTAGGTTCGTTAAATTGCGAATATTGGAATGCTTAGAGTACAATTTGCTTAAACAATAATAACAAATTACCATAATTAAAACCCTTACCTTGAATAACAAAAAAATGCACACACAAAAAATGGGCCCGGGCCCGGCCCAAGCCCGGCCCTAAATGTTGGGCCTAGGGCCTGGACTTGGACTCCGCCCAAATATCTCCAGAATCAGGCCCGGCCCCGGCCCGTTTTGCTGGAGGCCCGATAGGCTTGGGCTAGGCCAGCCCAAGCCCGACCCATTTGACACCTCTAGGAATAGGTAATTAAGAAATATTATGCTATTTCTCGATTAAATCAATCAAAGAAACATTCAGACCATTCATATAGCATGATGATGCTTGTGTAGTTTCCTTTGTCCTTGAAACACTCGGCATATCAGCTTTCTGTTCCAGTAAGCATTCCGCTCAAGGAGATAATAATCAGGATATGTCTTCAAAGAGACAGATAGGGGATTTTCATTTTGTCTTTTTTCTTGACCGGAGGCTATCACTCCTAGAGGTTGTAATTCCTGACCTATTTTTCTAGTTTCCAAAAACCACAGATGGTTTCGCTTCATTAGGAAGGCTTAAAACTGTTAGCACAGAAAAGGCAATGTGTTAGTTCAGAGATGGAATGTAAAGTTTGAAAAAGTGCACTATAGCATGTACAGAACTATTTTCCTGACATGCGTATGAATACAAGTTTTCATCTGAAATCTGACTCTTTGGCTTCATTCAGCTGGATATATGCTGACATGATCCCTTTGGGTGTACAACGGTATCCCTAAGTCCAGATTTTTTAAGTATCTCCTTTGTATGCAAGTAGGGCTTCCATTGTTTAGTTGTTCTTACTCTGCTGGCGCATCAAGCATGCATATAGGGTCCGCCCCATGAAATAGTGATTTAATTTAGAGTGTTTGGGAGTTTTCCAGTTATGGAATTGCTGCTATAGCTCCATTCTCTCACCGTTTGGCTTTTGACAACCTGCCTTCGGACATCCAGCATCTACGTTGTAAGGTCAACTTTCAAGCACTAGTATTCGTCCCTAAAATCAGGATGTTGGGGGGAGTGCTCGTCAATCGCCTTCGAAGATCTCCTGACAGAAACATAGCAGCGGGGACCAAATACCTACATGAGAGAACTGGGTCTGTAGACAAGCAGGAACCTGGAAAGTTCGTTGTGTTACATCTTCGCTTTGATAAGGTATGATCAAATTTTGCTTGGTCTGCTCTGTGGTAGCGTTTCCAAGGTTCAGTTTTGTTAAAGCATGATAAACATGCAACTCTTTGCAAATTTTAGACGTCTATCTGGATGTAGAATGTCTGCATTGTGTATAAATTTTTAATGATTGAAAGTCGCGATATCTTGTCAACAGTTTCTTGCAATATATTTGGGTTGCCAAGAAATGTGACACGTAATGTGGATCATAAGCACTGTAAGAATTGAATATCTTTTTGCAATAAGCACTATGAGAGTATGTAGCGGTTATTGTCATGCAAGCTGGGAGGCGGCTTAGGGATTAAAAATATGAGCCTCCCCCAGATAAATAGCCATATTTCCTTACTGCCATTAACTGAGTCAGCTGACTTTCCATTTGCTGACATGGTTTGATCTTTTCAAAAACTTGTCCTTGCACAGGATATGGCTGCACATTCAGCTTGCGACTTCGGTGGGGGTAAAGCTGAAAAGTTAGCTCTTGCAAAATAAGGCAGAGTCCTCAATTCTCAGTTCACAGATGAGGAGTTGAGAAATCAAGGGCGCTGTCCACTGACTCCAGAAGATATTGGGTTGCTCTTGGCAGCTTTAGGATTTAGCAACAGCACTCGCCCTCTCTATCTTGCTTCCCACAAGGTTTGTCATGTACTCTTCACTAGGTAGAAACTTCTGTATCATCCTTTGGGACGTTATGGCACGTCGAATTGGAGGTTTTTTTTTTTTATTTCAAGTAGCTGCTAGCAACCAATGTCGATCTTCCTCCCTGTTTTCAGGTATATGGAGGAGAGGCAAGGATCTCAACTTTGCGCAAATTGTTTCCATTAATGGAGGACAAAAAAAGCCTCGCATCTGCTGACGAACTCGCTGAGGTCGATGGAAAAGCCTCTGTGTTGGCTGCCATTGATTATTACGTGAGCATGCAGAGTGACATCTTCATATCCGCTTCCCCAGGCAATATGCACAACGCACTGGTAAGACAATCCCGTTTAAGATTCTTTGTAATCATGGCATATCGATTAGAATCTTCATATGACAAAATTTGGTGTGTCGTGCCGTCGTGCATTCTGCGGAACCAAACAAATTTTAGCATTCTAAAAAAAGGAATCAATCACTTAATTCAGCCTTTTTTAAGTTTAATTTGGTAAATGTTCTCTCAATTCCTCAGGTAGGACATCGCGCATATATTAACTTGAAGACTATAAGACCAAACATGGTACTCTTGGGCCAACTCTTTCTGAATCGAAGTATGACGTGGTCGGAGTTTCAGCAGGCGATACAGAACGGACATAAAAACAGGCAAGGACAAGAAAGGAGAAGCAATCCTTATATACATATCCTGCTCCTGATTGCATGTGTCGAGCTTAATGAATATGATCGGCGGCTGTAAATGGCTTCTTTGGTTTTGAGAGTATTGTTGATCAGTCATTCGCCAGCAGCCAGTTAATTGATTTTGTTAAAATTGAATTGTATGTCAAGATTTTCGCTTTAGTTTTTCAGATCATTGGCTTCCTGGATGCATGCAGAGGAAATCACTTCCACTAGAAAGTCACCAAAAATTTTGATAAGAAATGCGTATTAAATCCTGCTTTTTTAAGGTCTCGTGGATGGCCTTCCAAGTTCTGTTAATTGCTCTTTCCTTGTAAACTTCAAAACGCAAATAGCGATGGCAAAATGATGCGTATTTGATTATGATCTGCCGGTCATTTTTATCAGCAGCGACTATACTTCGTAACTAATTGTAAGAGCTATTTGGCGTTGTGTTTGAGAGCCCCAAAAGCACTCATCGTACCTCTTTGCTCGCTCTTACATGTGGGGCATCTCAAGTGAAATTTCCGGCATTTGATTTGCTCAAAATCATAATCACTTTTCAAAAGCGGAAGCAGTAGACCGGGCACAAGAATCATAGGTAAAGAAAGCGAGATCCCTAGCAACTTTTACATGTCATGCACCCGTTAATTTTTGGTACAAAAAAGGCTGGACCGTAAGGCTCTAATTAATCCAACTGGCAGGGAGTATTGCGCCTCGGGATCTACAAGGTCGTCACATACATCTGAGTCTCTGATTCCAGTACCTTTGTCAAGGCCGAAGCGCACAAGGACCCGTGTGTGGAGCACATGCAGGGCAAGGACGTAAGTTTGCCACCAACAAGTGCAGCGGGCAGGATTCGAACGCAGGTGGAAAACCTGAATTGGGATTCTGGGAACCGCTGAACTAACCTTTGTCGACACCCGTTAATGTCTACTAGGATTGGGTGCATGACAGTACGTTGTAAGAGGATTCCAAGCACCTTTTCCTGGGGCCTCTGTTGTATTTTTGTTTACAAGTCGTGGGATGTCACGCCATACATCTATGTACTTGTAACCTTTTGTAAGCCATAAGGCTTCACTGGCAACATTTTGTAACCGCTATAAATACTATTCTCTTATTACCAAAAATAATTATAAAAAAAAAGGCGTAAGCAGTGAGGAAATTGGGCCAAGAACTTCCTCGTGCTGCCAACTAAAGCATTTACAGTGGGAAAAAGTGAGAACAGCGGGAAACTGAATCATATCTTTCACTAGATTGATTGCCAATGCTTCAATGGACGACAAGTTCTGAAGTCAACGATGCTTTACAATAAACACCATGGGAGAACCTGGGGAAATATACACTGCATAATGCAAGCCTTAAAAACACAGCTTCATGCATTTCTGCACAGGATTAAACTACAAGGATCGCCTGTCACCTTTCTTTCTCTCGTTGATCGCTTGGTGCAACACCCGGGATAGCAGGGATTTGATCACCAGCAGGAGGAGAACCGTTGCCGTTGCCATTGCCATTGCCATTGCCATTTCCATTTCCATTCCGGCAGGCAGCCAACTCCTTTGACTCGGTGAGGGTAGGAGATGATGTCGTTTCTTCATCCATTGGTAGCGTTCTTTTTGAACCGTCTAAAGCAACTCCAAGAACAATGTTATCTTCCAAAGCAGGCCTTGCAATTGATGGTGATGAATTAGATCTCTCACCATCCTGCTTTGCTTGTGAAGCGGCTGAAGAAGGCGCTGCGTTACCAGAGCCAGATTCTTGGTAAACATGTGGTGGCTTTCCGGAAGATGCACCACCTGAAGAAACATCTTCTGAGCTCCCAATGGATGCATCTCCTATAACTGGCTTCTTGAACTCTTGCTTTTCAGTGTTAGATGTGGTTTTGGTGTCCAATGATGTTGTTGCTGTCACATTCGCCTTTGTGTTGGCATCAGAGATGGGTGGTGATGTGACCTTATCCTCTGCCTTAAATTCTGACGTTGCTGAATCTCCAACCTTGGCATCTTTTTCATCATTAGCACGTACTGGACGAGTTGAAACCTTGGTTTTCTCATCACCATTGATTTTATACGAAGGCTCGATCAGTAAGAAAGGGCGGTTAGTTGATGCTCTGGTACGAGTGAAAATGGTGTCAGAAAATGGAACATTTTCCACGTCAGCCTCGCTATATATTTTCTGCACTGTACGGATAGGAGTTGCAAGCCGAGCTCGATGATGACTGATAACTCTGAGGAGATCCAACAATATAGCTTCCTGTTTCATTAGATATAAACTGATTATAAGCAAACGACGACAGGTTCCACTTTGCTTCATAAGCCATTAAAATTATGGGACTCTGATCCCAGATCATGAAAAAAGCAAGCTGCATGCAGCAATTTAACCTTACTCGGGTGTCAAAAACACAGTTACTAAACATCTTAGGGAAAATTGCGTAAAATACCCCTGTGGTTTGGGGTTGTTGCAAAAAGACCCCTCCCGTTACAAAAATTGCAATAAGACACCTAAGGTTTAAAAAGTGTTACATCCGTCGACTTCCGTTACGGAATTAAGCAATTCCCTAAACTACCCCTGTATATAAGCACATTGGTCTCGTTTGTCAAACACTATATTCAAGACCTTTGCAAGCAAGAACCACAAATCAAGAATGAAAAACTTTTCTAACACTAACTTCCTATCCATAACAATTAACAAGAGTCGCAATTGAACGGCACTGGCATCAATTCTTTGCCCTCCAATTCAATTCCAACAATCACTTATTGTTACGAGTAACACCGTGATACGACGAACCATAATTGTTGTAAGGATGAGACTCAAACCCATGGTAAGACCCGCCAGCCCCTGGGTGCCTGTAAACCGGCATCTGCATCATCTGCGGCAAATAATTCATCGAAACCGGCATATGCCAGCTCCCAGCGGCTCGTGCAAGCTCTGCGGCACCGGCGTGGACGCGAACAAGTGGTTCGACGGCGACGGCCCTTCGCTCGACAGCCCCTGCATCCTTTTCAAGTACAACCGATACTTCTGCAAGTGACTCGCCACGTTCTCGCGCGTCAGTCCCTCCACGTTCATCAGCTGCATAATCGTCTTCGGCAAAGCGTTCTTGATGCCCAGGTGCGCCACCACGTCCACGAACCGCTTGTGCAGCTGCGGCGTCCACAAGGCGCGGCCGCTTGACAGCCGCCGCGTTCCTCGCCGACGACTCGTCGTTGCAGTTGTCCTCCTGCGAGTTCAGATCGTCGTCGGTCCGCCGGATCTTCCGGGAATCGGACGGATCGTCGATCTCCACCGACAGATTGTTGTTGTTGTCGTCGTCCCTCCCTTCCGCAAACGACTTGATGTGGTGGTTGAACGACGGCGTTTGGAGCTGGCCTCCGCGGAGACCCAACAGAGTTTCTGCGACGCGCGGTTGACCTCGAGCATGGTGCGTTGATTCTCCGGCGTGATGCTGAAGGTTCTTGCTTGCAACGGTTATATTGGTCCAAGGAGGTATACAGGGGTAAAAACGACATTTAAAAAATTATTTAGCAGTGACACTTGCCACTCAGGCGCGTTTACTACAAACGCGATTAAAACAGACGGATTTATTGACGGATGTAACACTTTTAAACCTTAGGTGTCTTATTGCAATTTTTGTAACGGGAGTCTTTTTGCAACAACCCCAAACCACAGGGGTATTTTACGCAACAACATTTTATCACTGCAACATAAAAGACATCACCGCCAAAAGAGAGGAAAAATTACAAAAATAGAAGATTAAATTGCAAAGCTCAAAGCTGAAAGCTTTTCCTTCAAGAATCCTTGGCAATTATTTATGATAAAGGTCATATCTACATGGATTATAGGATGAGACCAATCAGTTATAGCAACAGTACATACACCCACCAAGAGCAACTAACTATATTCCCTTCCAAAAGACATAATAGTGTTTATGAAAACTACTGATGCAAACTCAGAGAAGTTCAACACATTCTTGAATAAAAAAGTCGATTCGAGATTCTCCGAGGCATTCTTCCAGTAGTACTACTATAAGCGACATAATTTAACATGCAACAGCATGTGAATGTCATCAGAGCGCCAAAGAAATTACCTCAACTGCGAAGTTTAAGAAACAAACTAGAATATATACATACACATAAAGATACATGTTCTACTTGAACTTCAACAGAAAGGACAATTTCTGCACGTGAATGCAGAGACCGAGTGCTCCTCTTGATTCAACGGCACTGTGGCAGATAGAGGGGGGATAATGGTGGGGGTGCTAGAATAAGTGTGAAAATTCATCGGTAAATGGTGTAGTTGCATAGATATCCTTCTTTAGTTAACCGCGGATGGGGGTTGAATTTTAGGATCCACCTATCTAGCTTTATGGAGTAGTATAATGTAGTGAGTTGTACTAGTATGAGATTAATTTACTAACAATCTCAATAATATCATGACTTGCATGACAACAACAAACAATCTTACCTTGACGCAGAGGTATTCTTCAAAATGTGAGGTCTTCACAAAGCAAGAGACCATAATCTGTTTAAGCAATACAGGACATGAGAAATATCGATAAAAAACTAATTATAGCTAAATTAAAAAAGGAGCTGCAGCTGACCCTGAGATTACTAAATATGCAGTTGAGATAACAGAAGCGACAATAGGAATTCCCTAACTATCTTGTTGGAAAGTTTTAACATTCTACGAATTTCATATTCTAATCTGTGACCCAAAAGAAGAATTTTCTGACGAGAAATGAGGGATGAAAACATTTTTTCAGAAAAGAATATGAAGGCAAAACACATCCATACATCATTAAAGAAACTTAAACCTCCATCTCCATAGTGTGATCTAGAAACTGTTAAACCGAGTAAGGAGAGCAAATCTTCCAAATTTCCATCATTGTTTAGAATGGCAATAAAGATAAGAATGGAAGAAAAGGCTTACCAGAAGAGCCTGGCTTTCCGAATCAACATTGTCCAGAAATACTCGCCTATGCAACTTTTGCTGCTCCACTTGAGGGTTTTTGGCCAAAACCTTCCGCATATCAGCTACAATATTCTGCTCAAAAAGCAATTATACGTCCAACGGTTGCTAAAATTTTATTGACAAGACAAATAATCAAGATACATCCTCACATTGATCTTATTGACATCCAAATGACTGATAGCAAGGTGAGTCTTGATGCGCCAATGAGTTTTTTGGCTAAGATTCCTCACTACGTTTACCGTGAATTTGTGATTTGGTATGTGAACTGCTTCACGATCATCCCCTCTAATAATTGTTGGTGACCACCAGCCCATATGCTAAAGCAACAGAAACTGTTGATTAGATGACAACTTGAACTCAGGGGACAATCTCTAAGTTATTATGCATACTTCCATTCTTTATATTTCCCTGTTTAAGGCTTAATGAAGGACAATGACTTACCTCAACTGTACCAGAGACTTCATAGCCCTCTATCTTCGTCTGAATCCATTCATTTGCAACAAATGGTCTTGTTGCATGGATCATCAAACTTGAAAGGAAATTTGTGAATATCTGAATGATAAAAGGAAAATTTTGTTTTACTCGCGTCAAGGAAAGGTGGAGGAATGTTATATTTGATTGCCTTTACTCGAAGCCCTAGTCAGGGCAATTGCACGAACGTCTACAGATAAAAGATGGGCTATACCTCACGACCAGCAAGCGTGAGCAATACTGTGCCAAGACCCCCAGCAGTAAGCCACTTCTGGGTAGAGAAACCCAGCAACTCCATGAACAATGAAACAGAAGCAACCCATACTGCAGAATATATAGCTTTTCCCGCAAACTCGAAGCCCGTCTGCAAAAGGAAGAGCCACAATTAAATTCTGATAAGGGGAATTAAGACACGCAAGCAGCTCTGGCGGGGTAAGCTGCACGAAAGAAAACAACTAGAAGGAAAGTATGCTGCAATGCACCTCAACATGACAATTGATAAACGGGTTATAAACGCTCTCAGACAAAGCGCATCAATAAGAGTGACTTTTAACATGCTCGAAAATAAGCATTAGATACAAGCGAACAGAAGACAGCAACATCCTAAGACATGTGATATCATCAAGAGAGTTCAAAACCAAATTCACCAATGCCATGATATTAATACCAGTTCAATACGAGAGGGCATGTATTACCAGACATCTGTTCACTAGCGAGCAGACAACATGAGAAGGGCATGTATTACCAGACATCATTTTAATAGTGAGCAGACGTCAATTTAACCAGTCACCATGCTTCGTACAGATCAGTATTGCAGTTAATGTAGGCCTTCTTATAAACTTCTATAATGACTCTCAGGCTTTCATGTAAAATGCTTCTCCATGAGCATACATTTTTCTCACAAACGCACTGTTTCAAACTGTTATGCATTTAAGCTAGATCGATGACTAAATGCAAAGAATATTGTGCTGAAGTAATGAAGACATACATTTTTTGCATCACTAGTGTCTTTTGTCTCCACAAAGAACTTTTGTGTTTGTTGAATCAAGCTGCCAAATGACCATATTTAAACGTCAAAATGACTAATATTAAACCCAATTCCAATAGAAAAATGATCAAGAAAACAACAGGCTAATCATTTACAGACAAGAAAGGCAGTAAGTCAAGCAGTACACCATAGAGATAAAAAAAGGAAAAGGAGCAACCAAATAGGTATAACAGTAGGAATCACAAGCAGCTTCAGCAATAAAATTTTGGCCCAAAGGAGGGCAGAAATGTATCCTAGACAAGACGGTTCTAACCTCCAAAAAAAAAGCTGCTGTAATTGTTTTTATTAGAATTCAATTTTCGGCCAACTGTTCAACGAGACACTTAAATGCTTAACCGATATTTTACTGAGCTGGACCAAAAACTATATTGACCAGTCAAATGGTAAAAGTTTTGACAGAAATTCAATTACCTTGACAAACAGTAGGCGAAGGCCAGCACTGTAGATAATGATCGTACAAAATTCAAGAGTCTTTGCTTGACAGCTTGGCTTGCTTCTGAAGGTAGAATGACTGGATCTAGTGCGCTGAAACATTTCCATCATTAGTTAGTACTCCCAATGATTTTCCAAGTTCTTTCATCTTAGAATGTCATGTACCAAAAAAATGCACCTGCAGAAAAGTGTTGCACCAGACCATAGGAGCAAAGGTTGTAGATAAGACGTCAAAACATAATGGGAGCTACTCTTTTTCCAAGTACTGTCATTCTTCTGCGTGAAATGTCAAGGAGAACATTAGCCACTTGCAAAATATATACGTGTGAAAGAAACTAACAAAGAGGAACTGTATAAAAAAGGATGCATACATGGAGGAATAGGATCCTACTCATACGCATTAATGGCCCAAGACCCCATGCGGCAAACGCAATAATTCCAACTGCTGGAATTAACCTAAGCACAAGAGGGCTGCCATGAATTGCACCGTATGACCTGCATGATATAAAAGGAATTGTATCAGTATCAATTCTCTACAATGGAAGAAGAGATAAAAAAGTGGAAGGGATTCGTCGCTCCACTAGAACTCAGACAAGTGTCTGTACATCCCCCCAGCATGCTGATACTTTTCAACTATATAAAAGCCATTTGCATAGATGGAAACAAGCAAGCATCATAAATTACGATAGCATCTCATATGTGAAGCACTATCAGAGTTGCCAACCATTCTTCGTAAATGCTGATGGGGAACTCTTTGTCACACTGAGCAGCTAAGAGCCAAATAACTACATGATTGTTCGTAATGAATGTTATGAATGACTTTCACTAAAGCGGCATTAAAGATACAAGAACAACAGTTAAATAAAGGAGTCAAAACCAAATTCTCATGACTCTTCTATGAAACTCTGCATAGTTCCATGCGGGTGTGCCAGTTTATCTGTGTATACTTTGGGTGTGTACTCTTCAGTGTAGATGGGTCCATCCCCACGTTCTGTGACCTCTATATTGACATCTCTCTAATAACAGAAAAAGTAACACATCCAAGTCCTATCACTCTGCCTAGGTAGTATCTAATGTAATGACAAGAACGACTCAATAGTAAGCCTAAAACACTTACCGAGTGCATAGCTAGTAAAAAAAGATGCACATATTCAAACTCTAGTATTAGTGATACTGATAATAGGAGGCTTGCAAACTCATACGACGATTAGCAAGGGGCACAAATAAATGTACAGGCAGAAACACCTTAGAATGCAAATGCTAGTTGAATGAGAAATTCCAAATCTCAAGATATGATCTACACCTGGTCAACACTGTAGCTGCTGTTTTTAAAACAGGAATCTCATTTCCTCCGCTTGGTGTAAGAAGGGACCGGCACAAGAAAACTTTACATCTAGTTGGTACAGGCCTTAGTGGTCCGCATGAACTGTTCAGAAGATGGATACTCCAAGCATCCTGACGCTGAAGATGCAATAAACAAAAATCCGGTTTGTTACATTCAATTTGTCACCAATTTGAACGCTGAAGCAGGAATAAATTAAGAAATATTGGAGACACAAGTGTGACCAAGTTCTGATGTCATTGAAGAGACACTTGAGTGCACAACCTGTAAAATATATTTACTAAAAGGGACAGGTTCACAAGACTTAAGCCAAACCAAAGCATACCAGAGCATGTGATGAAAGTGTGATGCTGAGCAAATGTAAATGGCCCTTCTCTATGATCCCCTAAGAGATGGAAAGTCAAGATAAAGGGAGGAAGAAGAAGATGGTTATAATATTAAATTTTCAAATCCAGAGAAACGTGGAAGATACAGGAAAAGAGCATTAGACTTAAAGAGGCAAACCATGTACCTTTGATTGGCTGTTGTATCCATAATTACAAAAAATTCCCAACTCACGGGATAATGGCAAAGAACCAGCATTGACCATAATTAAAAAATGATGGAGGTCTCGCTAGGGGCACAACATCAATAAGTAGTCTACGCTTGAATGCTTTACTGCAAATAAGGAAAAAAGAGGATAATGAACCATCATCTAGCATAGCTCCATTCAAGAACATGTTGGTGTTCGGAATGAGAATAATAACCAAGAAAAAATAAGAACCAGAGAGTCTGTCAACGCTGCAAGAATCTCCCATGAACCCTCTAAGCTAAGATAGTTTATCATTAAGACAACCAAACCATAATCCTACTAATCTAAAATTCAGCGCATTGTTCGTGAATATTCGGCAAATCAGCCATTATTACGTGTTATGCATTATGAAACAACTGGACTCATAAAAGGAAACAATTTTGTGACTAAAATGAACAACAATGAGAAACTTGAGAGCATGCATGTCATTTGGCCTTGCTGAGCTAAAAGGATAGGTTGAGCCGTTGAGGCTTTACATTTGTCTTAATATGAGCATTGTTAAGCCAATCAAACTTCAGAAGCAGTGGAAAGGCCAGAGTTTTATTCTAAGGTGGGTAACATAAAATAGTCATCATCTGACAAATTTTGCCTCACTTATTTTACTAAATAGGATAACTTCGCTTCTCAAAATTTCTCATGCATGGTGGGCAACCTTCATCTCTTTGAACTTAGCATAATGTGGGCAAAATGAACAATATTCTATTTTACAGTTTTTTAGTGGTAAGAGGGTCATAGCTTTTCAAATCCTATGGTGGGCAATTGCCCTCCGTATGGCATAGGTGGCCTTGCCACTCTTCCAGAAGAACCAGCTTAGCATATCCTAGCCCTATAGTAAACGTACAGTCTCTAGTGCTCCACTATTTACGCTTCTATATACCGTATAAAGTCAACTAATATTTGTGTAACATGCTTTCTTTTGTGTTGCATTCTTAGGTGATGACGCGTGACAACAAAAAACTACCTTTGTCAGTTTCTAACTTCCACTTTCACGAAATGCATCGCATACGCTACATTAATACCATATGCCTGTTATAGTATAAGACATAATCTTGCACGCTGGGAAAAATGTAGATATAGTTAACTAGCCAAGTATTTACAACTTTGACAAACTACAGAGCATTAAGTTCTGAAAGTTTCGCATTGTCGCCAACAAAACCGATAATGGAGCGCGGATCATGTAAAATTAGGTAAAAAATTGACTCTCAAAATACATCAGTGGCACTCTAAACATAACTAGCTAATCCCGTAGGTGAGAAACTAACGAAAAAATGCAATTCCTTCGCAATCTACTTTGTACCGTCAGTTCAGGGAAATTGGGCCAAAACTTCCATTTTCTTCGATTTTTCAACACTTTTTAGGCATCCAAACAAGGCATTATCCTTTCTGCTGAAAAAGCTAAATCCAGAATTCAACTAAAACCCTAGGTTTCAAGTGCAAAACATGAAATCCAGCATATACAAATCCAAAAATACTAAGCGCGAAAAATCGAGAGGAAAAAAAAGGCAAAAACGTAGAAGAAATTGGGCTAGTAATTACCTCTGTAGAATGGAAATGGCGAACAATCGTCCAATTATGTCTGCGTTGAAACTGAATTTCGATGGAATAGAGGGAGGGGGGAAGGAGAGAGAGAAAAGAGAATGTAGGGGGTCGATGCTAATGTGCGCCTCGAGGTGCTGGTCCCCCAATGTGCTTCTGGTCAAATCAGGGAGCTCCTTTTTGGATAGTCTTGACAAGTCATTTACGTGGCGGATTGGTGAAGGGGGGGCTTCTAACGTGCGCCGTATGTCCAGTTCGCCGAGTCGCCGAGCAAGACTTATCTAATCAACAGTATTTGGCGGAAATCTAATCTAATCAAAAGTATTTATATATAATCTAAAAATAGTCATGTTATTTTCTACTATTTTAAACATATATTTTTCACTTTTTTGTGATCTTTAATAATACAAATCTTAACACATAGGTTTTTGTTATTATTATTATTAAAGGACCTCAAAGACATGAATTATTGCTACAAATGCTACTACTGTTATTATTGTTATTTTTTATGACAGCCTATTTCTATTATTTTATATGGTATTTTACTTTTTTATTTGTTACTAAATGGTTAGTAATTATTTTATCAAATTTATTTTTAAGAATAAAAAATGGTTAAAAACTCATATGAAAGTGTAAAAATCAATTTTATCTTCTTATTATTATTGACGAGCTGTCGTACGTACGCGATACGTGTACGACTCATACATTGTATAACTCCTGAAATAATTTTTTACAGGATATTTGATGTAAGTCAGGAAAAAAAATAATATTACATCATAAAAACAATGAGAGTTAATTTACATATACAATTCAGCTAAATACTTTCAAATAAGTAACAACAGGCAACACATATAAATATGCAATGCTCACTTGCAATTGTTTTTTTCTGAAACTTCAGCAATAGCCGTGCAAAATATGCTATAAACACAAAAACATTACTACTTCGGCCCCGTTTGACACTCTTTTTTTCCCTCTTTTTTTTCAGTTTTAAAAACTGAAAAAAAAGAGCGTTTGGTAACCATTTTTTTTTCAATTTAAAAAATCAGTTTTTAAACTGCAGAGTAAAAAAAAAACTCCAAAAACTGGTTTTTTTTTTCACTTTTGGTTTTTTTTTTTGACCACCACCACCACCCTCCCACCGCCGGCAGCCACCTCAGGCGACCACCGCCGGAGACTGCCGGCCGCCGGCAGCCACCTCCGGCCGCCGGCGACCACCGCCGGAGACTGCCGGCAGCCACCTCCGGCCGCCGGCGACCACCGGCCGCCGGCAGCCACCGCCGGAGACTGCCGGCAGCCACCTCCGGCCGCCGGCGACCACCGCCGGAGACTGCCGGCAGCCACCTCCGGCCGCCGGCGACCACCGCCGGAGACTGCCGGCAGCCACCTCCGGCCGCCGGTGACGCCGGCAGCCACCTCCGGCCGTCGGCACCACCACCACCACCACCGTCGACCACCGCTACGCCCCACCACCGCCACCGCAAACCACAAAAAAAAAGTCAAAATAAAAAGGGTTACCAAACACCAAAAAAAAAAACCTCAAAAAAAAAAGGGGTTATCAAACACCCACTTGTTTTTATAAAAAAAAAAAATTAAGCTGCTCTTTAAAAACTGAAAACAAAAAAAAAAAAATTTGTCAAACGAAGCCTTCGTTCACCCATAAACTTTATATTTGGCATAATCTTTTCATTGTAGGCAGATATAGATAAATTTTTTTATTTCTTACCTTGTCAAAGAACGCCATATCATTTGATTTTCAGCAACGCGTACGCAGTTAAAAATAGACATGTAAATCAAATTGATAAAATAATAAAGAATATATATACATATAAAGTTAAAAACATATATATTTTATGATCTTATCAGTGAAATTTATATATATATTCTTTAACTGCACACACATCGCGTGTGCCAACTTATGTCTAATATTTTTCTTTTAACGACCAAGTACTTGTGTAACCTTACAAATGATTGCATAAATTTTGTAATATCTAGGGGGAGGAAGTGGGGGGGGGGGGGGGGAATAATTGTTCCTTCCTTCCCTCTCAATCCATATGTTCACGTTAAAATCATAATCTTTTTGTACGCATTTTTATTACTTTATCAATAAAACTTATATATATATTTTCTTTAATTGCAGATGCTTGGTGTGCGCTGACTACGCCTAATATATATTTTTTTAACATCGACCAAGTATTTGTGCAACCTTACAAAATATATCATAAATTTGGTAATATTGTAGAAAAGAATATAACACCCCAACTATACGAAACGTGATGTTGTGCATTATTATGTTTGTACCAAAAGCATTAATAAATGGATGCATTAATAATTATATTTCAATGTAAAGTATGACCGGCATTTTATAACAAATTTGTAAATTACCCTAGAATTACCCGGCACCCAACCACCCATAGCCACAACGACCAATCATTCCCCACTTCCCCCAGCCACGGCCACCTATCACTCATCATTTTCGCCAATCACCGCCCATTTTCATTCATCACCACCCACTAATCACTCGCCAGTACCACCAATCTGTCATCATAACCACAAACCAACACCACTGCCATTTTCACTCATCACCACCCATTTTTATCTTTCCATCATTTTTCACCACCCACCAATTGTGGAGGCTGTACTAGTTATGTTCGTGAGGAGGTGATGGACAATAGTGCTGGGTTGTCGTGACGGTGGTGGTGGTGATTTTATGGTCGGAAGTTGCTAGGCAAAGGGTAGTGGTTATAGCTATCGGATATTGTGGCCAACAATGGTAGATGGTCATGGGTAAAAATGGCATTGGCGTTGGTTTTGATTCACCGATCGCACACCCCTAGGGCCTCGTCAGTCACACACCCACGACCACCAATTGGCCACCCATGACACAGCCTCCAACGATCTTCCTAGGAATCGCCTACCCACCACCACCGATTTGTCGATGTCGCTCAAGTCTCGCCACCAGTGTCCATTCACCGCCATGATGCTGACCTCTCTTCCATGGTGAGTTAAGCCAGAAAAATACAGAGGCATGAAAATGCAAAGCAAACTGTGGATTAAGGAGAACACAGAGAAATAAAATTGGTAGCATAAAGTGTAACAAAAAAATACAGGAGTATTTGAGGTAAGCTTATCATTTGGAGAGCTAAGATTCTAAGAAGAGTTTAGGGTGGTCTGTGACAGATTCGAATCTACAATGGAAATAGAGATGGAGGAATGGAGAATAGGAGGAAGACAGGTTGATAGGTACTTACGCGAGTTACATGAGTTACAGGGAGAGGTGACTCTCCCTAGTAACTGAAGGTTTGTGGAGATCGGACACAGTCGTTTGTCATTTTTTGGTACTAGGATTGTCTATACTCCTCATAAGAGGATGAGCAATTTAGGAAAAGTCCATGTCGTGGACGTGCGTCAGTACCATAATAACCTTCGGTGTAACATAAAAAAAGTGTTGCACCAAAAATTCTGTTATCTTTATAAGTAGTATAGATACACTGATTTTATTATTACAAATTCATTGAAATCGTTGATTTCTATCTCTAAAAATAACTTAATAATATATACTTAAGTAATTTATTAAGTAACCTAAAAGCTATTTATCTCTATTCAGCCCCACTACTCGCCTCCATCCCTCTTCTCTTTATGTCCATTCATAACTACCCACATGACTCATAGTCTCGTCATTCTCTCCAAAAATCTCTTTTATGCAAAATAATTTCTCAAATTTTCATGTTGATCTCTTTATCTCGTTTTATGTACACACATCAATTGTGCCTAAAAAACTAGTTATAACTCAGAATAAACAATTGTTCTTTATAATTTTAGTTCCACTTGGTACAATCGGTAGATAAAACTAACTAATTTCTAGATAATATATCATTGTTGTCCTTGAATTTTTAGTAATTACAAGAAAAGACCACGTCATGGCATAAGTGTACATATCAACTTTTTTAAGAAAAAGACCAAATAGTCCCCTCTCTCCTCAATGCCCTTTTCCTCTCATTTTCTCTCGGTTGATCCTAAAAAGACTATTGTCCCTCTTCTACGCTACTTATAAGAAGAATAAACCTTTATGTGTAACATCACTGTTGGTGGCACATAAGTTAACTACCTAATTCAATTTATGATACTTGGCATCCTCAATTCACTACAAGAAAAAAGGCTTTTAGCGATGGGAAAATCCGTCACTAAAAGCTTAAAATCCTTCGCTAAATGTTTTAGCGACGGATTTACCGTCGCTAAAAGTCCCTCGTATAAAAGTCCGTCACTAATAGTTTGGTGACGGAATTTTCAAATCAATCGTGTAATATTTAAGTTTTTGCGACGGATTTATTTATTAATTAGCGACGGAATATCCGTCTCTAATTATATTTTAAGTATTTTAATTTAATTTTTTTATTAAATTAGCGACGGAATATTTTGTCGCGAAATGTCTTATTTAGCGACGGAATATTCCGTAGCTAAAACGGATAGTAATAAAAAAACTTTTAGCGACGGATATAATCCGTCGCCAAAAGTCAAATTTTTTAAAAATATTTTTTTTTATTTTTCTAATGCCCAAGCCTGTAATAAAAAAATCAATCCTCAACAACAACGCGCAATAATCAATACACAAAGAAATATGTAAAATTAATCAAAAAAAAGACTCATTATGTACAAGCTGGGAACCGGATACAGCTGGTTAGGGGAGGGGAGAAGAGTACAAGCCGGGCGCGGGGGCCGGGGGAAGCTGGGACCGGGCACGAAAGAGGCTCATCAGGGGTTGCCGAGTCCCGAATTTGGATCCTGTTGATTCGGGGCCGGCTCGGCATGTCCAGCTGTGGTACCCTGCTGATCCTGCTCCCTGATCATCCTCAACAACACCGTAGAATGCGCGCGATCTCCTCGTTGTCCAACGGATGCCGAGGAGCCGGTGTCTGTGGAGGGGCAGTGGGGGGTGAGGACGCTCATATCACGGCACGAGCAGTCCGACTAGGCAGGCCGCGTATGCGGCCTTTCGGCCAATTGATGACCTTCGGCGTATCCAGCCATCGCTTCAACGCCCCAGTACTCGCACCCGTACTAGTGGACGCTAATGGTTGTCCGGACTGCTCCTCGGACCCCCTAAGCTGTTTATACGAGGCCTGCAAAAAATAGTGATATAAAGATATGTTAGGGCATTAATTAACGCAACAGACATTGAGGATAGAAAGACAAAAAATTAACAACTTAAACAAATTGACTCATATCGATCTGCAGGGCAATATCTGAAATATAGTCGCCCGCTCGGTGCGCCTTGTCCTTCTTCCGCACGTGCGTCTGATTATACGTCAGAGCTACGATCTCATCGTCCTCCAGATCTGGGTGCTCGACCGCATTATACGTCAGAGCTACGACCCCCTCGTCCTCCAGATCTGGGTGCTCGACCACATTATACGTCAGAGCTACGACCCCCTCGTCCTTGTCCTTTTTCGGTGTCGGTGTCGATCGGACGAGGTGTCCATGACCTACCGACACCTCATCGACACATCTGGACACGTGTCGAACATCTTCGGACACGTGTCTGACACCTCATATAGGGTGTTCGAAGACATTAATTTATTTTTTAATTGCCGGACACCCATTGAAGAGATGTCGGACACCCCGGACACCCATTGAAGAGGTGTCCACAAGTATAAAGCTAAAATATGTTGTTTCGGTGTCAGCGTCGATCGGACGCGGTGTCCGTGTCTGTGCTACCTAATGGGGATCTCAATCAAATTGGGTCCCATCCTCCGTCAACAATCTCAATTCTCAATTCTCAAATGCCCAATGCAATAAAAATTAATAAAAATCACACATTCAATTCAATTAGGTCCCATCCTCCGTCAATAATCTCAATTCTCAATTCTCAAATGCTCAATGCAATAAAAATCACACATTCAATCAAATTGGGTCTCATCCTCCATCAACAATCTCAATATCTCAAATGCTCAATGCACAATTAACAACCTAAAATCATCAATTAATAATCTCATTTACTTTAAATGCACAGCTAATAACCTAAAATCATCAATTAACAACCTAAAATCATCTATCGATTGGATTAGGGCATTCAATTTAGAGTTCAATTAGGGAATCAAATAGTTTAATTTAGGGTTCGGTTCAATTAGGGGTTCAAGTAGTTTAATTAGGGTTCAATTATAGTTCAATTTAGTGGTCGGTTGAATTGGGGCATTCAATTAGGGGGTTCAATAAGTTTAATTTAGGGTTCGGTTGGATTAGGGCATTCAATTTAAGGTTCAATTAGTTTAATTTAGGGTTCAATTCGATTAAGGCATTCAATTTAGGGTTTAATTAGGATTCAATTACTTCAATTTAGGGTTCAATTAGGGGATTCTATTAGTTCAATTTAGGGTTCGGTTGAATTGGGGCATTCAATTTAGGGTTCAATTAGTTCAATTTAGGGTTCGATTGGATTAGGGCATTCAATTTAGGGTTCAATTAGGATTTCAATTTAGGGTTCGACCCCGGATTAGGGCATTCAATTTAGGGTTCAATTAGGGGTTCGATTGGATTATGGCATTCAATTTAGGGTTCGGTTGGATTAGGGCATTCAAGTTATGATTCAATTAGGGGTTCAATTAGTTTAATTTAGGATTCGATTAGGGCATTCAATTTAGGATTTAATTAGGGTTCAATTACTTCAATTTAGGGTTCAATTAGGCCAAATGCTTCATAATCAACAAATTCAGAAGATAAAATAATGGCCAAACGTCCAAATTAACAATAACATAAGATTATACATGGCAGAGAAGACAAATTTGAATATGGCCAAATGCTTGATAATCAGCGTTGATGGTGCGTTGGCAGTGGTGGGTTTCGTCGTGCGGCGCAAGTGGAGGGCTTTGTGGCACGGCGGTAGTGGAAGGCTTGGTGGCGCGACGTCGGGTAGGGGACGGGGGTGTCGCCGGAGGTGGGTCGCCGTAGAGAGGGGTGAGAGAAGAATTTCGGAGAGAAACAAACCCGATGTGAGTTTATATAGAGGATCTTTAGCAATGGAATAATACCGTTGCTAAAAATCCGTCGGTGAAGGTCTGACTTTTACCGACGGAATTTTTAGCGACGGTTTTATTCCGTCGTTTAAATAATTTAAAAAACCTTCTAAAAATACTAATTTTTCTAAAAAACTTTTGGCGACGATAACCCGTCGCTAAAAGTCCGCCGTTAAAAGTCCGTCTGCAAATACTTTTACCGACGGTGACTTCCGTCGGTAATAGTATTAAATGACGGATTTTTAACGACGGGATATTCCGTCGCTTAAAGGCCTTTTTAGCGACGGAATACCTTCCGTCGCTAAAAATCCGTAGCAAAATACATATTTTCTTGTGGTGATTTCTTTTTAAAAGTTACTCAAAATAATAAAGTCAAGTAGTAAATAGTTACACATAAGCACATGTTCGATTTTCACAATAAAATAATATAGTTAAGATACTTTATAAAAGCCAAACTTGATACTATAAAACTATTATATTGCTAATTTCATTTTTACACACGTATTGTGTGTGCCACGATAACTAATATTTTTAGTGTTTCCATAACCACCACCATAACACCTATGTGATCTCACCACGAGGAGACCAATGAAACTTAAGCATCGTCTCACCACCACCATATTCTCCACCACCTAACCACCACAACACCGTCGTCCACCCCTATCATCACCCAATCCATCAATATCTCTGTCACCATCAACACCAAACCGAGCATTTTCGCATGTAGATCAAGGTCAATTGCAAGTATTAAAAATGATGAATGAATACATATGGTTTTGCGAGATTTGGGTGGTTAATTTGCAGAAGTAAAGAGGTGAGGTGATGGTGATATCAACTGTGCGTTAGCAGCAGCGAGGCACATGGTGGTTTTGCGGTGGCGGCAACGGTTGTGACTATATTATTTAAGTTCTTAAGTGCGGGTGATGGGTGGGCTGTATTGAGAGAAGATGGGTTCTTTCAGCGTTTGTGTGTGTGTGTGCGCGCGCGCTCCTTTGTTTTGGTTGAAGGTGAAAAAAAGCATATAGTGATTAAAGAAGGTTGATAGTGTATTTTTGGGGTACACTTATTTAAGATTGTGGCTGCATATTCATAATGAAAACGATGCCAGCGTGAAGCGAATTTGGATAATTGGTTGCGGTACTATATGTGTGCATGTATTTGTGTGTCTAAGTATGCTTGTTGTTGAGTGAGCCAAATATAAGTAAAACAGATAGTGTCACGTATTAAAAAGTTAAGGGCAATATTAACATTTTTAAAGTAGTAAGTTGCCATGTCAACCAAAACACATAGATAGCGTCAAAGAATCGTGACGTTGGAAAATTTTGATACATTTTTTTTTATTTAAGATAAGAGTGCATTTTTCTGTCAAAACTGAGTTCTTGGTTATATCTTCCTGACAAAAGTGATATGTCTCTAAAAGATAACATTTTCTTTCTGATGCAACTTTGAATGACATATAATTCATGTTATATCATCATCTAATTGAAAACAAGCAATGTGACACTCGGACGTATCTCATTTTCCTAAATCCAGAGGACGTGATTAACAACAACACATCGATTATGGCAAGTCAATCATGACCTCGACCAAAGATTCTGGCGTCGACAAATCGAACATGCTGTCTAAATTCACCAAGAATGATTTCAACCTCGAGCCAACAAGGACCATGGCCTCCAGTTTGCGGCTCGGAGCATCCAAGTCGACAACAAGATCGTCAAGGACCAGAATTGATCAGAACGACGAAAACCACAATGACTTGACGGGAACCATGATGAGTCAGCGAGAATGACAGCCATGGTGAGCAACAGAAGGATGACGATCGGCGTCCCATGGATCTTATTGGATCTTGACGATGATTTATCGGCATCAACTGCCAATCTCAAGCATGTCCTCTCTATTTGCACTTGTGGTCTGGCCCCTATTGAATTTCGTCGCCACTGACTAGGGGCGAGCACCAAACCGTTCAAACAGACCAAACCTAACCAATTTAATCTGAACCGTCCAAAGACCTTAATGACTTGGTTTCACATTTCTCAAACCAAGGTTGGTTCGGTTTGGTTCACGGTTCATATTTTTTAAACCGATTACAAACTGAACTGAACTGACATATGATATGTTACTTTACTTTTAGTAACATTCATTGACAATTTCACATATATGGTAGTAAGCAAATCCATATATACAATTCTTGAAAGTTAAAAGAAAAAAAATAATGAGAACACTTATAACACAAAAAATTCGCGATCAATAACTATTCTATATTTACTCAGACATTAAGGAGCACTTATATATCGAATGTAACAAGAATATATGCAATTTAGAGAACATATAACTTCAATTTTTAATCATTGTTAAATTCAATAATAGTTTGTAAAGGAACAACGTCTTTAAATTGACGCAAATCGATTCAAACCGACTAAAACGAACCGTTTAAACCATCCAAACTTATGGTGTTTGATTTGATTCGATTCACAATTTTTTAAACCGATGGGTAACGGTTTGGTTTGCGATTTTATCTCCAAAACGAACTAAACCAAACCTTACTCACCCCTACCACAGACCGGTCATTGCTCAACCGAAAAAAGGGGAGAGTTGCCGCGATTTCAAATTAAGTGGAGATGACGATGATCTTGATCAGAATATTCAATTAGCAAATTACAAGATTTTAATTAGACGGTAATAACATATCAGTTATGAAGATACTAGAGTTACACTTAAAAAAAAATACATATCTTTTCGAGGGGAAAAAAAAAAAAAACTTCCACCATCGAACCGAGGTGGTGTAGAGTCGTGCGTCTAAATGGCCTTGCCGAGTGGCGGGGGGAAATTAATTGATAGCGCAGAATGAACACGTGTTTCGCAAAATGCCAATTTTGGTCTTTGACTTTTGTCGGGCTTTGGATCCCAATGGAAGCCGAGTACGCAACCCGAAAACAACAAACTCACGGGGGCCCATGTTGTGGTTTGAAAGCAGCCGTAACGTCCACACTTTTTCCTTGCATCCCTTATTAATTATTATATATATATATATATATATGACGACAATAATGATGATTGGGCTAAAACGGATAGCCCGACCAAGTCACTAAAAAGGTTTGACCTCTTTACACTTAAAAAAAACTTCAAATACTCAAACCGCTTGTTTGATTTGAATGGTTAACTTCCTAAGTGGGGCAATTAAAAGTTAGCCGCTTTAGATTATATATATATTTAAAGTTATTCTTCTTTGTGAATGACGGGTTGCAGTAGGGCCGGGATTACGATCACCCTCCACATCTGTCACTACTTTTTTTTTTTGGTATTACTAATGCTATATTTGGTTCAAGCTTATATGTTAAAAAGTTTGAGATTCTCTGTATAAATTCAGGGATTTGAACTCTTTTATTTTACTTTTATTTTTAAAGGTTGAAATTGTGTTATCAACAAATTTCACTAAATTTATGAACTATTGTGACACATGCGATGCGTGTGCGAAAATAAAATTAACAGTATCATATTTTTATAATATCAAGTTTGACTTTTAGAATACATTTTGATTATATTTTTAATTAATCTTTAATTGTCAAGACCAAAAATGTCCTTGGGTAGTTATTATTTTATAAAAATCATTTTGTGTCACCTATTATAAATTTTCTTAGGATGCCAAGTGTTATTATTTTAGATAGGTAGTTACGTAACACAAAAAAATGTATTACACAAAAAACAAAAAAAATGTATTTTCTTTATATATAGTATTGATAGATATAGATATAGATATAGATTTAGAGTTTGAGAGAGTTTCAGTTTGGAGTGAATTTATCAATTTCCTATGTACTTATTGTTTAGTTCCAATTTACCGAAAAATTATAATTGTTCTTTTTTGTTTCATATAGACGAATTGAAATTTTGACTAATTCTTTGTCTCACTACTCAATCTTAAATATACATTTTCATATACGTCTACAATTGTCATGTATGTGTAACTCATGGTATACTCATGAGTGTTATCTGAAAATAGCATTTGCGGAAATTATTTCTAAACTATGGTGCATGGTCTACAAAAATAAAAAAAAATCAGTAAAACTAGAACCTAGCCGTGTATGCCAATTATATAACCTCAAATGTAGATGTGATCGTAGCCCTAATGCATATAAGTATCTTTGTTCTTCCAGTGATACTGAAGATTAGAAATGCTTCAAACTTGTTTGATGTCGTTTGGTGCACTAAATATGATGATACTATATGAATTTTATTATACTAGTTACTAAAAGTTTCAATATAATTTTTGACTCTCCTCAATGTGACATCCTAGATTCGCCCTAGGAAGGAAGACTATTGCTTTATATGCATTCGAAGTGGTAATAAGTTCCCAACTGAAGGGAACACTGTGCTATCAACCTCAGCAGCTTGTCGCATTGAAGCGCTGTCACGTGAAACACTAGCCCGTGAATCATACGAAGAGGAAGGAAGTGGCGTTAAGGGAGGATGTTAAAGATGTTAACTCAAATTATTTTTTGCGTCTACCCTTATGTTGATCGGTCTTCCGAAATAAAGAATTCTGTCAGAATAAGTATGGATTTAATTTTTCACACTTTAAATGGTTTATTTAGATGTTGAGTGTACATTATACGGAACACGTGTGGAGTATAAGCTAGTGTGGGATTCTAAGGTAGTTACCATGAATTCCATGTACATTAATAGCAAATAAATGTTCTTAAGACAGTTGGGAAAACAAGTTACCCACAACAAAATCACATACTATAGGTGGACTCAGTCAACATATTACAAATTTTTTTCTTGAGAATGGAAGGCATACATGTAAATGAAAATAAAAAAGCAGGGATATTAATGGAGATTTTATTTCGAAGGGTAAGGAAACAGAGGGAATCGAAGGTTGCAACATACTTGGGGATAGGATAGCCTTGTGCCAATCCCATTTTCCTGGGATGGGATTTACTTTCTCCTTGTTCAAAGATGAAAACAAATTGAGAAACTCTTGTCGAATCCTGTCTTCAAATTATTGAGAGCGTGTATTTATCTCTTGGATAGCGCTTTAAGAATTTAGAACATCAAAGTTTTTCAATGGTTAGACTTTTGGAACGCAAATCTAATTTTATATTTATATATATATATATATATATATATATATATATATATATATATATATATATATATATATATATATATATATATATATATATATATATATATATGAAAGTCAAAGCTGAGAGAATGTTGTCACGTCACCGCTTAAGTGGACATTCTCTCTTTTCGCCATGTGGATTTGATTTATTATTATATAAATTAATTTTAATTACTTACCATTATCACTTTTTATTTTTGAATTCAATTATCTCTCTCCAATTAGTTAAAATTTTTCTTATCAGTTTAAATTTAAATTTCAAAAGTAAATTGTTATTATTGCACCTTAATCAAGTTTCTAGAATTATTATTATCTCATTAATCTAATTAATATCTTATTCCACAATTAGTCCCAAAATATTTACCCAAAATCAAGTTCTCTCCACTTGCCACGTGTCATATAAGAAATGTTAATTATTTGACACAAATATTCTCTTTCCTTTTCAGTACACAATATTTTGTGTACGGTTGGAACATCTAATCTAGGCTATTATTGTTTATTCTCGTTTAAAATTAATTCCTATATTATCTCTTTAATCAGGGTAATTTCATATCCTAACTGAAAATCAATATTCAAATCTCCCGTTATCTCTCTTATATTTGCTCCTAGAGTAGTTCTTTTGCATACAATTTTTAATCTTAATTTTCTGTGGCACTTCTTAAAATTCATTTCCTTATGCAATGCACGGGTTAAAAAACTAGTATAAATTATTTTGGGCGGGCATGTAATCAACACATTAGGTTGGGAATGATAAAATTTGAGCTTACTTTTGGGTGGCTTAATACCGTCTATTCAAGCTCTCTTATTTAAGGACTAAATATACTCTAGATCCCTAAAAGTATCCTAAAATCTCATTTGAGGGTCTAAAAGTTTATTTTATTTTTACACAAAAGAATCTGTAATTTCGATTTTGTAATAAGTAAGGATTTCCGTCCAAATTCTTAACGTTCTAGGCAAAACTGTCAGGGACAAATCGTCCGGATAAGTTTTTTTTTTCTCTTCTCTTTTTCTCTAATTTTTTTCTCTTCTTCTTCTTCAATTTTAATTTTCACCTCTTTTCTTCTCACCTAGCCCGCCTTCTACCCAAGCCCCACTAATGATCTAGCCAATACACAGAAATACCAAATTGGCATCACCATTGCGAATCACCACCATGTCGCGATGTCACTGCGGTCAACCAACAATCACCGTCTGTGTCGTCTCACCTCATCATGTCACCGTCGGCATCGTCTCATCATGTCACCGTCGGCATCGTCTCATCACATCACCGTCGGCACCAATATTGCCACCATCGTCAATACCACAACCGCTGTGGTGCACCAACATAGTCGCCATCAACAATCAATGCAACATCTTCGGGGTAAACCCATCATCGACTCCACCAAGACCACACCACCGCCACAATCAGCATCAACCACCGCTGGACCAACCACTAGTCATGCACGACCAGTCGCGGCTCGTCGCCGACAACTGGCGCATCTGTTTCATTTTTCTTTTTTCATCTACTTCTAATTGGATCTACAATCTTTTTCCGTTCAAAGCTTTGGTTAATTACATCTTTCTTTGATCCTGTTTAATTGGGTGTTTAGTTTAGGATCGTTGTGGTGGTATAGGATAGTGGATTCAATTAATAATATGTGATGGTGGCATTATGGAGAGAGACAAGGAGGGAAGAGGGAGGGAGGGATGTTATGGTGGTGACATGGTATTAATGGTGGTCGCGGAGTCGGTGATGGCTTTGGACTTGATAACCATGGCACATGTATAACATGCACACGCACAAGCGTGCACACACACACACACACATACAGAGACCCAACTGTTTTGGCTAGATTGTAAGGAATTTGGACGAAGTTCACTTATTGCGAATTTGAAATTATAGATCATTTTATGTAAAAAAAAAAATACATTTTTCGACCTTCAAGTGAAATTTTGAGATACTAAAATGTATTTAACATCTAATTTACTTTAAAATGTAAGCCATGACTCAACTTTTAGAATCATAAAATGTAAATTAAATTCATTTAGATCAAAGCTTTTGTGAGACTCATTATTCCCGTGAACGAGGCAGGGCCAACCATCACATCGTTTCCCAGTCTAGAACGAATGAGGGCTGTGGCATCAAATGTTGCGCTGGGAAATAAAATTGCATGATGGGTGAGGGCATCATAATTTTATGATGTAAGGGTATAAAACAAAGCTGCATTCACCATCCAACTCTATGGATCAAGTTTGGGATGAATACCATCACCTGCGGAGTAGTTTATGTCAAACTCTATCAAATTAAACTTGAGATATCGGAGAAAACTTCAATAGCTTTCTACAACTGGTTTTTCTATGCTAGACCGAAGATACTACAATATGTTATTCTGTATCTAGTCTCGGGAAATGCTCATATATAATTCTAAGCCTATCGCATCTCCGTCTCTTTCACCATATAAGTTATGCTCTTGCCGTAACAATTCAAATCAAGATATTTTTTGGATTTTCGCGTCCTTTGAGTTTATATTTGCAATGCATAATTGTCTTTTCTCGTCCATTGAGTTTAAATTTGCAATGCAGCTCATGGCACGATGTGACAATAAAATTGAAATGATGGACTCTGTTTAGAGGTAAAGGCCGACCAATTGGTTCTCCCAATGCTTGGTTGCAATTATGCATTCCACCAACAATTTGCAAGTAAGCGGCTGATAAGAAGGTTTAGATTGGATCATCGTCAAGAAGGAGAATAGTTACACAATGAAGTTTATAGAGGCGGATGATTAGCATGTAAATGTTGTTACATGATACTTTACCCTACCATGCACTTTTCATGCTCTTTGACAAGGAAAAGGAATTGTATTTACTTCAACAAGGAAAACGAATTGTATTTAGGACTTGAGAGCGGTGTTTAGGACATATGTTCTTTTTATACCTTTTAGTTAGCTTTGCGATATGAACTCCTTCAATCAGCATCTCATGGCATAAGGGATGCATGTTAAACATCAATGAAACTAAGGGACATGAAGATTTAGGTATGAAAATTTACATTCTTATCTTTTGCAATAATACATAAAACATATGCAAATCGTACATTAAATCCTCTTGTTTGACTGTCCCAGATGCCCCAAGCACCTATGATAAGGTTATATCACACTTTTTCAGTATTTTTTCCAACAAATTAATGATAAGAACTTTGTATCTTAGGTAGGCACCTACTGTCTTAATACTGCAGACACTAGGACCTTAGGTCTGCATAACCAAAACCTGGTTGCTCTGGGCTTGGATGAGCATTCTTCATGGAAGGCATCTCATCTGTAAGGGATTGTGAAACTTTACTCGCAATGGTGAAGACACTAAGGGTCTATTTGAAAACGTTTTAGTTTTCAGTTTTTCTCCAGTTTTTTAAACCGAAGGAAAAAATGCGTTTGACATAAAGTTTTCATTTTTTTCCTCCAGTTTTTATAATCAATTTTTAAAACAGGGATGTTTTTTAAAACTCCTATTTAGGAGTTTTGAGTTTTTCAATTTTAGTTTTTATTTTGAGACTACCACCATCCTCCCACCGCCACAGCCACCACCTGCCGCCACCGGTAGCTGCTGGTCGGCCACTGCCTACCACCGGCAGCCCCCGCCGGCCACCGCAAATCACCACCAAAGAATAAACTCAAAATAAAAATTGGATAATCAAACACTCATTTGTTTTTGATTTTGGCTTTTATTTTTTTAGAAATAGAAAACAAAAACTGAAAGTGATTTCAAAAGCTACTTAAGTTATGGAAAGAACCTTGTGTTTTTGGGAACAAACCCAGGATCCTCAGGCCTACAAACCATCCTCTTCCCTGACCAGCATGAATATATATATAAAAAAAATTAGCTGCTACCTGAGTTGAATGAATCTTCCTCTTAACTTTTATATAGCCACAATTAAACGGTCAGTAAATATTTCTAGTGACTTTTATTTAATGATGCTAGAAAGTGCTGCTAAAAATTATTGTTGAAAGTGCAAGTAAAAAAGCCACTAGAAATATTTAGTGACTATTAATTGTCATTACACACGGAATTAAAAGAAGATTGCTATAATTTGGATAACGGCCAAAATTTGTTCATATATATATATATATATATATATTACTTGATCGCCGGAAAAAAGATTGGGATACTAGCAAGATTAGTAATCTTTTTAGGTTTGAGGATTTGGACAGTATTTACACCATAAAAATCTCGACCGATTCCGCCTAGCATGACTGAATCAATCTTAATTCATTCAAGTGTCACGTCATCAACACGAGGTGAAGAATCAGTGTAAGTTAAGTTTTTTCAAAAGCCCAATTCATCCTAAATCGGGCTCGTAGCCTAACTAGAGAACTATTTAACACTTGCCTAACATGGGAGGAGCAGTTAAAGGTGTCAAGATCTAATTAAAGAGAAGTTGAGGGGGCAGTGCGAGAAAAGACAATTTGAAGACACATACACATTGCAATACTTTAGTAGACAGTCAAAGGGGTAGAGTTTTTTTTCCCTAAATAATACTATTTTAAAACTTAATTATCAATCTACTCTATTTTAAAACTTATTTACTCTCGTACTACACTTTTGAAAATCGCTGTTTGAAACCACGACTTTAAAGTATAAATCGCTGTTTGAAAGTTGAAACCACGACTTCTGCTTAGAAGTCGAGGTTTCAAAATAATATTATAAAAACAATATTATTTAGAGAAAAAACTCTAAAAGGACGTAGTAGTTCAAGTATAAAAGCCAAATTCAGGTGTCTTTTGACGACTCTCTTCAGCATCATAGTTTTTTTTAGAGCATTGTCTATCAAAATAGTTTATCCTTGTCAAATCGAATCTTGTTTATCATCATAAACAGACATTGTGTACTTGCTTTGGATTTGTAAACCTTAGTAGAGATGATCCTAAAATCACTCCGGATCCGCAGGTCATTTTCTTATTTGAATGCTTTGCATGTGGTTCGACATAATTTAAGAATTCTCGTCATACACGCCCTTGGGGAGCGGATGGAGCCGGAGCTCATGAAAAATACCCTCGAGGGTTTGACAGAATTTAAGAATTCTCGTCATACACGCCCTCGGGGGCGGATGGAGCCGGAGCTCATGAAAAATACCCTCGAGGGTTTGACGGAATTTAAGAATTCTCGTCATACACGCCCTCGGGGGTGGATGGAGCCGGAGCTCATGAAAAATACCCTCGAGGGTTTGACGGAATTTAAGAATTCTCGCATACACGCCCTCAGGGGCGGATGGAGCCCGAGCTCGTGAAAAATACCCTCGAGGGTTTGACGGAATTTAAGAATTCTCGTCATACACTCCTCTAGGGCGAATGGAGCCGGAGCTCATGAAAAATACCCTCGAGGGTTTGACGGAATTTAAGAATTCTCGTCATACACGCCCTCGGGGCCGGATAGAGCCGGAGCTCATGAAAAATACTCTCGCGGGTTTGACCGAATTTAAGAATTCTCGTCATACACACCTTCGGGGGCGGATGGAGCTGGAGCTCATGCAATTACCCTCAAGGGTTTGATGGAATTTAAGAATTCTCGTCATACACGCCCTTGGGGGCGGATGGAGCCAGAGCTCATGTAATTACCCTCAAGGGTTTAACAGAATTTAAGAGTTCTCGTCGTACGCGCCCTCGGGGGCGGATTAAGCATTGAGCTCATGCAAATACCCTCGAGGGTTTGACGGAACTTAAGAATTCTCATCGTGCACTCCCTTGGGGCCAGATGGAGCTCGGAGCTCATGCAATACCCTCGAGTATTTGACGAAACTTAAGAGTTCTCGTCGTACGCACCCTCGGGGGCAGATAGAGCGGGGAACTCATGCAAATATCCTTGAGGGTTTGACGGAACTTAAAAGTTCTCGTCGTAAGCGCCCTCGAGGGCGAATCGGGCTAGGAGCTCATACAAATACCCTTGAGGGTTCGACAGAACTTAAGAGTTCTCGTCGTATGGCCTCGGGGGCGGATCGAGCTCGGAGCTCATGCAATTACCTCGAGGGTTTGACGGAACTTAAGAGTTCTCGTCGTACGCACCCTCAGGGGTTTAAAGGAACTTTTATAGTCCTTGTTGTACGAGGTTTTAACGAAACTTTAGAATTCTCATCGTATGCACCCTCGGGGGTTTCTCGTCTTTATTGCCGGGTGCAAAATAAGAAGGGCGGGTCATGGAGCTTGTAATATGGTCGCTGTGGCGAACTTTTCTGTCTGATAAGACATAAGACATTTAAGCCTGTATAGGAATGATCTCATAAAACATAAAGCCCTCCGGCCTTTGAGAAAGCGTGGATATATAAAGACGGCTTTTAAGCTCATATGTAGGGCCCGGCCACAAGAAGACTTATATGAGCAATATAAAAGACTGTAATCTGCCTGCTTGACTGGACGAGCATATAGATCTAGAGAACGCGGAGTCCGTCGTAGTTTATCAATATACTGAGAAGCAACTAGATTTAGTTTGCTGGTCACATGAGCTTGAGCTTGCAGTTGTACCGACATATTAATGATGCTTATTAACAGAGGCTGACGATATTCTATGATTCACTGATCGAGGTCACTGTGTGACCGAACATCACGAGATAATAAGCAATGCCGAGTCGGCAAGAAGCTGCAGCAGAAAACCCTAAACGTGATTTTAAGTCATAAGGTGCTGTGAATTTGTTCCTTGCTTATGAAGTGGTTTTATATGTCACTGTTGATGCTCGCAGGCATAGTTTAAACCCTTGCAAGAAATAAAAGTACGTGACTAAAAAGATAGCCTTTGAAGCAATAAAGCATATAAAAATGCACGTTTTTAACACAGAATTAAGAACGGTGTTCAACATCGTGGCCCCATTAGGGTCTTTTCAGTTAGCTGACAGGGGGGTGTTGCACTGCATGTTTCAGGCGAGCTTAAACCGTCATAGCAGTCAGAAGCCTCGACTTTTGACGTGCTTGCGCCAACGGACGTAACAGCGTAATGCTAGACAAAAATTAAATAGGTCTAGGCATTGAAAGTGTACAGAATGCGGCCTTTGTAAGGCTTGTTAGCGCCTAAAATTATAGTTGCTTTATTTTTAGTGACGTGCCAAGCAATATAAAATGTGCGAACACTTTAAAAATGCACATTATATGTGAATTAAATGAGACCCTGTAGGTCTAAAATGCACGTAAATTTTCATGCTTTAAAAAGCGTATGGTCCGTGTCGAATAAATGAGACCCTTAGGGTCTCAAAAATTAATATGCAAAATAATTTGGGGGAATTCATAATTCTTCAAAAAAGAAAGATTGTACCTTTTCTTTGAATCTGCTTGTTCTTCTCAAGAACAAAGGTCAGGAGGCGCTGTAGGGAGACGGTGGTGCGCTGGCGGCGCGGCTTGCAGTGACCCTGGCTGGCGTGATGTTGACGATGCAAAGGTGGACCGACGGTGACGATAGGACGACAGTGACGCTGCAGTGTGGAGGCACCGTAATAGTGGGGGACACCGCGACGCGCGGGGAGGTCGCTGTGGAGCCGTCGCATGGTCGCAGATCTGGAGCGCCGATGGCTGGCGGTTGATGGAGTTAAGGCGACTGTACAGCGTGAGGCGACGACGCCGCATATCTGGAGGTTGTGACAAGTAGTGCCATGGTGGCTATTGGTGGCCGCAGATCTGGAGCTAGGATGGCTGGCACAGATCTGCACGGAGCTCCTTGTGACGGTGATGCCCCGTCTGATGCCGGTGGCTGTGAGGGCGCACCGCTCGATCGGCGTGGAGCTGCTCCGGCAGATTTATGGCTGCCGTGCGGCTGACTTTGGTGGCCGTGGTTGCGGTGACGTTGTTCCTTTTTGTCAAGGTTGTTGTGCAATGGAGTTGGCCAGAGTGGTGCAATGGAGTTGTCCAGAGTGGTGCAACGACAGACTTGGCAGCTCTTGGTCGCGAGGCTGAGACAACGACGATGCTGCCAGTCGCAGTAGTGACGATGCTGCCATTCGCAGTAGTGACGATGTTGCCAGTCACAGTAGCGCTGACTGGATGGATGGGTGGCCGCTGCAATAGTGGGCCGAACCTGGCGGCGATGCACCTCATAAAATTGCGGCGGCACGTGTCTCGATGGCTCGGTGGTTTGGTTGCGAGCATAAGCCTCGGCGCTGCTTCCTCCTTTTCTGAATTTATTTCTTTGATTGCGACAACAATTGAATCTGACACCCACGATAGCGACAAATTTGTTGTAGGCGTTACGGTAGATTGCAGTGAGACTGTTTGACGATGGTAGTGCCGTCGATCCTGTTGGTGATGACTTCGGTAGTGTGATGGTTGATCGGGCGTGGGGCTGCCCACGTTGGTACTGTTGACGGTGGTGGTTTGACGCGTTGCCGTCGTTGCTTGCAAAACGAGTGTTTAAATTTTCTCAAGGTCAAACGGCGAGGCTGGCGGGTCCCACTGATGGCGCCAGCCTGTTGCTGCTAAAAATATGCTCCACATACGTTGGCGGAACCCGAGCCTGGACCAATGACCTGCAAGACAGAAAACGAGTGATCGCCGGGTGAGGTTTCCGGCGGAGAACTCTCCGATGATTAAGTCAGAGCGCAACTACAGAATAGTAACTCTGAAAAAGCATGAATTGTGTAGTTCTCATACCTGGAGGGGTAGACCCCTTTATATAACTGTAGGAGAAGACTACTAGTAGGACTAGGCCGCGGGCCAGATGTCTTAGGATCACGTCATAATCTCTGATAAGATAATTATTAATCTCCCAGTTTGACTGGGATTGCCGGGTATTCCCAATTATTGGGAGTTATATTTAAGTTATATCAAGCAGAATAAATGGAAGTACACACCTATTTGCTCTTCTTTTTTTTTTCAAAGTTTGTCACTGTAGCTGCAATATCTGACTTAAACATTAGGGAGTTTCCCAACCGGAACATTTTGCATGACCATTCATTTATGTGTTTCTATTTTGATGGTCAAATATTACTCGTTCTTAGTTAACTTTTTAGCAACAACATGTCCAACATTCAAAATCACATATTCAAAAACTTCTAATGAGAACAAGATATAAGGAAAAACAATAGCAATTAAAAGAGATCATCGACATTCCAAAATGTATTGTCAATGGAGGCATTATAATATCTAGATGGAGTTGAATGTTAACCATATGCGTCAAAATCACCACATGCATCCCAATACTGCTCTTTTGACATCAATCAAACACCAAAGAGAAAACTCTTGCACTCTGAATATCGCATGTATAAAATGGATTGAACGCCATATAAGTAAAGTTAGGTCTAGTGTACATTAAAGGTCAATTCCCTAAGACGCCACAAGTCTAGCACCTCAAAATCTTACGATCCTTTCGTTTGACCTTACATTTTGACCCTAAGATCCTCCCCGATTAAACGATCACCGGTCAATTCAGAGTACCCTCGTCTACCACGAGGGTACCGAGGCTCAATAGTTCTTGTTTGCACAGATTTACCTCATGTATATATTTTTTTGGGAACATAAAAATGACAACTGTAAGACTTTGATCTAATTGATTGGGAGTATTGCGCCTCGGGATACTATAAGGCCACCACTTACATCTGAGCTCCCGATTCTCAAACGTAAGTTTGCTCCCAAGAAGAAGCAACCGGCAGAGGACCCGAACTCAGGTGGTATGCTTGGATTGGACCCTGAGACCTATTGAACCAATTTCTCGGTGGTTGTACCTCATGTTTGTGTGGCGGGTTTATAACCAAATTACCAAACAGGGTGGTCGTGAAAAGCAGCCAGAACGGATAGGACATAAGTTGCATCCAAACAATGCCTTAAGCTATTTTTGAATTCGGACCTGACCGCCTCGTCTCAAAATTCAATTTTTAGATCGTTGGCATTTCTCCATCTTTTCAAATCGAACCCCTCCCCCCTCCGCCCCCAAACCCCCGCCCTCCCTCACTCACACACACACACACGCGCAGGGGTAACTTCAGATCACATTTGCGACTCTCTCACACTCACGTTAACCGATTAGTTTCAGCTCAAACTCTTCAGAGGTACTCATTTCCCTTGTTCAAACCCTAATTTCCGAAGTGATGTTAACTGATCCTTAAAATTTTGCAGTGTATCGCTCTCTATTTGAATCAGAATCAGACTGCTGGATCTGGTACTAAAATGGAGAACTCCGAGTCAAAGGACTCGTCGCAATGCGTTCGAGTAGCGGTGAATGTCAGGCCGCTGGTCACGACGGAGCTCCTCGTCGGCTGCACCGACTGTATTACCGTGCCTCCCGTCGAACCTCAGGTAAATTGGCAACGAGCTGCTTGTTCTTTTAGGGTTTGATTTGTTTACCTAGTTGTTGTATGACTTGTATCGGTCGATTGACGTGGTTTTTGGTTGCCATTGGTGGAAAAAACAGGTGCAGATTGGGTCGCACGCGTTCACTTTTGACTATGTCTTTGGTAGCACGGGGCATCCATTGTCACATATTTTCGACAAGTGCGTTGCTCCGCTTGTTGACGCGCTGTTCCATGGCTACAATGGCACAGTTCTAGCGTATGGACAGGTACTCGCCTTTTTTTGCTTCAATCCACATTGATTCACTTCATATTTTCACTGGAACTACCAATTTGCTCGTGCTTTTGCATAACATGCTTCGTTTCCTTATATTCAATTAGTGTGTGTTTGTGAGTGTAGAGAAAGAAGATTTAGAAAATGGATTTTAAGTTTTTATCGCGTCCCTTATGCACGAAAGTTTGGAATTCGAGCTTGATCTAAGATAGAAGCTTATATGATTGATTTGCATTTATCTATTGCCAAAAGACGGGGTCAGGAAAAACATACACGATGGGGACAAACTATAACGGAGAAGACCATAGTGGTGGAATCATTCCTAAAGTGATGGAAACCATATTCTCAAGAGTAGAAGCAACCAAAGACTCCACAGAGTTTCTTATCAGAGTATCTTTTATTGAGGTGCCCAAAACAGACTCTATTCTGTAGGTCTTTATCCACTATCAACTATTGCTTTTGGAGCCTTTGATGTGCTAACGAGGTTGAAATATATACAGATCTTTAAGGAAGAAGTGTTTGATCTGCTGGATCCTAATCCGCCGGCTTTCTCTAAAGTTGATGGTGTATCTGGAACAAAGACGGCTGGACCTGCAAGAGTTCCAATTCAAATTAGAGAAACTGTGCATGGGGGGATAACGCTTGCCGGTGTGACAGAGGCGGAGGTCAGGACCAAAGAAGAAATGGCTTCTTTTTTACTGCGTGGTTCTGTAGCTCGTGCAACTGGGAGCACAAATATGAATAGCCAATCGAGGTGAACTATTTGCTGTCCTTGCCTTGTATGGGCAATCAATGAAGTTTTTTCTTGCCCAGAAGCCGTTGCAGCACTTTTCGGTTGTATCAATATGTTGCAAGATTCGTGCAGGAACCCGTCTAGTTCCCTATGCATTTATCAAGACAATCAATTGTTGCAATTAAGTTGCAAAAGCTTCTCGAATAGCACCATTAGGCTTATTCAATCTCATAACCCAAGTTCATTTCAGCAACTTAAAAAGAAAATATTTTTTTTTGCAAATGGTAATATCTGCATATGGGTGAGATGTTTAAGCATCAATTTGGGTCTCTCTTATTCACGAGTTGCAGCATTTTCTCCCTCCCTCCATCCTTCTGCCTCTCTCTTTTTCTACTCGCTCACTCTCTGACACACACCTATTTTTCTTGAAAACTAATTCATGCTGGTATAGTTGTGTACCTGAACTACCTCAACCTTGATCTAGCTGAACTTTGGGATTCCCTTGCAAAGGTTCCGTACAATGCCTTTGTTAGATATGGAATCTTATATAACAGAGTATTCATTCGAACTCTTGATCCAGATTGAAGAAAGACGCTGTGCATCATTTGTTGATTACAAGTAGCAAGTTATATATATGCAGCAGTTTTGACATGAATAGTATAAGTGATTTTTTTTTTCTACATTCATTTTATTATTATATTCTAATTATTTTTAGTTTACTGAACTTTTTCCCACTTATTGTTTTTTGTGTAAGCTGTGTACATTTCCTCCTGCTATCATGTCATACATATATGTATATATATATATATATCTTTAGCATCTATATTTACTTTAAGTTGCAGCCATTTACATGCCATACTTATTCATGGAGCTCAAGAAAATTGTAAATACTTGTTTGCATAGTCTGTGAAGATATTTTCGGCTTTGCTTTATGTGCATGTTTTTGACATTGTTGCATTCATGCAATGCTGTTACTTTCAGTCGTTCACATGCCATTTTCACAATATCGATGGAGCAAAAGAGAATTGCTTCATGCCCAACTGGAGTAGTACATGACGAGGCTGGTGATGACATCTTGTGTGCAAAACTGCATTTAGTGGACCTAGCTGGTTCTGAAAGAGCAAAACGAACAGGAGCTGATGGCATGCGTCTCCGGGAAGGTAATCTTGTTTTTATAGCTTTATGTACTTAGAAGACGATATTCATAACTCTTGGATAGTTTGACCAAAGTTTTACACGATGTCTAATACTTTTGGCTTAGGGTAAAACTAGAGTGGTCACAAGATGGATCTCCTCAATTTTCATTTCCCAGTGTTGCATATAGCTTGGGAATGATCTACTTTTATTTGTCAAAATGATAACAACTCTCTACGTTTTGGTTTTGGTGTAACATATATTGCTATGTTTTCACACGATATAGGTATTCATATCAATAAGGGATTATTGGCTCTTGGCAATGTGATAAGTGCCTTGGGTGATGATAAGAAGCGGAAAGAAGGAGGGCATGTTCCATATCGTGATAGCAAGTTAACACGTCTCTTACAGGCAAGGACAAACTTTTAATTGTACACCCGTAGAATTGTTGTGTACAATTGGTTAACCTAAGTTGATTTTTAGGATTCTCTGGGAGGAAATAGCAAAACTGTGATGATCGGTATGTCCTTAGGGTGTTCCAATTCTATTGCTGGGATTTTATGGTTATCGGCATCTTGTTTTTTGTTTTCTACTAACAGTATCAGCATTTATGTTATCTTCTATGTGAATAGCTTGCGTAAGTCCGGCAGACACAAATACAGAGGAGACTTTGAACACTTTGAAGTATGCAAATCGAGCTCGTAACATCCAGAACAAAGCAATTGTAAGTCGTATCTCCAAATTTCGGGGATTTTTTTTTTGTGGTGAATTGATAACCTTATAGGTCTTAAATTTATTTAAAACTTGTAGATCAACCGCGATCCAACAACAGCCCAGATGCAAAGAATGCGGAATCAAATTGAACAGTTGCAGACTGAGCTCCTTTTCTTTCGTGGGGAGTCTGGTGTGCCGTTTGAGGAACTTCAGGTAGATTATAATCAGCAAATTGCCAACATGTGCCTACGTTCAGGTAGTTTTTGACGTCAAATTCCGTTTTGAAATTTCAGATTCTGAAGCACAAGGTCTCTTTGCTTGAGGCAAGTAACGCAGAGCTACAGCGGGAACTTCAAGAACGTCGAATCAGCTGTGAGCATCTGACCCAACAAGCAATCGAAGCTCAGGTTTGTCTTATTGAGGTAGTCTGTACTGATGAATGAGCTTGGGGAAATGTCCAATCTCTAAACCTGTCATGAAGTGTGTCTAACATGGTTTTGATATTTTAGGTTGAAAAGGATAGATTGCTATTGAATATTGAATCAGCTCGAAATGGCAAATCATGGGAAGAGATTGACACCCACGCAAATCAGGTTTGTCTTAGCGTTGCGAATCTTGTACACATCTTTCAGATTTCTGACGAACGGTGCTGACTTACATCTTAAAACATTTGTCAGGATCTTGACTTGGTCAAAACTTATGTGTCAAAAATTCAAGAATTGGAGGGAGAATTGCTGCGTTTGCAGAGGTCAAATAACTCAAAGCCTAGTGAGCTCGCTCATTATCTTGACATGGATGATGATGGTCTACACTTGAAGAATCCATATGCCACCGCGTCTGATATTAAAACCTCAGACATAGATGGTAAGCTAATACCAGCTATTTTACAACTAACCATTTTACGGAGCTCATGTATTGTTTTGGCATCCTTTTGTGACCAAATAGTGTTACTCTTCTGAAATATTCTCTATACTTAGGCAAGAAGCAGCATTTTAATATATGTGCACTTAATTATGGCCAATTAATTTGTGTTGGTTGCATTGTCGTACTAATTCGTTAGAAACATTTTCAGACAAATTGTTCTCATATTGCCGATAAAGAGGAAATATCTTACTCTGTGATAATTATACTGCAGGTGAGACAGAAGTTGAAGAGAAAGAGCTAGAGCATTCATCTCTTCAGGAGAAGTTAGACATGGAGCTCAAAGAACTGGACAAAAAACTTGAACAGAAAGAGGTAAAAATGCTTGTCCTTCTTACTTGCAGCTAGATCTTAGCTTCCTGAATCTTGCATAGGCATCTTTGCTTGTGATAGGCGGAACAGAAAGAGAAGGAGCCTTGGATTTTACTTGCTCAAAAACATTTATCACTAGCATTTGACCTTTTTCTTGCTGGTACGAATGGAAGACATTCCAGTCTGATCTCAGTAGATATCTTTTGTTTTGGGTACAAATGAAAACATGGAAAGAATCTTAGTGATAGTAGATACTCACTGAGCTAAGAAATAGTGGAGCTTTTGACTCACTCAATTCATGATCTGTTTGGTAAGACTGACAGGCTTTTCTCTTTTCGTGAAACTCGAGGCTTTCTAACCTGTTTAATGTGATTGTGGCAATGTGAAATATTGATAAAGTCGCACAGACTATAAAATCTGAACAGGTATGGTTTCTTTCATTTCTAAGCAAATCCACATGGCAGAATTTACTCCATACCACTGCTGTTGTCTAGTTAACTTATCTTATGGCACTTTATTTACATATCATGGCTGAAAAGAAGCAATGTACTTTTGCTGGTAACCTGATAACTTAACTTTTGTCTCCTCATAAATGTGTTGAAGGCTGAAATGAAGAGGTTTGCTGGTGCTGATACCTCTGTTCTAAAACAACATTACGAGAAGAAAGTTCAAGATTTGGAGCAGGAAAAGAGATCTCTTCAGGTTAGCTTTCTATGCTCGATATGCTAGCATGATCTCATAGGTTCAGTAACACCAGATGTTCACTTATTTCTCTTGTTCATCTACAGAAAGAGATTGAGCAATTGAGGTACAATCTCTCAAATATCTCATCCTGTTCTGATGATAACACTCAAAAGCTGAAGGAGAATTACCTTCAAAAGCTGAATTACCTTGAAGCACAGGTGAGTCTCGTTGATCTTCATTTTTTTCTGAGTGTAACAATAATTGCTTGACTTGCTACCAAATTATAAATTGCAGGTTGCTGAACTGAAGAAGAAACAAGATGCCCAAGCTCAACTCTTGAGACAAAAGCAAAAAAGTGATGAGGCAGCAAAACGATTGCAGGATGATATTCATAGAATAAAGACACAAAAGGTGCCAATTTATTGTCCTTAAAACCTGTTGACACTAATGTTCTTCTTTTGGTTTTCAAGGTCCTTACGAATCATGCTTCTATGCACTATTAGGTTCAATTACAACAAAAGATCAAACAAGAATCTGAACAGTTCAGGCTATGGAAGGCATCACGGGAGAAAGAAGTTCTTCAGGTACATGTGCTGCTATATGTATCCAGAAGAAGGTTCATGCCCAGATATTTAGTAACTCATCAGTTCGCTCAGGCTCTTGTTGGTTTAATGCTGAAATGTCTCAGTTCACTTGTACATCGAGGAATATGCATTTTTACTTGTTTCAATGGCCCCGCAGCGTTGCATTTTACACTAATATAGTTTATGAGTCCTAACTGTGTTTATCAAGTATCTCTTTTGATGCATGACACGTAGTGTGTTCGTTGTCAGAACAAAACCTTTTCAGAAGATGGTATCACATCTTTCTTCCTCGAGATGGGTGTTATTTTTAGTACTTAGAACCTTTTAGTGATCAGGATTTAAATGCTATGAGTAACACAGAATATGACTTTGGAGAGGGAACAGTGGAGGAAAGGATTAAAGTAGCTGACCAGAAATAGTTTGGAAGAAATGCTTATCTGCGTTAAAATTCCACACCCACGATTAGTCTTTGCCTTGGTAAGATTTTCTAGCCAGTTTGTCTGTGCATAAACTTTGTTCAAAATAAGCCCATTATTGTGCTTGGTTTGGACCAATTCTGTAGCTAAGCTCGCACTACATGTAATTTTTTTATGCTTTGGGAGGAATTTAGCTGATTTGTGTGTGTGCATTAACTTTGGTGCTATGTAAGCCCGTTCATATGCTGGATTTAATTTAATATGACTCTTGGGTGCAGTATCCACGTGTTCAGCTGGTTTCTCCTTACAAAGTTCTTCTTTTCATCTTAAGATTAGGTTTCATGGCATGGTTTCAGTTGGATTTTTGTTATTAGAGGGGATAAAGCCCCCCTTGCAATTAGCTATCCTCAACCAAGTGAAACAGTCAAAGATGTGTCTAGACGTACCGAAACTTAAATGTTCCTTAGGTCTTTCTGTTGCACCGGCATATCCTGCAATACTGTGGTTTAAAAAGCGTTCATCCAGTTTGAAAAAAATATGGTGCTTTAAATGTTGTGGAATTCACTTTTGAGGTATATCATTTGTTAATTTTTGTTGCAGTTGCTTTCCCTCTTCTTCTTCTTCTTCATTTCACTTTCAAAATGAGTAATTAGCTTTGATATCGATTGAGAGATGCTTGCTGACTTGGCACTCTTAATTAATTAAGCTGCTAAATGGTTTGTTATATGTTCTTTAATCAACAGCTTAAGAAAGAGGGAAGAAGGAACGAGTATGAGATGCACAAGCTATTAGCTTTGAACCAAAGGCAAAAAATGGTAAATTGTTTTTTTTTTTCCTGAGATTTCCTTTCCTTTCTAGCTTTAGGAACAATTCTTCTAATTTTTTCTTCTTCTGTCAGGTTTTGCAACGGAAGACAGAAGAAGCTGCTATGGCGACGAAACGACTGAAGGAGCTATTAGAATCTCGAAAGACTTCATCACGCGAGACTTTTGGTTAGCTATACAAGCTTCAAGCTGTTTGTATGAGTAGATGTGTAATACTTTGAACATTCCACTGACATTCTCTGGCCTTGTGCAGGTGCAGGGAATAGCAATGGTCCTGGAATTCAGGTAGCAATAACTGAATTGGAAGGATTTGTTGTGTTTCGAGAGTCTGTATGCATAAATTGATATCAATACATGAAGGCCTGCTAGTGGTTCATGTATAATGTAATTATCAATTGCCAAATCATCTTTTCTTTAGGCTCTTATGCAGGCAATTGAACATGAACTAGAAGTCACTGTAGGAGTACATGAAGTACGCTGCGAATATGAACGTCAAAAGGAGGAGTAAGTGCTCCTACTTTATGTATTTACTAAGTAGCTTCATATCTGTCAAATGATCTTATGGTTTGAGACTTGATTAGGGCACCCAGTTAGTGCTGCAACTGGTCGTTAGTTGCTTCTGCTTTTGGATTGCTTAAGTTGACCTGGGTTGCTTTCTTGTCAGAGGATTCTTCTCCTCATGCAAATAAATATGCCTCTCCCTTGGGTTCTTTACAATGCCTTTTGCCAAATTGCCTTAAACGATAACGACATACACTCGTACCACAGCAAGCGAAGTTCCACTGCTTAGTTTGGTTGTATTGGACAAATAATCTCGAGCCTTCAACATTTCACTTATAGTTGATTGCTTGTCTGAAACAACCATCCCAGTGGCATTTCATTACTTCTAGGTGTCCATGTGGCATCATATAAGCTATGTCAAGTTACTATTTGCGCTAAAAGCTTAAGGATGACATACAACAACTTTAAGCATCTTATTGAGTATTCTTCTTGTTCTGTTTTTGCTGAACTGATTAAGCTATCTAAATTTTGGGAATCCAGGAGGGCTAAAATGGCTAAGGAGGTCGCAGATTTGAAGGAAGAAGCACATATTCTGAGGCAAAGAACATTAGGGTCTGAAATTAATGCAGTATATTCATTTACCTTGTGACATAACGTATTTATATTCTGCTGTTATATTTGCTTACTGGTTTGAGTCATGATGTGCATTGCAGCGATTGCCCTCAAACAATGTCTCCTGGTGCAAGAAATTCAAGGATTTATGCTCTCGAGAACATGCTGGCAACATCGTCCAGCACTCTTGTTTCTATGGCATCGCAGCTGTCAGAAGCGGAAGAGCGTGAGCGGGCATTTAGTGGCAGAGGACGCTGGAACCAAGTTAGATCTCTTGCTGAAGCAAAGAATGTGATGAACTATCTATTTAACTTAGCATCCTCGTCCAGGTAATTGTTGCTTTTCGTTGAAGGCATTCTACAAAAGTAAGAACACCTTCTTAGTTCTTTATCAATGTCTTTTGCCATTTTAAAGGTGCCTGTTATGGGATAAAGAGGTTGTCTGTAGAGAGAAAGATTCTGTCATAAGAGACCTGAAGGAAAAAGTTGTCAATTTAGTTAGGCAAGTGGAAATGCAAAAGGCTGAACTCATTCGTCAAGAGAAGTTGAAGGTGATGCTTTAATCTCCGTGTTTTACGCATAATAAATGATAAACAGGTTAAAGTACTGTTATTTTATTTGAGCTTGTCTATTTTTGGCTTTTCACTTGCTTTTGGTCAGCACTTCAAGTATTGGCTCTCCTGTCTCAATTAAGAGGGGTCATGGAAAGAACAGGTTATTGTATTTCGATAGAGCGAATATTTAAGGATCTGCACTTCTGTACAGTTGAATGTGGGCTCACCTGTGTTAAACTCATATACTGTTCTATTAGACCAACTCTGCAGAATTACCACTACATATCTCTAAACAATAGGTATATTTGTAAAATGCCATTGGTGTTCTGTATATATCTGCCTATGGTAGAGTGGCTGGCTTATAGGGAATTGAGATTCCTGATTGTTAAGTTTCTGAATGGCTTTTCAATGTACTAATTAGTTGCTTAGTTTCTTTTATTAATACCAACCATTGTCTTTCTGGGAAATACATGTTCGTATATAAAGGGCCCAGTTTCCTTAGTGAGAACGAGGATATCGCGCACACACTGTAATAGTGTAATACATACATACACGCCCACACTGTATACACACAGAGTGCTTGCTTCCGACCTTTCTCAGTTGCATGCATCTGTGTGTGAATCAGGAAGTTTTCAAGTATTATTATTTCTTATACGATTGGCAATGCCTACCTATTTTACCATGTTTCGGGGTGACCTTAACGTCATCATTCAAATGCCGACAGAAAATTACTTCTAAGAACCATGTTAAGGGAAAGACTGAAAATCATGCGGATTCTATCCTACATGATGGGGAAGGGCGTGTGTATGATCTGCGCAAGGTACTTAATTGCATTCTTTGTTATACTTGATGCGTTTTTTTGTTGTTCCTCTTGACGACTGTTGGCTGATACATGTTGCTTTTCATTCGACTCTAGGGACCCCGGACCTCCATAGCTTGCATGGATGGCGGGAACATCTTCCAGTTACTGGAAGACATGGATACATCTGACTCGGAACATTCCGACGCCAGTGAAACTGAAGACCGTGAGTGGGAACGTTCCACGAGAAAAGGGAAAAGGCGGCATCAAACTAAGAAAAGGAGTTCTAAAGGTGAAAGCCAACTAGCTCTAGTATCTCAGCCAACCATCAGTGAGTCAGAAAGTCTAAAAACATTGTCTTCAGACGAGGGTAAAAGCACTGTCATCTACAAAACTGCATCCGGAATCTGCTGCACATGTAGCAAAATATCTTCATGCAAGACCAAAAAATGCGAGTGTCGAGCTTCGGGGGGTGGTTGCTCCATGTCATGCGGCTGTGATTTAACCAAGTGCAGCAATAGAGAAGTCGGTTTGATAGAGAAGTCAGATGAAATGCCACCGTTGGGATTGGCTGAAGGCAGTGATGATGCAGAGAGGAGCCACATTCTTGCTTCTCAGGGTGCAATGCTACTTCAAACCGCGCTTTCTGAAAAGCCCACCGAGTCAAAAGATGATGATGGGGCAAAAAGAAAACCATTATCCGACATTGGAAACACCTTGGTAAGTCTCTCTTAGAAGTATCTTTCCCTTCCCTCATGAAGCTTACTTGCCAGTAGATGGCTCATTTTCTCTCAGCAATGCCTCACATTCTGATTAACATTCAAACTTCTTCAGGTCAAATCAAATGCACCGAAGCCTAATCAGAGGAAGAAATGGCGAAAATCTGTGATTCAGCTTGTTCCTGTGGCACCACCTTCCTCTCAGCCTGAGAATGCTGAAGCCCCTAAAAAACCAGAGAGCAGTGCAGCCGAGGCTGACATCCCGTTGAGATTACCTAGGGCAATGAGATCATTCTCAAACACCAACCCGTTGAAGGAGAGGAACTCTGACCAGCCCAGTAACTCTGTGATTAACAAGGACACGGATGCTCCGGCCCCAAGAAGCCCTCTCCGGCAGGCAAGAACATCAGATGAGAAAGAGAACCGTGGCCTATAAGAGCTGTTGTTACATGGTGATGTGTGTTATTGTAATTTGGTCCAGCTGAGAGGCGAAAATAGATGACATCTTCCTGGTTTCACAATTTTTTTTGGTGGGTTAATGGGTCTCACAAAAGGAAGGCAATTTGGTGGGTGAGAACTGATCAATCCTCCACTGATCATTATAGTGTACGGCATCTGATGTAATTTTATTGAACAAAATAGATGTGTTGGTCCCCTTGTTCTAAAAGGGTGGATGAAATTGATATTTCTCTACTATATATGAGCCAGTCTTTGATGTGCTTTAAACTCTCACATCAAGTGTAGAGTTTAACCAAAAAATATAAAATACATTGTGTGGTATACCATTCCTCATGCTTAATCCCCGAGTAAAATTTTTGTTTGCTTCTTCTATATCTAGCTATCTATACTTATTATAATACATATGTATCTATGTGGGGTAACACAACTTTTGGTATTTTAATTTTTTTTTATATATACTCAAAAATTTTGATGCTTGGCATCAAGATAAAAATGAAATATACGAGGGAAAAAAAATAGGAAGATAAAACCAATTATTCGTGGATGAAACATGTCCTTATCTCCTTTTTTTTTGTTGCCATTTTTCAAATAGTGATAGAATTTGACTATATCTTCTGGTTAGGGGGGCATATAATTTGCAGTTTTTCTTTACATAGTTTTAAAACATTGATGCACATGTATCGCGTGTGTCTGACTTTGCGAGTTTAACATAAATTCATTTGTAGTAAGTCTTTCATGTTTGTTTAGCATATAATTAACGATCCGACGGGAATTTAGTGGACTGCTAGGAAAGATGCTTGTACATAGGTGAATGAATAGCACATTTGTACATCTGTATACGATTAGAATAGAAATAAAATGGGACCCTTTACCCCAAAAAAAAAAAAAAAGAAAAAAGAAAAATAAACACAAGTTAGCAAGTGACTGAATCACGTAGAAGAGTTGAAAATTCAATCCAGATTTCAAATTTTAGTTCAGCTCACTAGGTACTACCAATTTCTTCAACAAATAATAGTTCAAGTCAGATAAAGTACTAATTAAAAGGAGGCAACCACTCTACATGGAATGCCTACCGTCAAGACATTTGCTCAATATTATAGAAGAATAAGCTACTAGGCAAAAATGCTCTCCCCTGAATCATTGGCACTTGACTAATTGCTGATCCCTAAAATGGAACTGAATCAAGGTCCTCTAAGGACCATTCATCGCGAGTCTCCTTCCTCAACTGATAAGCCTAGTGATCCACTCGTCTAGTTGACTAGCAACGCATTCTGAACCCGTGGAGCCATATGAGCTGAATTTCTTGATTGAATTTTCTACTCCAAGATACTCGTACACGTCCTCATCGAACACTGAATTAATACTTCTCAACTCATCAAGGCTTAGGTCCTGAAGCTGGCAGTTTTTGGAAACACAGAGCCCGACGGACCTTCCAGCTATATCGTGAGAAGTTCTGAAAGGTACTCCCTGCAGACAATTCACAACAGGGATTTTAGTTGCCTGTGGTATAAAGTCGGGAAGCACCGGATACAAGGATACGAGGAAGTAAAAGCAAGGTAGAACATCACAGCGAAGAAGGAAAAGCTTAACAATGGAGCTTCCTCGCAGTTACCGAATGAAAAATCAGAACTACCCCTAATAAGAACTGTTAAGTTCTGAAAAGTAAATCATGAGTGCCAAGGATGTGACTTGCCTTCTTCACAAGATAATCTGCAAGTGTTGTTGCATCAAGATGACCAGCAGGTAAAGCTTTCCGTATTCTATCTTGATTAAACGTGACGTTCTGTGCGAACTCTGCTGACACTTCGAGCATCCCTATGATTGCTTTAACGCTGTCGAATACCGGTTCTTTATCTTCCTGTTAGAAGGAATAATGAAAACGGAAAACGTCAAACAAATCCAAAATATGTAAATTTAACATCCATCTGATCCCTAAAACAGAAAATTATCACCAATTCGGTCCACTAGTCCTTGTATGCTTATTCTACCTGAAGATCACGATTATAAGCATGAGGAAGTCCTTTGCACAATACAAGAAGGGAAACCAGGTCTCCTACGACCCTTGCAGATTTCCCACGAACAAGCTCCATTGGATCCGGGTTCTTTTTCTGAGGCATGATACTGCTTCCAGTTGAAACAGAGTCACTGGGAATGAGAAAGCCAAACTCCTCAGATGCCCATAAGACCCATTCTTCGCCAAGTCGAGAAAGATGAACGGCCGTGATGGAATTAGCAGAAAGAAACTCCAAAACGAAATCTCGATCTGAAACTGCATCAATGCTATTTCGAGTAATGGCGTCACCACTTATTTCAGGAAGCCAAATAGTAACCAACTAAAGGAAAGATAGCGAATAAGCAAATTATGCAAATGCAGCCAGACAACAGGACTCACTGCTATTGATACAGCAAGGCAGACCAATGAATCATGATGACTACAACTCTAAAAATGGAAGATTATCCAGAAGAAAAGCTAAGGTGAATGGTTCGGCTGTCACATGGGACATCACTCTCCACGTCCATTTCAGAGATATACAGCCTACAGAGCATTTCTTTTGTTATATTCTCCACTATATGTTGTATTCACAAAAGACACAAAAATGACGAAATTACAAGAATAACATATTAAAGGAAATATAGCAAATAAGTGATATCATGCAAATGTAGCCACGCAACAGGACTCATTGCTATGGCTCCAAAGTGATACAGCAAAGCAGATCAAAGGATCATGATGACTGCAACTCTGAACTTACAAAAATTGTGCGGCTTGACCAATTCATCAAGTATTCAAGTGGCTATGTAGAGTCGTAAGGTCAGAACAATTATTTAGAAGAAGAGCTAAAGGTGAACTATCCAGCATTTGTTTTACTATATGGTCCACTAAACTAACCTTTAGAAGCTAACAAAAGACACAAGTTTAGTACTTTCATGTAATCTTCTGGCTAAAAGCGGCAGAGGATCACTTGAAATATCATTCTACAGGAAGCATGCAAAAATGCCAGTGCTAAAAGGAATAAGATGATGCACACACCACATGCACGAGGTCTAATGGCATGGAACACATAATGATTTTTAGTTCCAGAAGATCTCAACAATCCACCATTTTGGCGCAACGCAGTAGATCTCACCCATGTATTTATTAAGTGGGCTTAAGAATCCAAATAAATGAGGATTTTTTGCTGGAGTCCATTCCAGGGAATATGTTTTCAAAATTGATGCACATAAGATTAAAGATAAACACCATCCTGACGCCAATTAAATCTGAACATAACATCCAGAATTTAAAGTTAGTTCAGTACATACCTGTTCCTTAAGGGTGCGGTGAATCCCAAAGCTTTAGATGTCATAAATCTATCTATGGGAAGGCCAGTGCCAGCTAGAGCACATGCACCTAGAGGGCAAAAGTTCATCCTAACTCTGCAATCTACCAAACGGCCAGCATCACGTTCAAGCTACAAGATAACATTTGCCAGGCTCAAAATAAGTTAGGCTGAACAGGAAGCATCTTTCAGATGCAATATCAACTGAAGAAGAAAATGAAGGCAATTCCCCCCCCCCCCCCCAATCCCAAGGCCCATATCACAACCAAAATCAAATGAAACACGAGTCGGAGGAATCCCAAAAATCTAAAAGCCATTTGTGCTGTGAGGAGAATGGAAGAGTTGACATTGTCAACTTGTCATAAATTCCACTTTCGTTAGTTATTAGAGCCTTAAAACAGCGAAACCCCCAACAAATTAGCAAGGGTATGAGTCTATTTTTGTCAAGCTCAAAAAGTAAGATTCTGATAATATGTTGGCATGTTGCACTTAGCCACAAGCCTCAGCAAATGCATAATTACAACGACAGGTGACTCAAAAGTATAAAGGCGCAAAAGCAAATTGATTCAAACCTGCTCAACATAAGCTAGGAGAAGATGCTGAAGCAGAACAGGTTGCGCCCTCTGCAAATGTGTATAACCAGGAACAATCACGCCCTCATTCTTCTTAGCCAGAGTCACTAGAGCCACCTGAAAATTAGATAGCAGAAGATCTCCAATCAGAGAAAAGCCTTACATCCATAACTGGCCAAAGAAGGGCTAAAACCATCATAGAGAAGTTATACAATCAGCAACAAAAGCAGGGAAAACGTAATCTTTTGCACCATAGCAAATGCCAGCAGAAATAGTTTTCCATTTTTCAGACAAATTTCTGATAAAGATAATTTCTTTCGTTTCATAGGACATCCTACATCCAAAAAACTTCTTTTGAATTCAACTTTGTAGAGTACTCTAATTTTCAAGCTTGAATCTCATTTCTTGCTTCATGGAAATACAATGACTCAAGCAGATGAAGAAAACAGAGACCTAATTGATGAAAAAGCAATGTATTTTCTCCAAATAAAAGTCCCAAACAGAACTAAACCTGAAGAAGTTTAATGCGCTCAACGATCACGTCAATAGCATCACGACACCACAAGCGGAAATCAGTTGAAACTTGATCATTTCGACTCCTAGCTGTATGAAGCTTCTTTGCAGGTTCACCAACCAAATCAGTAAGAGCTGCTTCTATGTTCATGTGCACGTCCTCTCTGTCAGCCCTCCAGACGAACTCACCATCTTCAATTTGCTTCTCTATTTGCGCCAAACCTCCGATTATGCTATCTCTATCACCATCACTAATCAAGCCCTACAAAGAAACAACAAAAGTACAAAAGAAAAAACACACATTTCACTAACACAGTCTGGTTCATGCCGAGAATTTAGCTATTACATTAGTAAAGAATATAAACACGCAATACAGTAATAGTTTTTGGTTCTGGCCCACTCCTGGGATGGACAAAATACAGCAGATGCTGTACCAGAATTCCTAAGCACTAAACAGGAAAACTAAGTAAACACGCATATAAACACACGCAATAGAATGCACAACACAACCCAAAGAGAAGGAGTCACGGACATGTCAACATAACACGAGCACACTGCTTTACAATCACACACACACACACACACACACAATGTACCATATAATGTATCATTCTACATCAGTCTAGATACGTAAGCGGTCGTTGTACGTCTGTACACGTATCGTATTACAAGATATGTATCGCATAACTTAAAATACTAAAACCACCATCGAGATAAACAACACTCACGCGCACCTACAAACAGACAAAGTTTGACCTCATTTTAACAGCTGTTTACAAATATACACGGAAATTCTGTAAGATGCTTTTCAAACTTCCTCGGTAACCAAGCAGCAGACCTAAAACAGTGCAACATTTAACAACGCTAATTTTAAAGACCTGATGAGCGAGCATGGAAGCGTGAGCTCGGCTCCCCAAGATGTCGTGCTTGTAGAGCGCCTTGTCGAACGAGATCGACTCCGTGAACCGCTCCACGGCGTCGGTCACGCCCTCCTCGAACCGGCCGCCCCACAGCTTGGCCTCCTTGGGCCGGGCCTGGGCCGTCTGGGCTGAGCTCGTGTGCTGGGCGGCGCAGGAAATGGACGGCGGTCCTGACATCCGATTGGTTTGGGGCAAAGATAAAGAGGGTATCTGGGTTCTGGGAGCTGTGGAGGAGTGTCTGGTAACAGGAATCAGTGGGCCAATCGGAGACGAAGAAGATGATGAAATTGAGGCAACAACGGACTCCATTACGCGACGGCGAGAAAGCTAGAATGTTAGGACCAGGGTTTCAAGTAATCCTGCTATCTTTGCCCCATCAAACCGGTCCTGGCGCAACGGCGACGGGAGTGAAGAGTGTGAAGGCCAATAAAATGGAAGTATAAGCATTAGCAAGGACGTTACAGTGTAAGAGAAATTCGGCGACTTAGGCGGCGCTAGGTTTCTCGATTCTTGATTTATTTTTGAAAATCCAAAAATTGGGAACGTGTTTGGTGAATATTGTTTTTTTTGTTTGAGATAGTTGGCCAAAAATCAGGATCGAGAAAAAGTCAATCGCGTACTTTTTAATGAAGTTATGAAACATTTTGAGTTTAACGTAATTCAGTCAAATTCTCGTAGACGTGAATATATAAATATATTATGCTTGTAGATAATCATAAAAAATTAAAATTGAAATTAAAATAAAAGACGAAATCTTGCCGGTGGTTGTTGGTACGGTGGCTCATGGGTGTGTGGTTGGTGGTCGAGGTTGGGTGTGGTGGCTAATGAGTGTGTTGTCGGTGACTAGGCTTGCATGGGGACCGATGGGTTTATGGTTGGTGGGTGGGCTTGGCATGGTATCCTGGTGGGGGTTGGGTTTGTGGCTGTTGGAGGGGTGGCCGAAGGGTGCGTGGTTGGTAGTTGGGCTTGACTTGGCAACTTGTGTGAGGTGTGATTGGTGATTGTTGGCGTGGTGGCCAATGGGTGTGTGGTTAGTAGCAAGGCCTCGCGTGGTGGTTGGTGGATGTGCAGTTGGTGGCTGGGATTGGGATAGTGGCTTATGCGGGTTTGGTTTATGGTTGTTGGCACCGTTGCCGGTGGATGCATGGGTGGTGCATAGGCTGGCATGTGTGGGTGTGGTTGGTGGTCGATAGGGGTGCGAGTGATGAGTTATTTCTCTTTTTTTAAGCTCTAACATCGTTTTTAAATTTTTTTCCTTGGTGCTACTTTTCTTTAATAGTTCTATGAACTCCCTTAACTGTATAGTTACAGTTAGCCATTTTGGTGAAGAAAAGGTATCAAGATCGATTGATATATGAAAAAACAAACAATATATAACATGTTCAACCAAACGTTATTTTCTAGATTCCTATCTTTTTATTTTAGGATGAATTCGGTAATCCAAATACATTCCTTTCTTTTTTACCTTTCGGTCAAATCGGTATTCCTGTTATGATCTTTACGAGAAAAAAGAACATGAACAAAGAACGTCACCGAAAAGGCCCAAATCTAGTAGCTGGTAGAGAAATGTGCAACATATCAAATGAATACGGCTTTAAATATCTTGTTGACTAACATGAAGGCCCTTTTTGCTCTAAATCTCAGGCAACAGGCCAATTTGTAGCTCATTGTCTGCTATGAGCAAAAGAACCTAGTATTATTTTCCAAAAGAAATGTGTATATAACTACACAAATGGTGTATGGTATGGTTTGCGCATGTCCTTCACACTTTTAAGTTCGAGTCCTACCTCTTTTCTTGGAAATCTAAGGATCCATTTGGCAGCGACAAAGACAAAAAGGGAAACAATACTTAAAAATGAGTGAACAAGATGGACTTGACGCTCCATTTAATCTCCCTTCCTTTGGCTACTTCAAGACACAAAGTATAGGGAGCCATTTTTGAAGTGTTAGATCAGAATAGACAACAAGGTTCAAGGTATTTTTGGTGTCTTTACAAACATTGGAAGTCATGCAATCTTGAGGCCTCATGGCCTTAAGAGTTGATTTGAAGGCGTGGTGGTAGAACGTTGGCAGCGACGGCAAGCATTTCTTTTCTTTGGCAGTGGTGGGTTGGGTTTGGAGGTGCGTGGTGTGGGGATTGTGGCCGAGAAATGGCATGTTGGGCTTTGAAGCGCCTGGCAACAGGGTATACGAGGGTGGGGGCAAACGATAAAATCATAATTACAAACCTTATGACTTCCATACACTTATTTACGGGTGTTTAAAAGAAAAGTGTGACCGTATCTTGTGTTCATAAGTATTATTTTATGGAGAAAGTCGTAACCTTACTTTGATATGAAATTTTTTAACCATGTCACGATAACCCTCTGATTTGGAGGAAGCCACCTTATGGTATCTTATGAGTCCCGCTGAAGAGTCAATTCTTAAATCCGTTCAATTTATGTCCTTGTAGATTCACAAGCCAACCGTGCAGCGTTAGACAATGTTAACACCTGTAACTCGCTTAATAAGCGAAGCCAACACAAACAAAGTTAACGAGGGAGAGGTTTCATAACAAAGAGAACCTTAGGAAAAGAACTTGCATTGCTATAGAATACGTACAATGTTCACTTAATAGTTAGGCAAATGAAGCCTTCCCTTATCTGCAGTATCACATCTTCCTAAGGAATGCTGAGATCAAGTAAGTCACAAAGGTTTTGAAATTCTGTACTAGACTGTCATGCATTCATCCCCTAAGCAATAATATGCCGCCCTCTATCACGTATTGATCATGAAATGACTTGACCATGTAACAAAATTACAACGAAGCATTTACGTATTCCCAACTTAATTACTTCATTTTTTGGAAGCCCTTTCCATCTCCGACCAAGTACTCTCGACAAGGCGCTGATTCTTATGTTCATCAACTGATATGACTCAAATGCACGAGCTTCCTTCTCGTAGGACGACATATTGTGATGACGGACGGTCTTGGGCCAGACTTGCATAACTTCGGGTCTTCCTTGTCGTCATGAAGTAATTTGACGCAACCTACATGGAAAACATAACGAAGCTTATATCTGCAAGGTCGAGCAAAATACCCTCGCAAAATCTTTTCAACCCTTTGGGTAAGCCAAAACTTTTTCCGCAACTTGGTGTTTAACTTGAGAAGCACGAAGTCTACCACTTAAACATGGATGTGCTTCTTCGTCTTGTCAGACCAGTTCTTCACCTTCATTTGTTGCCTCTTCAAGGTAGGAACGAGTAAAGTCTGCATGTTCGAGCCTTGGGTTAATTGTTCTAGATGTTGGTAGGCTCTTTCCCCTGTGTCTGTGGAGTGAGTGGCTGTGTCACAAGCTTGAACAATTTCTTGTTTGTTTTGCATGTTGTATAAGGACTTGACCCAAGCCCGATGGTTAGCATTCAAAAAGTCGTGAAGTATAGCTCCTATAAGGTACTAACCCGCTATGCCTCGGTCTTTCAATCAATGTCGATATATGAACGAAAGCTTGTAGAGAAGTGCAGAGTCGATCCCATCAAACGAAAGAGTCCATTGAAAACCATCATGTCATCGTGTGTCTCATCACCGATTGTCTTGGGCAAGCCCCCAAAATTTCACCGATTATTTCAGAAACAAGCAACTACCTCTTCTATTGTGCAATGTGTTGTGGATATAACTCAAATGGCAGGGTAGACCCTAAGCTACTAGCAATGCGCAGCATGCGACCCTGAGAGTACTAGAGGTGTGCCATCGAGAAGGTTAGGTCCAAAAGAGGTAGACTGTGAAATGTCACACTTGTTTTGTGCCAAAGTGGACAAAGATCCCAAATCGGCCATATAATACGGGATGCGTTGCGCTAGGTTATGCGTGATCTTAGGGTATTACTTGGCCAGTTGGCCCACATTAAAAAATGAGAGTGAGTGAATTTCGCCTTATTAAGTCGTATCAATGAACTCATTAACATCTTATTGACTATTTATTTTGACGGAAATATTGTCATACATTGGGCTGTGGACGTGGTCGCTACAAGGTGCCTTAGTTGCTCTGATGGTGTACATTGTAGTCATGGGTAAGCGACATTTGTTGGTGTTGGACTAGCCAAAAAGCAAAACACAATAAAATTTGATAATGCTTGTACTCTATGAAGTTACTCATGTTGATCTCTTTAATTTTCTAAAACCGCCACAAAGTTATTATGTTCTATGAATTCTTTCGTATAAGATTAACATTTTGCTAAAAACATCATTCCTATCGATTTCCTTCTTTCTTCTTGTCTAATACATGGTTTCAGAAGTTTGGAGCCATGGTTTGCTAAAAGGGCCTAAAACAAGTGAAAAAGAAATAAGGATATATGATTTACTAAGATTTTAGAATGACAGAATTATAACCAGCAAAAAAGGCTTATCAAGGCGAGAACCAGTGTTAGAGACTATCTTAGAGCTGCTATGATTTTTCCCTTCTCACCAAAAAAAAAAAAACAAAACAAAACCGCAAATTAAAGTACATAACACTTCAAGGTTCCAACAATATGCCCTTGTATTCCCCAATTGCTTTCTCAAACAAGAAATTATTCCGATTTTGGCACACTGTTAAAATCGCCCAAATCAAAAAATTTCCAACTTCTTATTCAACTTTGGTCGCGTTTTACCTATGATTGCCAATCTAAGAAAATTAAAAAAGAAAATGCTTGGAAAGATTTTTTTTTAGTTGCCAAACTAAGCCTCTCTTGTTTCGAACGTACACATTTTGATCAATATTAAAAAGCAAATTCCTTCGCAATCTAAAAGCTAGTATGATTTGAGAGACCTCGAAATAGCCAATCAGGACCATTTTATCCCCCCTGCATATAGCACGTTAGCGAAAATACCCCCTCAGAAAAATAAATTGCTGAATCTTCCTATGTTTGTTGAAATTTTATGTTTATCAATTCAAATGCATGAGTTTTTATTTGCTATAAATGGAACTGTAATTTATGGCGCATTAGGGTTAAATTTCATGGGGTTAATTATTTAATTTGTCAACTTAGAACAATGGTGTCTTCCATGAAGGGTGTGAATTGGGAGCACTTGGGTGCTATTTGAGTTGGTGCGACAGAAGATGTGGGTTATATATGTTCAAAAGGTGCCAATTTATCAACTGTCAAATGTAAAATCTGGGTAACCGTTGCTTCTGCAGATGTTAGTTCTGGAGCAGGAAATGGTTCTTATGAACAAAGGGTGTGCCTTCTAAAGGAATTATAATTGGCCTGCATAATTTCGGTCGCTCAAACAAATCAGAATTCATTCTGAAATTTTCTACTTATCTCTCAAAGAAGTCTAATTACTAAATATTTTCTCTAGAAGAGTATCTAGAAGTTCTTCGATATTGCCAATTGCAGTCTTCACCAGCTTTGTTGTACGTTGAAAAAGAATTTGCTTAGTAAAGTCAATCTTGAGTGGAGTATCTAAGGTTGTAAAGAAAGTGTCTTTAGATACGGCTCAAAGCCATCCGTTTTCATTTCTCGCTCCCAAACTTTTTCAGAACAATGTTCAAGCTTGAGTGAAATGAAACACCTTTGTCATATGAGCAAGCTTGGTTGTGATTATTTCATTCATTCACTGTGTTGCGTCTTGCTTGCTGGTGATTGTCCAAATAAAATAGCAATAGTTACCATTTAATCATCAATGCTTTATCAAAAGTTAATCATGACATAGCAGTTTATCAAAAACGAGGAAACAAGTTCTTGCATCTTGCTTGCTTGTCATCCTCTATATCCGTTCACTTTCTTTGTTATACGAAATAACAATGCTTGTGTTGAAAGGCTCACTGCCTTCGTAAAAGTTTGAGCAGTTAATCACACACAATAGTGAACTAATATTGAGCCAAAAAGTATACGCATCACCGTAATACTCGTGATACGTGTCCGAAAATGAAAATAATAGTACAAAATTTATTTTTTTAAAAAAATAAATATCACGTGTACGTGTTTACTGTCATATCCTGTAAAATAAATATTAAATAACAGAAAAATAAGATAGTAAATATTATTTTTCCCATCAAAATTGGCTTTTAAATTTTTTTGACTATATTTTCTGATGAATTTTAACTTGTGAAAATTAAACATATTTTTGTAGATAGTTACTTACCAGTTAAAATTTTTATTTTGTGTCATTTTTAAAAAAAATTTCTTAGAATGTCATTTGTCATCATTGTAAGTTGGTAGTTATATAACACCAAATCAAGTTTTGACTTAATAAAGAGTAAAGATATAGATACATCCGTTCCAAGCTGAGCAAAAAACCTATAGACCGTAAAATCCAATCTAAAAACGCCATCTACACTTTGGGCGATAAATTTGAAAACAAGGGTTTAATTCAAAGTTTTATAACAGAAGGGATAATCCATGCCAAATGTTGGATGAAAATTTTGCCATTAATTTTTTTAGAGGATAACTATCCTATCGTGCCATACGTGGGAGATAAAAGTTCAACTAAACTAGCCAATTATTACACAAATCAAATGAGCATATATGTCATAGTATTCGTACTCTCTATGTCACGAAATGATTGGCCCAAGTAAAAGAGAATAGACGTAGTGACCTAAGTACTAGATTTATGATATTAAAGTAATCCAAATACTATACATATGATAATTAAGTGTACAACATTGGCATCAGTCGATTGTCCCCATCAGACCACATAACCTTTGTTCATACCCTATTCTGGTCAGACCAGCAGGGTCTGCTAGGGGACCCGCGTCGCGCGACACATCATCCAGTCAACGGTCAATTATTCAACGCTATAACCAGGTCAAAGCGCATCTCCTTTCGAGCATCCACATGCGTCACCAGTGCAGCGACATCAACACGGTCAAACTGTTGGAAAAAGGAAGGGGTCAGCCACCCCTTTCCTAAGGGGGTCGGCCACTCCCTTCCTAAGGGGGTCGGCCACCCCTTTCCTAAGGGGGTCGGCCACCCCTTTCCTAAGGGGGTCGGCCACTCCCTTCCTAAGGGGGTCGGCCACCCTCTTCTTCAGGGGGTCGGCCACCCCTTTTCTAAGGGGGTCGGCCACTCCCTTCCTAAGGGGGTCGGCCACCCCTTTCCTAAGGGGGTCGGCCACTCCCTTCCTAAGGGGGTCGGCCACCCTTTTTCTTCAGGGGGTCGGCCACCCCCTTGTTATGAGGGGTCGGCCACCCCTTCCTCAAGGGGGTCGGCCACCCTTTTGCCTTGCAAGAATCATTCCTAAACCCCCGACATCACTTATCACGCTCTCTACCATCCGCGCTCAACACCGATGGTCACTTGGCGCTCGTCGCCGACCGTGCGCAATCGTCACGACGGCAGCACACTATCCTAAGTATTGCTCCGCGACAGTCGTCGCCGCGCCCTTGCGCCCCGCTGATGATATGTGCCCCCGGCACTAAGTATTGCTCCGCGACAGTCGTCGCTGTGCCCGTGCGCCACGTCCATGACATGTTTCCACGGCACCAGGTATGGTCTCGCGACAGTTGTCGCTGCGCCCTTGCGCCGACACCAAGTATATCTCCGCGACGTTCGTCGCTGCGCCCTTGAGCCATTCTCATGACGCGTGCCTTCGGCACCAGGTAGGGACTCACGACAATTGTCGCAGCGCCCATGCTCCACAATCAATGTCTCGTGCTGTAGGCATCACGCCTATGCGCCACAATCATGTTATATGCTTACGGGATGGGCTCACAATCTCAAAGCCATCGCCGTCTTCATTCAGGGGGGGCTTCGCTCCGTGCTCTGGCACGAGGACCCTTCGCAGCGGGATAGGCAACTCCTCCGGGACACTATCTCTGCCAGGGTGCCTGTGTGACTGGCCTACGTGCTCTGGCACTGGGGGCTCGCGTCGGCACCCCTAAGGACTATGACCCCCAGGTCACTCCGAGATGGGAGCAGGTCTTCGGAAGGGCATCCCGCCTAGTCCACCTGGCAGCTGGGCGTCGGGTCTTCCCCACCGCTGTCGGGCCTGTGGGATTCAGTAAGGGCTTGGACCGATGGCTGGGGCAACGGGCTTACTCTGATCATGCCGTCATGGTATTTTCAGTCTTCTCAGACAGGTAGAGAGATGCTGTGTAGGGCAAGGCAGTGCGAATTCGGGAACTGGCAGTCCAACAGAGAACCGGTATTTGTGGACCCCCTAGTGACGTGTCACTCCCAGGGGTGACACGTGTCAGCTGGTGACACATTGATGACACCGGCACACTTTTCCCTATAAATAGGGGACCTTGGATTTCATCTAGAGGGGCTCTCTCTCTCTCTCACTCTCATTTGTCATTTTCACTTTCTCTCTCTAAAACTCATTCTCTCTGGACTTCTAGAGGGAGATACATTCGGACACCTGACATTGGACTCTTGACGCTACACCCTTGACGTTGACCTTAGCTTGGACTGTCAGTCGCCGGCTCTATTCGCCTTCGCCTTGCCTGCGCAGCACTGCCATCCCTCGCGGCCTGTCTGGGGAGCCTTGCCCTCAGCCCTTACTCCGTCCTTGTTGTCTCTCATTTTGCGCATCTGGAAGTTGACTCGGACTGTAGCCTTTGTGACACCTCCACGTAGGCTCGAACCCACATTCCCCGGCAACAACCTTCCGTGTGATTTGAGTAAGAAGTCGGTACAAATCACATTTCAATCATAGTGGATAGAAACATGTTATTGGATTTTTACACCAAGTTTTGGTTTCTTTAACGAGGTAAACATTCTTTACTTTGAAAATTAGGCGCCAATTTGGTACTAGCGTTCAAAATAGATACGTTAAACAAAAGTATGATGGCTCCAAATGACTTGGAATATAGGGGTTCGAAGATTGATTCTCGAGCGGGATGCTGTGGCCATAAACTTGATGATTGAACAACCGATGGTCGTGATCCACCCTCGTTGATAGCATATCGATGCAGGATGGCGAAGACCTAATCGGGCGTCAATGGAGCCGTAAGCTCAAAATATACACTCCGATCGTGCGCCGTTTTTCTTAGCAGAGATGAGTGCACTACATAGCCATGAAGAAGGAGATCTGGTTCCCCCACCCAAGGAATAGTCATACTTCTATGAAAGCTGATTGCACGGGTGTGATGTGTCCGCGGTTCTAGGTTTTCTCAAAACTGTTATGTTGACGCAACGTATGACTTATGAGTCAAACTTCGAAATAAGTTGCGAAAATGACTTATGAGTCAAACTTCGAAATAAGTTGCGAAAAGAAATAAAATTGCTGTATGAGCAACGTATACAAAGTTGTGGCTGGAAATCTGGTCCAATCCACAACTTCCACTTTGGGTGGAAGATTGAGGACCTAACAAAACATGCTTTTTGTCTTCCTTCCTTATGCATATCATATGGCTTTGTTCTGATCGTGAGTGATAGCGCAAGTAGCCCACCAGCAGCAAATATTATACTTGAAGAACATGGTGAGGTGAATCTTCACACTTCTTTCATTGCACACAGGCCAGTAGATTATAGCAAGTGCATTGCATACGTAACAGGGAAAGTGATTGATGTTCAGGAGCAATTATTGAACTTTTTATCTTAATAACCCAGCATTAATATTGGCAAAGACAAAGCTTAATATTACCAAGAGTTCATCGTGATTGAACTTTGAAAAATATTGCATGAGGTCGGGAGTTAGGACAACGTGTTTGATTTTGCCTAAGGTATTAGCAATTATTAGATCTTTATGTACTATATAACCTTTGTCCGCTGTACTAGGGAGAAAGTTTATTTTGCAGTGAAAATTATCGGATGTACTTGTCAGACTTCAGATCAGTACTTGGATATCATCGTCCCGCTAGCTATTTGCTCCTTCTTCTAGTTACCTGTAAAATTTAGTTGACAGAACAATGATTCGACTTGTTAAGAATGATATAAGTGAATGATTGGCGCTACATCACAAGAATAGTTTTAACGAAGGTGACTACACTTTCTTGAACACAAGCTGTCGTAATTCTGGATGTCCCCGCAACAGCTTTCAACTTAGACTACCAACATCATGACCTTCACCGTTCATTTTTGTCCATCAACAAGTTGAAAAAGAGATTTTGGCTTCTGGCGAACCTTCTTAGGAACCAACTTGGGCAAGTGGAGCTTCCCAACGTTGAAATTACAAGAAGGTAGACAAAATTGGTAGTCATTGTTATTGTTTTGATGTCTAAGCACTCAAAAATTGACCTCATGCTAAAGTGGGTGATACAATCAACATTGGACTAACAAAGTTTCTAGTCCAAAAGCCAAAGAAAAATAGTATCCATAAGGTCAAATTTGTCATTTGATAAAGTTCCTTTTCCTTTTTTAAATGCCACAACTTGGAATTTCCTTTTGTAGGTTGGTTATCTGTTATGAATGTTACTTGCACAACATACACGAAATGGCTGGTCAGACGAATGTCTGCGTCATCACCGCCTAAATCCGTGGCCCCACAGACCCAAACACCTATGTCTGACCTGGCAAATCTATTTTCTCGCGATCAAATTCACGCTCTTTTTACGAAAATCACAAACTTATGTCGCTAAAATGTGACCGTGCTTGGTCTCACTCGGACCCACATCACGAAAAAAATATTGGTCTCGTGTCATTCGGCCAAATCTCTTGTACCTTTACCTTAAGTCTAAATACTTCTGTTCCCTCGGACTAGCGATTATTTTCTTCAAAGTAACGCAGAAACACATAAGTCTCATGAAAATGACGAAATTGTCTTCACTTTTAAGCATTAATAAGTCAATACTCACAATTGTACAAATGATTAAAGTGAGAGCTTAACCCCAAGGGGTGGTGGAGATGGCAAAGGGCCTCGAGATTTTGAGTTCGATTCCCTGTACCGACGGATCATATATGAATTCCAGTTCTACACATTCAAAAAAAAAAAACAAACAAACAAACATAAAAAAAAAAAAAAAGCGAGAGCTCCATTGCATCTCCCTGTACCCACATACAGGCGGTACTATCCAAATTTATCTCCTCTAATAGATTTATTTTTCATTTTAAAACTTCCATATATCTACTGCAGGTTGTATTATTGAACAAGGAGAACAGAAGAAGAAACATCACACGGCTTCCAACGTACAAGAAACTGTCGAAATTTCTCCCTCTCCTTCTGCAATACGATTTCTTCTATTTACATTAAAAAAGGAAAATGGGTTTCATTTAGATCACCATTTTGATCATCACAAGCTCTGATTCTTTCTTATTTTTGGCTCCAAAGGTATCTTTTTTCAATACCAATTTGGTCTCTATACTGTTTTTTTTTTATTGAATCTCTGGTTAATATTCCAAGTTTAAGATAGAAGACAAAAGAAATTGGGTTGAAAGACGGTTGTTGGATGACCATTCCGTGGTTCATAAGTATATGATTATGGTTATTTCATGGTTCGAAATAGCTCGAGTTATGATAGGTTTGTTTTTTCATTGGTTTAGTGCTGGATTGATTGAAGATAAACTTAGTAGCTTTTGATGGGTTTAAGCTCAATTTTGCATATTTCAACGAAAATTGTTGGGTTATAGTCTTTGAGTGGACTTGATGATTAGTTTGTGTTGCATTTTGCTTTTGGATCTTTCTTTGGCAAAGAATTGTCTATGCTTGACAAGATGGAGAATGAGGCTGAGATAAGTTGTGTGAGTCAATTTTGGGTTCTTTCTCTTTGACCCAAATTTGAGGTGTTTTTGGTCTTCAAACTGGGAACTTTTCTGACTTTGTTTGAATACCCAAGCAACATTTTCTTGGAAGGAGGGGTAGGGGGTAGAATGTTGGCTGAAGTTACTGGTTTGGATGGCTAGGAAATCAAAGGGTACCTTTTGAATAGACAACAAATAGTTTGCAGGCCTATTTGTGTTCATGTTTCTGTTTCTGTATGCCAATGTTTCTCGGAATCTTCAGTCAGTCCTTCTTTTAAAGTTTCTCAGCAACCAAATGGAGAATTTGTTTGTTTCTTTGGAGATCTCAGTTGCTAGATCTTCTTTCAGATATCTGTCCTCCTACACGTTGATTTCGTTTTGACTGATCAATTTTCGTTTACAACTGGCAGAAATTTGATAAGTCTCCTGCTTGGCTCACAATCCTGCTGCCAAATGCATTGAATACGTCTGCATTCATTTCATTCATATCAAGGAAGTTAGTACGCTTTAATAGACATGGCTGTGGCATTTACACCCCTGTCCTGGTGGTTGTGGAGTGGAAAGCATCAAGACCCCAAAAGTTCTAATGGATCACCTTTAAATTCTTCACCCGACATGGGTTTGTTGGAACTGGATATGTTGAAATTCCCTTTGGTTCATGGGGGAAATATGACCTCCTCAAATAGAAAGATCAAAAGGAAATGGCCAAGCCGTGGGGAACGAAAGATTGACAAGGAATATGATGTCGTGGTGGTTCCATCCGATGGTGGTTGTGTTTCAGGGTCGGAGTCAGATGATTCTGATTGGTCGATTGGATGGTTGGAACCTCATGGCCCTGGGTTCCAGAGTGATGATGATTCAGATGATAGTTTTGCTGTGCTGGTTCCTTGCTATGGACGTGGTCGTGGGAATATCGAGGAGAGTTTGAAGGACAAGTTTGTGGGCAAATTTAGGAACATTCCAGATATACATGCTGCTGGTAAGCGTTTTTTGAGAATGTATTGCCCCTTATGCTTATATGATTGTGCAGATTTGCTGTCAGTTTCTTTTGTTTCCTTTGCTGTCAACTTGATAATCTTTACAACTGATGAGAGAGTTTTTCAGTCGCTTGTTTTGATGTCTGTTTCCTTCTTTTGGTGAAGTTGGGGAGAAGAACCCTTCTGTCTGTTAGTTGCCCTACAGGCTACAACCAACAAGTTTGCTTCCCAGGTTCAACTTTTAATGCAGTCATTGACTAGACTAGATTATAGGATTCATATAGGTCTCATTCCGCAGACTCTTGAAGGGTTACTGTTGATATATGCGGTGAGTAGTGTACTTGGAAGGCTAAAAGTTAGTCACGAACTAGGCTCAGTGAGTAAACAAGTGAGCAGTCGATCATGAGGTAACTACGTGATGGTTCCGCCAAAGATGTGCTTATTTGGATGCCCAGTTTCGGTTGCTTGAAGGTGCTTCTGCCTTGAGCAAGTGGTTTTGGTCACACAGAAATTTGCCTTCAAGAAAAATCCCTCCTTGGTGCTTTTAGTTCAATCCAAAGAACCTGAATATTGCTCAAATGCTAAACCCCTTAGTAGCCGAATGCGTCCTGCAGCTATGTTTGGCTTTGGACCCCAACTCTGTATGGAGTTTTCAAGCATAACGCTAAACTTTCTCTATATCCTACCTTTGGTTAGTCAAAATATCAAAACTCGTACTCGTAAAGTTTTCTTTGTGCTCCTGGAACTATTCGAGAGATATTCAAAGCTTCAGTTGTCTTACAGAAGCCTAGATTGACTATCAAATATGAGTTATGCTTATATTCTTTTGATTTTTAATGGTTCATGCTTCTTGAGGCCCTGGCTTATTGAGTTGTTGCTTGGGTTTTACGCAAGAAAAAAACATAAATATACACAACCTCAAATTTGTTCAAAAGTTCAAAAAACATGTGGAGTCTTATCTATTTTTCATCTGGAGGGGCTCATGGTTACCTATAATAGACAACAGGGAGGTAAAGTGCAAAGTACCTCCTTCAGTGGAAATAGTCCATCTGTGGTGGGGATCTGCATTCTGTTTTGTTTTGTATTTGTTAAAGTATGTATATCGAGAGATTGGATATAAACTTATGAAATCCTAAACAACCTTTATACTTGATGAATTTATGGGAAGTGTCGCTCGTATTCATGTATTGGGATTGCTTTGAGTACCTTACTTATGATTGAGTGTCTTTCCTCTTAAAGGATAAATTTCCTCTTACCTAGTGGCACATTTTTATTTTGGATAATGATTAGTGCTTTTTGTTGGGCCACAATGGGTACGGTAAACTGGAAACAACGTGGGTGGGTAGAAGTAGGTCAAAAGGACTTTTAGGTGCTTGAAAATAAATAGAGGAAACCTTGGATGGGGATAGTGGAGGTAAGGATTGATGTAGCAACCCAAACTGCATTGGGACTATGGCATAGTTGAGTTGAACTCGCGGTGTTGCCGATAAAGTCAGGTTTGAGTATAACAATTTTGTTCTTATAGACGACTAAGTTCTTAAGTTTTCAGATACTAATATGCTTTCTCCTACCCATTCAAGAATGGATGTCGTTGTCAGTTTGACTCACAGATATTTGGAATGACTTAAAGTTCTTAGGAAAAACAATCTATAGCAGGAATAACATTGAGTTCAATTTTTGTTCTTATTTCAGTTTCTACATTTTCTGTCTGTCTGGTTCACTTAATGCGTTCGTCGTCACTGCATTCCTAGTCTCACTCCTGTACCTGAATCCCAATGATTGTTTTTGCTCCCACGTGTTACTGCCCTTGGCCGCTATATGGTTTAGGGTACTCATGTGGTTGTATCACATCAGCATTCCCTTTAACTCGTGGTATCCATTATGAACCAGAAAGACTTTTTGTTTCTTTCCTGTGGAGTTACCTTTGCCTGGGGGTCTGTTGAACTTTGTCCTAGTTATATCTGTTGACGCTACCTACAGCTTTTCTTGGTTTTTGGAGATTATGACAGTAAATTTTGACATGTGTATTCATCTGATCTTCTTGCTCTTTTTTCTATATTTTTTTATCAGTTTTGTTTGAGTAGTCAGCATCAAATTAATTTAGAAAGCTAACTGAGTTTGGATATTCTCTGTCAGTTTGAGATTTGCGTTTCATGTCAAATTTTGCAGAGAACAAGAAGTATATGGAACAATGGCTCTCTTCTCTTCAGACCAGCTGACATCAGACGTCTGCAGAGACACATTTTAGTGTTCCTTGTGCTGTCGTCAAGAGGAAAAACTCAAATTGTTACATAACCTATAGAAAAGGGTTTTAAAAAAATAGAAAAATCAGAAACCAACGTTGTTGAAAAAAAAATGGACTTGCGTACTGGCATTGTATTGATAGTCAAGTAGAAGAATGTTGGCTTATGTTGGGTTTGAGGTTGTACTAATTTGTTTGGAGAAGAAACAGCGGATGTCTGAGGTACGTTGCTCCTCCTTATTCTACGTCTGTATGGAAGTGTGTGCTCTTAGTTCTCAGCTAAATTGCTGTTGTTTCTTTGATCCGCAGGTGCCATGTTCGGTTGTGAAGCAGAAGTAAAAGGATTAAAGAGAGAAAAACAAAAAGAATGTTGTGTTTGTACATGTGTGTGTGTGTGTGTGAGCGTGTATTCATTCATGTAAATATGGCTGTACATATGAAAGTAGGTTGTTGTGATCTGTTATTGTCATCGACTCGCTGTAGATAGATCGTGCCCCCGGCAGAGGGCGTGGCGGGGTAGGGCAGGGGGGACGGAAGGCGGTCATATTGCTGTATATAACTGACTCTTATTATTATTTGTTTAAGGTAAAACAGTCTACCTCAGCTGTTGATAAGTTGATATTGCAAATTTCTCGCTTGGCATGCTGAACTTGGTTCCTCAGTTTCTTTCAATTCTTTCCAGATTCAGTGAATTTTCCTCATGATTATCAAAATTCTGATTTTCGATTCTTCTCAGTTCGCTGAATTTCCCCAATGAATATCCAAATTCTGATTTCGTTCTTGTAATCTCTCTCTCTCTCTCTACACACACACAAACACACCCACAACCAACATAAAGCGCTCGCGCATCTGCACGTACGTGTGCTAGGATGCATTTCCATGTATCATCATCGTCATATTTCCTCTTAGATGGGTTCAACAACAGGATTTTAAGAGGCAAAGATGGACTATCTAATCTATGGCAACAGACTGAAAGAAGAACGAAATCGAGCAAGTTAGATGCACCGTCAACACTTTCACCTAAGCCTGAACTCCAATTGCCCTTATAAACTTCAAAAATAGAAAAGCATGAAAAAGAAGAAGGATCTATACAACTACAATAGGGGAGCACACAAGTGTATTCAAATAAACTTGACATACCCAAGTTTTATGAAATCAAAATGAAGCCTTTTTTTCTTAAAATTATTATGAGCATCCCCCGTTGGATTTAGTTTAGTACTGGAAACCTACCAAAAATATTAAATTCTGAACTAAAATTCTTACAGGTCTATCTAGATCAGATGACAGCAAAAGAAGGGTCAAAAGCTTAAAAAGGACATGCTTGCCTCATTCTCATGACTCAGAAGACCAACCTGGCAAATTCAGGACTTGCCAATTGTGTACAATGAGTTAGTTGATGGCCTCCTATATATGTGCTTTTCAAAGGATCCAACACCTTAATTTAAGCGAAGTATTCTCCCCCTTGATTTCTAGCCATGCTATGATCAAGCATTTCACAGAAAAAAAAAAACAAATAAACATTTGTTTTCCTCCCAAAATCTTCCTTTATTCCTTTACATGTTTTTTTTTCCCTCTGATGGGTGTTCTTCCATGTCTTCTCCTATTCTGAAGAGAGGACACAAAAGTTAGAGAGAGAGAGAGAGAGAGAGAGAGAATGTTGCAGAGAGCAGCAAGGAATGCATATTCATGGTGGTGGGCAAGTCACATCAGAACAAAGCAGTCAAAATGGCTGGAACAGAACCTCCAAGGTACTTGATCAATATCTTCTGTCTTGCAAGTTATTGCTTCACTAGAAAATTCATGTAACCTTCTGATTCTCAAGGGATTAGGGTTGATGTGAATGTGTGATTTGATGTTTACCCCTTTTACCTCACAAGATGGCATTTCCAAGTACATGTAATGTTGCATGTTCTCATTTCATCGTATGCTGATCAAGAGAAGATGCCATTCAACAATTCAACTTAGCCCTAGAGTTAGCCGTGCCCATCAGAAAGACAACATAACTGCTATGTCCAACCTTCCGAGGCTCCCGCCAGTGTAGAGTCTGAGGAAGATTAGATATATGCATTCTTAACCCCCGCTTTTGCACTGCAATCAATTATGGAACTCCCAACGATGCTTAACATAAAAGATTAGATGTAACCAATGATGGAACTCTCAATGATGCTGGAACGCAAAAAATCAGCTCCCTCAACTGTATTATAACAAATTCCTAGTCTTGGGAATAATAAGGATGGGTGTTCTTCATACCTTTCTCGGCCTTCTGGCTAAGTAATTCATACTCGTTACGAGAAGAAAACTCTTCATCTGATTCTTTGCAGCATATTGTTGCGCAGACTGGTTGGAAGGTTTCTTCATTAAGTAATAGCTGTTGATGAGCAAAATGCATGCATTCACGAGGCCTTAATAATTTCAAAACAGGATTAAGACAATCACTAATACGTTTTTTGTGAAATTACAGATATGGAGGAGAAGGTTGAGTACATACTCAAAATAATAGATGAAGATGGGGATTCTTTTGCAGTGAGGGCAGAAATGTACTACAGGAAGAGGCCAGAGATAATTAACTTTGTGGAGGATTGTTTCCGGGGATACAGAGCTTTGGCAGAGAGATATGATCATCTATCAAAGGATCTGCAGAATGCCAACCGGACGATTGCCACTGTTTACCCCGAAAGAGTTCAGCTTGGAATGGATGAGGAGGACGAAGAATATTTGCCTAAAACTTCCACTCCGTTTCAAGGAACCACCAAGCTCCCCAAGGGTTTGCCAGTTGCGCCAAAGTTGGACATCCCCAAAGTCCCTAATTTTCCCAAGAAAAGTTCCAAGAGCCCATCCAGATTAATGTCAAAGAAAGGGCTCCTCAAGTTAAGTCCTACAGATGCTTCTGAACCTACTAAAAGTTCAGGGCTGAGCAAAGCTGAAGCACTCCAAGAAATTGATAGACTTCAAAAGGGAATTTTGGGGCTTCAAACCGAGAAGGAGTTCATAAAGAGCTCGTATGAAAGTGGGCTTGCAAAGTACTGGGAAATTGAAAATCAGGTCACTGAAATGCAAGCAAAAGTTAGCAGCTTACAAGATGAGAGTGGTATTGGCACTGTCATCGAGGATGACGAAGCTCGAACCCTGATGACAACCACGGCTCTAAAATCTTGCCTGGAGACCTTGGGCAAGTTAGAAAAGAAACAAAAGGAGTCCAATGAAGAGGCAAAAGTAGAGTATATGAAGATTCAGGAGGCCAGGGAAAAGTTTGGAACTCTAAAAGAGAGATTGAATCATAACCACACACATCTACAAGAGCACTTGGGAGAATATAAGTTGAGCAATGCTAGTCCGGATTTGGAGAACATGGACCAAGCAGACTGTATTGGACAAGAAAGGCACAGTATGGAACTTTTTCAGGCGAAGATCAAAGAAGGCTTGCTAGTTGATCCAGACACTTCGCTCACTGTGTCTGAACTTGCAGAGAAGATTGATGAACTTGTTGATAAGGTGATCAAGCAAGAAGCTGCAGTAATTTCTCAGAATGCTCTCGTAGCAAGACTAAGATCGGAAGCAAATGAGCTTCAGACACACCTTAAGAGCCTAGAGGAGGAAAGGGAAAGTCTGATCCAGGGTTCAGACAAGATAAAAGAGTTGGAACAAGAATTGGGCAGAGTTGAAACCCTCAAGAAGAGTGCCAAAGAGCAAACGAAGAACCTTCAGACTAGTTTTGCTGAAGCATGCAGTAATCTTGATCATCTTTCGGAGATAATGCCACGTGTGAAGCGAGATGAGGAGCTCGAGCACACAGTTTTGTTCAACGAAATGAAATCTCTTCCAGCTGTTGATAAGCCAAAGCAGTTTCAAGTAGATGAAGACATGATCTCCCCAGACAACCTTTTAGAACTCCCAAAAGAAGATCAAGCTGCATATCAAATTACTAATGTCAAATTTGAAGCTAAGGAATTCTTAGGACAACATAAGTCGGGCAACCCTTTTATTGATCTTTTGCAACCTATTTCAGGTTCCAATACAGAAGAAGTACTCGAAGAATATGAGGAGTCAGACAGTGCTAGTTTCGAGAAAGTCATCTCAAATGATGCAAGAGTTAAAACGGAATTGAAGAGTGATGAGATGATAAATAGTCCTGTCAAAGCTGATGAAGAAAACTTTGTCCAGTCTAACCTGAGCAATTACCTTGCTGTTTCGCCAAAGGATCAGGTGAGAACTGTTCTGGATGCCAGTCCAGAAGATGGATCCAAAGAAAGTGAAGATATGATGGCTCACGGTTCTGTTTTACATGACTTGCAAGATGTGAGAATGGAAGAGGAAGCAAAAAAAGAGGGCACTTATCTCAATGCTAAGGAGGAAGTCGTTCAATGCAGTCAAGCCAATCATCCCGATCAACCTCTTCTAGAAGGTTTACCGGAAGCTGCCCAAGTTGTAAATTGGGAAGAAGGGCCCAAAGATAGTGAAGACATGGTGCATAATAGTTACGTAGGAGAGAGGCTATTGCAGTCCAACCAAAGCAATCACCTTGACGACCTTTCTTTAAAAGGTCAAGGGGAAGCTGTTTCCTATGAAAATCCAGAAAAAGGGTTCAAGGACCATGAGGATATGCTTGCTACTGGTCATGATTCAGAAAGCTCAGAATATGTGAAACTGGGAGACGACACCAATCTTTCCAAAGATGATGAAGAAGAAAAAGGTTCCAAGGAATATGGTGATCTCTCGGTGATCTCAAGGGAGATGAAAAGTGAAGAAGAGAAAAACGATGGCATTCCGGAAAATGGTAGTTCTGCCAAAAATAAAGATGAACAACATCATGTTCACTTTAATTCAGACAATCATAGAGATGATCAAGCTCTCAAGAAGGAAGAGCAACCTAGTTCAGACGAAGAAGGTGAACCGGACTGGAGGCAGTTGTCCTTAAACGGGTTGGAGGACAGAGAGAAGATGCTACTGCAGGAGTACACCTCGATTCTTAGAAACTTCAAGGAAGTAAAGAAAAAGCTCACCGAAGTAGAGAAGAAAAACAGGGCCAGCCTCTTTAGATCTGCTGTGCAGCTAAAAGTTCTGAAGAACGCTAATGCCATGAAGGATTTAGAGATTCGTTCTCTCCATAGAAAAATGGACTTACTTCAAATGGACCTAGATGTGACCCCGAACACCCATCTGCAGGTTTTGGATACTTCCTCTCCAAAGGCAGTTCCAGAGTTCTTGAGTGAAGAAACTGTCGGATCAAAGGAAAGAACAGAAGAAACACAAGCTGAACAACAAAAAGATGAGGTCAAAGTAATTCCTAGTGATGAACCTCATGAAGTTTCCATTATTGAAGAAAAGATTCGTATGGACATTGATGACCTACTAGAGGAAAACATAGAGTTCTGGTTGAAGTTTAGCACCTCAGTTCATCAAATACAAAAATTCCAAACTTCATACCAGGACTTGCAAGAAGAGTTGGTGAAGCTGAAGGAAAACAAGAAGCAAGATGGAAGTACTAAACATCAGTCACCGAGTTCAGATATTCGCGCAATCTACAAGCACTTGAGTGAGATTCAGACTGAATTGACCTTATGGTTGGAACATAATGGAGTACTGAAAGAGGACTTGCAAAACAGATTATCGTCCTTGTCCAATATTCAAGACGAGATATCAAGATTGTCCAGTGCAGGGTCTCAAATAGAAGAGACTCAGCTCAGTGACTATCAGGCTGCAAAGTTTCAGGGTGAAATTATGAACATGAAGCAGGAGAATAACAAGGTTGAGGATGAACTGCTAGCCGGTCTTGAACATGTGAAACGACTACAAGAAGATATTGCAAAGACACTGGAAAAATTGGATGAAGAATTTGGGATCTCCCCTGCCAAGAACCATCAAACGAAGAACTCTACTCGGTCTAAAATTCCTTTAAGGTCTTTTCTGTTTGGGGTTAAGCTAAAGAAGCAGAACAAATCAATCTTTGCATGCATGAGTCCAGCTTTGCAAAAACAGTACAGTGATCTAACTGCATTACCCCCCTAGTTGTTGCTACTTGACTTGGTAGTTTCAAATTCGTTATTTCCATACTAGTTCCGTTTAGTAAAACTTGTGTTAGATCATTTTGCTCCAGATTGGATTGTTGTTTCTTCTCGTTTTTTCCAATTAACTAAGAAGGTGCTGCCAACACAATTTTGATCTCATTCCAATCAGCCCTGCTCTCAGTCGATGAAATAAGATAGGCCATTGCATCAACAGTCTTCATTAAAAGCTCCACGAGGGTATGAAATTCTAGCAACTTTTGAAGATGCACGATTCATTAAGGCTTCATTTACAGAAACCCATCTTTGAGACATCTAAGGGTCTGCTCTGCAACTCTATTCACATCAGTGAGCAACAAATTATCACATTTTAGTAACAATTTTTGGATTGTGATAATTTTAAGGCAAATAGAGTCAAAATTCTACCTCAAACTGCCTCCAAAATCCATGGCTGACTTTACCTGGCCGTGGACCCTATTTTAGACCCGATTTATACGTCAGAACATACTTAAGTTGATTCCTTGCGCTTTGACACAATTAAACCATTCAGGTATCTTTTATTCCCCCAGAGAATGAAAATGATGTTATTGCTAGTAAACAACCATCTTTCAAGAATACACAGGCACTTTACACCTAACCTAGTGGATGCCAACGACATCCCTAGCAAATTACAACCTTATCAAGGAGAAGTAGCTACATCGCCGACAAAGGAAACACCATCCATTTTCACAAACTTCTAATATCTAAAACTGAGCAGTTTCTGCAAAGAAAACAAAATACAGTAACAGAATTGCAGTCAATATAGAACAGAATAGCAGTCAGTAGCACAATTAGTCCGACCCCAGCACCTTATTTTCATCTTTCCGAGTCTCAGCTGCTACCTTGCCCAGAAACTCTACTTTCTCTTCACTCCCATCCACAAGCATGCTTGAAACTTCCTCTTGCTTCCCATTTACACTTTCGTTCTCACAGATATCCATAACTTCTGATCCGTTATTGTCTCCATCGTTAGCTGGCAAATGCAAAACTTCGTCATTGGTTGTGTTTTTACCCTCACCAATAACTTGGTTGTCAATAACAATGGTTTGGTCATTACCAGATGAACACTTGGAAGAATTAGGTTCCAATCTTGGCAAAGCAATTTGATTATCTTGATCTTGTTTAATTGAAGCATCGGCCAAAGCGGAAGCCTGATCTTCTTGAATGAGCTCTTCCAGTGAACTGCCTGAAACAGAAGTTTGATCTTCTTGGGCTTGCTCTTTAGGTGCATTGCCTGAACAAGCAATTTCAGCTTCCTGGACATCCTTTGCTTTGCCCAAAAAAGCAGCCCGATCTTCTTTGACTTGCTCCCTTTTAGAATCAGCTGAAGCAGCAGCTTGATCTTTTTGGACAAGCTCTTTTGGTGCTTCCGCTGAGCTGGAAGTAACAATGTCTTCTGCAGTTTTGACCTTAAGTTCATTAATCCGGAAAGAGGTAGCAGTGGTAGCATCAGATATCCCATTCGATTCAGCCGCAACACTGACTGGGTGAGACTGACTTGTTGGTACTGCAGGTCTCGCAATATGGCCCTGCAATTGCTGAGTCACACTAGGCCATGAGGAATTTGGTGCGCCAGAAGCACTGACGGAAAGTGGAGTAGTTGCTAGGCCAGTACGAATATAGTGCACGTTGGGAGGAAGACCCATTTGAGGACTAGGCATCGGGTTTGACTTTATTAAAGAACCTCCTCCAGGCATGATATGGACAGCATTCTTCGCCTGTGCAGCCTTGAGCAATGATGCGGCATCTGATGGGGTAGCGATGCGGGCCCCAGCGGCAACTGCAGCAGCTTTCACCAATGCATCTGGGGCGCGAGCAGATTTGGCTGAGGACTTTTTTGCAGTTACTCGAGATTTTGACGAAGATCCAAGTGTTCCCGACCGCTGTGCTACTGTTAGCACCGAGTCTTGCTGTGGACCAACAGATGATGCATCGCCAACAGCAGGACGTGCAGAGTTACTGGCTGTTCCATTTGAGTTTGTCCCAGCTGTTTCCAGTTCAATCCAAAAAAAAAAGAAAAAAAAGAAAGAGAGAATAAACTTGAGATAGATGGCAGAAAATGATGAAACCAAGACATAACATTTTATGACTTCAGGCATCTGCAAAACCAAATCGGTACATCTCCTATCCTTCTCTTTCCCTACTATTGTCTAATACTAAACTTCTAAAACTCGGTACAAATTAAAACTCAGTATGAAAAAGCTTATGCACCCAGGCATCATCAGACAAAATTAAAACTCGGTAACAAAAAGATTATGCATTAACCCACCAAAATAGTACTCAATTTTTGAAAATCTCCTTAAGTTATGTGCCATTGATACAGGAGCATTCTTGTCAGTAAGAAGCCGAAACACAATTGAGACATCCAGACTCAGTAGAGGGCATGTCAGCTTAACAAAATTAACAAAATAAAAAGTAGGGGACTTCAAGAAAAAAGAGGTAGAATGGCGAATTGTTACATAGCTCAGTGTATCCTTGTAATGGTCAATAATATGTATTTTGTATCAAACAATGTACTGGAGGTGGTTGTTATATCTAAGCAATGTTGCCTCCATAGACTTTCGTTGACACCAGATACATGACAGCCACTGTTTTAACTAGTGCGTCACCTCCTCTTTGGCATGCCATATATACCTTTCATCACTAAGCTGCAAGGAGCAAAAGCGCAAACAGGGTTCCGAGGATCTCAGCTAGAACGGAACTAAACAGTGGAGGTTCCTGCCACTAGTTATATCATATGCCTCCCACTCGCTAAGCTCCACAAGATAATCCCCATCAAAGAGGTGACAGTCACTAAGAATTTCATGCACTACAGATATATTAGACACAGAAATAATCAACAGTACCGATTGAACTAGCCATGGGCATATTGAGGGCTAGGGACATAGCCCGACGAGCTGCAAGCTGAGCCTCAGAAATTTGGGAGCCACCACCTACATTCAAGTTGCCCTGGCGTTTCCTGATAATGGCCCATCTCTGCATAAAGTCATTAACTCTTAGGTTTGCGGAGGAAACAACGAAATGACGAGTGTATCTACCTTGCAATCACTGGAGAGAAGCATGGTAAAACTTCAATAAAATGGCTGAAAATTATTTCCATTTGGATCATAATGAGAAAAATAATATTACATATAATGGAAATGTTAAACATACATAAATATTTATGTATTATTATGTACCAATATTTTGATAGGTAAGAAAAATGTATACAATTATCAATAGATGTGTAAGAAAAGAAAATGTATATCATGGCAGACAAACACAGGCATCCAAATAAATAAATTTATGTGTGTTTTTATAGCAATCAAGCAGTGATAAAGTAATCCGTTGCCGGGATTTGAACCCGGGAAACCTGGGCAAACCCCAGACATCCTAACCATACTAGATGACAACGGATAGCCATAATATAGTAGTACTAGCACACACCAAAACTCTGAAAGCAGACAGCAGGATTCGAATTAAAAGAGGTGGTGATTCTGCTCGCTTATAGATAGGTGAAATCTTATACTTACCTGCTACAAGGTATAATATGTCATCATACTTTCAGAATAAAACAGTAGCATAATTTGTATGCAGATAACAATATGTGCTAAAATGCTACTTCAAGAGAGCCCCTTACAAAAACACTGCTAAGTAAAAATCAATCAGCTATCATTACCATTGGGTGACTTTTCCATGCATTTTAAGGACTTCAGCCTCTTCTTAAAATGTCCCCGCAAGGATGCTGATGGATTTTGCTTTATGTCAAGATTTATGATCAAATTCTCCAAGGTTTCACGTTCAATATCTATGAGAACGTATGAAAGAGTTGACCAATGACTACAAACTAGAAATGGCATGCATTTGAAGCACGTGTCGACACCTCAGAATTAGATACCAATTTAGCCTGACAATTTTACAAATTCATTTGACAACACACCTGAGAAGTCAGAAGGCTTGTTGAACTATTTACCTAAAGAGGATATCAAAATGAATGATAAGGCAGCCTTGTGTTGATAAGGCATAATAAACAGGTCCTACCATCACTTAATGTATTTATACAGCCATCAGTTGCTAAACATGTTAGACTGTCTGTGTTAAAATCTCGAACAGTGTAGACAAAATAAGCACTCAATTGCCACAGTTAAAACAGAAAAAAGGTAAACATCAAACAAACACAAAATGTGAGCATACAAGAACAAAGTGAATGAAAATTATTGCACAGTGCAATATATCATGAGAAACTCTTGTTGATGAAGAAAGAATCAGAAAAGGCGTATCAGAAATAAAAGTTCTTCAAAGCTTAACAAATTGAATATACTAGAGAACGGTAGAACTTCTAGATTCCCTGATGTAGTATACAGGCTCCCCGGTGTCTTAAAGGCCCAAAAAAGGGGGTTAGTAGCCAGATATTTTTCCTCCTTAAATTAGATGAAAACTTAATGATTCATAGGTTAGAAAAGATAATATTTGATCCCATAACAAAACATTTTAGCGAATTAAAAATTCAAGTTATTAAGAAGAATATCATATTTTTTTAGTTTTCCTTTTGCATCAGATCTCCAATTCTGGAATTCACTGGAAGAAAGTTTATCAGTAGACAAAGTAATAAATATTGCAAACCCTGATTCACTTAGTGAGTCAATCATGAGTGAAGGACAAGTCAAAATGCATGAAAAGAACCAATAAGATAGTTGTTCAGAACCTATAGCAAGCAGGCTTAGGAACGTAACCTGAGAGAGTTGTGAAGCAGTTCTATCACCCTTAAAATCTCCTTTTAAGATATTTGCCCAATTCCCTTCACCACATTTTTGTACAGCAGCAATGAGCTCCATATCCTCCGCTGCAGACCATGGTTTTCTCTTCCTTCGAGCAGTTAGGTTACCACTTGCTGATCCATATGCATCCAGTCCTTCAGCAGATGTCACAGCAGGCAGTGGCTGCTTTTGAACAGAAACTGGAACTGTAATGTTTTTCCCTTGCATAAAACTACCTAGCTGTGAATTTTCGATAGGTACTCTGTTTAAATGGCCATTAGGTATATTTATAGTCAATGGAGCCTCAACTGTCGAGCCATTTGCTAGGCTAGATTCATTTGGAAAACCAGAAGCAATCAGTACCTGACCAAGAACAAGATTTCCAAAAAGAGATGGCACTCAATAATATGATATTCACCAGAAACACAACGGATAAGGAACCACTAAAAAACATTATATACGTGCAGAAGGAGGTGACACAGTTGCAAGTGCAGACCATTGCAGTCCGGCCAACATAAAAAGCTTATAAACTAATGAAAAATAACTGCTACCTGAAGTGTGAATTCTGAATATAACATCAAAAAGACGCGCAGAAAGATAATGTATAAGAACAAGGCCATGAATTTGGAAAACACATTTCAATTCAGAGGTAATAATTAGTACGTATAAGCGAAGTAACTTTCAGGATCTATGCTAAGTATGTACTTATATCATAAGGCTGTAACATGAACTTGTAGCCACTGAAGTCATAATAGTCAATGATAAGCCCATGCTATGGAAATAATAACATTGATATAAGAAACATATCTAAGCGCGCACACACACAAAAACACACATTTATATATAGGTGTGTGAATCTGAATTTTATCTCACTGCAAATACAATATTCTTATCCTATACCGCCACTGCTTTAAATTTACTAAACCTCGCCAATATTTTGCAAGATACCAGTCTTCTGTGTTTAATAGGGCTTCCTAAGCGTGCTAGATATCTCAGTATTTAAAGCAGTTTCGGTACCATGCTCAGAATGGAAGACTATTTAGATCGTGTACACAACAACGAAGTGATGCCTAAGTCTTAAGGAGTGTATACGAGGTGTCTGTCAGATCCATCATTCGAGGCCATCGCACATTTTTTACAAGGATTTGTGCCTCCTTATCAGCACAACAAATAATTTGGTCTAATCGGCTGGCAGCAGCAAACATCAAGTCTAAGACATGTGTTTCCCACATTTCTTCGTCAGAGGTCATAGCCATCTTAATCAAATCTATGTTTCCGAAAAAGCCAGAGGCAAAACACATGCACATCTACCTCAGACCAAGAAATATAAAAGCAGAATGCGTCCGTTACGGATTGTTCTCTCAAACAGTTGCTAGACAAAAGTAAGGTCGTCAAGCAAATATCTTCATGCAAATAATGAAAACAACTGTATCCGAAACAGAGAAGAGTCTTTGAACAATACAAAGCACACATGATTTGCCTCACTTCAACAAGCTTTAAAGAAAGAAGTCATCATGCATCACTATCACTGATTACAAGTAAAGATCTCAATCAATGGGCAGGATAATTTCACTGACACAATCATCATTATGCATCCAATTAGTTTGACTTACCTTCACACATGCAGCAGCCTCAGTTGAAGCTTCACTGCTAACAGTAGGGAAAGCTTCTAACTCATACTCCAAATCACTATCATTATCCTGTCCAGAAAGATAAGTACATTGGCAAATGAAATTAAAGAAACCACTAAATTGGGACATGTTATAATTAATACTGCGCATATTTAGTAAGAGTGTCTGCATTTTTTTATTTTTTGCCCAGAAGTCCGGATTCTATACAAACCGGCGAATAACTTCAACGGCATCGGTGGCCCTAAGGATATTCCCCATCAGTCTAGTCAATTCTCTAGACATGTAGAAAGACAAGAACATGGCAAATCAAATGAAAGAAACCACTAAATGGGACATGTTGTAATTAATACTGCACGTCTTTTTTTAGTTTTGCCTCAGGAGTCTGGATTCTATACAACCAATACATAACTTCAACGGTATCAGTGGCCCTGAGGATATTCCCCATAAGTCTACTCAATTCTCAAGACACATATCATATTCTCAACATAACATGCAAAACACTTCTGAGTTCTGTAAACACATGCTGGTCACTTTGGACCAATACTAGAAACTCTGTTTTTTGTATTCTCAGATCATTAATCACATGTCTACAAAATAACCATGGTTAAAGTTGCATCGAGTGAGATAATGAACAGCTCAGCTTGGGGTGTTGATCAAAGAGCATACTTTCGAAACATGTTCAAAAAATCCAAGGTGGAAAAATAAAAAGACTTTCATAGAAGATTATATTAATATAGAACACAAAAAATGACCAGATTAGGGATCTGTAATTCCATCCAATCTTTTCAGAAACAACATGTAGGAAGAGAGATACAGCTCCATAAGAGAGAACACAATTGTGCTACTTTTTGTAGCAGCATAAGTTAAAACAGCTGTTCCTTGCACAAGATTTGAGAATCCATATCCCACTAGATTCCTCATACCTATACCTTCATATGGATTGTAAAAAAGGTCCCAAATATGGCTCACGCCCATCAATCCCCCTTTCATCCTGTGTTACAAAGACTTGGGAACATGCAGTATGCATCTAGATGTAGGAACCTTCATAGTTATTTGAACACTACCTTACGTGATACCTATTGCTTAACAGAATACAATGCTTATAAACAATTCCATAAAGGCATGTGCTGTCTAAACTGGACAGGCTTTTCTACATAAATTATGTGCCAGGAAATCTAGCATCTGATTAGGAAAAATCATCAAATTCACATACCACTCTAGTTTCATTTTTAATTCCCCCCTCCCTTTACATTCTCTTTGGATCAGTAGAAACCACAACATGGTTATATCCTTGTGAACTCGAGAAGTAAATATTGGCATAAAAGCACTGAAACATATAAAATGCTATTGGAGAGAGTTGCTAAAGAAACTGACCAAAGGTTCAGCTGCATCGTCCAATCTTTCGAGCAAAGAATCACGATAAGCTAAATGTCGCCATAGCATTTGGTACTCCCTTGCACTAGTAATACCAGTTGTAGTCTTCTTAACCAATGCATTCCAGTCAATCTTTGCATCCTGAACATGAGCTACTTCCTGAAGCAATGCCAGCACCGTTGTCGCCTTATACCTTCAAACCGACAACCACGTATCTTTACCATAACACAACCAATAAAACGCTAAAGCTTATATAACACCCAAAACCACAATTCATTATAACCTTCAAAAACTATTATTCAACAATACCCAGATGTTCCCAAACAAAGATTTGATACAAACGTTTATAACCCCGTGTGTGCTGAAACACCCAGAATCACAATCAATTGAAGTTCGGAAAAAAAAAAGAAACAAATTGACAAAGAAATAAAACACAATCATACATTACGTGACAATAAATTCAGAACAATATAATGGCTATGATACATGCACAGACGCATGTATTGATGTGTGCGGGTGTCTGGGTGTGTGACATGAGGTATTGGGAGAAGCTTTGGAGCCTTCACACGACTATCATCACACAATCAACAAACTCCATTCTTATGTATCACCATTTCACTATAACATTCAGAAACAATCATTACATTAACCCAAACATTCAACATCAGTGAGTATGCGTGCATGTTTGTGCTTGTATCACCCAGAACCAAAATTTAACCAAGAATGCAAAGAAAACGGCCACTAATTGCGTAAAAGTTCCAAATTTACCCTATATTTCCCAACTACAAGTTTTATATCTAGCGAGCCTGTTTGTAACACCCAGTACCACAATTTAATCAAGAAATTACTTTTAACAAGTAGCCAAATTTAAAATCAAGAAACAAAAAGAAATCCCTAATTGCGTTAACGATGAGTTCGAAAGTAAAATTTTGAGTATATATATGCAAAAGAATCAAGGTTTCTTGTCATTAGTGTGTGCGAGTGAAGTGAAGGGGGATGGAACCTCTGTAAGATAGTGGAGATATCTTCTTCACTGACTGAGCCCCTCTTCTGCTTCTTTGCTTGCTCCACCATATTTGACGTTCTGACAGAAATCACATAACTACAGCTAAAACCCTAGAGACAGAAATCAGAGGGGTTTTACAGAGAGAAAACCCCGAACAGGGCTACTAAAACAGGGGGGCTGCCGCTCCGACGGGAGGGTAAGGCCGGAATAGAAATGGTTTCGCCAGAAAAGCGTGACCGGCGGCGGAGGAGCGTGGACGACACGCGCCCGTCGGAGTTGGTAGAGAAAGCGAGAAAAGACTGAGAGACGCAGGAATCTGAAGTACTATGAAATCACGTTAGAAGGCCCTCGTGGATTTTAAATTTAGAATGTAGGATTAGGAGAATAATTTGGTGGCTACCAAATCTAGTAAGATTAAGAAGCAATTTGGCAAATTCTGAATTAGTTTTCAAATTGAATTCTTAATGTGTGTTTTTGCTTTATTCACTGCTACGTTGTTAACAAAAATTGCGTAAATGTTAAACTCTCCGGAAGCGAGTTGCATAGGGTGTTTTGGCCGTGTGAACAAAAATTTGCCAATAATCGTTGGAATGTGTTAGTCATTATCCTAAAAATTTACTCTTGAAAAATTCAAAGTTATTGAAATATGACTTTTGAAGCTGATGCTGCTACATTTGCGTCAATCTTCGGAGTTGAGGTCGGAATCTCTACGGAAGACTGTCAATATCGTCGAAGGAAATGGAATGCGTTAGTAATTGCAACCAGAATCTACTTTTGAAAAACTTTAGGATTGTCATCGATATTCATTCGAGGAAATGGTGCGTGGGCCGTGTTCCTCATTGATTTTAGCAATTTTAGAATGTATCTCTCGAAATGCAAAACAACCTAAGTTGTCTCGCCCAAGTTCGTTTTTAACATAATTAATTACTATTATTACGTGGTAATCGATTTTTCTTTTAGTAAGTAACTAGGTGACAAAAAATACAAAAATAAGTAACTTTAGCACCTTGTAAGTGAATTTTGTCATTTTAATCTGAGTATAGCACCTTCTACATTTTGGTGAGGGTCACTGGCCATTGTAAGAGTGTTAATAAGATTACCTTTTAAGTAAGTACTAACTTTAAATTATATATTATTCAACATGACAGAGTAAGCTTTGATTGGTTTTGCCTCGGGTCAAACTAAAGTACATATTGGTCAAAGCTGACTCAATTAATTTTGATGGTCGGATGTCAGTCAACCCAAACAAGGAATACTTCGTCAGAGGATCAATAGGATCCAAATCATTAATTCATGTCTTTCTAATTATAAACAATAAATTCTCCTACAAATGGCAAATATTAATGTCTTTTACATCACTCGGTTATTCTTTGTTTTTTGTTCCTCCCACTCTTATTTAGATATGAAACGCATTGCTGAGCGGTCGCTTCGATAAATTGACTCTAAATTTTATTGAAAAAATATATTATCTTTTCCTCTTATTTGTCGCTAAAAGTTTAACAGCTTTACATTTTTAGCGTCAATAAATGATGCAATAGCATAGAAAAGATGAAAATAACGTTTTTCTAATTCATTAGAGTCAACAGTCTCAGCTCATTCCTATAATAGGCTCGCAAAATGTGTCATTGTGGTGCAACGCAATACACATGCAACATACATAAAGCCGACTTTCTTTATTTAGAAAAAAAGACTAGTATTGAACAACGAAAATTTTAGTTCGCACGGTACCTAACTACTAGGAATTGCTTCACGTAGTAGTTACCTTTTTTTAACGAGCGATTTTTATATTTACATGGGGCTAAATCAACACACCTCTTTCATTCTAAGCCTTAGGTGACAAGTGGGGTATTGAACTTATTAGTGTACTACACTATTCTTAGGATCTACCATCAGTTGGTTCGGTGATGTCTTGACACCCCTCCTTTGTTTTGGATATTTTACATCTGATTTTACTTGCATTGTGTTTCCTAGCAGAAGACTTGTTTCCCCCTGATAGGGGTGCTAGTTCTTCATATTCTTGGAACTTGGTATTGTTGTCATTGCAGCAAGACTAGGAAGGGAACGAATGGAAGGCTTGCAACTGCATTCTCCAGATTACAACAATCAAATAATATGGTATGCGTTGATGATACAAGTATTTTTCGTGCCACAGTCGACAGGACTGCAAACGGAAGGCTCGTGGCCAAGCGCGTATAAATGGCGTTCACGTTCAATCCGAGGACAGGGCAGCTGTTCCTGCAGGTCGTCCACACAAGCGAGAGGGCGGCAGCAGAACAGCGATGGCCCGGTCAGCAGGCCAAGTCGAGAGCAGCGGAAGAAGTGGTTCACATTGTGGATTCCGTGCCTCTACACGAGCACGGCGGGCAGGCCATCTTGAATCCCAGTGGAATGTTGAAGCCCCTCCTCGAGGACCCCTGCAGGACGCTCCTAACGTCGCCGTGAACACAGGAGGCGGGCAGCTGGTTGCGCTCTCGGCTCTTTTGAAGGTCTCGACTCTCAATGATTTGGTTGTGGAGGCCAAGGAGACGCGGACGTTTGTGCTCAACGCCTATGATGATTGGTTGGGTAGCGTTTCGTGCAGCGCTGCATTGTCGAGGCTGTGTTTGATCTTGCGCAATCTTTCATGCAGACAATGAGAAGGCAAATGGGCTTCTGAGGCCTGCCGCTGAGCCTCACCATCTGTGGCCTTCCTTTACGCTTGATCAATGGGTGACAGCTGAGTGTGATCTGGAACACCTTGAACACAATTAATCAGAGATCAATGGCTGCCTAGCTTTCCTTTTATTTAGTCTGATTGTGTTTCACTGATTTATCTTCAATGGATGTCCGAGTTGCATGGTGTGAAGAAGAAATCATACGAGGGGACGGGGCACAGACAATGTCTGTGCGAGACAACAAATAAATGATAGCATTAACCTTTACCCAAGATAGTAACAACCACAAACACAGCAAACGTTCGGTTTCAACTTTAAAATCTAGAAGATTAATTTACATTGTTAAATAGGTAAAAGTAAAAATTCAAAAAAGATTTAGCATGAAATATCCCCGCTTAACAACGGTACAGATATATCACCATAAAGGTCCAAGCAAGGTCCCCCAGAAGATGTGAAGACTTAAAGAGATTAGGCAATCCGTGCACCAAAAAATAGCTAGAAATCTATTGTACGGAGGACATTAGGAAGGCTCCGTTTGTATATACTCGTTCTCCCAGAACCTACCAATAGGCTGTAACAACTTTGGACAAAGATACGAAGACTGTACATGAATTATTCATATGATCTGATGGAGCTGCTGCTTGCCGAAAGAATTTAATTAATCGATCCTGGTAAATAATTTGGTTAAACTTACACTTATTTAAATAAGCGTAATGACTTATCTATCTTTGCATATGATTATAAGCATTGCTTTGCAAACTAAAGAGAAGATACAGATACTTTGGAAAAAAATTCTTAAAACTCTCTTTTTAGAGACAAAAGTAGCTATAACCGCTTAGTGGCAAATTTGTTACTTTAGTGACAATTATTAGATAAGTGGCAGCTCTTCATTGCAGATAGTGCTGCTAAAAGTGCCCACCTAGAAAAATTAGCAATAAACTTTTGTCGTTAAAGGTAACCATAATTCTCTCAAACAAATTTTGCGTGGCAAACAGATTTATCAGTAGAGTCTCTCACAGCCGTACCAAGATATTCGTGGACATATTCGTCTAAAGGAATACGGGGAGGGTCACAGGCTAACCCATTGTGCAAACCATTCCATTTCTCTGGAGTATTGATGTGAAATACCCTTCTGCTGGTTCCTTTAAAGAGACCTATCCATCCCTTTTTGGTACTTTCTAAAACTAGACGACGGAAACATTATTCTGGTCAATTGGTTAGGTTATGTGTGTTTTACTACTTTTACTAGGATTTCTTGAGGAGAGAGTTTGGGTTGTCCTAAGTTAACAAGGAATAGGTTACTTATATAAAGGGCTAGGGGACCGGTCAGTAAGTACGTCTTGTGTTGGTTCCGATAAGCTTTTGAAGTAAAATCAAGACTTGCATATGTTGTGAGGGAACCGAATGGATCAAGGGTTTCAACTGCATTCTTCAGATTTCACCCACCACATCTTTTGGTTTGTTAATGACACAAACATACATCGTGCCACAGTAGGCAACCTTCCAAGACGAGCCGTTAATGGCGTCGTCTTCGTGTTCAATCCTCGGACGGGGCAGCTGTTTATGAGGGTCAGCCACACAAGCGAGTGGGCAGCAGGCCAAAGACCACCTGGTCGGCTGGCCAAGACTAGGGCGGCAGAAGAAGTGGCTCATCTTGTGCGGTCGATGCCTCTACCAGAACGCAAGAAACAGATTGTCATGGCAAGCGAAGAAATGCTGGAACCCCTCGAGGCTCGCTTGCACGACGTCCTGAAAGTTGCCGTCAAGGCAAGCAAGCCGCTGCTCCCGCTCCCGGCTCTCTTGAAGATTCCATTTTTTGATAATTTTGTTAGGAAGTCGAAGGAGCCACATGTTTTCATTCAACGTTTACGATGATTGGTTGAAGTGCGTCTCGCCGGGCACAGCATTCTCCAGGCTCTATCTGATTCTGCAAGCTCTTGATGCGAACAATAAGATGGCATATATGTTCAAGAAGCCCAACCAGAATCACATCTGGCCTTCCTTAACAGGTGATCAGTGGTTGGCACTTGAGTTTGTTCTGAGAGGCCGTATGCTCTTCACTCTCAAGTCTCAACACACCACCACCAACACATCGAGGAGTGACGATATAGTTGCTCCCCATCTAGCTTAGTTTTTTGCTTCAACCCGGCCGTTAAGTCTTAATTTTAACACTGAATATCAGGGAAGATGTTGAATTGCCTTCAATGAATATCATTGTTTTGTAGAATTCAATATGATCAATACCATTAACCCAAAAAAAATATATGATCAATACCCTGAAAAAAGGAGGGAATCGGCATGTAAGGTCCCCAACAATCAGATACATATATGGATCATTGACCAGTCAACCTGCAAAAAACACTTGTTTGATGTACCTCAACAAACACATCCTATCGGGAAACATGGGCCGACATTGAGTTTCTTGCAACTGCTCTAGAAAACGAATTCGACATCATTGTGACTAACTAATATCATGTTTTCTATAACAGATTTAAATAGATAACATTACAGAGGTTGAATATGACCTTATATCCTATAGGAGAGGGGAAGAAATTTCAAATTTTACGAGCCCAGAGGCCTCGGAACACCTTTTGATGGTTTCAAGAGCTTCTGCGGAGAAAATTTTCCAAGAGAATAACTGATTACCAGACATCTCTGAGGTACCGTCCATCCATCTGGAGTTTCTTCACTATAGCCTCTGCTTTTGTGGAGTCCACCTTTTCCTGAAAGGAATTCCAGTTAAAGATGATGTTTGGAGAAAGGTGCAAAACATCTAATCAAAGGCAAGAGCTCTCTTTTTCCATGCCTATTAACTGACTCAAAACTGTGCTAAAGCATTTCTCTCCATTTCAAGCCTTTTAACTGACATTTTCTATGTCAAGTCTTTTAACCCACACTTCAACTTGAGCGGTTAATATTGCATGGCAGGGGAGAACGTTTGGCTATGCAGGTCCCAATGAGTTCCCTTTCATGCTTCTGTAACTGTTCGTGCAGATTACCGTATCATGCTTGGTGTCTTTTCTCCAGAGTGATACAGAAGGAATTCAAAATATGAAGGGGGCTGAGCAAAAGAATTGGGGATTTAGGCAAAGGAGTTTCAAACAAAGATAATGACTAGTGCAAAATTTCTAGAACCACCCGATATGCTTGATGCAATAGAACTACCAAATGCTTCAATTCTGGGGATGGGGGATACTTCATACCTGCCCCTGGACAATGGTATGCAATGTGCGATGAACATCTCTGGCCATACCCTTGGCATCACCACAAACATAAAGATATCCACCCAGGGAGATTAAATTCCATACTTCGGCTGCCTGCCCATGAAATAAAAAAGTGAGCCTTCGCGTGATAAAATATTGACTCGAATACAGTGTTTCAGATCATGAACTGCAAGTTATGCAGCCTATGCTTGCATTAGTAGCTTCAGACTTACTTTTTCCATCAACTTATGTTGAACATACTCCTTTTGTGGCCCCTCCCTTGAGAATGCAACAATCAGCTCTGATACTGCTCCTTCGTCCACAAAATTATTGAGCTCGGCCTCATATATAAAATCCTACAAAAGGAAATTTGGTTGGATTGGGGGGTGGGGTGGTTAGAAACCTTGCAGCAGAACTTGACGCTAAAAGCATTGTCGAGAGACCACAGCTCCCCAGAGTAAATGTAGCAATAAACTTTACCATTCTCCGGTTTCTACAGCCAAAGAAAAGTAGAGCAGGACCAAGTTGGGATCCCTCCTGCTTCAAGGCCAATCTTTCCTGAAAAATGCATCTGCCATGTTAGAGTCATCTCTTTAAACAATTTAAACTCACGAGATATGAAGCTCAAAGGACACCTGTAGAAACCCTCTAAAAGGTGCCAAGCCAGTCCCAGGTCCCACCATAATAATTGGAATTGAAGAATCCGCTGGTAACTTAAAGTTAGATGACCTGATAAAAATAGGAGCCCCACTACAGTCGCGGCTTCTTTCTAGAGGAACTGCATTCTGATTGAGTTCGACAACGCTGGATAATGTTAGATACCAACATAGCCGAAGACATTTTCAAGAAAGACTATGCTGGGGCATTGCGCTTACCACCACCAAGGACAACAAAAATGAGATTTTCAAAATAGGGACGAGCTTAAAGACATGCTTTGAGGACATGTTTCATACCTTCATCCAGGTTGAACACACTCCTTTGTGAATTCGGCCCGTTGGAGTTGGACCATTAACTAATGCACAGGTCACGTGAACTCTATCCGGAGCAAATCTGAAGATTGTACAATAACTCAATTTGCCCAGATCTCAACATGTCTCGAAATACCCTTAAGAAAGCTATCTTTTATATTCTTTCGTGGGTGGATATATATATATATATATATATATATATATAGAGAGAGAGAGAGAGAGAGAGAGAGAGATATGAGCACCATGTATGCGACAAGGATAAACTACTGACCTGGGAGAGGATGAGATGGAATAGTAACGTGGCTGTAAGCGAGGGGCAACTGCTGCAAAAAACACACCTAATGGGGGTTTCGCTGATGGAAACTCAGCCATTACCTCAAGGAGACTTCTTTGACTTCCTACAACCCATTTCGAGTAATCATCCTGCACAACAAGAATTATAAAACATATGACAGACCAGAAGCCTTGCTTGTAAATCACCATCATAAACCCAAAAATGAAAAGAGACACCAGCCTGAAAGGGTTTCAGGAAGGAAACAATGAGGGGCTTGATATAATGAAAAAAGAGAAACAAGTTACCTTCCCCTGAGGTGATGACAAGAACTTGAGCCTTTCTGCTTCACCAGGCTCAGTGGCATGAGCAGCCAAAGCAACTAAAGCAGCCTGAAAATGAGTCATTTGCAAATGAAAAGGGCTAGACTGTGTCTCGCAGAAGTTAATTAACAAATATAAGGGTATACACTAATGAAGTCAAAATTAACCACCTTTCGAGGAGGAGTCAAAAGATCAGCATAACGTGCTAATGCAGTTCGAAGGGTGCAAGGGCCTGGAAAAGGAGGCGGCAGCGAGCCTCCAGCAGATGTACCGTCATCTTTGTCAGTGTGAATGGAAAAGACCAAATCTAAAGATTGAGCCAACAAACTTCCTGCTTCTTCAACGGTTTCGTCGCAATTCTCAGCATAGATACCCACATGGTCCCCAGTTTCATATCTGAGAAAGAAGCAAAATAAGAGCGAAAGGAAAGGATAATTTAACAGCATTTGGCCTGATAATCAAGATGTGAAACCACAAAAAAATTTAAATGGACAGGCTATATCTATACTCTTTTATGCTTAGCAATGCCCAACTTGTATCACTAAGCGTTCTTTTCCTCTGTATGTAGTAATGACCATGATAGAAACGTAAGAGAAGGCATAACCTGGCTACAAAAGCCTAGTAGGCTAGTACACAGAGACCGTACATGAGCAGAACACTACAAATAAAAATCCTCTGCCAACGCCAACAACCAAATAAAAGAGGGAGAGAATGAGAAACCCAAAGAATACCCACATGGAAATGGCACAGATCACCCCAAAGCGCCGCTTTCGAGTCACTGCTTGCCATAACCAGTTGTTCCACTTTCCAGGGTTGCTTCCACCAAAGAAAAGAGCAACCCAGGAGCCTAAAGAAGCATCAGGCCCTCAAGCCGTTAAGCGTTCCAAACCCCAGAGAAGACACCTGATTCACTGCAATAGTCCCAAGTATCGAAGAGCAGCGAATTGAAGATCATTCACTAAGTTATAGGGACTACCATTTCACACCGCAAATGTGGAACCTCAGTCCAACCACCAAAACAGCTCCTTCTGATACAAAGGGAAGGATGCAGCCACCAACTATGTTGGAATCATGAACAAATCCACCCGAAATTCCTTTGGCTGGAACCACGCATCACGGCGCCAACTGCTTCAGCAAGCCAGATCGAAGAAAAAGCTCGAGTAAAACCCAAAGCATGGCACCAGCAACAAATAGGGTCAACCGGAAGGAAAAAAGCCAAAGTTTAGCGCAAACCCTATATCTGCAGAAAAATCCTCACTTGCAGATGAAGGCACCTCCCCCAAGAAGGATAGAGGACCGAAAAACAGAGAAGAAGGAGAGAGAGGAAGAAGGAGAAAGGGGCTATAGACAGGAGCGAGGATGTGTATTCAGCGTCTCCCTTTCTCGAACTTCTCGTGGAAAAAGGTTCAAAACATATAGAAGTGTCTAAAACACTGATCTTGTGATCAATCAAAAATTAGAAATTTTAGGGACTCTTATTAGCAGATAAATAATAAGAAATTTAACTAATTAATTTTACTTCCTCCAGATCCTATCATCACTATACACCACCATCGAACAGTCTCATCACTCTGGTAAAAATAAAAAAAGCAAAAGTTCGCCTGAAATAAAAATAAGAACCAGCCATCCAACGCAAAGATATAGACAGCAAAAAGCTTAGATTGTTCAACAAGTTTAAAGGCCAAAACCATGGTTCACAATCCATATTAAGAAAAAGGCAAGACCTCATCAAGCCAAAGTATTAATTGTACAATAACTGTACCTACCGAGCAGTGCCTACAAGCACATGAACTAAAGTTTGAGCAACTGTTCTCCCCAACAACCCTTTCCAAGAAGAAAAATGCAGAGGGCCCTTCCAAGATAAAAAGCCAGAGAGAAGATGGGTGGGGAAAGCAAAAGTAAATATAACTAATAAAAGTTCGTTGTGTACAAGTAACAACCATGACGACCACATTGTCTACTCTATAAAGCACTCCTTTCTTCAACAGAAGAATGTCCTCCTTTCTATTTTAAGATGTTTACAAATAATTTCCACTTTGAAAAACTCAAGCATATTTACTATCTTTATCCGGTGTATACCCCTTGGTATAGAACATTAAATACCCTCAACAACACAAACTATTGCACCATGCACCATGCACCATTAATACGGGTACACATCGAAATCTACATGATTATAAATAACATTAATTGCGGCCATGTGGCTCTCCTCGAACTATGTGCTAAGTCAAAGAGGAAAGTTTTACTGTGGACAGAGTAAGTACAACCTGCCACGGTCATATTTATAATCAGCCCGTGCATTTAACGCAGGGCCTATCTGGACGTGAATAGAGATGAATCTCAATGCATTAAAATTCATTTGCAGGTTTTATACTTAGCCAGCTTTCCTTATTGTTGCACTTATCAACAACAAATTGCGCATGTAGATCTGGTTCCAAATTTGAACATTGACCTATCTGTCCACATAGATGAACATTATATCAGAAAAAATAAAAGACATGGCTTACATTACACCAGTCCCAGAAATATCGAATTCCAGATGTATGCAAGAGCGGTCAGACTCAGGTTTGTGAAGCTCTCGTTGCACAGCTACATTAACTCTTCAGACAAAAGGAAGAACAAAACTTTCGGTAAAATGATAAAGCCGATGACCTAGAATCAATACAAACAACTATAAGCACCTGCAAGGATGGTGAATATCATATGAAGCAATTCCATTAGCCACATTTAAGTGATTATCCTCGAGAAATGTGCCAGATGCTGAATCTTGAATCACTATTCGATATTCAGGTATTACAGCAGTATATGGGGTAGCCACAGTGCTTGTATCATCCTCATCACGAAGCAACTGATCTAACTCAGGCCACAGTAATTCTCGCCTGAAGCATAAGAACATGTTAATAAACAATAAAGCACAATGATTGATTCCATGGAAATTCAATCTTCCCCAGCTTAAGAGTAGACACTGTATTCCAGATTGCATTCAATCATGTAATAATTCTCGTCTAAAACATAAGAACAGTTAACATATAACAAAGCACAATGATTGATTCCACGGAAATTCAATCTTCCACAGTTTAAGAGTAGACACCGAATTCAGGATTGCATTGATACATGTAACAAAATATTACAGCCTACCAAGCAGCAAAATCATCTTCAATGCATTGATCATCATCACCGAGACCACATGGAACGAGACGCTTTGCACCTGACACATCAAACACATTGATACAAGATGCTGAAGTTGTCTAATGAAGAAATCAAAGATAGTCTCTCGAAATCTATAAACAGGAAACTCGATAGTAAGATAAGTCACTCAAGTGCAAGGCTCACCGACAAAGCAGCAAGGAACTTAGCTCCCCCACGCCCCAAATGTAACAAAAATAGTTGTACCCCATAATTAGCAATATATTCCACCTCTCTTGCAAAGAAAAAGTTATTCCACTCTATAATGACAATTCAACCTCAGTTCTGTTCAGATGACATCCCAACATTATACCATTACACCAGAATGGCTTGTGCATCAAAGTAACAGATTATGAAACGGTGTTCTGCATGCTCTTCAAGATAATCCTGAGCATTATGTTTCATGAAACAGGCGTTACTTAGCGTAAGTTCATTGCAGAATTTCAAAGTAACCATCATTCAGTTTTTAGGTTTTCAGTCCTAAGGAAGTATGTAAAAGACTCCTGTGAATTCAAGTTCGTTCAATCTCTCACAGGAAATTGGTAATTGATCAAAGGTCACTTGCACGTAAAGATATCTTTAATGCACAACTTTTTGGTGAAATTTGGAAAGGTGTCTAATATATTCCCGGTGCTGCATCTAGACTTCTAGCACTGTTACAGTTGTAGAGTTGTAGATAGTTTATTTTCTAGATTACATATATCTATGATCTTGTGTATCTATAATTTCTTGACTCGACTTCCTTAAAGAAAAAAAATTTAATACTCAAAGATGATAACTTTCTTCAGACTGTTGTTGCCAGGGCAGTCAAATGAAATCAGAATTGAACTACTTTAGAGCCTAAAATGTAGCCACAGAACGCTGTACCGAGTAATGAAGGTCTTTTACAGCCCCGTAGCGTGGTTAAATAACAGTCAAACAAACGATACTAATCTAGCAAGTTCCATGATGTACAGAAAAAGCAGTGCTGAATAACTCCATTAAAGTGGTAGTCATGCTGAAAAATAAGAAAAAATAATTATCACATACCTTGTTCACTTAGTATCTCATCCACTACCTTTGCAATCTGCTCCAAAAAGATATCCTCAGATATTTGTTAGAAGAAATGAAATGACGAACATGAATATTTTGCATTACCTTGTTGAAATGTTCATACTGCCGGTTACCAAGACCAAAAACGCCATATTTAAGCTGCTGAAGCCAAGGATCACTATCTTTACCCTGCAATTAAAGTTGAGGCCTCATCTAAATAAATTCGAACCGACTTGGAGAGTTAATCTGACTATTATCGTATCTACCAACCTCAGTAAACCATTTGTAAAATCTCGCAGCATTATCAGTAGGCTCTCCATCTCCATAACTATGATGTCAGTATCATATATTCAGGCTTACAGGTATCATAGTTTAAGTGCTTCCCCAAAACTCAAACATAAAGAAAGGGTGATATCAATTATCAGTTGGCAAAAGGAATTACGTTGCCAGCATGAAAAATGCCAAAGTCTCCTTCTTCAGTTTTTCCTGATATTGATCATCTTCAGCAGCGTAATCATCCTAAATCACACCATAAATGACAATGCTTAAACCAATACATATATAAGAACCACAAAAGTTAAATATTACATAGAAACTCCATTAAACATACCAAGTCAATAACTTTAACAACCGCCTTTTCATATCTTGCCTTGATCTCCTCTGCTAATGCCTATCATTAATAAAAAAAACCATCACGCTAAAATCCATGAATAACAACATTATGTCTTGGTGCCCAAGTGTAAATGTATGCCTCTTGTGTCGAAAAATGCTCTAAATACAAAAGACACAACTGACCCTGCATAATTATGAGCACTTACGTGACAGTTTCTAATTGTCTCTGTAACTCTTTCACAGGTAGGCACAAAAATATAATGCTAGGCATGCATTGCAGTTGCTACACATGAAGAAGTCATCATGTCTATGCCCCTAAGGTCCGAGGTGACATTGCATAGGTTTTCCATCATATTTAGTCCCCCACTGCACCTTAAGCCTCTAAGGTTGGCCAAGCCAGAACAGGCACAGCACGTAGCCTTCCTCACTCCCTTAACCTCGCCTTGAACCCCACATGACGAGGCCCAAAACCCTCTCCCTCCGCCACTACATGTATTACTGCCAAGTGCCACATCTACATCGGACATTTCAATTTTATTCTGCATAGTTGGTTGTACAAATAAGGGTGCTAGATACATGAGAAAACCTAACGACTTAACAAGTAAGTTCTACTAAGAGCCATAAAATCAACAATCCACCCAATTTACTGCCAGAAATAACACCCCCCCCCCCCCAAAATCCCTTAGCGCTTCCCGAAACCTGTCATTTTCCAGCTAACCCTATGTTTTCACAATTAGATTAAAGAGAAGGAAAAAGAACATACAAATCCACTAAGCTACTGCCAGTATCCTGTCCACCAAAATTAGCAAATTCGTGAATAACTATGAAGCACCGGTGCGGCACTTAGGGTGTAGCACCGGCACCGGATCGCGTCGGATGCGGGTGCGCCTCGGGTGCGGCACCGGTGCGTGTCAACCATTTTTTTTTAATTTCTTAAATCCTGGGTGCGGATCGGCTCAGATCTGTCACCTCCGGCGACCACCGGAAATCTGAGAGGAGACACTGGAGAGAAGAAGTAGAAGGAGAAGGAGAAGAAGAAGAAGAAGAAGAAGGAAGGAGAAGGAGACTTATCGGGGACCCACTGCGGTATTCCTGTGCGCCGAGTCCCGGCAACCATCGAGCGCTGTGCGCCGTCTTCCAGAGAGTCGATGTTAACTCTATGTTCTGTGTCGATGTGTTGACTCTATGTTCTGTGTCGATGTGTTGACTCTTTCTTCTTCTGACTTTTGACTTGTTTACATTAAATTTGTTATATTATTTAAGGACCCCCAATGCTAAGTTATTATATAAATCAACCCCAGTAATTTAAAGAAAGAGAAGTGCTACCACATAAAAACTTTAGGACTAATTACACCTATGTCCCTCAGGTTTAGGGGTAATTACAGGTAAGGACAATAGTTTTGACAAATTACACTTATGTCCGTTGACCAAACGGAACTCTAAAAATCCTAACAGTTTTGATGAAAAGACTGTATTACTTCATTGGAACCTTATTTTTTTTCTAATGCCATTACTTCATTAAAAAAAAAAAGGACTTTACTTTACTCTTAACCCCCCCACCCCCCGACCCATCTGCATCCCCCTTCGCCGTCACCCACCCCGGCGCCGCACCCCGCCTGCCTCCACCTTCCTCGTCACCCTGTCACAGCCCAACCCGCCTTCCTTCCCTTCCCCGGCGCCGCACCCCGCCTGCCTCCCCCTTCCTCGTCACCCCGTCACCGCCCACCCCGTCTACCTCCCCCTTCCTCGTCATCGCCCACCCCAAGCCACCGCGACGTCACTCTTCCCCTTCATCTCTTCTCTCCTCCCACAGCAACCCACTCCCTCATTCCATGCCAACAGCTCCATCACCCCCCCCCCCCAATTGCAATTGCAAATTAGGGGTTTGAAACCCTAATTGGCATGAGACCTTTGAGAAATGACAGATTGAAACCCTAATTGAGAAATGGCATATTGAAACCTAGGTAGCACGGACATGGCCACGGTGTCGGTGTCCGACATCGACACCGGACACCGCAATTTTCAAAAAATTAGATTTTGGACACCGCAGCACCGCTATTTTTTAAATATATTTTATATTATATTATATATATATATATATATATATAATAAATATCAAATATATTTCACAATCTAAAATAACAAACAATAATGAAAAACTATAAGTTATCATTTATTTGATCAATATTTATTTAGTTAATATACTGGAAATGCAACAACAAAGGGAGAAAAGAAAGAAATGGGAGGACAAAGGAAGAAAAGGAAAAGGACATAAATGGGAGGACAAAAGAAGAAAAAGGAAAAAGACAGAAACAAGAGAACAAAGGAAAAAAGAAGAGAGGACAGAAACGAAGGACAAAAGGAGAAAAAGAGAGGACAAAAACGGGTCAACAAAAGGAAGAAAAGAAAAAAAGAGAAGGATGGGAGGGAGGGAGTGACGGAAAGGAGAACCAGCACCGCCGCAACCTGTGGGTCAGCGACGCCGTTGGAGGAGCTCCAGCGACGATGGCGAGACCTCCGGCGACGGCGACAGTGGCTAGCTTCTCTTCCTTCGGCGACTGTAGCCCAGATCTGTTGGCTTTGGCTTCGGCTTCGGTATCTCCGTCGACTAGCTCCGGCAACACCAGATCTGTTGAAATTGGCCTCAAACGGTAAGACACTGCTCCACGCCGTGTCCGACACTCGTTGATGAAGTGTCCGACACGGTGTCGGAAATTAAAAAAATTAAAAAAAAATTCCGACATTGATGAGACGTGTCTGACACGTGTCGGGCGGTGTCCAGAGGGTGTCGGGGTGTCCATCCGTTTAGGACACCATACCTCCACCTAGGAGAGGTGTCCGTGCTTCAGAGATTGAAACCCTAATTTGTAAATTAGGGTTTTGAAACCTTAATGTTAAATTAAGGCTTAAAATCTTAATTTAAAATCTTTTAAACTATTCTGTATATAAAGGGGTAGTATCATCATTTTAAAAATACGTATTGCTGACATCATTAAAAAAGTATAATATTTGGACGGAACCCTAACGGATGGACACGTCTGATACATTTTAAAAGTGTTTGGTCACGAAATGTTACATTTTGAAACTGTGTCCTTGACTGTAATTATCCCCTAACATCAGGGACATAGGTGTAATTAGCTCAAAACTTTATTATGTTCAGTTCTACAATTTTAATATTTATAAAATAACCCATTAAACTTAACAAATTCTTACTGATTTGGTTGAAAGCTTTAAAATTTACAAAAGAACCCATTAAACTTAACAACTCACTACTTTGGTTGGAATATTAATATCTTTTCACATATATCAAACACATTATGATTATTAAGATTTAAATTGTTTAAAAATTAAATACTAAGTATACATAATTAAAAATAATATTTATAAAATATGCCGTATCCCCGTGCTTCTTAGGTGAATAATGATTTTCCCAATTCAATGTCGACATGAAATTCCTACCTCACCAGCACCACACTAGAATTTAGTTGCAGGAAACTCTTAATAAGATGACGTTTTCTCTCGGAAACTCACTTTTGCGATCCCAAGTTAGGAGCTCCATGGAATCTCATCCCAAGCTAATATGGGAACTCGATCCCGTTAGCTGGATAGAGAAGCATGGAACAAGTGAGAGAATACCTGAAAATCAAGCCCTTTTCAACTCAATTCCTTATTTCTCTCCTCCTTCAAGTCCTTAAAACCTCCTTGTCTATTGTTGCTAGTTATGTAAACTATACTAAACAAATAATAATACTCTTTACGCATTTATTTATTCAAGCCGCTCCCAACCTCAGATTCTTCTTGGTGCTTACGCTCCCCCGCCCCCGCTTTGTGCAACTAAGCATTAGAGCCATCAACCAACAAACACTTCCAATACACTAAAGCTAGCATCATTGTAAATAAACACATTTACCAATATATTGAAATAACTGAAATTTTATAAGCACACATACAAATAAAAAAAGGTTGAGATTAATAAAACACACACACACACACACGAAGAACTAACAACCTGTTGAGATAATTAAAACACACGCACAAAATCAACACCCAGAAAGAGAATCAAAAACACAAGCGTGCACTCAGCAACAGGTTGAGATCATCAAAACACACCCACACATGCACGCAGGCAGACATTTCCCCAAATTGTAGCTTCATCACACAAACATTCAACTGATTAAAACTTCCAATACAGAAATACTAACACTGCCAAAACAAGCACAAGGAACACGCTAAGATGAAAACACACACAATACACGCACACAAAACTGACATGCTGAAGGTGTTCACTACCTTGGCGAAGCCCTCGGCTGTGCCGGTCTGAGTCCCAAAAAACACGGTCAGCTTAACCTTCCCATCCTCCACCTCCTCCTCGTCCGCCTCCACCGGAGCCGCCTTCTGAAGCACCACCGGCACCAACTCCCTGCCCCGATCGGCCGATCTCCTCCACACGAGCACCAGCAGCCCGATAATCACGGCAAGCGATGTCGTGGCGATCACGACCGCCGCGTCGGATCCCAGCGAGACTCCGAGCACCGACTCCAGCGACCCGGCCCATCCCGAACCCATTCGCGAGAGTCCGAAAGATGCGGCGCGACGTCGTCGCAAGGAAAGCGGAGAGGGGGATCTAAGAGGTTAGATACCGGATGCCGGAGAATCGGAGAGGGCTGTTTTTTGGGGGCAGAGAGCGAGACAGCAATGCGGGTGGCACCGGGCGTCCGTGCACTGCTCTGCCCTGGCCTTTTTTGACCTCAACTGACTCGACCGATGCCTTTTTGGGGTCCAGATTTTGTTTTTTAACGGCTTACGAAAAGGAAAGGCTGAAAAATACATTATTTGCTCCGTCTTCGGAGGCGTGTGCGAGTTGGGGCGCGCTCCCAACTCGGAGGATACCTGAGAAATGGACGTGTTGGGGACTTTAGGGGTAAGGGGAGTGCAATTACTCGGCCTACCTACCCGAGCTTTGAAAGAAAGTCGCGACTTTAACGCGATAACTGTCCACGTATGGAATTACTGATTCCTTACATTTGCCATCAGCAATACGGCAATTTGAGGTTTTTTTGCTATGTGTGACGTGTTTTGTATTGAAATGCATGTACTTTTGTCATGTTGAATTGTATTTTATGCGTCGATTACTGTACACTGTGAGTCGATATCAGCATCTGACCGTCGGTAACTAGAATGGTTGTATGATCTCTGATCTAACTTTAAGTAGAGTGCAATTGTTTAGTTTATCTACCCCAACTTTGAAGGAAAGTTGCGAAATTAATGTGGTACGTCCGCGTATGGAAATATCGATCCCTTCATTCGTTGTTCTAATTCAAGATTTTTTCTTAGGGTAAATACACTTTGGCCCCCGGTTCCATATTGTGGCTCCCTTTACTTTTAAAACTTGCATTAAACATACATTTACTATTCAAAAGAGGGCGCATTTGAACGACCGTGACTAAGCTCGTGAAAATGTCCCGACTACCCCTTCATTTATGTTTCTTCTCAAATGATTTAGGAATTCTAAACATTCTCTCTCCCCTCCAACCGTCTGTATCTCATTTTCTTTCTTCTGTAGCGATTGAACTTTGAAGTTCGAAAACAAAAGATCAACGAAGATCGACGAAGACATAAATCAAATTTGCTGAAAGAATGACGAGGGGCATTGGATTCACGCAGTAAGAGGTATGTTCTATCCCATTTGTTAGTTTAGTTTTGAAATTTTAGGGTTTCCCGAATGGCCATTGTGTTTTTTGCACATTAGGATTTCAGAATGCTATGTTTCGTTTAGGGTTTCTCGATGTGAATTCTTTTTTGTTCTGAAATTAGGGTTTCTGAATGCTTATTTGTTTTTTATTTTAACTTTGTCTCAATTGAGGGTTTTTGTCCTTCAAATTAAGGTTACGATTGGCACTATCAAATGCTATATTACATTTCTGTTGAATATAATGTTTCCATTTCATGCAAGTAAAGTTGCATGAAATATAGACAAGATATGTTAGGTAGGGGACCACATTGGGTGCTCAACCCTTTTGTTGGACCACATTTGCCAAAGCATTGCTTATGCATGCCTTCAAAGGCCTTTTTATGTTCTTTTAATAAACTGTTTGTTTAACTTGGTTAAATGACTAAACAAACCTGTCATACTAGCAACTAAATTAACTAGTTATATTGCATTTTGCCTTAGAGATTTATAGTTAGCTAGTAATAAATTTTTTATTATATTATTGTAGAAAATGGTTGTGTTTGACAATGTAACCCTTGAGTTTCATTGTGGGGGATGGTTTACTAGTAGTCCAAATAGGACATACCAAGGTGGGATAGTAGCATACTTTGATAACTATGACTTAGACTTGATACCCTATTGGGAGCTAATAGGTTTGCTAGAAGATGACCTAAAGCTACCTAGTTCTAGTTTGCTATACTATGTCATACCTGAAGTTAGCTTTGACCATATATTAAGGTCTATTACATATGACAGGGGTGTGGCTGACATGGTTAGGTACTATAGTGACAGTGGTTGCTTACCTATTTATGTAGAAAGGGTAAATCCCCTACAAGTAATTGGGGTGGATCGTCAAGTTATAGTTGGATATGTATTAAGAATTGAGTATGATAATGGTGCTGTGGATGATGCCATGGTTGTTAGTGATGGGGATGTTACTCAAACTAGAGATGTCAAAGGGCCGGGCTTGGGCCGGCCCAGCCCAAGCCCGTCGGGCCTGCTGTGGGGCCGGGCCGGGGCCGGGCCAGTGGGGCTGCCAACCGGGCCGGGCCGGGCCGGGCCTGCCGAAGGCAAACCTAGGCCCAGTCCAGGCCCAGGCCCTAGGCCCAATAGCTAGGGCCGGGCTTGGGCCGGGCCCGGGCCCTTTTTTTTTTTTTCTTCTTGTTATTCAATTTTAAATTTCATCTCTAGGCAATATTCACAATTTAACGAACCTAATCTTTATCCTTTTATTTCATTATAAGTAATATACATATATATGTATGTATGTATATACATATTTATTTGTTAGCCATTATATTTTTTATTATATGTTAAACATTTTCATACTCTTCTTGATGAGCTTTATTAATAAAATCTTAACACATAACAATTTATATAGAAAAATAATAAATGTATTCATAGGCCCTCCTCCTTTTATCCGGGCTTGGGACCGGCTGCTTGTAAACAAACAGGCGAAGTTACCTATTTTTTTATATATACGAAAAAATATATATCTTGCTTGTAAAAATTTATTTTATATATATGGAAAAAAAGTATATTTTGTGAAAAAATTTATTCTTAAAATTCTAACAATCAAAATAATAATGAATGTCTATCCAAAATATCAGCAATCAAAGATCAAGAAATCTGCAACGTCAACCAAAAGGATCAAAAGAGGAAAATAAAAACAAATTACCTAATCATCCAGAAGTACTTCAATATCCGAGTCACTGCTCTTCCTATCATCAATCGGTTTATCTTGCTCGCGGTATTTCGCATCAAGATAATCCTTCCAACATACACATAGCTCGAGCGACTCGGGGTTAAGACGACTCCTCCTGTCATCCAAAACCCTCCCGCTGGCTGAAAATGCCGACTCTGAAGCAACCGTGGAGGCTTGCACTGGCAGTACATCCCGTGCAATTTGGGATAAAGTTTTATACATGTTTTGATTTTGTTTCCAAAAATTTAACAAATTAAAATTAACCTGTTCTTGCCTTGATAAATCAGAATAATGATCAGTATTTGCATATACACCAATCTCATTAAAAGAGGAAAAAGTATACGAACCTGCCGAATTAGAAGTACCTTCACCTGGTAGTTGTCTTGCTACTAGATGTTCAAAGCCCTGAAGGTATGGCGCATAATACCTCTCAACAGTGGATGATGATGTAGCTCGCCCGCGCACGTCAGCAGAATTACGATAGACGTTGAACAAGTCCTCAAACCTCTTGCTCACTTTTGCTGTGAATGCGGTTGTCTCCTCTGCTGTGTAGCACATTAATTTCGATATCTCTTGTATCGAGGCGTTCACGCCATGCAACTTTAACCTAGGATCTAAACAAGTAGCCACAGTAAAAATACAGGCAGTTACTCCAATATTTATTAAATTTTTGATCCATCACTTTTACTATTTCCTTAAAGGGTCCTATATATCTCCATTTTGTTAACATTGTAGCCATCTTCAGAATTTCTATTACAGCGAGAGGAGAGGTGGGATAGTACGTACCAGACAATAAATTGGTAGACGTGTAGAATACCTCCAAAAATTCAGCTAGGTATGTGGCCATCTGCCATTCCTCTTGAGTTGGCAAGCCGGCTGGGAACTGGGTTAGTAGAAAATGCGTATAGACTTCTCGGTATGCCAGAATGTGTAAAAGCATGTGGTATGTAGAGTTCCACCTGTGGACCACATCTGTAACTGCTCTCCTGCGAGGCATATTATATTGAACACACAACGTTTTAAATTGTTGTGTTCTCGGACTCGAGCTATTAACATACGCTGTCATACCCCTCATTTTGAGAAGAATATCTCCTGCAGCAGCTAAACCATCTTGAACAATTAAATTAATAATGTGACAAACACAGCGAACATGAAATAATTCACCATTAAGTACAGGTTGAAGCGTCTCCTTTAAAGCTGCAACAGCAACTTTATTATTAGAAGCATTATCAAAACTAACACTCATAATCTTATCCTTAATTTTAAATGTGGTGCATGCTTTTAATATAAGAATAGCAATGTTCATTCCATCGTGCGGATAAGGGAAGTGCTCGAAAGCGATGATTCTCTTGTGCATAACCCAATCTACATCAATCCAATGAGCGGTCACACAAGAATAACTAACAAAAGTATAAGGAGATTGCCAAATATCAGAAGTAAGACTAACTTTACCTTCAAATTTATCGAAATAATCGATAAGGCGTGCTTTAGCAGCATTGTACTGTCGGAGTGCATCGGATCTAGTTGTGTTTCTATGAACCTTTTTGTACAAAGGTTGAACGTATGTGTTCATATATCTAGAGTGCTTAGGATTATCGGCAAAAGAAAAGGCTTGTTCATCATGAATAACAAATTCAGCGAGACCGTCTCTTTGCTCTCGCTGATTATAAACAAATAACTTACCGTCAAAAGATAACTGCGTTTGGGTAGGTTCGACGTGGCCTTGTCGAGGTGCACACAGAGGGTAATGCCTGTTAAGATGTCCATTACCACTACCAGACGAAAATAATTTAGCGCAGTACTTACATCGAGCTTTTCGGATGCCGTCCACCGTAACTACATCGAAATGATTCCAACACTCGGCTTTCTTTTTTTCCCTTTTGGACTTCTGGCTCATTACCGGAGGCATTGCTCGGCCCTTCTTCATCATGACCAGGCATAGGGTTGAGATTATGCCACGGAGTAGTAGCTTCGCCAACCGAGCTGCGTCCTTGACTATAATGCGGGGGGTCTTCATCAGGCGTGTATTCAAAATCTGGAATGTTTTGATTGAACTCCCAATTGGCTTGGGTATCTATCATACAGCCTGTACTCATTCGTCCAGGAACGAATGGTTGTGTTGGTGCTTGGATTGGTGTTTGTGATGGCCGTGGCGCTGGCGCTTGTGCTGGTGGTGGTGCTTGCGATGATGATGATGTTTTTCGTGATGACGATGCACGCCTCATTTTCTTCAATAATCCAGCCATATTTCGAGCTAAACTTTGTAAGAGTAACTAAATACACAAGTATAAGAGTAGTAATAAGAAATAATAATTAAAAGAATGAACGAGTAACAAATATTAGAGAGTTAGTAATTAAAAAGAATTTAGCAAGACTAGTAATTAATAAACAAGAGTACTAATTAGTAAATACTAGTAGTAATTAGCAAGAGTAGTAATTGGAGAGGAAAATAGTAGCAAAGCTTGTAGAAATATAGAATGTTTAGGTAAGAGAGAGTAAGAAGATTGGTGTGAAAAATTAGAGAGAAATGGTGTGAATTTATAGATTTTAGAAACTTCACAAAAGACCAAAATACCCCTACAAACTATCCGTTTATAGTTGTTGGGGAGGGTAAGAGTGTAAAGGAGTTGAAAAATATAGGTTAGACTAAAATACCCCCCAAACTAGCCGTTATATTGCTGTTGGGGGGGTAAAAGTGGAATTTTGGAAAAGGGGTGGAAGAAAGGGGGGAAAAACAAAAAAATTCAAACAAGTGGGGCCAAAACCGGGCCAGACCCGGGCCGTAGACCGGGCCAGACCCGGGCGCAGACCGGGCCAGACCCGGGCCGACTTCGGGCCGGGCCAAACCCGTTTCCGGGCCGGGCTTTTTCGCAGCAATTGACGGCCTGGTCCAGGCCCAGGCCCCAGGCCCGCTGTGCTGGGGCCGCTACTGTTCATCGTCGGGGCCGGGTCGGGCCAGCCCGCGGGCCGCCTGGCCCGTTTGACAACTCTAACTCAAACTGAGGCAGTTGTAAATGATGAAGGTACTGTAGATGAAGCTGTAAACGAAGGGGTAAATGGCTGTGAAGGTATTGTAAATTAAGGTGTGGATGAAGGTGTAAATGAAGAATGTGTTGGATATGGCGAAGCTACTGTGAATGAAGGGGTAATGGAGGTGATGGTTCTAATGTAAATGAAAGGGTAACTGAAGTTAAAACTGAAGGTGTAAATGAAGGGGCAACTTAAGGTGATGAAAATGAGGGTGTAAATCAAAATGTTTTAAATGATGAAGATATGGTTGTTGAAGAATTGGGAACAACTAGTGGTGGGAACACTTGTGCTTTTGAAGATGAATGCCCTGACCCACCTGAGCTTCATGAAGGGTTAGAGAGGGGTATGAAGATGATGACATATTTAAGGTGCCAGAAAGTGGGGATAGAAGGGATGCTAATATGGAGAAGAGGGGGGACAATGGTACTCTGATGGGGAGGACTCTGATGAGTTAAGAAGTCTAGTAGGGTCTTAATCTGATGAAGATTTGGCACCTAGATACCCAGAATTTAATGAGAAAACAGGTTGGGAGGGGGAAATAGGTCCTGACCTATTTGTTGGGATGAAGTTTCCCAACCCACAAGTGTTTAGGCAAGCTTTGAAGCTACATTGTGTGAGGAGAGGATATGATTTTGTGTATAAGAAGAATGAAAATAGAAGGATCACTGCTGTGTATAAGTAATGGCATAAAGAATATGGAGAATGTCAGTGGAGTATCCATGCTTCTCCAATTGGTGGTGAGTAAACCTTTCATATTAAGACTTTCTTCCAGATACACACATGTGGTAGGGACTTTGATAATCATTTGATGAACTGAAGGTATATAGCTGAACACTATCTAGAGAAATTTAAGGATGATCCCACATGGAACCTGAAATCAATTAAGAATGTGATAAAAAAAAAGGACCTGAATGCAAATGTCAGCAGGTATCAGTTGTACGGAGCTAAGAGGAGGGCTAAGGAGTTGATTGAGGGAGATGTTAGGATGCAATATGCTAAGATTTAGGACTATGGGAAAACTTTGCAAAATATAACCCAGGGACATCTTTTTTTGTTGCAACAGACAGACCCTCCACTCAAACAACACCAATTTTTAAGAGGTTGTTTGTTAGTTTTGAAGCTTAGAAGACATGTTTTATTAAGGGTTGTAGGCCAATAACCGACTTGGATGGCTGCTTTTTGAAGACTGTTTATGGGGGTTCAATTACTTAGTGCAGTTAGAAAGGATGGAAATGATAACATGTTCCCTATTGCCATTGGTGTAGTTGAGTCAGAAACCAAGAGTTCTTGGACTTGGTTTCTAAGGCAACTGCTAGGAGAAATTGGTGAAGTGGCAAATAAGGGGTTGATGTTTATCTTTGATAGGCAGAAGGGATTGGTATATGAAACCAAAAAGATAACCCTAGAGGGGGGTGAATAGGGTTTTAAGACTACTTTAAAATAAACAAGCAATTACAAACTAACTTAGAAAGAATAAGAATAACACTTAGACAACAAACTTCAAACACAATATCTCAAATAAGCAAACAAGCCGATCTCAACACAAATGTAAAACGATAATGTAAGGAGAGAAGGGTTTAGAGATACTTGACAAGGAGAATTAAATGGTTCGGCTTGATATACCCTCAAGCCTACATCCACCCTTTCAAGGAAGTCCCTTGAAAAGCCCTAGAATCCACTAGTATGATCTTCCTTACGGGTCAAGATTGAACCTCTTACAATCCCTTGATGCTATGCCCACATCAAGAACAAGCTTTGACAATCCCAAAGCTCCAAAGCTTGACAACCTCAAGCTTTGATACAAGAAACTTTTAGATGAAGAAATGTGTACAAGATTTCACTCTCAAAAAGTAGATGAGTACAACTTTAGGCTCTAGAGCAAGAGAGATGAGTGTATGATGACTTATGAAAGTGTATATCTCTCAAATGTAAGCTCACAATAAATGCTCTCTTGAAATGGATGAGAAAATAATGAAAACCAAGAGAGATTGAACAATTGCTTTGATATTTGAGAATATGAAAGATAAGAGAGCTTTGAATGCAATTGATGAATCAAAACTATGTCCAAGATGAGTATTTATAGAGGTGGGAAAGAATATGACCGTTTAGAATTAGGTGGAGCATTAAATGTGCCAAACGGCTATTGCAGTCGACTGCAATGTCCCATTGTAGTCGACTGTATTCCCAAAGTAGCCGTTGAAAATTCAAAATTTCCAACTTGCAGTCGACTGTAATAGGCTACTGGAAGTATTGCAGTCGACTGCATTGCCAATGTAGTCGACTGTAATACCTCACTGCCTAACTTGCAATTGACTGTAATCCAATGCAGTCGACTGTAATAGGCTACTAGAAGTATTGCAGTCGACTGCATTGCCAATGCAGTCGACTGTAATACCTCACTGCCCAACTTACAGTCGACTGTAATCCAATGCAATCGACTGCATTCCAGAAAATGCAGTTTCCTAGTTTTCAAAGAATGAAAAACTTTTATGCATGCAAGGAAAACCTATGGGCAAGTTCTAGGTATACAGTCATCGATACGATCATCTCTCTATGTCTAGTTACAAAGATCGGAATAAACGTAATAATAAAATCTATCGAAGTATTTCGTCTTGAACCATTCTGTGAAGTGCGTTTGATCAATTAGCTCGTCTAATTGTCCATTTCCATTAGTATGAGATTGTACCTATTGCTTCATCAACTCAATGCATGTTAAGACAACATAATCATTAATGTTAGTTATCATCAAAATCAAATATACTCCTAGGTTAAATAACTGTAGGGTTAACAGTATAGACATTTAGGGAGCTGTTACCAACAACTGAGCACAGATTTTTCACGAGGCATCTGTATGCCAATTTCATAGAGAAGTTTAAGGGAAATGAATTCAAAGATTTCATTTGGAATGCAGCTAGGGCTGGCAACCAAAATGACTTTAAGGACTGCATTAACCAGTTAAGGAAGATTGATAAAGATGAAGAAGCCCTTAAGTGGTTTGGATCCTGCCACGTGGACTAGGTCACACTTTGGTACAACTTCAAAGTGTGACATCCTTGTCAACGAGTGTTTCAAAGTGTGACATCCTTGTCAACAACCTCAATGAGTGTTTCAATAGCTACACTTTTGAAGCTAGAGATATGCAAATTGTTGGCATGGTAGAGCGGATAATGAAACATGTCATGGAAAGAATACAAGTGAAGAAGATAGGGATAGAGAGGTGTGATGGCACCATCTGTCCAAACATTTTGGAAAAGTTAGAGAAGATTAAAGTAGCATTAAAGGAATGTTTTGCATCTTGGTGCGAGGACTTAGAGTTTGAGGTTGAAGCTTATGGGAAGACAAGGGTTGTTGACCTGAGGCAATTGACTTGCAACTGTAGGATGTGGCAACTGACAAGAATCCCTTGCAAGCATCTTGTTGCCTCTATTTATTTGAATAGGGAGAAGCTAGAGAGCTATATACATCCATATTACAGCAAGAAGATATACTTGGCAGCATACAACAGCATGATGCATCCAGTCCCTGGTGAGACTGACTGGGAGAAGGCTGAACTTGAACCATTAGCACCACCATCCTATAGGAAACCAATTGGTAGGCCTAAGAAATTGAGGAGGAAGTCTGCTAGTGAAGTTGGAGGAGAAACCAGTGTTTCTAGAAAGGGCAGGGTGATGACTTGTGCTAGATGCTTGCAAACTGAGCACAATCTGAGGAGCTGCAAATGTCCAGTGCACCCTAACTCAAGGATAGGAAAGACACATCATAGAGGCACTACTGCTACCTGGGACCTCAAGTCAAAAGCCATCAAGGAGACTTGGCAAAGATGGGGTAAGTCATCAATCAAAAAAGGAGTATCTGTATTATTATTATTTTTCTCTTTTGGTATGTAATTGCTACTAACAGGGTTGCTTGTGCAGAGTGTAAGAGTAAATGCTAGAGGTAAAGGAGTTAGAGAAGGTGGGGTAGATGAGAATGTAAATGCTAGTCTTAATGATGCACCCTTTGTGAGAGACAGGCAAAATATCAGCCTTTATCAGTAAGTTCTAATTTAATTTACTTTACTTCAATCAGGCTAGATATCTACATTTGTCTTGCGCTTGATGATTTACATTTCTTTATCAATGCAGGACAAGATTAAAAAGCCAGCTGCTAAGAAACATACTGGAGTTTTATGTGGTAGGTTTTCTTCTAAGAAAATTGGAAATCCAATATGGTAGGAAGAAGAAGTTGTTGCTGCTACATTAACTGCTATTGCTGCTACACATGCTTCTACTGAAGAACTAACTGCCCCTGTGAGTAAAGATGCTGCAAGTAGAGTAACGTTTGATGTTGCTGCTAGGGTAGCCAAAAAGCTACCTCCTATATGGATACCTGGAGCTGCAACCTGTTCTGGAGGTAGATCTGATGGGAATGAAACAACAAGGTTGGCTACTGTGGAAACAACAAGGTTGGCTACTGTGGAAACAACAAGAGGGAAGATCATGCTTGAAGATGCTTTAAGAAGAAAAGCAACTGCCGAAGTTGCAAAGAAGAAGAAGACTTGAAACTTGAGCTGCAAAGATGACCTAGGGCTAACTTTAGGCTTTTATTTTGTACTAGAATACTTTATTTTGATTGTGTGAAGCTATGCAGTGGAAGCACATCTCTTTTTGGCAGACTAGTGTAAAGTTGGAAGCACGACTATTTTGTATTGTGTGAAGTTGTGTAGTGTAGTATAGAGTACTTTATGGTATATTGTGCAGTGAAACACAATGCTTTTTGGCAGATTGGACTAGTTTATGGTGTATGGTGTTTGACAGACTGTTGTATTTGACTATTAGAATCAAATATGATATTGAATGAAGCTGTCTATCATTCTAAATATTTTATGTGTTTGTTCACAGGGTAATAAACCAAATAGCTTGCACACACGCACAAAGCGTTTTTATCAAAAGCACTTCTAACAGTTGCCGTAAACATACTGCCAAAACCTTATACAAATATCATAGACAAACATCACAATGCAAACACACTTAATTTATTAGAAAGCAAACTATCATACAAACTAACAAAAGTACAGGAGGCCTAAATGCCAAGCTAAAGTACAACTGTGAATTACAAACTGATTAAATACTTCACTAGCATCAACTAAATCTTCTTAAAAATTATTACAAGCATCAACAACACCCATGTTGCAGTCAGTAACTTCTTGTACAGCTTTGCCCTTCCACGCGTTATTGCCAGTTCTTTCTCAATCTTGGTCGTCCGATTGAGCAAATTAGAGTCCACCTCCTTACCCTTTCCGCACATGGGTGGGTCAACCCACTAAAAATATTCACAATTTGCTTGAATCTACAAAGAACCAAAAAATAAACAAAAAAGAAGCCATTACAAATAGTTTGCTTGAAAGTACAGGGAGAAAAACTGCATCTAAACCTAATATACAATTGAACTTAAACCCATACACATACCCCATATAATGCAAAGCCGTAAAATGGGCCATGTTGTACGTCGATATTATTGCCTATTCGTAGGTAGCTAGAGTGGTTGTAAGATCTCTTATTTAACTTTAAGCTGTTTGGATCTACATGAGCATAAGATATAGCAATTTCGTACTGTTTTATGTGTTTATGTTCAACTTGTCGTCAGAGTCGTCTCAGGCAGTAAGTGAACTATCCTGTAACTGTAGTGTAAGAATAACTGCAAGTTTGGATAGATGAAGTTCCCCAATCTGTCAAAGAAAATGTAACTTTTGACCTCCAAAAATTAAAGTACTGTCTTTCTATTAGATTCGGAGGATTCCTTTGAACCTTTGTTTTTGCCCGTTTTGAAAAAGCTTTATTTTGTGGATAGTAATAAAGAAGTGAATTATTGCATTATTGAAAAAATTAAATCTACATAATATAATTGTCCATTCATTCAACCTGTTTGTAAAATGTTCTTGAAAGCCAAGATAAGAATTAGATTGGAAAGGAATGAGTGCGCTTCACTATTATGGTTTTTTTTTAACCTCTTTAAGACTTGAATTTTATTCATAAATTTTGCTAGTCATTGAATTTTATGACAAGTATGATCGCAATCAAGGACGGAGCCATGTTGGGATAAAGATTGGTTGTTGTTCCTTCGAAGACTTTTAAAAATAGTATTGTACCATGTGCTTTATGCATTATATCCTTGTTAATTGTTATCTTGACAAATAGTGCATGCAAAGGTTATTTTCATCCATCGTATGCAATTGTAACCGCCTTCTTTACCTCTAGATGAATAACAATTAGCCACTAAAACTTAAAGTGTGAAAAAACATAATAGAATCGAAATGGCATTATCACCTCGGTCCTTCCTAGATAAAAGTGCTTGGCTCTGTCTCTGACCATAACTTATTACAAATGGGGATGGAAATCTAGGGGCTTAACTAAAACCCTGCCCCACCCTATCCCGCCCCATATGGTACTTATTTAGAAAAGTCATAAATAAATTTGGGGCATAGGGGATCTAATCAATTGGGATTATTTGGATTGTTTTCATCCCCACCAAACCCTAATAGATTTTAAAAAACTTGACTCATGTGTATGTTATTTTTTCCACCTCTTTCTCTCTCACACACACAAGCCTATAGTTGGCCGCCGCCAATCACCCTGACGACACTATCCGTTCTCACTTCCAACCAAATATATATATAAAAAAATTCATAAAAAGGGTGGCAAATTTAAAGGAAAAAGAATTATAAACTAACCTAGTTGACTGTATTGAATCAGATTAAAGGGGAGGGGTAGTTAACGAAATACGAAGATAGAACAAATGAGAATGGGATGACTTGGATCGAGGCGGAGTGGAACCTGATGCTTTTTTATAAATTACCTTAAAGATGGAATCAATTGGGCCTTATTGGGTATTAATTAAACATAATAATACAGCCTATTGTTATACGGCGGGCCTAAACAAGTGGGTCAAAGCTGCTTGAATATTACTATTGGACCCGTTAGCCCATTCAACACAGACACTATTTATTGGGACATTATTCATTCTTTTTTATTTTACAAGGTGAACTTAAACTTTTTTTTTTTATTTATAAATTTGAATGGTTAAATATATGAAGTTTGAAGGGGAATATCTTCAAATTATCAAACTTATTGTGGTTCGACAAATTTGTTCGGTTAAAAGTAAGAATTAATGCTTTCCAGATTGTCATATGACATAACGAAAATAGTGAATCCCAATTCGTGGCACACTTTTATTTGTTTTGGTGTTCATCGGAGATAAGGTGGTATCACAAGTTAATTTGCATGCACAATACTAAATTCACATCATCCGACGGATTAAAAGCAAATCATCTACACTTAACCACACCCCCCTGCGCGCGGGGACATGACTCTAAAAGACTTAATCGAAGATTTCAAGAATAAATTACAAATCTTTACCAGTTTAGCTGCCTCTTGGTATTGAGGTGGGACATCTTTGTCTAGAATTACGGTTGGTCCTAGTATTCTGAAATATGTGGCTCATATCATTTGAATCTGATTTTTTGGAATAGAAATTCAGGAAGAGAATCATTTGTAAGGAACTATCAAAACTGAAATATGATCAAGTAGAATTTGTGAAGTTTGTGATGGTACTTTTTCTGGCTTCAAATGGCATGGAAATTTGCTAGTAAAGTGCGGTTTTGAGAGGATTATTGGGTTTAAGCGAGCTGCCTAGTGCCTATCTCTTTGAAACTATGGATTTGATGAGATTTCATTTCAAATCCTTTTGGAACATTAAAAAAAAGGAATTAAAATTGAATTTTATGAGATTTGACTGGATTTGTTTGTATAGTTTGAAATCCGATGAAAAATGGTCGGATTTCATGAGATTTCGATTTACTTGAATTAAAAGTAATTATTTATCTATCTTATCTTTTTTTTAGGATCTCTCCAACAATGAATCCACCACCACCATCTTCATTGTCGCTACCGCCACATCACTTTTACTACCACCACCGGAACCACTACTGACACCACTACCACCACCACCACTACTGCCATCACCACCGCCATCACTATTGTTGCCACCACCGCCACCATCACTACCACTGTCTCTGCCACCACAACCACCGCTAACACTATCGCCACCACCACCACAGCCACCACCGCAGCCACCACCACCGCTGCCACTACTGCTACCTGCATCAATAGTGGCGGCAGTTGACGACCACCAGTTACACCTTATTACACCTCAATATTACTACTACCATCATTATCATCACTTAACCACCCCACCGCTTCCACCGTCGATGTTGCTACCCTGTGCAGTGCTGCCGCCACCACCATCACCACCACCACCATGTGGTGACACTAGTACACTTAAAACCACTTACCGTAATTTATTTTTCATTGTAAGTCAATGATATAATTGTCTAAAAATTTATTACCTTTTCATTTCCTCTGTTCTCCAAACACGAAATTGGAATTATGTGATTTGAATTTCCTTTCATTCCAAACAAAAAAAAAAGTGAATTGAATTTCAAATCCAATACCAAATCTGAAATCTAAATCCTAAAAAAGTTGGTTCCAAACGGACCGTAACTGTTAGAATTCCACATTAAGCAAATAGAGCTTAAAACAAGTTTACATCGTGCACAAGGGAAAATATTAGGGAAATGTTTACTCTAGGAGTATTACTGCTCTGTTTGATTGTTAGTAGAATGATGTAATCTGAAACTGAAACATTCTTAATGAATATAAAATTGGTCCTCAAATGTATTAACGAATCACATCCGTCAACTGTAACATATTCCGTCGTCGTATCAATTACAACCGACATCCCACGATGAAATTGTCATCCAACAAGACCTCTAGTTTTTTCTCTAGACCATATCCCATTCTCTTTTGAGCTCCTTCTTCAACTCTTCAACTTGATATTGGGGCAACACCATAGTCAATGTTCTTCCACCGCGATCGTCATGCCCCGGAAGAACCAAAACAACCCCTTCCTCGCCAACCCCGTCGATAGTGCAATTTGCGGAAATTGGTTTCTGTCCATTCAATTTGAGCCCATAAATCCTCGCCTCTTCCAAATTCACGAACGTTAAGTTTGCCCCGTATACAATAAAATCTGAGTTTTCTTTCTCTCTCCCCATCAAGCCCTGGATCATACTTCCCTCGTCCACTCTCTGCTTAGAAATCATATTCGCCAACTGCAGAAGATCAGCTTCTGCAACCGCGAAGTCTGCTTCAACTTCAACTGTGCTAATCACCTGACTATTGCTCGGACTTTCTCTTTCTCTCTCGCGGGAACTATTCGTACAAATTGTCACAACCCTTGGCTCGGATGTTCCCCTTATCTTGGCTAGAGACTTCCACATTATAGCAGACAGAACTTCAAAAGGCAGGAGCTTTGCTGTTTGGCTAATGCCACAACTCATGGAGAGCAAATGGTCAAGTTGTTCTGCTTGCAAATGGATAGAATGTGTTCCCATTTTGCAGCTATTGGTAGCTAACCAATAGTCCCTAACCGGGTCTACCTTCTTCATGGAAAATGGTTTCTCTGGAGATGGGAATTGGAGTTTTCTAGTGTCTGGTGTGTTGAGAGGCTGAGTTGGGAAATGGTCTGCAGCAATCTCCCCCCACAAGTTGATGAAAGCTGAAGCTGAGAATGCATCCCCAAGGATGTGAGCCCAGCTGAGCCCTACCGAGAGTCCTCCACATTTGAACCTCGTGAACTGAAACAGGAACTTGTCAGTATTAAATGGTCTTTGCATTGTCTAGGCGATGATGAAATAGAAGAAAGATTAGCTACAACCACCATGGTGGAGTTCAGATCTCTTTGAAATATAACCACATTCAAGTTTTATTTTGTAGATTACACAAACTTCAGAATGGACCAACTTGAATAGTAAACATATGATATCATGATTCAGTGGTCTGTGAGTGGTTTACTGCATTATCTATATTTTCTTAGTGCAAAACTTACTTTCTCATGCAGAGACATTAGTCTTATAGTTGATTTCTTGCAACAAAAATCTTAGGTTCATAGGTTCTGCAATGAAGCCCAGCGCTACTCATCGACACTAAACAACTGTCTCTAAAGTTGATATTGCTAACGAGTTCACGCGATCTTGTACTCTTGTTAACCGGTGTTCTAAGGAATTTATATTATTAGTACCAAGGGACAATACCCTTATGGTAAAAAAAAATCATCATAAGAAAATTTACCTCTATGGTGGAACTTTTTCCGAATTTTTTATTACACTTTTTCTCTATTTCTAGAAAAAAAAAACAATTAAGTCTAAGAAAAGTCTTGTTATACTTGAAATATTGATGTTGTGTGATTCCTTCCCACCAGACTTGTAAGTTGGAACCCCTGCCTATAAATTCCATAGTTGTTCTCAAATAATTAAGGACAAATTACACATGTGTCCCTGAGGTTAAGATATAATTACAGTCAAGAATTCTAAGTTTCAAAATGTAACATACGTGACCACAAACGTTGAAAAAGTAACATTTGTATCCAACCGTCAGGGTTTCGTCCAAAAATGTAATTTTCATCATTACGTATTTTAAAAATGACAATACTGCCCTTGTACAGTATATCCTGAATAATTTTTATAATTTTTAAATTAGGATATCAAAACCTAATTTTTAAAATTAGGGTTTGAAACTAATTTGCAAATTAAGCTTTTGAAACCCTTAAATTAGGAGGATTCAAACCCTGATTTAAAAATGAGGGTTTCAAAATCAACCCTGATTTAAAAATTAGGGTTTTGAACCCTTAAAATTAGGGTTTTAGAACCCTAATTTTCAAATTAGGGTTTTTCTCCAGATCTGAAATCTCGCTGCCGGCAACCCCAGCTTCCTCCCTCGACCAATGTCGCCGGTAAGCCAAGCCCCCTCCCTCCCCCTAATACACAACGTCGCAGCCCCTTCCTAAGCCCCACCTCGCTGCCACCGCAACAGATCTCTCACCTTCGCCACAGATCTCCCATACAAGCGAAGTGGTTTCAGCTGGATTTCAGCCGGATGAAGTTTCATCCGAAGTCGCGATGAAGGTATAGTCGAAGTTTTAGCCGGCGGAGCTCGGGACTGACGGAGTGTAGAAGTTTTAGCCAGATTTCAGTCGTGATGAAAGGGGGTACCGCAACTCGCGATGAAAGGGCATACGTGCCTAATCTGAGGTGGTGGCGGCGTCGAGGATACAGTGGTGTGATTTGTGTGTGTGTGTGTGTGTGTAAGGTTGAAGAGGAAGAAGTCGGAGCTCGGGGCTGACGGGGTAGAGGAGTTTCAGCCGAATTTCAGTCAAATTCGCGGTGGCAACGGCGTGGTGGTGGAGAAGATGATGGTGAGGCAGTGAAGAGCCAGCCCCCTCCCCCCCCCCCCCCCCCCCGGTTTGATTTTCTGTTAGATGAAGTAATGACATTGAAAAAAAATAAGGTTCCAACTTAGGGGCAATAAAGTCTATTTATTAAAACCATTAAGGTTTTTAAAATTCTATTTGATCAACGAACATAAGTGTAATTTGTCAAAACTATTATCCTTACCTGTAATTATACCTTAATTTCAGGGACATAGGTGTAATTTGTTCAATAAATAAATACACCATAAACATATGAAGGTAGACCTGAAATAATCCAGAAAGCACATTGAAGGGATTGCTCGCAAGCAGAAGGGAAATCAAGTGAGGGCCACATTTTGTACTCTTAGCTAGCCTCCCTAAATTTAGTTATTTTGCACATAGGCTGAACATCCTAATCACAGTATCCTCAAGAATTTGGTAGCATAACTTTCATCCTGCATTTAAAGTAGTACACTTTAAGGTCTGGGTTAAACATACTTTGCTATTGTAAGTAGACCTAAAATCTTGTTTTCGTGTCTAAATTTTCAACTTCTCTCAATCGTTACTTCGAAGACCCCGTTGAAGTCTGCTAATAAAGGTAACGGTAGATGACTTTTCGCCAACTACTTGCTTTGTAATCTATACAACTTTATCGACGTTTTTGGACCTTTAGCGTCACTTTGAGGGTTATTCCAAATAAGACTTTTATGATATCCGAAAAGAGAATATTCGAAAAACTAAGTTGCGTTTAACGGTATTGTTTATATATGACATACATGATGGAGAATATTTTACAAGAAAAACAAGTTCAGCTAGTAAAATTTAAAGCGCCGTATGGAAAAATTTGACATCGAGTCCCGCCTACGCCCACTAGACTTCTCCCCATATGGGGTACCATCAGTACAGCTCTGCCTAAATTTCACAAAGTGGACTCCAATTTAAGCTTGGCAATGACACTTGATTTGCTAGACCCTCATCAGACTAAGACAGGTCAGGCCATAATTAAAAGGCGGCATGAAATAACGTGATTCAGGTATCAAAGCCAACTGCTCTTCCGGTTGCATTTAAGATTTTGCATGAATGCCTTGGGCTAAGAATGGTACGAAATGCAAGAGCTTTCAGTTCATCAGAATCCACCTTGCTATTTATGAAGTATATTGATTGCAAAAAAAAACTTAAAAAAAGATTTCCCTCTTCGTGTAACATGATAAATTCAATATGCTATGGATGTGCATAACATTGACAATGCTATATGCTATAGATGTGCAGAACATTGGCAGGCCACGTATACTAAAATAGTGGTCCGTGATCTATTGAGAGCTCATCGGGGCAACATTCTAACGTTTTAATTCTTCGTTCCGAACTCATCCATATCATTATGAGTTGCATTGAAACTCTGAATTTTTCTAACCTCCTTAATGGGAAAACCACCGACTGGCTCCAACCTACCACTCTAGCTGGAAAGGGCGGGGATGAAATTGCTTCTTACCGTCATTTTGTCGATGACTCATTCCTACTTGGGCACGCTAGCACCAAAAAATGTATCAGCATTAGCAATATCCTTCCGCGCTTTTGTTAAGACTTGGCCAAACGCCCAACTTAGGCAAATCCATACTTTTCTTCTCTCCTAATAGTGGAGATCGAATGACCCCTTGGCCGTCCAACCTTATATTCACCCACCTCTAACCTGGGAAAGTATATTGGACCTCCGATTGTCCATGAAAAAGTGATGCACAGTTACTCTAAACTCGTCATTGAGAAAATTAGGGACTGGCTAACAAGATGGAAAGATAAGTTGCTATCCAGGGCTCATCACTTTTTTGAATGCCAAAGCTACCGTGGACCTACTCAAATCCACTGAAAATTACTCCCACATTCGTAGTTCACTAGTACTTGATTGCACGGAGATTCCGAGGAGATTGGAGAGAGTCAAGATTGGGCATGCGTGCAGTAAGATCAATGGATGTGCTGACATTCTTGCTAAACTGTGCCGTCCTTGCACAAATTACCAATTATGTACTTCCGTATCACCACATGAAATGTATCAAGACAAGGCTTCAAGCCGACGTCGCAGGGATTAAATACCCAAAACATATGTGTAACGTAATTTAATTTCTATGTAATGCATATTCTTACCAAATAAAATAGACCTGCATACGTTTCTGTCCGCAAAAGTGAAGTAAGAAAAGCAAAATCCTCTTCAAAAAGGAAATTCCAGTCTATAATCCGCGTGATGGATGAACCCTTAGCTTAAGATTCACAGGGCATTAGATGAATCTCACGTAAGTGAGAAACAAAGGTTGATTCACTTTATTTGGTTTGCTTTCAATTTTCTTAGCCTTAAACATACTTTTGGGTTAAACTAGAAGGAAATATAGCAAAACCCTTCTTTATCCTTTACTGTCTATTTTGATTTCGACCTTGTCGTCTTATTTTTTTCAAATGGTCCTTCTAAAATGACCTAAGAGTTCTGATAAATCATTTTTGTCTATTCTATATGTTAAATACAATTGGAAAAGGGCGACGAGGTAACTTTCATGATAAGTCAAGGAACATAACCGGCAAAGCTTAACATCTCTTTCCACCAATGTTCTCGATGTCTCCCCTAACCCTAGCAACCAATAAGCCAACCACGTGAAGAACACCACCACCACCACCGCTAGGCCCATGTCAATCGAGAACCATCACCCTTTTACTACCACCCTTTCGGACCATGGATGGGATCAACGACAACATCAACGCTAGAGACAACCATTACCTACGCCCTGCCACCCACCTTGTTATCGTCATCACCACTTAGCTCATTGACCCCGTACCGTCATCCCATATTGTCCGCATCACTGCCACTGGGTCAACCCTACAGTGCTGCCACAACCTCCCCCCCGTTAGATCTGCTACCCACCACCTCCCCCACTCAGATCTGAAACCCGCCACCATCACGCCACTACCCTTCACCTTTCGGCCCCATCTTCCAATTACCAAACTCATCCACAATCATCACCAACCATATCCCAAACCACAGACAGTGCGGTCGGAAAGTGGTTTTTTAAGAGAGAGGGAAGGGAGGAGCTTGGTTGAATTTTTCCTTTTAAGGAAGATAATATTTTTTTTCCCTTCCTCAACTGAATCTAATGCAAGAAACTGACTAAAATAACCTACTGAAACATGAAATCTTTCTACAAGCGACCATTTAAAAAAACTGAAAGCAAAAGGATGAGATTGAAACCGAAGGCAAAGGAGGAGGACCATTTTTGCTATTCTTTCCACATTATATATAGCAAAATTTGCAAATGGTGCAATATTAGTGTTACTTTTTATTTTCTTGGCTAGTACTTGCAAACGACCATGCAGCAAAAGAACTCAAGTAACAAAGGCAAAAACTCGAGTTCTAGTAAATTAAGGGGGTCAAAAGCTGCTACTGCTTACCTGTATGAACACAAGTGGCGAGAAACCAAGGTCAGGGCCAAGCACATGGTTGTAGGTAAGAAGATGGTTGAGAGAGTGACCATCCTCCATTGCCAGCCATTCGTTGACAGTGAATCTGATACATTGTGCCTCGACGATCCGAACGCCGCTGTCGTTACACTTGATCAGCGGCCGGCCTTTCTCTGACCGCCGGATCCTGCCGGAGCTGGGCTTGTATAAGTCCAGCAGATGAAACATTGGCTTCTTCAAGTCAAATATTTCTAGCCCTTGTACTGCCTCACTCTTGAAGAAGTAGACCCCTCTGAGGTAATGAAGCTTCATGGCCAGGTCCATGTTGGTGAGCTCATGGAATTTGTCCTCTCCGGTGATTCTAGCCGGCACCACCGATGATAGCTTCAGGCCCGTTACAAGGCTCTCCGTGGGAGTTGACACCATGGTGGTAGGGTGTTAAGCAGGAGAGGAAAAGATCAGAAACAGAGGCTAAATACAGGAGCTCCTTACATGCACAACACAAAGAGTTTATAAGATATCTATCTATATATATATATATAGATATATATAGACATTTGTCACGAAGGCAAACGAGACCGCAACAGAGTAAACAGAGGGTTTTCTTTTTGTGGGGGGTTGGGGGTTAAAGTGTAGGCAAAATGAGTAAAAGGAATTGTTGTGATACGGCTACAAAATGGAAGGTTAAGCTAGGCCAAGGCTGGCACACAGTTAAGCCCGGAGATACAAAAGCTTGATAGAATCCTCTAACTGCTTCTGCTGAAGACTCAAAGGATAGATGAGTTGGAGGTTTCTAGGCATCGTCCTCCCCCCCCCCCCCCAAAGTGCCAAAAAGGGAAAATAAAAGTTGCTAGCATGTAATGCAAAAGTGGGCGATGATTGATTTGGACACGTTCTATTCAATATGGGTAAAGAGGGCAATCTTCTTTATTGGGAAGCGGAGATAAACAGTAGTGATTTATACAGTACATTGGTATAGAAGATAGTGATTGAGCCGATGACATTTCCTACGAATAGGCAGAGAAACATGCGCCCTTTCATTTTCAAATTGTTTAATCATGTTTGATTTGTACTCTTATTTAGGATACTAATCATGTTTTATAAGTTTTTCATTCTATTTCGGAGAGGCCCCGGAGGGGAGGGGGGGGGGGGGACATGAGTCAAGAGAGAAAATAGGTATGTGGAGAGAGAAATATAAGAAGAAAAATATAAAAAGGGTAAATATGAAAAAAATAATAACTACAACAATTTTTCGAAATAGAGAATATGATCAGTTTTTTCCGGAACAGAGAGAGTATCGACCTGATTCGAAACATGAAAACGTGGCACTATATCTATATAATATATAATAACGTGGCACTGTATCGACCTGATCACTTCTACCGCTAGGACCATTAAGTTTAATTAGTAGGACTAATATTCGTAGGGTAATCTAGATCTATATAATATATAATAAGCGAAGCGAGACCTTCTTTACGCTACACGTCATCGTAAAAATAACTTTTTTACTTGACACATCATCACTTTATGTTTTTAAAGTGAAATAGAATTATAACAATTATAAGAGTTACTAAAAGTCTGAAACACTATCATGGATACAGTCCTTATTTCTTGATAAGTTAATTTTTATATTAGTAAACCTTATATAATTGAAAAAAAATAATTCTAAATATTCTAAAACTCTAATTAATTAATGAACTAACATATTAGAATTTAAATTTTGTGTATTGAATCTTCAAAATCACTCTCTAACATGAGTATAAAAATTTATATATATATATATATATATATATATATATATATATATATATATATATATATATATATATATATATATATATATATCTCTAAAAAACAAAAATAATATTATTATCCTGAATGAGGTCCTTTAAATAAACAAAGCAAGATCTTATTTACGCGACACGTCATCCCAGAAATAACTTCTTTACTTGACACATCATCACTTTATGTTTTCAATGTGAAATAGAATTTTAATCATTGTAAGAGTTGCTAAAAGTCTGAAATATTATCAAGAATAATGTCCTTATTTCTTGATAAGTTAATTTATATATTAGTAAGTCTTATATAATTGAAAAATTAATTCTAAATGTTCTGAAACTCTACCTACTTAATGAACTTACTTATTACGATTTAATTTTGAATATTAAATCCTCAAAACTACTCTCCAACATGAATATAAAAATTCATATATCTAAAAAGCGAAAATAATATTATTCTCTTGAATAGGGTCCTTTATTTTTTTATAACTTAATTTTCACGTCAATAAGCATTATATAGTTGAAAAATTAATTTTAAGCATTCTGAAACTCTAACTTATTTTATAAGTATCACTAAGGGTATGAAATACTATCTAAGATGAGTCTTTATTTCTTCATAAGTTAATTTCTATATTAGTAAGCCTTATATGATTGAAAGAAAAAGTAATTCTAAACATTATAAAACTCTAACTAATTAATAAATTAACTTATTAAGAATTAATTTTGAGTATTGTATTCTCAAAACTACTCTCCAATATGAATATAAAAATTTATACATTTTTAAAACAAAAATAATATTATCTTGGATGAGCTAGGTCCTTATTTATTGATAAGTTAATTTTTATATTAGTAAGTCTTATATAGTTGAAAAACTAATTCTAAACATTCTGAACATCTAACTAGTTAATGAACTAACTTATTATTATGACTTATTTTAACTATTTTATCCTTAAAACCATTTTCTGATATTATTATACAAATTCATACATCTAAAATGAGAAAATAAATATTAAATTTAGAAAAGAAACAAATGATGTTACAATAGTGAAATTGACATAATAAAAATGATGCAGCAATTGATTCATCATTAAAATCCTTTTGGTACAATAAAAAAATTGACATTATTTTTTTAATTGAGACCATAAGACCAACAAACGACAATATAATAATTATTAATTAAAATCACAATAATTGTAAAACTTATTTGTAAATATGATAGTTGAACATGATCTAAATTTATATACCAAACATTTTAGTGTACAAGATATGAAAATAATATTTTGGATGTGATCCCTATTTTTTAAGTTTATTTAATTTTGCTTCTAAAACTCTAAATTTACTAATTTTTTAAGATTTGAATTTGATTATCATGTTCTTAAAACTAACTTTCTAATACAAAGATAAACAAACATGTAATTAGAAAATAAAAATAACATATGAGACTCAAAATAAAAAATTATATTATAGTTAATTTAAATTTGTTATGATTGATTAAATGTATATGTATTGACACATAACATAGTCATTTATATAACATATAAAATTAATAATCAAATTATAGGATAATTTTTTTGCTTTGATAAGACAACAAGATAAAAAAAAAAGTGGCTATATAAGCATAAATGATATTTTAAAAATAAATCACATAATTATAAGAAAAAAAGAGTTTGAAATTATATAAATTATTCTTAATTACAATATTTGACAACATTTCAAACTTTTATGATGAAAAAATATGAAATATCATCAGATTATATTTTCAATATAAAATAAAATTTAACATTATAAGTGTCTTTTAAGGCTTCAGATATTATCTTGAATAGGATCCTTATTTCTTGATAAGTTAACTTTTATATCAATAAGCTTTATATATTTGAAAAACTAATTCTAAGCATTCTGAATTTTAACTAATTAATGAACTAACTTATTATGACTTAATTTTAATCATTTTATCCTTGAAATCACACTCTAACATGAACATAAAAAATCATATATCTACAAAATAAAAATAACTTATTAAACTTAGAAGAGAGAAGAAGATGATGTTACAATTGAGATTGAAACAATACAAATAGTTTAACAATCGATTCCTATTTATTATATTTTAATATATGCTGATTGAAGTATATGCTTATAGTGGTCGATGTAAAAATTTATCAATATAATATGTAGCATTTAGAATCTTTTGGCACAATAAAAAATTTGATGTAATTTTTTTTTTGTGAGACCACACAACCAGCAAATGACCGTACAATTATTATTAATTAAAATTTCAATAATGGTTAAGCTTATTCATAAATTTGATAGTTAAAAATAATTTAAAGCTATATACTAAACATGTAAATGTATCTAAAGGTATGTAAATATTATTTTGGATGTGATCCTTATTATTAAGTTGATTTAATTTTGCTTCTAAAATTCAAATATGCTAATTTTTTAAAATTTAATTTTAACTATTATGTTTTTAAAACTAACTCTCTCATACGAAGATAAGAAATCATGTATCTAAGAAATAAAACAACATAGGATATTTAGAACAAAAAATTTATGTTATAGTTAATTTAAATTTATTATATTTTACTAAATGTATATATATATATATATATATATATATATATATATATATATTTACAGATAACATAATCATTGCAAAAAAATTATCTATGCAATATATCAAATCATTAATCTCATTAATCAAATTATTTTGATTTGATAAGATCGCATGATCAACAAAGTAGCTGTATAAGTATCAACAAGATTTCAAAAACAAATTACATATAAAATAGAAGAAAAAAATGTGCAATCAAATAAAATTATTCTTAATTACTATAGTTGAAAACATTTAAGAACTTTAAGATGCAAAAATATGATATGTCATCAGATTATGTTTTCAAAATGAAATAAAATTATAAACATTATAAGTGTTTCTAAAGGTCTGAAATATGATCTTGAATGGGGTCCTATTTCTTGATAAGTTAATTTTCATATCAATAAGTTTTATATAATTAAAATATTAATTTTGTGTTTCATGAAACTCTAACTAATTAATGAACCAATATATTATGACTTAACTTTAACTACTGCATGTATCCTTAAAACCACTCTCTACTATGAATATAAAATTCATATATCTAAATGATATAGATAACATTAAGAGAGAAAGAAAATGATGTTATAACTGAGATTGAGATAAGAAAAATAATTTAACACTTGATTCATATTTATTTTATTTTAGTATATGCTTACCATAATGGATGTAAAGATTTATCAATATAATGTATAGCTTTTACAATATTTTTATAAAATAAAAAATTGACTCTATTTTATGAGTGAGAGCACACTTCAATAAATAACTTTACAATTACTGCTAATTAAAATTACAGTAATGATAAAACTTATTCATAAATTTGATAGTTGAAAAGGATTTAAAACTATATAAGAAACATGTTAGTGTCTCTAAATGCAAGCAAATTTTATTATTTTTAAGTTTATTTATTTTTGCAAAAACTATATGAAGGCTATATTAGGAAAGCTTATATAATGTAAAAATTAATTCTAAAACTCTAAATGTATTCACTTATTAGGATTCAATTTTGACAATCATGTCCTTAAAACTAACTCTCTCATACAAAAATAAAAAATTATGTATCTAGAAAACAAAAATGACATATGAGATTTAGTAGAAAAATTTATATGACCGCGTGATCAACAAATGGCTATATCACAATTATGAAATTTTAAAATAAATCACATATATTAAAAAATAATCAAATACTTCTTATTTACTTTATTTTAGGAACATTTAAAATCTTTATGATGCAAAAATATATGCATCTAATTCTACAAAACTAATAATTTACCAATTCGTTTATATATAGAGCCCTTATGATCAATAAAAAAGTTTTTTCAGTAATACTTATTAAATTTTCATTAAAAATAATAAATTGTAAATTTTAGATAACTTAAAAGTATTAAAATTTAATCTTGATTATGATGAAATTGATTACAAGTATGACTGGTAACTATTGTGCGAGTTCAATAACAAATAATTGATTAACGCTCGCTTTATAATATTAGCCTAATATAATGATATTTGTTATCATTTGCAAGCTGATTATAATTATAGGTATAACCTCACATAAATTGTTATATCAATGTTAGATTATGGTGTGCTAAAATAAGTGTAATTTATGAAAAAAAGTATCATTAGATGCATTTAATAGATATGAAAATTATAATTTGGCGACAAATAATAGTCATAAGAATGTGAAAAATAATTTCAATACTCTAAAATAAGGACGCGACATGTTCATCAATTAAACACTCTTATTACTAGCATCTTACAAGAATTAAAGAAATATATATACATAAAATATTGGATATTATGTGGCCGTTCAGTTAAATTTATTTATTTTAAATTTTTACTTAATTATTATAATAACCTCAAAAACATATATATATATATATATATATATATATATATATATATATATGTAATACCTTAAAGATCATATGAAGTTAAAGAATTAAATCAGTGTAATATTTACAATTCAAAAAGTATACTTGATAGTATCATCATATTTTAGTTAAAACTACAATCGTATTCGCTATTTAACTTTATATGCACCAGCATGATTATTCTACTATTCTAAGTGCTAAGCCAATATTCATTTGAAATATTATTTGACAACCTCAAACAAAAGCTCAAAGAAGACAAGTAACCAGCGGCTCCATTGTGTCGCTATCTATTATTTGTCCTTCAACTTATAGTATAATAAAATTACATGTAAACACACATATACATGAAAATATCTCATAATTATTGCATGCAGTCTAATAAAAAAAATAATGCTATTTAATAATCGAAAGTTAGGAACAATGCAAGTGAATTCATCTTTTCATATTTTACTTAAGTTGGTTGTGATTAATTTAAGTACTGAGATTAATCTTTGTAGCCAAATAATATATTTTTATACTGTTAATTTATTTGTCTATGTGGTCCACATCAATATATTTTTTAAAACCTTATAGTATACTTTATTTTAAAAACAGACCGGAGTTTGACTCGGATTACTGAGCTAGTAATGTATAGTACTAGAAGCATTACACGATGCTTAGCGATACATGAACTACAATAATAAAATGGTTTAGATAGGGAATGTAATGCATCACTCGTAATTCAAAGTCATCCTGTCCACAAGGACCATAACTTTGGGCCATTAAATGTTTCATTTGACAAACAGAGTACAGAATTGAATATGAAGATAGATTCGATGAAAGGATGGTTTCAATTCTAGGTGCTGTTTCGTTTTTTATGGAGGGGCGATGGTTTTTGGGGGCTTCTCTTTGGTTGTTCTTTGGATGGCTGGGTGTTATTGTTAGGAATCAATCAAGACTGGTCAGAGTTAATTGTTGGGCCAAAGGTGTCACATGCTTTCCCCCTCACGGAACAGTTGAATGTCTGTTCACAGAATGCTTGGGTTTTGCAGTGACCAAGTGGTGCTCATGGTTCACTTTCCCAGACTCCATAGGCTTGATGACAAAGGTGAAGGGGGCAAAGGTTTGGCTTCTTTATGCTGCCTTCTGTCTTTGATTCTCGCCCCCTGTACGAGGACATTGCCTCTCCCTCGGTTCACATGAGGCTCGATCTGGCAGACATGAGTAGCGCCTTTCGCGGTGAAAGAGCATTATTGCCAGAAAGAGAGAGAGAGAGAACACGAATTCAAGTGTCCATCAAGATGGTCAACATATATTGGAAGAGTCACATGTCAACCTAATAGCTTAAATTAATAAGACTTGGTCAGTTTAAGTTGATACTTTCAACTTATTTTTGCACTTATTTCACGTGGAACCGAGTAACTTTGCTCGTATACTTCAACACGTATCGAGACGTTTAGAATAAGGTTTCGGGTTCAGGGTTGGCAAGGAAAGGAAATAAAAGTACGTATTGGCTTGTTCCATCAGCTTCTTTTTTTTTTGATTAGTTGTTAATGTTTTGTTTGCACAAGGAACTTATAAGGTCGTCCTAGCTACTTGATCTATTGTAACGATAAAAAAACAACATTAAATGCCAACTTGGAGGATAATATGAAGAAAGTTAATGAAGCCATGAAACTCTCAAGGCCTTCCCAAACTATTCGAATCAGTTTGTCTTAATGAATGGGGGACATACATGTACAACATCAAAGGCCACACTTGGAGGATATATTGAAGCAAGTTAATAATAATATAATAAAGGCATAAAAGTCTCAAGGCCTTGCCAGTTTTGTCTTAGCTTATCAAAACCTAATCGCCTCCCAAACTGTTGGATAGACCTGGCAAACGGGTAAATTCGCCGGGTACGGGTAATACCCGGCCGGGTCCGGGTAAAAACGGGCCGGGTCAAAATTACCCGGTTTTTTACGGGTAACAATTTCTGGCACCCGTACCCTACCCGGCTGATTCGGGTAAACCCGCGGGTAAACGGGTATTCTAAAATTTATTTAAAATTTTCACTAACCAGTTTTTATATATTCATAGTTCACATATTTTTTAATTTTTTCATTTTCCTATTTTATTACTAGCATATTACATGTTTTTTTGGGTTGAGAGTCATTTTTTTTTTTTTGTGGAAGGAAAATTGGAATAACTGGTATTCAATCGCATAATCAGGTCATCAGGAGCCTCAAATTGGATTAAACACTGCAATAAATCAACAATAACAATAATATTCTGCTTGATCTCACAACAAAATCCTACAGATGAGCTAAAAGCAACCAGAAGACATCTAAGCAAGGCCGTCGGCAATAACGGCGGATCTGATTTGTGGTCTTGAGGGAAGAAGATGGCAGAGGCTCTGGATCTGAGGTGGACGGTGGAGAGGGACCGCGTGGGGACGGTACATCTGCGGTGGCCATTTGGACTGGTCGAAAGGGAGAAATGGACCACGATCGAACGAAGGCTTTGGTTCTCCGGCGGACAGTCAAATAGAACGGAGTTATGGTGTGGATCTGCGGCGGACGGTGGAATAGGACGGCGTGCATGGTGGATCTGCTGTGGCCGTGCGGTCGCCGTCGTGTGTGAACGATGCTCTACGATGGCCTTGAGGACTATCGTGTGGCCTTGGTGTGTGGACTGTGGAATGGACGGGTAGGGACGGGAGGGGAGAGGGAGAGAGAGAGAGAGAGAGAGAGAGGTGGAGATGGCTGGAACTGGAAGACGAGGGGAAGAAATAAGAATGTAATGAAGCATCAAAACCCTAGGAACTTTATATATGCAAGAGTATGCGGGCAAATCCGGGTAAACCGTATCCGACCCGGAAATTACGGGTCGGTTCGGGTACGGGTCTAATTTCAGCGGGTAGCCAGTTTTAATACCCGTACCCCGGGTTTTTACACGGGTCTGGGTAGACCCGCGGGTACGGGCCGAATTTTGCCAGGTCTACTGTTGGATGTTACATTTCATAAGCTTCTCATTCAAGTCTTGACAACATTGTTATGTGCTTATTGGTGCAGCTAATCCTTTATTATTTATTATCTGAAGTCTTCAGCTGCAGCAAGCTCAAATAATTCCGTTGAACATACTGCTGATGAATTTTGAAGCGCAATTTGCATTCGACCTCATGGATTTATATGACAGGAGACTTGGACAGGTCCATATCCAGCCCATGGCCCATGAGAAGACAAGAGGGCATTGGGTGGTCCAGTGGTAGGACTTCTTACATGGACAGTTGTGTGAGCCCAAAATTCAAATCTCGCATTAAAGTCATAACCTGTTTATCCAGTAATACATCATCCCCAAATAGGCAAGTAAAGACTCACATATAACATCCACATTTGATAAGAAAAGCAATAAAATAAAAGCCTACATCAAAAGCGACAAAATAAAATAAGAACACGTACAAATAGATAAACTCTTTTTTGTTTTTTCTTTTTATGGGAGTGCACTAACTAGCTAAATATAATAGCTACAAAAAAAAAAAACACTAAAACATGATTACTATTAACTAATATAGATAAAGACTAAGGGTTCGTTTGACAAATTTTTTTTTTTTGGTTTTCAGTTTTTAAAGAGCAGTTTTTAAATAACAGCTTAATTTTATTTTTGTTTACAAAAACAAGTGGGTGTTTGATAACCTTTTTTTTTTTTTGTGTTTGGTAACCCTTTTTATTTTTACTCTTTTTTTTTGGGTGGTTTGCGGTGGCGGTGGTGGTGGTGGGGCGTGGCGGTGGTGGGGCGTAGCGGTGGTCGACCGTGGTGGTGGCCGGCGGTGGCTGGTGGCTGCCGGAGGCCGGCGGCCGGAGTTGGCTGCCGACAGTCGCCGGTGGCTACCGGCGACCGGAGGTGGCTGCCGGCAGTAGCCGGCGGTGGTCGCCAGCCGCCGGAGGTGGCTGTCGGCGGCCAGCGGTGGCTGCCGGCAGTGGTGGCCAACGGCCGGAGGTGGCTGCCGGCGGTGGGAGGGTGTTGGTGGTGGTCTCCAAAAAAAAAAATCAAAAGTGAAAAAAAAACAGTTTCTGGAGTTTTTTTTTTACTCTGCAGTTTAAAAACTGGTTTTTTAAATTAGAGAAGGAAAAAAAATGGTTACCAAACGCACTTTTTTTTTTCCAGTTTCCAAAACTAAAAAAAAAAGCTGCGTCAAACGTGGCCTAAAAAAACAGTCAATCAAAACACACAAGCACACAGTCAGGCACTCGCCCTAGCTCCAGACATGTGTCCTCTTTGCTGCAACGTGGCATCGACCCCAGTGCATCCACTCTAGCACCGGAAACTCCACCTTCTCCGGCCATCAGACTGCTGCCTATCCCCAGAGAACAACAAAGCAAAACACCGGCACACTCATCGAAATCACCAAAGCTAATTACCCTTGGAAGCCCCACACAACCACCGACCGTCCACCGTGGCCCAGCAGAATCACTGACCAAAACCATCAGTCTTCACCATCAGCAAACCTTGGCCCCTCACTACCATCTTCAAATCGGAGGAAAACCTTGACCGTTAACAAACCTTGGTCCCTTAGAATCACCGGCAAACCTTGGTCCCTCAGAATCACTGACTAAAACCACCTTGACCCTACAGCTACCAACCCTCAATCACAACCCGCAAACCTTTCTAGGACAAGGAAAAGGGGGATCAACTAGGGGGAAGGGAGAAACAAAAACCCGAGAAGAATAAACCTTGACCTAGACTCACCATCCCAACTCCAACGCATCCTGACGGCGAAATTAACCTACAGCCGAAGCCCACCACAACCCAATTGTGGAGCACCCCAAGGATCCCGACAGCCTAACCCTTTAATCAAACTCCAACCGATCTCCAGCACCGAAAAAACGTGGATTAGCAACCTGACCGATTGCGATCCGTCGTAGCAACGACGGTCGTCTAGCTCACCATAGCCACCAAGATCCCACCCGAAAACCCCAACTAGACATCAATCTATTCTACCACATCACCACACTCCCGAAAAACCGACAATAGTGACGGATTTGAATTAGGGGAGGGGAGGGGGAGAGAGAGAGAGAGAGTTGTGTGGAGAGAGAGAGAGTTAGGAACACGAGTTAGTCTAAGGTAAGATTCGGATTTCCTTCTTGGATGGGCAAAGCCAAACTTGTTGAGCTCCCATAATTAGGGTAGAAGATGGTTTTTTATTAAACCTTCACTTGACTATTGAACCTTTGTAATATACTATATAGGAGCTTATTTACAAAAAAATTAGATACCGACAAAGACCGGTCAAAATTTAGATATTTTTATTGAATATAAATACGTACGGATCAGTTCAGTTTCAAATGATTTTTAGAAAACCAAACTGACCTCCCCAAAACCAACATTCAATTTAAAAAGAAAAAAAGCAAATCGATTATTGTTCTAAACCGGTTTGTGACAGTTGAATCAATTTGAACAGTTTAAATGCTCACCCTTACATTCATGATTCATTGGAAACGGTTCATGCAGGGTTCAAGCATTACCATCTTATTGCAACTTGTAAATGTTCTATCTCAAAAGGTATTTCCAATAATTCTAAGAAAAGAAATAAATGTTTTACGATGAGAATTCTACAAATTGATAATACAGTACAATCCGATTTGTTACTTCATGATAGGGCTAAATTTAAAGAAGAAGAACAAATAGGACTGCCAAAAGACTATCTTTTGCATGGGCCTTTTATCAGGAACAACAAAAGTAGGTGAAATCAATATAACCTATAGAAAATAATGGATAGTCCGGAATTAATGGTCTCAACTATCTAGGCTGCTAGACGTATGGTATAACAATTCTTACCTCCCTTGAGCCCTCCTCCAATCGCCTTAGCCCCTCGCCCCCTCCTCATCCAACAATCCTAAATAGATGAGACCAGTGGTCGAAAATCATGCAATATTCATTGAAGAACCAAACCAAAGATCTCTCTCCCAAAATGTACTGCATGACTGACACTAGGTTTACAAGTTCAAGCTCACAAAAAATAGTATGCCAATGTACAAAATGTCCGACGCTACAAATGACATTTTCAAGTTAATTTAAAGTCACTTCACTTTTGTAGCTAAATCTCCCGAAAGTATCAATAAACTAGGCCGTGTTGCTACATGAGTATGGGCACATCTCAGCCAGTAGGCAATAGGGATCGTTTCTCCTCTAAGGAGAAGCTATTTTCGTCCTCTAATATACTAATCCACCCGTGTTTGTCGCTGAAGGTGAACACTTGTCACCAAACTATAGCGGTGGTGACAAAGGGAGGATGTAAAAACATGTAAAGGGGGGTGGAAATAGCATTTCCCTTCAATTTTATTGATCAAACAATATCGAGTCCAACAGTAACATAAGCAATCACGTCATAACAGCTGAGTACTTCTTTCCCCTTTTCTGTAAGAAAACATATATCCTATTTACCCTCCATTTTTAATCCAGATTCTACCGTATTTTTTATCCTAAATAATGCAATCACTAAAAAAGTCAAGTCATCTGACTTACTATAATGGTATGCTCATCACGAGTCTAATCAACTGAAGATGGCGTCATAGGTTAGATGAACATCAAGGGGTTGCAGTCCACTGGAACTTGAGTTCGACTGAGCTGCTATCAAAATCGGTCTCCTCTGCCATGCTACCTTATTGAGAGAATCATCGCTTGACGGCGGGTCCTTATGCATTAGTCATCTTTTTGTGCGTCATGCCTCCATTCTATTTTCCGACGTCTGATCCTGCAGCCACATCGACCAGCTGTAATAATATGGATATGGGAATGTTTTCAGTCTTTTGATTTCCGTTCGCTGTATGAGGAGAGGTGGATGGTTTTGCATCATCGCGGCAGATAATGTTCTGATGGATCACTATGCATTGAACTGCAGATGGCCAGGTCGACAGAAAGAGATCTACAGATACAATCCCATCAATGGTCAACTTCCATCTCGAAAGCCATTCGAATTTATTGCATCCTTGGGAACAGTCCCATCGAGAGTATTTAATTCAGATGCTGAGGTACGGATGACGGATCAACTTCCATCTCAGCACTAGAAAGTTCCTCTCCAGAAATTTCAACACAAACGCCATTTTCACTAGCTACCAGATCAATCAAGTCTCCACCCCGATTATCAGCGATAGAGTCTGACGCATCGCATCCAACAGCAGAACCATTTCCAGGAGGAGACAAAATGTTTTCATTTGCACAAGAGTTGGCATTAACCATATCAATATCTTGGCTAGTAGCAGAAGCCTCAACAGCCTGTGAATCCATCATAGTGGTGTTGCTATCTCTAACAACTTGTGCATGAACTCTCTGTACCCAGACAGCTAGGGAAACAGCATGATCACGAATCAAAGAATCATGGGGAGGGCAATGTAGCAAGCTACTTAAGGCCTGCTTATACTGATGCATGCTGATAGAAGGTGTTTTCCCTTTATCTCGCAAAACTTTAATAACTTTAAAAACATGCTCACAGAGGTAACCCAAATCTGCCCAACTGCAATTGCAAATTGCATACTCCGAACCAGGGTTCCGTACAAGATGAGTTGTGTCTCGATCTTGCTGGTCTACAACTTTTGCAAATCTACCCTCTATAATAACGTCAGAATCTGGAATCTTCAATGATCTGCGCCAAGCTGTTAAACCACTTACCCATTCATCCTTTCTGTATCTTGCAAAATCATCCTTGCCTGAATACTCATCAAGCCAGAAATAGGAATGCACTTTAGTACCCAACTTATCAACTAGCCAATCAGCACGCTGATAAAGACCAGGATCCTCCTCATTTAATAACCTAAGCTTCAGTTGATTATGGTAAAACTCCATCGCTGCACAGCTCTCCTGGCTCGCAAGAGGAAGAGCTTTCAATGCAGCTGTCCAAAGTCCTGTGTCAAAAGTAGGATGAGAGAAAAGAAAAGAGGGGTGCAGCCATCACAAAGAGGAGGGGCGCAAAAGAAATTTATCCAAGAAAAAGGAAAACAGAGGAGACATGAAAGCTATTACAGTAACATTTTTATTAAAGAAGAAAAAGGCAGATCAGGCCCAAAAAAAAGCCAACATATGGGTACTACATTACATTCATAGAGTGGCATTAGTCACCCTTGATCTCAATATAAATTAGCAGCAGATACCGATAACCTGGAACCAGTGTTGTACATACATTTAAGCGAAAACGAATATTCCCGAATCTGAAAAGTTGAATAACTAACCAATTCTTGGATACCAAACAGCCTTGAAATAATCCATGAAATCTGAGCCATCTACAAAATCATCCATGAGATCTTCAAACAATTCCACAGTTCCAGATCCGCTGCAGATCTTATACACTGCCTGACCCAGTAGTCTAAAGATCTCAACACGCATCCCAGTTTCGGGACATCTCCTTATTAGGTTTTTATGCCAAGCATGACGTACCCGCCAAAAACATATCAGCACAGAACATTGGAACACTTCCCTGCATAACATGCGAGCAAAATATATGGCATGAATAAATGCAAGTGATATCCATGACGAGAACATAGCGGATGTTTAATAAATGTCTTGATATCATTTAGCAGGTTGCTTGCAGCTAAGTGATCTAATTGAGCAAGCCCGCCACTTGTACTGGACTTCTTTATATATATTGTTAATATAAACTTTAACATACTTACCCCATAGGTACTCAAAAATAAACACATGTAGTATATGATACCCAGAAAAGTTATGAATGCCAGCCATCCGAATTTTGTGGACTTCACATCTTTTAAGGGTTGGAAAGGTACTGCTAAAAGAAGTTTCAGGCTAGATTACATCAAGGAGTAGGCACCGTTGGAACGACCAAAACCAATAAACCAAAACCGTCAAATGTGATTCGCGTGTCCAAGCCTAGTTAGTCATATTTAGACTTCCATGTTGCATCAGTTGAGTTGACAAGTTGATTAGACTACTGCTCCGTTGTTGGCTTGATTTGCAGGTACATGGTGCTTATCAGATCTCCATCTTTGTCAAGCAGGGGTATGCCTCTGGTATGTACATCTCTTTTATGTTTCAATCCAAATGCTTAGTTACCAGGGAAATGAAGAACGAAAACAAACCAAACTGTCAGACTTAAGCAGGCAGATAGAACCCGTTTAAAAATCACCATTTAAGACAATAAAAAAAATGAATGATACTGAAGGCTCATATGGACTATTGCATCAATTACTGCCATCAGACGTAGAACAGCTTTAGAATCTTGGAATGGTGCCCCCTACAACTGAGCATCGCCAAGAGCTTTCTTATAAAGAGCTTGTACATAAGGTGCCTGAAGAGGAAAAGCATGACATTTAAGAACAAAATAAGGCTGGAAATGGCTTGATTGGGAAAGGTTGATGGCATGATTGTCAGAAAAGTAAAGGAGAAAGGGGTGGTAGTGGTTATGTTGATCTATAAAAATGCCATTTACGGGGGACGTATATGAATGACATAAAACTAACTTCTATATTTCTTGTGGGTTTGGGATTCTAGGGTGCAATATTGGCAGAGCAACAGAATGGGCTCTGCAAACATTTCTGAAAGATGAAAACAAGAGATCGCAAATGCTAACCAACATCATCCACGTCACTTCTTCCTTCAGTCCACTTCCATCACCCATTAGGTCCACCCAGCACCCATTTAGCCCATTGCAATTCCATTACAGAAGGGAAAAACAAGAAGCCGTGTAGAGCAATCTACATTTATCAAGGATTCCCCCTAAGGCATCACAGCATCAAAAATCTTCACAGAATTCGCAAAATACAAATAATTTCGTTATAAAATTAAAGTAATTTCATTAAGCATGTAGCTAATGCTAAATATTCCCTAATTCTATTAGGTAAGGCTCCAAAACAGCAAAAATCAGCTTCTTCACGTTTATGATGATTATAGACACATAACAGACCAATAAGACAACCAGATAACGTAACTTGGTCCAACATATGACCCATGCCACAACTACAATGTGCCTATGAAAAGACTTAATCTTGAAACGTGAGGCAAGCTAATGAAATATAAAAACTTTATTTCGACTCAATACTAATGGCACTCTCCCTGAACCTCAAGTCTTCTTAAGTTTGTATGACCCGTGGGATTGGTCTAAGGGCTCCAAAATCAGTATCTCTCAAATAAACATGTGATGCCCGGTGCATTAAAATCTTTTACACCAGTGTACCAGATGGTTCCCTTTCGCAATATACACGCCTATGATGAGATCTAACTTTAGTTGGGCATTGCCTCAAGCACTTAGGCTATACCCAATCAAGGATTACGATCATGGGTCAACAAACCTGGACATCAAGTTGCTGATTGTAGACAAACCAACAGCCAGATGCTAATTTGCTGTATTGAGCATGATGTATGCACCTTATCCCGAAAAGAAAAGAAAACAAGAAAGACTATCCAATCATCTACTGCTTTAAAGTAGTGAACCTGATTGTGAGGATATCAATCGAAGGATCATCCACTATGAAGCCAGCCAACTTCCAAGTGGGATCTTTTGTGCAAACTCTGTTGCAAAGAGCCCTCATCCATCTGTGCGCGTCCATGCGTGCAAATCTCGGTGCTATTATCCATGCTACTGGGATGGCCTTGTTGTCTGAGTTGAACACAAGAAGACTGTGAACGGCATACTGGAAAAATTGCAAATAAGGGCAACATAAGCTTCTGAAGTATCACAAGACCCTTTTCTTATTGGCAAGGACATTATATAGAGAAATAGAACAAAAAAACTTCAACAACAGACCTTCAGTTTATTTGTTCCAAACCTAGAATCCGAAGCCAGGAGATTGCGGTTGCCAAATCGAATCATTTGCTGCAACTGCCAGTCTGTCTGAATGCCCAAGATGAAAGGTTCAGAATTAGAGAAATCCTCGTAGAAGAAAACTTGACTCTGGTGGCTTTCAACCCACATGCACATGCTGATGCTGACGGCATCATCTGGATCCAGTTCATATGTAGAACGCCGGATACTCCTCTCTTGTCTCCGAACGTACCTGTGGGTTAAAAGGTCATCTCGATTACATGGACCCCCCTGTCTCTCCACCAACTCATTGTGCCTCTGCATTATGGTTTCCACGGAAACTCCAACATATAGTAGCGATAAGACACGGAGACGGAGATCTTCCGATATGTATGGAGCATACATAGCGTGTGTTCCAGCAGCCTTCTTGTCCAGTGGGCCATGGCATGGCAAGCCTTTCTTATCGACATGCTTGTCCTGGTTATATATAAGAAGTGCTACCGATGGCTCAGCAATTAAGCGTTTCACAATGAAGTGACAAGTGCACCCTCTCTTTGTATTTGGCCTGCCAGCAGATTTCTTTTTGGGGACATAGGTAGTCCTACTAGGTCGAACAATGCCACCCTTTCTATGGTCATCTGGGCCAAAGGAGCACCAATACCTACAGATACAGAAAAATCATACAGGTTTAGAGACAGGAGTACATTCTAGGAGTCACTACAAGGACAAAGTTATGAAAACTTACAAGATGTACTCAAGAATTCCATCAACTTTAGGTTTGGAAGTCATCTTTGGAGACCGCCTTCTCCTTGCTTCAACATGAAATCTTGATGGGCAGTCTTTATTAGAGGATTCACCCCTCACAAAATCATCCACTCTGGCAAAAGGAATCAGAGCAACTCTGTCTATGTTGTCACCCCAACCTTCGACCTTAGACCACACAAGATGAGCAGAAGAAATCTCCAGGGTTGGAGGGTTCTGAACAGGAAGGGATAGAATTTCGTCCCATCTGGCCATCTATAGACAAAAGACGATCTGCAAGAAGACTATCATTTAGCATCATGTTATGCGCTGGGCCCCTCCCACTGCTTGGGAGCTTACAGTTTGTTGAGTTGCATAAGGCCAGATGTTGCTATAGAATATTACAGTTTTGGACGCAAAAATGAAGCATGCAAGTTTCCATGTCTTCTCGTTCTAAGAATCATAGAGACATCTTAAATGCTGTAATACTTGTACTTGATAAGCTTCCAAGTGAAAAGCAAGTGCAGAAAAATAATGGAAGTTAAAAATTTCACATGGGCTCTGTTTTGGTTTGTCTCATTATCTTTGGCTATTTTGCTACTACATGGCTTCACCTATGTCTTAGCAACTAGCAGTAAATTTGGTCATCATAAGATTTGATAAACATAGGCTGGCCAAAGCTTCTTTTGGGTAACATAAATCAATGGTCAGTTTATACCTTTTTGTCCGGTTTAAGATGATCCTGGTATTCAAAACTTCTACACGGTTCTGACCTTGTGTTTAAAGCTTTACCAGGAAGCTTCTACTTGTTGAAGCTTTGTCACAACAAAGGCATTGCAACAAGAAGCTTCTCTGTGACATTTGTTCATAGGGCAGTGGACTTTGAATCCAACGTGCTGTTTCAATCCCATAGTTCACTGGTCAACAGTTTCTTCTCTATGTTTGAATCTTGGTCGTAGTAATATAAGTTGTATACACTTTGGTTTCAGTTAAGGAAACAGCTAATATGGGCACTTCTTTTTTCTTGTCGGTAGGTAAACATCTTATCAACAAAAAGCACCAGAAAGGGTTCCAGCCTAAGGACATCAGACGTACAAGCTCGAGAAACTATACAATCAGCAAAAATGTCGAAATTTCAAGAAACACTGTGACCCTAGTAACAACATATGGTGTCTCAAAAACTCAATTACGTATTTACTATATAACTATCATTTTAAGCTGTTCAATGAATATCAGATTTTTAGGCTTCAGTGAGGTCACCGCCTTAGCAAGGAAAGAAACAGAGTAAAAATTAAAACTTAAGCTTCTCCACCAACGGTTCCTCACCCTAAGTAGCACATCCATTTTTCTCTAACTAAATGCACCCCCAAACAAAACAAAACAAAAAAAAAAGCAAAATCTTATAGACGAGTCAACAGCTCACAAATTTAGCACTGACTTATGTATCACCCAGCGGATACAAAGGAGATTGAAGGCCAAGCCCTAACCACCATTGCAGACGTTGCACCAGTTAATATAAATCCTCCCACGCTTTCGCCAATTGTCACCGGTCAATCGCAATGACGCACACCTTGGCACCACTCGGGCAACAAACAGAACGCCACAAAATCTGCACCACCTCCATAAGCAGCAAACAGTAAGAGCAAAACCTTACGACAGCTATCAAAAGCTTTCCCATATAGTATCATCATGATAGACTAGCAATTGAATAAAAAGATTGGTTCCGACATTCCAAGATGCTTGCAATAACTTTACGTTGGTCCCAAAATGATACCCTAAGTAGCATGGACACAAACACCCGCATCCGACCCCGACCGGGACACCCAACACCGCAATTTCCAAAAAATCAGATTTTGGACACCGCTGGACACTGCAGAATTTTTTTTATGTATATATATTCATTAAATATTAGTTACATTCTACATCTAAAACAAGCAACTCAAATAAAAGTCATACTTCAAATATAAATGCAATATAGTACAAAAAAACATGGTACATAACAAAGTACTTCACTACTCAACTCTTACTAAGTCATGCAAACAGGTAACAGAAACAGGGAAAGCACCCTCTTCTTCACCGCCCAAACAGAGACGGAAACAGGAAACAGAAACAGGGAACACTTGCAAAGTCATAAGAAATTAATTCACTACTTAACTCTTACAAAGTCACACAACTATTATCTCTTTCCTTCAACCAAGGGCTCAATCTACATCAATAGTGTCATCTTCGAATGCACCGAAACTAGGGAGAGAGAAAGAAGACGAAGGTACCTGTTGCTGGAATCCGGCGACGGCCGCGAGATCCTCCGGCGACCAGTTAGGGTGAGCCGTCTGCTTCGTTCACGCTGAAAGATGACTCAGAAGATAACGGTAATGGGTCAATCTAATTACGGCTTCCTTAAAGTTTATTTCAATTATTACACACAAATCCCCTAAATGAGTTTGAAATTTTGCACTTTGCCCTTATATGGTTCAACACATCTCCGCAAAGAGTCATAAAGTATCGGAGACGGACTCCTACGAAGATGCTTACGAGACGACGAATGGGTAATAAAGGTGACAGGATGGGTGGGTGGCTGGGTTGGGTATAAGTTAAATAGATTGGGTACATATGGGTCATTGACCCATTTATTAATGAATTAATTGAATTATCTAATTCAATGAGTTAGTTTCACTCATTAATTCAATAGTGACTCATTAGTTCTTTTTACAAAAGAACACCAAGTTTAGATTTTCAACGTCTCTGCTTCTCTTCATCTTCATCCACCACTTCCAGCCCCACCCACAGCCAGTCCCACCATACCAAACTGTCACCATAACCGTCAACGGCGGTAAAGGCCGGCGACGGTGACGGTGACGGACGGCGATGAACCGCTAGCTACGGTGACGCCGACCAACTGCCCCCCCACAATATCCACTAGCACTATATCCGTCACTACAGCCACCACCGCACCTTAACCAACCATCATTAAACCATTAAAAATTGTCAGCTACAGTAAGGGCGACCATCCGTCGCTTGCATAAAGATGGTCTTGCATCCCTCCGACCCATCATACTGGAACAGTTCAAGCTATAAAATCAAATGGGTTGAAATCTTTGGTTCCATGATGCAGTTGCTCTTTGGAGTATATTCTAAAGTGATTGTCAAAATCTGTGAGTCATCTCAGCATATTAAATGGGATATGGGTGAAGAATTAAGCTTTGAATGGTTTAATGGTGTGCGAATCAACCCCTGTGAATAGTAGGTGAATGAAATTTAATCGTCCATCTGAACTCTAAAAACTTAAGTTTAGCGAGGGAGGGGAGCGGAGGAGGAAGATATAGTTTATTACACCTTCGTATAATATATTAAAGATTTATATTGTTAAGTGGGTACCCATTTAGAACCCACTTACACTCCTAAGGCTTCATTTGACAAAACTTTTTTCGATTTTCAGTTTATAAAAAAAATAAAATTAAAGAGCAGTTTAATCTTATTTTTCTTTACAAAAACAACTGGGTGTTTGATAACTCAGTTTTTTTTGTGGTGGTTTGCGGTGGTGGTGGCCTGTGGTGGCTGGTGGCTGTCGCTAGCAGTCACCGACGACAGTCGCAGGTGGTGGTGGTCTAAAAAAAAACCAACACTGAAAAAAAAAATCAGTTTTTTGAGTTTTTAAAAACAGTCTTGATTTAAAAACTAGGTTTTTAAGCTGAAGGGGAAAAAACGGAACATGGTTACCAAACACAACCTTTTTTTTTCAGTTTCCAAAACTGAAAAAAAACTGTGTCAAATAGGGCGTAAGTTATTGGGTTTAAAATAAGTGACCCATTCAACACCCAATTATTAAATCGGTGGGTTTGAGTGAATTTTAAGTTGACAAATTTGGGCGGATATATAAACGGGTTTTGGTCACAATTGCCACCCCTAGGGTAAGATCTTCAGAATGTTCATTAACTCTCTACACATGCTTCTTAATTATATATAAGAAATAATTCTAGAGACTTAGAGGAGAACTCTAGAAAGGTAAGAAGACTTGTATATATTAGATACTATTATATATAGTTACATAGAAAGAATGTACACTAGAGGATTAAATGTATCCCCAGCGTCCATTAAGGTAGTGAAGTATTATAAATAGTTAAGGCCTCGCTTGGCCAAAGCATAAAGTTCACCAAGGTATAGAATGATCAAATTATAGCATTCTCCAAGCAATATAGTGAATATAAGGTGTCAAACACCATATCTCTCGTCCCATCTAAGGTTTTCTTTGTTTCATCTTACTTGAATTATTGTTCCCAGATGATCCCCAACTTCATCGCCCAAGTTCCTATACTTAAAAACAAAACCAACTCTGATGCTTCCCTTCCGTCGGGCCTTTGAATTAACGCCAAAATCTATATTTTGCAATTTCACCCAAACACCATATAAAATAGTAACGACCTAATTCTTTCTTTATCCCAAAAAGCCTAATCATTTCTTCAAACTTAGGATCATCCTAGTGGGAAATGATTGATGATTCCTTTTTAAGTTTCTTAAAGTTGTTTTAATCAAGGACACTCCGAGAACATGTTAGCATAGTTGTCCACCTCACATTAGCCAACTTAAAAAGAGAGCCTTATACAGATGTTATATAATGTAAAACAAATTAATGGATTATAAATAGAGTATACAAAATATTTTCAACTCAAAATTAAGAATAGTAAAACATTTTCAAAAGAACAGGAACTTAGGATGACAATAAGACCCGTAACCAGCAAATCCCCACCCCGCCATGTCTGATAGGAGTGGGTCTTTTTGACTTTGGCCGGGGCACGGGGCGGGTATGGTTTTATTTAAAAAAATTCACAACGGGTTATGGTCGGGTATGGTATTTTGTCCAAACCGCCCCGGTACCCGCTGGTCCTGCGACTCGTTCCTGCCCCGGTATATTAACCCTATACATCATTTAATCATAGCCGTCCATCTCAACATATATAACAGATTTCCTTATTCCCCCCAACCTTAATTCCATTTTCTCTCACTCTCTGCCGACAAGCTGCCGCCGCTGCAGTTCTCTAATCTTTCCTTGCTGGCCGTCGCGCCTCCTTCTTCTCTCATTCTCCTTCGCACTATCGGCGACTCACAAAGACCTAACAGTTCACTAAAGCACCAAAGTCGTCCACTTCCACCTAGGCCAAAAACCCTCACCAACACCTCCACCGTCCGTCCATCTCTACCTCGACCATTCATCGTCACGACGGCGTCACTACCACCTCCACCTTCATCAATAGACTAAGAATGGCAACAAGCGATTGACTTTGAACCTTTGAAGCCCAGATCACGCAGATCTAGTTTGGAGGGGTTTCGATGGCTTAAGGGAGGGATAGGGCAGGGCGGGGACGGGTTTTCTAAAGTATTTTAGGGTTGGATGTGGCATTGAAATTATTTCACACGGTGTGGGGCGGGTGCGAGGTTTCAGAGATAGTGGGGCGGGTACAAATCTTATAAGATCTACATCCGACCCGCCTCATTGTCATCCCTAAACATTGTAAAGATATGCAGTTCTTGAAGGTGGTCTCTGTTGTGGGTGCTCTCTCAAGTGGGCATGTTCATACAACTTTATGCAAACGTTACTAACATAGATAATTGTAGAGCAAATAAGAAGAAACCCCTTTCACCCCAATTTAAATCCTAAAATTGCAAATCTAGAGGCATTCAAATACAAGGTGTCAAACGGAAACCAAAATCCACAAAACACTTGTATGGAGCAGGCATGGCGCTAAAACTCGCCCCACCTCAAAAAACCCATTGAAGCTACTCTGGGTTTTAGGATCCTTCACTTTATCTCTTAGGGTTTCTTTGTTTTAATGCGACAATTTTCTCTCTATCCTTTCGAATTTTATTTGTTACTAAAAAGTCAAAAAAAATTTGTTTTTTTAAGGAAAAAAAACATGTATTTACTTGTTTGGTTCAAAACTATAAAATTTAATTAAATGCCCCCATAAAATTTATAAAAACTCCTTTATTTTGTTTATTACCAATTTCACATATTTATAAGTCATAATTAGTGGAGCGAATTTTAGTTATACTTAGACAAAATTGACTGAATAGTATTTTGAATTTGGTGTTCTTGAAACAAATTAAAAAAAATTATAACTAAAAAAGAAAAACTCAACCCATTAATTTCGTTTTGACTTTCCAAGAACACGATTTGCATATCTTTTATTTTTGAAAAAAAACATGTATTGACTTTTTTGGTTACCAAATTATACAAACTATTTAAACATTACATAAAAATTAGAAAAACTCCTTTATTTTGCTTGAATACCAATCTCACACATTTGCAAGTCAAAATTAGTGGAGTGACTCATAGTGAACATGAATTTAATTTAATCTAGATTTTGAATGATATTGTTTAAGGAGTTGAAATCAAAGAGACTTCTCACACTTACTATCATTTTTAAATTTTAAAAAAAATTGAAGTTCCAAGGAATCTGAAGCGCATTGAATTATGTGAAATTAGTACTCTCGGTCTCTTCTCTTCATTATACTTTTTTCTGTCGGTGAATTCTAATGATTAATATTATGTAAGAATAAAGGTTTGCTAACTTTTTTGGTAATCTCACGGAAGTGGGTCTAGTGGAAGAATATCTTTTACTTTGTTCATCGTTTTTACCCAAGCTTAATGTGCCAAAAGAGATATATTTGACATATGATATCAATTTAAATTTAACTTAATGTTCACATAGTGCTAAATCCATCTTAGATATTTACAAATTTACACAAAAAATTTTAGTGAAAAAGAGGGTGTGTTTATTCATCACGTTATTCACTTTCAAGTGTTACCATCGTATAGAAAACTACATAAGACATCGTGATAAGATTATAATGCTTTAGTATTGCAGGTTATTCTCTGTTACTGCTAAAAATATGCTCCACGTACATTGCGGAACCCGAGCCTGGACCGATGACCTGCAAGACAAAAACGAGTGTCCGTCAGGTGGGGTTCCCGGCGGAGAACTCTCCGATACTTAAGTTAGAATGCAGTTACAGAATAGTAACTCTGAAAAAGCATGAATTGTGTAGTCGTTCTATACCTGAGGGGGTAGACCCCTATATATAGCTATTAGGAGAAGACTCCTAGTAGGACTGGGCCGTGGGCCATATGTGTTAGGATTATCGAGGATCACGTCATGATCTCTGGTAAGATAATTATCGATCTCCCAGTTTGACTGGGATTGCCGGGTATTCTCCAATTATTGAGAGTTATATTTGAGTTATATCATAAGCCCCCCACTTCCTTAGCCAAAATGTTTGGCTGAAGAAGTTTATACCTGGTGTCTCGAGACACGCGTCAGATTTGTAAGGGATTCTCCATCCACTTGTAGGGGTAACAATATTTCTCTCATCCATGTGCTTCGACCTAAGCGGGAGCTTAAGCCTTGGAACTTTGCCCAAGTAAGGCGCTAGAACCCTAGCTCTCGAAAGCTAAGTTTTAGAATATCCTTTAGAGGTTGTGCCCCATGGTAGCCTCTCTCAGGAGAGAACACAAAGTTGTGCATGCAAGTTGTTGCATGTGCTAAGTGTTTGAATGTCCCCTCGAGGGGTCACCTCTCCTTTGGAAGGTGTTCATTTTGTGCAAGTGTGTGTTCTTTAGCTCGAGCTGACCACATCATGCTTGCGTTTTACTTTGACGCGAACTCTTATCATCAGCTATGAGCTGGCAAAGAGGCCTTGCACTCACGCTTGGCTGGGTTTTTGAATTGACAAAGAATAGTGGGGGGATGAAGTCCCATAGTCCTTTGCCGTTTCACGGGTTAAAACTATAGCTAAACCGTTTGGATAGAACTCGAGCTCTATCCTGTCACCCTTAGGGGTTTTCGTCCCTCGAGGGACTACCCTAGAGGGCTAGTGGAATGTAGAGTTGGAGCTCATGCAAATATCCTCGAGGGTTCGACGGAACTTAAGAGTTCTTGTCGTACGCGCCCTCGGGGGCGGATGGAGCTCAGAGCTCATGCAAATACCTTCGAGGGTTTGATGGAACTTAAAGAGTTCTCCTCGTACACGTACTCGGGGGCAGATGAAGTATCAAGTTCATACAAATACCCTTGGGGGTTTGACGGAACTTAAGAGTTCTCGTCATACGCGCCCTCGGGGGCTGATCGAACTCGAAGCTCATGCAAATATCCTTGAGAGTTTGACGGAACTTAAGAGTTCTCGTCATACGTGCCCTCGGAGGCAATAGAGCTCAAAGCTCATGAAAGTACCCTTAAGGGTTGACAGAACTTAAAGTTCTCGTCGTACGCGCCCTCAGGGCGGATAGAGCTTAAAGCTCATGAAAATACCCTCGGGAGTTTTCATCGAAGCAACAAGTACTTGTTGTTACGGCGCTAAATAAAAGTGCGAAGCATTGAGTTCGTAACATTATGAATCCCCCCTGTCTGATAAGACATAGGGCATTAAGCATGTGGGATCAATATAGAAGACCATATCTGCCTACTTGATTGGACGAGCATATAAAGCTAGAAGGCACGGAGTCCGTCATATCAGCGATGCTATTGGCGAAGTGCTCTGATTTATTGATCGAGGTCACTGTGTGACCGAATATCAAGAGATAACAAGAAATGTCGAGTCGACAAGATGCTGCAGTAGAATTCGTAGCGCGTGACTTCAAGTCGCAGGGTGCTGTGAATTTCTTGCTTATGAAGTTTTTTATATGTCATTGTTGATGCTCGCAGGCATAGTTTAAAACCCTTGCAAGGAATAAAGTACGTGACTGAAAAAATAGCCTATGAAGCAATAAAGCATATAAATATACAACTATATTTTTAACACAGAATTAATAGCGGTGTTTTAGTCACCGCGGCCCCATTAGGGTTTGTCGGTTAGCCGATAAGGTATGTTCAACTGCGTGACGCGAGTAGGCTCAAAAAAGTCGAAGTGCTTGAAAGACCTGACATTTAATGTGTTCGCGCTAACGGACGCAATTGCATAATGCTAGACAAAAATTTAAATAAGTCTAGGCAATGAAAATGCACATGAAGCAGCCTTTAGGAAGGCTTGCTAGTGCCTAAAATTCGTTGTCACTTAATTGTTTAGCAACAACTATGCAATGAAATACACGTCGTTTTTAAAGAATGTGCGGCATATATTAAATAAATAAGACCCTGTGGGTCTTCAGTCTAAATACGCATTTTCTTAGGTTAAAAGCTAAATACTTTTAAGAAATGTGATTTATGCTAAATAAATATATAACGTGGATCCAAAATGCAAATATGCATGTGTTGAATGAAAAATACCTTATGGGTCTATATATAAATATGCATACTTGGGGGGTGAATATAAGATTCTCTAAAAGGAGAGAATGCCCCTTCTAAATTGGTCTGTCCTTTTTGTCTTGACCGAACAGGGCTAATGCCTGAAGATAGATTTGACCACCATAGGGAGGCAGCAACGCCACGGCGAGACGGCGACGGTAAATTCGGCAGTTATTGCGAGCGGCGGCGTCTGCGGCTTTGCTAACGCACAGCAGGATGCGGTGCCAGGGAGCAGCTCGGCAATTGGTGTCGTCACTGTTTGCTTGCGGTGGACAGGCGCGACGGTGGGGGAGCTCGTCGCTCAGATGGCGACAACTGAAATAGTGAGGCGAACCTGGCGACGGTGCTCCTCAGCAGATTGCAGTGGCAGACGGGTCGGTGGTGGAAGCACTGTCGGTAGCAATTTGTGCCTTGACGGCATGGTTGCGCGGTGGACGGTGTCGATGGCGTAGATCTAACGGCGCTTTTTGCAAGATAAGGATATGGGCTAAGGTGGCGGCGCTGCCATCGGTTAGTGGTCTTGCCCCGATGGATTAACGGCAGCTTGTGATGGACGACCCGAGGTCGGAGGTCTTCAACGGCACAACATCGGAGATGGGCTGATTGGTTTCATTGTCGACGATGCACGGAGTGTTGCTGTGGCAGCAACATGCGGTCGTGGGGTTTGTTGGTGATAGCCTTCGGTTGTGTTGCTTCCTCCTCTTCTTTTTTTCTTTTTTTTGGACGTTGTTCCCGCAATTGTACGTCAATTGCAGGTTTTTGTCATTGCCGGCTGTTTGTGACGAAGTGGTTGCACCGCTGAGAATCTTGGTTGAGGTGGCGCAGCGCAACGGCGAAGGAGGGCGTTGGGGCATAACTTGTCTTGGACAGCGAGGTTGTAACCTTGTTGTTGGTGGTGGTGGTTCTGCCTAGTTACTGCAGGATGCCGGAAGCAGCGCTATCGACCGCTGTTTGAGTCCAACGGCCACAGCCTGTGATGATCTGAAATTTTGAACTCTGAATTTTTTTCTCTGAGCCTGCTGATTATTGTATTTGCAGACCTGTGGTGGCGGCGGCGCCGTCGGTTTTGAGGCGTTTCCGTCGGCTTGCAAAACCAGTGTTTGAATTTTTTTTGAGATCAAGCAGTTGGGCCGGCGGGTTCCACAGATAGCGCAAATCTATGCTACTAAAAATATATGCCGCGTACATTACGGAATCCTAGCCTGGGCCGATGACCTGCAAGACAAAAAACGAGTGATCGCCGGATGGAGTTCCCAGCGGAGAACTCTCCGATACTTAAGTCAGAGTACAACTACAAAATAGTAACTTTGAAAAAGCATGAATTGTGTAATAGTCCTAAGGGGTAGACCCATTTATATAGCTGTTAGGAAAAGACTCCTAGTAGGACTGGGCTGTGGGCCAGATGTGTTAGGATCCAGTTAGGATCTTCGAGGATCACGTCATGATCTCTGATAAGATAATTATCGATCTCTCAGTTTGACTGAGATTATCGGGTATTCTCTAATTATTCGGAGTTATATTTTAGTTATATCATTCTCCATACTGCTTGCAGTGGTATCAAGATGAACTAGTCATCTAATCTGGTTGAAATTTTTTGATAATCTTTTATTGTGCAAATGTAGGACTTTATTTTCTTTGATTAGCTCCATTGCTAAAGTAAACATGACTTGTCAAAATAATGAGGGCTTTAAGGTGGTTGTACCACATGTTTTGATAACATAACATTGAGCACTGATGTTTCTCTGTATCAAATAACGTACCTCCTTTATGTGATGTATCCCCTTCGTTTAAACATGATGTGACAAAGGTATTTGCGGCTGCATCGATTTCGCACCCAGGCCAGCTTCCATGCTCCATAGACAAAACAAATTGTTCTAATAATCTATGATGAAAGATTGATTATGCAGTGGATGTTGATAATGTCTTTCCAAATATACGTGTACATATATATATATATATATATATATATATATATATATATATATATATATACATGAGTCGTGATCCATTACTAGCGTTAGCAAGTTGTTAGCGCGATTTAGCCGTCCGCTACATTATGTAGCGGACAAATCTTTTTAGCTTTTTTCTCTTTCCCTCTCCTTCAGCTCATTAATGTTATGACATTCTTTCCTTTCTCTCTCATCTTTCCCATCATTTTTTTCTCTTTCTCTCTCCTTCTCTTATTAATTTTCTGACTCTCTCTCTCTCCTTTCTCTTCAAAAAGGGGTTCTGTTTGCACTGTTTCTCTCAAACTAGCTTAACTGCACTGTTGTGGCAAAGTGTGTGATTCCTTTGGGCAAATTCATGAGATCATGGCAACGTGTGAGATCCAAAGTCTACAGATCCAAAGGCGAGTGGTTACAAAAATTAAAGTATCGCAAATTCAAGCAAAGTCCCCTCACCCCCTTTATTCATCCGCTATATATGCACGGCAATATTCAAATCCTTTAAGAGAAGGGATTACCACCGCAATAAATCCAGTCCAGAGTTTTCACTATCTAACTTTCCATATTGCAAGAGCTTCTCTTTTGGTGTATGTTGCTTGAGTGTACGGACAACTCAGCCTTTTGTGTGACAACATATCTGCGCCTGAGATGAGACTTTTGTTCGAGAAGAAGAAGCGGAAATCGAAGCTCTGGAGACGATGAAGTTTTACATATCCACCAGGGGAATTAAGAGGCTAAAGATATCGAGCAATTTGGCAGCCGGAAGCGGAGGCGGCGGCGGTGGCGACGGTTTTTGGGAGGTGATGAAAGGGAAGGGATTGCCGATGACTCATCGACGGGCGTTTTTGTTACCGGTCATGCTGGTGATGGCGGTTGTTTTACCGTTCGTGTTTTTTAGCGTTGCTTTTCTCGAGCTGGAATCGGCTGCGATTTACTCCTCTTCCCTTTCTGAAGAGAAATGAGAAAGAGAGAATGATGAGAAAGAATGATGAGAGAGAAAGGAAAGAATGTCATAACATTAACGAGGGAAAGGAGAAAGAAAGAGAACAAAGGTAAAAAAAAAAAAAAATTGTCCGCGGGCGGATAAAAGAAAGGAGAGAGAAATGAATCTCAGAACATTAATGAGGTGAAGGAGAGAGAAAGAGGAAAAAGTTAAAAAGATTTGTCGGCTACATAATGTAGCGGATGGACTCTTTTTAAACTGCAGAGTATTTTTGTCAAAAAATCGTCCACTATATTATGTAGCGGACAGACTTTAAAAAAACGCAAAAAAAAAAAAAAGATCTGGGTCGTCTACAGAACGGGCGTGGACGGCCAGATCGCGCTGGCAACTTCTTTTATTTTGCTAGCGTTATCAATGGATCAGCTCCCTATACGTGTGTGTGTGTGTGTGTGTGTTTAAGGTTATGATAAAATGATAGTGTTAGGAACTTGTTGACAGGGAATGTGGGTTCGAGCCTACGTGGAGGTGCCACAAAGGATGCAGTCTGAGTCAGCTTCCAGATAGTCAATGTGGGAGACAGCAAGGACGGCGTAAGGGCTGAGAGCAAGGCTCCCTAGACAGGTCGCGAGGGCTGGCAGCGCCGCGCAGACAGCGGGACGACGAACAGGGCAGACAGTCGACGGTCTGTTGCGAGGGTGCAGAGTCGCCAAAATGTTGCCAGGGAACGTGGGTTCGAGCCTACATGGAGGTGCCACAAAGGCTGCAGTCCGAGTCAGCTTCTAAGTGTGCAAAATGAGAGACAACAAGGACGGAGTGAGGGCCGAGAGCAAGGCTCCCCAGACAGGCCGCGAGGGCTGCCACCGTTGCGCAGGCAAGGCAAAGACGAATGGGGCCGACGACCGACAATCCCAGCACGGGTGCAGCGTCAAGAGTCCGATGTCAGGTGTCCGAATGTGTTTCGCTCACTAGAATTCCAAAGAGAATGAGGTTTAGAGAGAGAAAGTGAAAATGGCAAAATGAGAGAGCCCCCTTAAATGAAATCCAAGGTCCCTTATTTATAGGGAAAAGTGTGTCGGTGTCATCAATGTGTCATTAGCTGACACGTGTCACCCCCTGAGGGTGACACATCACCAGGGGGTCCACAAATACCTGTTCTCCGTTGGACTGTCGGTTCCCAAATTCGCACTGCCTTGCCTCACACAGCATCTCTCTCCCTGTCTGAGAAGACTGAAGACACCGTGCCGGCGTGATTAGAGTACGCCCGTTGCCCTAGCCTCCAGTCCAAGCCTTTACTGAATCCCACAGGCCTGACAGCGGTGGGGAAGACCCGACGCCCAGCTGCCAGGTGGACTAGGCAAGATGACCTTCCGAAGACCTGCTCCCATCTCGGAGTGACCCGGGGGTCATAGTCCTTAGGGGTGCCGACGCGATCCCCCAGTGGCAGAGCACGTAGGCCAGTCATGCAGGCACCCTGGCGGAGATAGTGTCCCGGAGGAGTCGCCTATCCCGCTGCGAAGGGTCATCGTGCCGGAGCACGGAGCGAAGCCCCCCGAAATGAAGACGGTGATGGCTTTCAGGTTGTGAGCCCATCCCGTAAGCATATAACATGATTGTGGCGCATGGGCGCGGTGCCTAAAGCACGAGACATTGATTGTGGAGCATGGGCGCTGCGACAATTGTCGCGAGTCCTTACCTGGTGCCGAAGGCACGCATCATGAGAATGGCGCAAGGGCGCAGCGACGAACGTCGCGGAGATATACTTGGTGTCGACGCAAGGGCGCAGCGACGACTGTCGCGAGACCATACTTGGTGCAGTGGGCACATGTCATGGACGTGGCGCACGGGCACAGCGACGACTGTCGCAGAGCAATACTTAATGCCGGGGGCACGTATCATCAGCGGGGCGCAAGGGCGCGGCGACGACTGTCACGGAGCAATACTTAGGATATTGTGCTGCCGTCGTGACGATTGTGCACTGTCGGCGACGAGCGCCAAGTGACCATCGGTGTTGAGCGCGGATGGTAGAGAGCGTGATGAGTGATGTCGGGGGTTTAGGAATGACTCTTGCAAGGCAAAAGGGTGGCCGACCCCCTTGAGAAAGGGGTGGCCGACCCTTTGGGTTGGAAGGGGGACCGACCCCTCACAACAACGGGGGGTGGCCGACCCCCTGAAGAAAAGGGTGGCCGACCCCCTTAGGAAGGGAGTGGCCGACCCCCTGAAGAAAAGGGTGGCCGACCCCCTTAGGAAGGGAGTGGCTGACCCCCTTAGGAAGGGAGTGGCCGACCCCCTGAAGAAAGGGGTGGCCGACCCCCTTAGGAAGGGAGTGGCCGACCCCCTTAGGAAAGGAGTGGCTGACCCCTTCCTTTTTCCAACAGTTTGACCGTGTTGATGTCGCTGCACTGGTGACGCGTGTGGATGCTCGAAAGGAGATTTGACCTGGTTATGGCGTTGAATAATTGACCGTTGACTGGATGATGTGTCGCGCGACGCGGGTCCCCTAGCGGGCCCTGCTGGTCTGACCAGAATAGGGTATGAACAGAACTTAACCCACATTTTAACAGGTTTTCCTTCTTACCACTTACTAATACCAAAGCTCATTAGCATATAACTGGTACTCCATTCGCTGTGTTCATCATTAAAACGCATTTTTACCGACGGATTTTTTTCCGTTACAAGAATTTCGTCCATAAAAGAGTTGTTTTGTTATAGTGAATGATGCAGTTCATAACACGGGACATATTATTTCTGCTCACGAGATCAAAGTACCGAGCATGCAGATGGCACCAATTAAATAACAAAACCATCAACTAAACTCAAACATGAAACTCATGAATTTAAATAGAAAATAATATTTCAAACATTTATACTGTATATTTCAAAGTTACAGAGAGAACAACTCCAACATAACACAAAAAAATTACTCAGACAAAGAAAACAAGAGCAACAACTCCATAATCAAGTAAAACATCATCTTTATTACATAACAAAAATTAAAACAAACCGCAAAGATAATTAATTAATTGTAGTAAATTAGGTGTTCTTCAAAATTCGGCTTCACTTTTACTCATCCCATTCTGCTGGAGGAGGCTGGTTCAGGTCCGGAATATTCCTCCTCGCACTGGCCGCTGCTGAAGACTCTCCTTCTTCCCTCTCCTCCTCCTCCTCTTCCTGCTTCTCGTCCTCCTCCATTGCCGCTGCCTCATCGTTCTTCTCCTTCTCTACTGCCTCCTGATTGTTGTTGTTATTGTTGGCATTGTTGGCTAGCCCTGCTATCAGTTCCGCCATTTCCCTCTGCGCGTCGAACGCAGGTGGAGGGTTCATCCCCCTGTACTGCCTCTCAGGATGGGACCTCATGTGGCCAAACAACCCCTTTTCGGTGAAGAAGGAGCGATCACACATGTGACAGTGGTGCCGCGGCTCCGGCCGCGGAACGTTGGACGACGACGAAGCGCCCCCCGCTCCCCCTCCTCCTGTTCCTCGTCCTCCTCCGAATATCGCACCATCTCGGCCTCTCTTCCTGCTCTGACTAGGGCTGCCGCCTGAGATCACAATCCCTCCACCACCCCCAGAACTTCCTCCCACGGCCACGACTGGCGCCACAGCATCTCTGACACCCCCGCTTCCGCCGCCGGCCGAAGGTGAAGAAGAAGAGCCCCTCGCTGCACCGCCCACATGGGAAGCACTGGTGGGCCAAGGCCTGACTTGAGAAGGCCGCCACGAAGGCGTCCCGGGTGACCGGTTCGGGGTAGTGGGCGGCCCACCCCCACCCCGGCCAACCGTACGCATGGGGCTACCGCTGGGAATGGTCCGCGACGGGGTCCGCTCGGGCGTTGTTGTTGGTGCGGTTGCGCCACTGGCAGGTGGCAGCGTTGACTGGTTACCACCGGCATTGCTGCTATCGCCGGAATTCTCATTAGGACTGGCCATGGCTCAGAGGATTTTATGGAGAACGCGAAACTGGAACGGGGATTTTCTGAAGGCCGGTGGTGGTGCATTTTGGGGGGTAAGAGCGGTTTATATAGTGGAGGGAACTTTTGAAAATGGCAGTTATCTACCGTTAATGGTTGTCGCTGTAAACGTATTTGGTAATGTGCGAAAGGTTGCGTCCTTCTCATTGGGGCTCTCCACGTGGATGATCGGAATGCGGTGACGGTCTGGATGGGATGATCGGAGACTGGGGGTAAATGGGTGAACAGAGAGTCGCGACTCTTTGCCGCCGATTTTCTGGGCACGCGGGAAATCAAACTAGCCGTTATAACAATGGCAGCGATTTAAAAAACCAAAGTGCCAAAGATAGCCAATTAAGTGACTGACGGATCCAATTTCTACAGAGTGCGAGAGAGAGAGAGAGAGAGAGAGAGAGAGCACTGATTCTTCCCTGAAAATAGAAAGTTTATATATTCATTAGTTCCTGCGGATGGGTTGAAGAAGAACAATACCAAAAGCAAACGGGTGAATTCTTTTTTGTGTGTTCAGTGGTACTGTTCTCACAAGTGATGAACAATATCAACTTGCATGTCTCCTTGTAATTGCTTTGCCTTGATCCATAAACTGGGTTTTTATCAGATTTTCAAATTTTCTTAGTGATGATTCTGTCTGATTAAACAAGATCAAAAGCAAACGCGAGAATTCCTTTCTGTGTGTTAAGTGGTACTGTTCTTACAAGTGATGAGCAATATCAACATGCAGGTTTCTATATATATATTCTTTGCTTTGATCCATAAATTAGACTGGGTTTTTATCAGATTTTCAAATTTTCTTAGTGATGATTTTGTTTGTTTTTAACTTGGGCAAGATCTTCAAATCGAAATGGAAATGGGCTGTGCTTCGCTATCCTTGGTGATGTGTGTTTTTAGCCTTTATCTCTGTCGTTTTAAAGGCTCCGTTTGGATAAATCCATGGATTTGGAATTTAGGATTTGAGGAGTACGAAGGAGATGGTAAAAAGGGCAGATGTTCTGGTTGAACCTCGTGCATGTGAAACCATTACGCAGCATAGTGTTAAATTCAAATTCTTCCGAAATAAAGCTGAAATTAACTCATTTATATTGCTGATATCCACAATGCAAACTAGTCCTTGAATCTCATTTTAAAGTTGGATTCGTTCTTCCTAATTTGTTTGGAGACTTTTTTTTGGCTAAATAATTAGTATGCAACTTCAAGTAAGAGAAGGTTTTGAAATGTTTTAGGTACACCGCCTCATTTACTTTCTGGCTGTAGCTTATATCGGAGCCTAATTTCATTAGGAAAAAATTTAATTGCTATCCCAGTTAGAGGAATCTTCCTCATATCCTTTATATATCGACAATCAATCGTCTCTAAATGTTTCTAGTGACTTTTATTTAGTGATAATAAAAAAGTGCTGTTATAATTGTTCCTGAAAGTGTTATAAGAAAAATCACTAGAAACATTTAACGACTATTATTTGTCGCTATATATAGGGTTGGAGGATGATTTCTACGATCCGGATAAGAGCCAAAGTTTGTTCATTTCATTATGGGGTCGTAACCTACCATTTAATTACTTCTTTCCGAACTTAAGAGGTTTATGTATTCTTAATGTTTGGATCGAACAACGTTGCTAGTAAAGTTTGTCAATTACAAACTCGATTGAACTTTTGGAGATAACTTTACTCACACAAGTTTAAGTGATTATGCTCCAAGTGTTTTGTTTATATGGTAGTTACATACGAATTAGGAAGAACTAAAATACAATTAGGTTTTTGACCAAGTACGGTGCATGAATTAGTCTCAGCTAGGTTGAGAGTTGACGAAGTGAGGTCGATTTCATAGCTTCCTGTTGATTGCATCGCATGATCTTTTAACTGTTTATTATTATTATTATTATTATGTAGTCAGTTGAGATTGTGAAAAATGTTTGAAAATAAACAGGAACTGAACCATACTCCACTGGTCCAAAGTTACTTGCTCATCATTGAGTTGGAACGAGGAGGGGAAGAAGATAAGAGATGAGAACAGTTTTTCAAGGAACAAACTTTAACTTCTATCCGGGTTGTAGGAATTTTTTTTGACTCCATATATAATGACAATTAACAGTCGCTAAATATTTTTAGTAACTTTTCTTTTAGCACTATCAGCGATAATTATTATGAGCACTTTTTTAGCGTCATTAAATAAAAGCCATTAAAAATATTTAGAGACGATTGATTGTCGCTATATAGGGGGTAGGAGGAAGATTCCTCCAACTCGGATAGTAGCTAAATTTTTTCCTTTTCAAGTCCTTGGGTATTTCCATTTGGAAATTTTTTTTATGCACACCAACAAAGAAGTAGGCTCATCGTGCTATCCCTCCACGTGGCACCGTCTTATTGGTCCAGCAACCCGGCCATCATGCTCTTGCACGTGATCTAGCTATAGAGAATTAATGAATTATCACCGTTAAACCCATCCCTGAAATTGGGCTCTCTCTCTCTCTCTTCGTTCCATCTTCTTCCTCCCAACTCAAAAAACTACTTTCTTGTACGTGGAGCCGTCCACACTCCACTCTTCATCTGTTATCTCTGGTTTAAGCAAATTCACCTGGACGTGGAGACATCTTGATCACGACTGGTGGGAAATCACTCACACATGACCTTGGTCTACCATGTCCACGTCCATCAACTTCGCCATGATGATCACATAGCAACGGAAATCATGCTTCATCTTTTCTCCTCTTTTCAATCTGGATTTTGAACTTTCTGGTTTTTGTTGTTTAAGCCTCGCGTTTCGACTTGCGAGTGCAAACATTTTTAGCAAATCTGAACATCATATTACCGCTGGGGCATTGATCGAGAAGGGAAAATGAGATTCTTTCCGACGTCTCTCCACTATGTTCAGGAAGAGCGTTGATGATTCTAATAGCAAACACTCTATTCATGGTAGAGTGTATCAGATGCATTTAATTTTGAGAAAAATCAAGCAACAGGAAACTTCATGATTCTTAGGGGGTATGGTTAGGTTCCAACAGCTTTGTAAAGCTTCTAGCCTCTTTTAATGCTCCCATTTCCTTCATATGTTTTCTTTTGGATACAATACAAATAATTCCGCTACCTATGCATTTCATCCTTGAGAAATGCAATTTGATTTTTAAGTAATTATGCATTTGATTCAAAAAGGAGAAGTGCAGTTGGACATTATTACATGTCGTTTGGATAATAAACCAAAACTACATCACATTGGTACTGCCCGACAAGATAGCTCTCAAGAGCCTAGAGATAACAGATGGAGCGTGGAGTGTGGACGGCGAGACGAAGAAGATGGGAAGGAAGATAGCAGTTTTTGGAGTGGGGACTGGAGAGGAAGAAGATGGGAACATAGAGAGAGACCCAAAATTCAGGAATGCATTTAACGATGAGAGTCCGTTAATTCTCTCCAGCTAGATCACGTGCAAGGAGCATGATGACCGGGATGCTGGACCAATAAGACGGTGCCATATGGAAGGGTAGCAGGATGAGCCTGCTTCTTGGTATGCAGTAAAAAAAATTCCTTTCCATTTTCATCACAACGTGAAGAGGGAGAAGAAGATAAGAAGGGTATTAAGAGGGAGAATATATATCTGGTTTTGCTAAATAATATATCACTTAGCATAGAGGCAAGATTGACAATGGAGTAAAATTCGCAACTCCTGAGTCTGAAATCTCTAGTGACGACGAGCTCTCAGAGAATCCTGATTGTCAAGTGGGTTATAACAGTGACGGATGCAAATACGAGAATCTAATAATTATACAGGACATAATGAATACAACCGTTGGAATAACAGTCTCTAACTACCATTTACGGTCTCTGATACCTAAAACAATATAACCAAAAGTTTCCACCAACAAAAAAAGGTAAGGACATTCTAGCTTGCAAGAGTGTACATGTACAAATTCACAACACATCCAACTGATCTTGGATGTCTGCTCAATATAAAAGAATTAAGCTGGCATTGACATTTCATACTTCGTTGGAACTAGGGGTGAGCATTTAAACTGTTGAAACCGATCCAACCGTGAAAACCGAACTAACAAATCCGTGTATTTTCAAATCGATCTAAAAATCAAATGGTTTGATTTTTTTTTTCCCAAACCGTATATTCGGTTCAGTTGGTTTGGTTCGGATTTTTTTAAAACCGCATAAACTGAACCAACCATATATATATAATAATAATAATATAACATATCTATATTTTTACCTAATCCTAGTTATTTTTTTTACTAATCATAGTTATCTAATCACTCATATAATATGGGATAAACCCTAACTCTCTTAGCGTAACACATATTTTTCATTCGTCGCCTACATTTTACTAAGTGTTAATAATTATGATAAAAAATTCAGTTTTTTTGGAACTTATTAGTTTGTATAAGATTAATTTTTAGACTTAAACTTGTCCAAAATTGAGTTTGGCCAAAACCGATTAAACCGAACAGTTCAATCCGCAGAAACCGAACCGTTGAAACCAAACCGTTCAACCACGGTTCGGGTTTTTTTTTTTTCTCAAACCGAGGTTGGTCAGTTCGGTTTAGTATTCAGCCTCCAAACCGAACCGTGCTCACCTCTAGTTGGAACTGATCTTCGCTGTGGATCTGCAGTCATATCTTTTTATGGCATCCGATAGTATTACTGCATACTCAAAAAGACTATTTCAAGCAACTGCTTAGGCCTGGATGCAAAGTTATTACACCTCAATGTGCTAACAAAGTCCACTTTCTTAATTGGACCAACGTATTGTCGGACACTAAGGATATCGTGGATACCATGGCATTTATTATGTATGATTTCTGTTATGTACTTTCCTATTTCCATGTGTATATTGTTATAAATAAGGTAAGTGCATCTCATTCTTTGCAGCTTTTGCTTGTCACACAAATATTGAAGTTTACAAAGGCCGACTCCATGATATGTTGCTGTTATTATACATGCTCCCACCCCCTCCTTCTTTTGTTTATTATGAATGTAACTCTGAGATAAGCCTGTATTTGATGGATATTCTGCATAATTTAAACGGTCATAAGCTGTCATGATGGTATAATATTTGTCTTAAACAGACAAAGCCATCGGACAAAGTATCTTACCTCATGTAACCTTACTTCATTTATGTTATTCACCCATTTATCAAAAATAAAAAAAACAAACTAGACCGGCGTTAAAAAGAGAAGATAAATAATTTATTATCCAGTTCTTTCGATTTCTTTTGGTCCGCAAATCATGATGAAATTGTGCGGCTCCAGGACCATAGCCTTCATTGGGCTTTATGTTGGTCAGCAGCTCATAAGGAGGTCGTGAAGCTAGTAGCATCCCAGTGGGGATTTCCAGGCATTTGGAGAGCAAATTTAAAGAATTCCCTCCTTATAAAGAAAAGTTACTAAAATCTCTCTCCCTTTGTACGTCCCCAAGAATCATTGAGGATATGTGGACCAACGGTACCTCTCTCTCTCTCTCTCTAAATGTGTATCCACATATTCTGAATAAACCTTGTAGTACCAATTAGGGTTTCTTAAGATTTTTTTCATCTCAGTTTGTGATTGCTTCTAGCAATTCTTGCATTTTGTGTACAGCAATCAACAAGTTAAGTGCTGCTACTTTTTAGAGTTTAAGAAATGGAGTTTAACGTGGCTGGTGAGTAATACACCAAATCTAAGGTTAGGCTTACAATAAATAAATATAGCTGATTATTAATTTCTTAGATGAATTTTTTTATTTTGTAAGTGATACTATATGATCTTTTCACGACGGTTGTTATGAGGAGTATCATTTAGGACGTTTAGCAATAATTATTTTTTTCAAAATGATTATAAGTTGTAATAAATAAAGTTTGTTGTAGGGTAAATTATAGCAGATTTATTTCTTTAGCAAAAAGTTTATAAGTAATAATTTGAGATATTTTGCGACGATTGGCATGAGCTAAAAGATTGGCAATTCAGGGCAATTAATTTATTTTGTTAGCGACAATAATTATACGCAATATTTAACGTCAATTGGCTTGAGCGATTTTCGTTGAACCTTTAGCGACGAATTTGGAGAGCATTGTAATTATGATCTTTAACGATAATTTTAGAATCATAAGTTATTATTTAACAATAGCAATTATAACCGATATTGATTGAAGTCTTTAGCGATGAATAGTGTGAACGAATTTTATCGGTAAGTTTTAACGACAATTTTGAAACGGAGTAAAATAGGCAGTTACAATAGTTAAAGGGATAGTTTAAAAGATAATTTTATTTTATTTGGGTTCTTAAATAATTAGAGAGATAATGATCTAATTTATTTTGTCAACCCTTTATATTTGGAAAGCTAAAAATTAGAGAAGCAACAGGGAAGGGAAATAGAGACAAATTCAAGTCTTACCTTAAGTTTATTTCCAGTTACAATAAAGAAGGAGAACACTACTCCTTCAGTTACATCTGAGAAACAATAAAGAGATAGATTTCGGTTACTGTTAGAGGAAAAGATAATAAAAGTTCAAGGGTTTCTTTAAAAAAAATTAAGGCTAGTATATATACAAATAGGGCAGCCGTCAAGAGGTTCTCTGCCTTTATTTTTCTCATGTAAAACCTAGGGGAAGAAGAGAGAGAGAGAAGAGCAGTTAGGGCAAGGAAATTTTGGTTTCGATAGACAAGAGATAGGACTGGCTTTTAAACAAGCTCAAGAACCGGTCACTGAGCGAGTGAGGTAAGTACCTTGTCATATTCCTCCTTATACCCTACTTGAAAATGTTATATATTGTACATGTTCTCAATAAAAATGAAAGCTTTGAAGTACTTTTACTGCCTTGTGTTCGTGATAAATCGTTAATGAAAACTGATATGAAATGCCATGGAATTATTGTGTGTGTAACTGAATCATGCTCGTTACACGTGGAACGAGATGATAGTTTGACTGTGTTACTGCGCCCCACATCCACGGGAGAAAGTGAATTTCGGGTCCTGGTCAACGAGACCATACATTGACGCACAGTACTGTTATACTGTGGTTCGCCCTTGCATCCACATTTTGTTATTCCGGGTGGATGAAGGATTTTGAGTCGTAGTTAGTGGGATCATACGCTGGCCTCTATATACCGTGTTATGAATAACTGTGACAGTTCTTGATGAATTTTTTGGTTGATCGTATTCTATTTCGAGGTTTCTTTTACTGCAACACACACACACACACACACACACACACACATATATATATATATATATATATGTACGTAGATACATTGAGTTAAATTCTATTTTGGTGACACTGAATTCCTGATTTTGAAAAGAAAAACCATGGCATGTTTGAAATCCTCAAATCTATTTTAGGGATATGACATGTGTATTTACTGGGCCTCAGCTTACCCCTTTTTTACAAATATTTTCAGGTGATCATCTAGATGAACTTGGGTATGAGGGTAATGAAAACGAAGTCGCAGGAGATGCTCGATAGGAAGTTGATTTAACTTTGATGAGAAATTGTAGAACTGCTGGTTATTTCTAGAATTGTTCGTAACTTAATTTCATAAGGTTTCTTTCAATAAAATTATATCAGTCATTTGTGGAGGAATTCAGTAGAGAAAATTTTGGAAAGATCTGTGAGGACATCTTTTCAAGTCATATTATGGTTTTAGTAATGCATGACTCTAGAATTGTGTACAGGTTTAAATAAGGCCTAGTAGAATTCAGAAGAGTTGTCTAAATGGGTCTGTGGCCGGTCACGTGCCTAGCACACGGGCTTACCCGTGGATTCGGGTCGTGACATGTGATAGATAGACACGTACCCTTTCGAAAATGTTGCATTTTAAGATGGTGGAAGCTATTGGTGGAACGGGAAAGTTGCTCCACTGTGACCACGCTTTAGAACTAACCCATACGCACCAATGGCAAGTGAACTAGGTGATAGAGTTGTGAACTCTGGAAAAGCTAATTTTAAACAAGCCCTCAAATAAATTTTGTTGATGTCAAAGGCTTATGTATCGCCGGCTAAGTCACCAATGGATTGACATAATTGGATCCATTGGACTTGAGCGCGTAAAGGAAAGTACTGAGTACAATAGCAGAGAAAAATAGTAATTTGCATTATACAATTATAAGAAAATTGGTAGATATGTGTAGTTTCTTTCGCCCGTACTCACAATTTGAGGCCCATCTGTTTTGGCTTGAACGCTAAGTCAACCTATTCCTCGGATTGTGCGATGTCAAAGAGCAAATGAACGAAGAAAAACGAGAATTTGACAGAATGATATTTACTATATTGCTTGGAGAATGTTACAATGCCTGGATCACTCTATGCCCTCTATATTGCCTAGATCATTATATGCCAACTAAGTGAGGCCTTATAGCTATTTATACCACTCCACCTCCTCAACGGACGATTGAGATACATTTAATCATAGGGTCTACATTATGTCTCTAGAACTACATAGAATATTATTTAGATATTTACAAGTCTCCCTACCTTTCTAGAGTTCTCCTCTAAGTTTCAAGAATTATATTTTTCTAGAATTATCTCTTATGCACAAGATGCATGTGTAGAGAGTTAGTAAACATTTTATAAACCTTGACTATTTCATTCCGAGTTAAGGCATAAGAAACTTGCCCCTTTTCACCATGCATAAACTAAACCAACAATTAAGATGAGCATGAAAATTAAAGCTTCTATAATTACTTGAACCAGTGGCTCACGTTTTTTAAGTAATGGGAAAGAGCATGGATAGATGTTGACTAATTTGGCTAACATTGAACTCGATAAAATAAAATGGTTATCTGTTAAGTGACGACCCTTCCACTCGGCACCGTTGGATAGATAGATTGACCAGTAAATTCACACCTGGGATATGATCACACGTCCATCGCCTCGTAAGCTTTCGTCCTTGACGCCTCATAAGAAGTGTAGAAACGTTTAGGGCCAAAGTACAAATTTTCAAACTTATTTTGGGGGTTTGTAAGTAATAATTGATAATTTAAGGAAGCCCTAATTGGATCGACCCATTAGGCCATTACCGGTGTCTTCTGAGTCTTCTTCTGACGGGTAGAGAACGAAGCAGACGACCCACCCAAACTGGTCGCCGGAGGATCTCGCCGCCGTCGCCGGATTCCAGTAACAGGTTCCTTCGTCTTTCTCTCTCATCTATTTCTTTTTTCCTTCTTTACCGAGGTCTCCTTCTTTCTCTCTCATCTCTCTCGTTTCGCTACATTCGAAGATGACACTATTGATGTAGATTGAGTCCTTGGTCGAATGAAAGAGATAATAGTTGTGTGACTTTGTAAGAGTTAAGTAATTTCTTATGACTTTGTAAGAGTTCCCTGTTTCTGTTTCTGTTTGGGCGGTGAAGAAGAGGGCGCTTTCCCTGTTTCCGTTACCTGTTTGCATGACTTAGTAAGAGTTGAGTAGTGAAGTATTTTGTTATGTACCATGTTTTTTTGTACTTTATTGCATTTAAATTTTAAGTATGACTTTTATTTGAGTTGCTTGTTTTGTGGTTATTGATTATTGTTTACTATTTTAGATGTAGAATGTATTTGATATTTAATGACTATATATATACATAATAAAAATATATAAAAAAAATTCAGTGGTGTCATGCGTGTCCAAAATATGGTTTTTTGGAAATTATGGTGTCCGGTGCCCCGGTCGGTGTCGGACGCAGTGTCTGTGTCCGTGCTACTTAGTGCTCAGCTAGGCCTTTGTCAAGCTATTTGGGGACATGGGTTTTTATATGATACTGCATCTAAATCATCATGTTATAAAAGTATGTCCCCTAAGTGCAAAGAGAAGATTTTGGTGTCAATTATGCATGTCTATTCCTAAAGTAATTGAGATTCTAATGATTTGAATCTCAGATTACCAGCATAATTGTATATATAATTATAAAGGATGAATTACTGTTTCAACGGGTACTTTGGTCAAGTTCGGTTTCAATCTTGTTTGTGAGTTGGTTAAGATAATGGTTTCTAGTGGTTGTACCTACATTAGTTTATGTTACCAAGTTTCAGCAGACAACTTTTTCTGTTGGATGCTCGAAGGTTAGAGTGAAAGTTGTCATAGAGAATTGGCCGGACATATTGTGGGATGATGGATACTTTGTTGCTAAATATGGGGGAAGCGAAAGACTTCAAAGTATTCGTCTTCGTTGGATAAAATGATAGATACTCATCTGTGTACCAAATATTCCTTGGGCGGGGGAAGGGGATGGGGTAGAAAGATACATCCGCATGAGTGTTTACATGTGTAGGGATTAACTCAGCTCAGCAAGGCTTCCGCCAGCCTCATACTACACAACTTTGTTGTTTATGATTTAAGGTCTAGAAAAGGAGATATTTACAAATAGATGGCTGGTTTTTTCTTTGGTGATTCTGTTTGTTAAGGTAGCACGTCCTCGCATGTATGCTTACGATGGATCCCTTTATAATAATTCATAACCACATATCTACTGGCTTCTGCAGGCATGTCGAATTGTTACGTTTTCAAGAGTCGATTACAAGAGTATGCTCAGAAAGCACTACTTTCGACACCTGTTTATGAGACTATTAAGGAAGGCCCTTCCCATGAGCCTTCATTCAGGTCAACAGTGGTTGTGAATGAGGTTAGGTATGATTCACTGCCTGGATTTTCTAGTCGCAAGTCAGCCGAGCAGTCAGCTGCTGAAGTTGCTCTTATGGAACTTGAAAAGTCTGGTGTCATGAATGAATCCATTTCTCAGCCAGTGGTAAATATTGATCTTCATTCTATGTGGTTATCACTTGATTATTGAATTTATACATTTCACCCATTTCAAAAGAATTACTAAACAAAACACATGGTTCTGGGCTTTTACATCTTCTGTCCATGTTAGCAGAATAGATATGAGCAGTTTGCCATGAAGTAATCCTAATTACTAAGAGTTATACACACCTCGTAATTAATCTTCACTAAAACTTTTTTCTGGAAGAGAGAGAGGGAGGGGTTTGGTTTTGTTTTGTTTTCCGGGGGGGGGGGGGGGGATGTTTGTCGTGGACAAAGGAAGCATCATGATCATCTTTCATGGAGGGTACCCGAGTTTAAGAGATTTATTGTAGCAGGGTAGCACAAGAAAGACATTCTGGAAAAGCAAAGTAGGCATCACTGGAATTGGCAGAGTCCTCCTCCCAACAAAATGAACTAGACAAAGAGTGGGATGTAGGATGAGCAGTTTATGCACTTCTTTCTTAGTTTAGTTGGTGTATCTGTTCCACTCGAATTTCTTGTGTACTTGTAGTTATCATTGTGGGTTCTTTTGCCACGATGATGTAGAGCTTTCATATTCGTCACTTATGGTGTGTTCCTTATGGTGGTTGTGATTGGAGTTCCTAAATCTTGACACTAGAAATGGTTGGTCGAATTCACAAGTTTATCGACTTACCGTGCAAAGGTCCAGGTGGGCAGCCTCACCAGTTGATTCTCGGAGAGGCTGCTTGCCAAATTTTGAATAGGCGACCAAATAGCTTATGCTTCCAGCCATAGTTCAGAAATTGTATTGCACTTTTTCAATTCTATTGCCCACTCAAAGATGGTCACCAATTGAGGAATCAATTGGTAAATCATCGGGTGACGATCTGCTAAATCGCTCTTCTCCTCTTTCGCCTACCATTATGGAGAATAAGAGTCACTGACCTCTACAAAAGTCCTTGGGATTATTTAGTATTTTAAAAGGAAAAAAGGGAAGTGCCTTCGCACTTTGCTATTAGTTTACTGCACAGATTGTCTATCATTCAGTTATTATACAATTATTTGTTTTTTTTTTCTCATATTGCTAGTTAGCTTGTCCTTAATGCATTTTCTTAGTTGGTTATTTCTCAGCAGCTACATTTATATCATGACATAAATTTAGAAGACTTTGTGTCTATTGTAGTTCTACATGTTTTAAGTAATTGCTATTTATTTATTTTACTCAGCTTATTCGATTACCTTCATTTATTACTGTTGCAATGGGAAGAGTTGTTTTCTTATGTGGCTGTATTATTTTAAGGACTTCTTGGTAGTATGTTGCTTAGGTTGCACTTCTTCTAGAAGTGACAAAAGATATGTCTCTGCTTAAGGATTGAAATTTTACATTCAAGTCTTTATTTGTTGCTGTCTGCGTGTTGTATATGGAATTATGGTTTTGAGGGGTAAACTTGTGTTAAAGAACATAAAACAGATATACATAGATAGCTTGAAGCATCAGTGAGGGATCCAAAGATGCAGTTTCTGAAACATAGACAAGTGTTTTCCTTATATTAGTTGTATGGTTGGTTATATGTTTTATTTTTGCGGTATATGTGTTCTTCACATATTTAGGTCATACTATGTGCCATCAAATCTTACATTCTTCAATTCAGTTCCGTTCTCATTGGCTAAACTTGCATTGTTTGTTGTATTGTTGCATATATGCTTTAATTTTAGTGTCGTTGTATCGCTTAAATTAATATTCGACCTTCGTGTTTTTTTTGGGGATAACAAACCTTTCAATAATTCAGTTTGGTCCTTATTTGCAAAAATTGGAGTCCTATTCGGGATTAAGTCTTGATTGAACAACTATGCTTTCAGTGTAAAAGACCTTATCTTGCATTTTACTCGTTTTCTTATTAATTTCTTTCAGTTTTGTTGACTAATAGTTACTAGTTATTTGTTGTCTTTAGTTTGACCTCGTATTTCTGCTGTGATTTTAGCACGAAACGGGTTTGTGCAAAAATCTACTGCAGGAATATGCACAGAAGATGAACTATGCAATTCCATTGTACGAGTGCCACAAAGTTGAGCAACCGGGCAGGGTCCTCTTTTCGTGTCATGTTGACATCGGTGGAATCAAGTATATTGGTGCTTCTGCAAAAACCAAGAAAGAAGCCGAGATTAAAGCTGCCAGAGTTGCTCTGTTGGCTATCCAGTCTACAGAATCTGGGTCTAGTGAACAACCCAGTGACCACTCTATGTACACAGTTATTCCATCTAAAAAGGTGAGAGATCCTCTGGAGACTCCAGCAATGCTCAAACCTAAGAAAGGTAAAATTTTTAAAAAGAAACCATGGAAGAATAGACGTGCTCGTAATGGGGGTAACAGAGTCCATGATGAAAACATGGGTAATTTGGGGGTTGATATGGATGGCTGGGCAGGATCAGAGTTGAATCAAATTGATGCCTCTGGTGTTCAAGTTACTAATTCAGGAGTTCCACTCATGGAAGGAACTCCAAATTGGACTCGAGATGAAAGATCAGAGTTCAATGGAAATAAAGGAGGACTGTCAGCTGCAAATGATACTTCAGCTCCCTTTGGTAATGGAGCGCTAAATCAAAGCGATGCCTCTGGCTTTCGAGTAATTAACTTAGGATTTCTGCCCATATCAGCTGTAAATGATGCTTTGACTCCATTTGGTGATGGAGCGTTGAATCAGAATGCTGCCTCTGGCTTTCGGGTAACTAATTTAGGACTTCTGCCTGTGGAAGGAACTCCGAATTGGTCTCAAGATGGAAAATCAGAGTTCAATAGAAATAAGGAAGGACTATCAGCTGTAAATGATGCTTCGACTCCCTTTGGTAATGGAGCGGTGAATCAAAGTGATGCCTCTGGCTTTCAAGTAGCTAATTCAGGACTTCAACCCATGGAAGGAACTCTGGATTGGTCTCTAGATGAAAGACCAGAGTTCGCTGGAAAGAAGAACAGGCTCTCAGCACTCAGTGATGCTTCGGCTCCCTTTGGGAATGGAGATTTGCAAGATGGGCATTTCACAGGTCTGAGTTTTCATCAACCTGACCTGGGAAGTCTTGATGTTTCTATGATCTGTGGAGGTGATATCACTGGCTTGGTGAAGGAGGTAAACGAGATACCGGGAGTTGAGCAGGTGGCTTCTGTGGTAAATAATTCTACCATGTGGGATGGCTTGAACCAAATGGCAAATGGAACAGAAGCTACCCAAAGTAATGGTAGTACTATTGGGGTTTAGATGGTGATTAATTTAGTTAGGAATTGATGCATAGGATGATGATCGGTGATAATCCACCAAGAAAGGCATTGTTGAGGAGCTAAACCATTTCTTTTGAAGTTCCCATCTGATATACGGACTGCACACTAGCCACTAGTCATGAAATAGACATGTTTGAAGTTGAATCTAGACTGGTTGTTGCTCAATTACACAATCATTTTACTGGCGAACCTTTCCTGTCACTGTTGTTAGCATCTGCTGAAGAATTACGTCTATAGAATCTCTCATTTGCACCTGCGCTTATGCCACCGAAGTGTTGGGTACTTACCTGCTTGATTCAAGGGATTTACTAGATTTTAAGTTTAACTTGGATTTCTTTCTTTGGGTAGATTGTGGCAAATGATATGAATCTCAAACTGGAAAAATCCTGCTTGTCACTTGTATGTTTTGCCAAGCAGAAGCCACAGTGGTGAAGAGTGCAATCTTTCTTAAAATCTGTATCAACGTGTGAGTAAAGGTGAAAAAAGGGAACAACCCAATTGGCAGAATAAGGTACCGTAACAAAACAAATAAACTTTTCAAGTAAAATGTAATTAGTACGACAAAAGTTTTGCTAGCTTAAGCAAGAAGTAACAAAGAGCTGTACACATCGACAGAGTTAGGATGGAGAAAAAAGGTGGGCAGATTTTGACTTTGTGGAATTTTTTTATATCTTTTTTACTTAAGGTGCACAAAGCCTATCTTTTACTCTGTACAAATTTGATTGAAAGGGGAAAAAAAAAAGCCTGTTTAAGTACACTTGCATCGGGTTTTTGACCCAAATATTGTAATGTATTTATCTATATTGAGTACTGTATTTTAAAACTCAACTGTCAATGTGCGGTAATTTTGAAAGATGTGTTTTTAAATCATGATTTTAGGTTGTGAAAGTTTGGGCTGAAGTTACTATTCTCCATTCACGGTCATTTGTAACGATTTTAGTTAACAATAAGATTTGAAGTCACACTTTCACAGTCTAAAATCATAAATCAATCGCGTTCTTTAGACCTATATAAACAAGTTTCAAGCTGTTAATTTCCCGGGCATTTGGGTCAATAACTTCAATTACATCACCATCCTCTTTTTTTTATTTATCTAAAATGATCATTTTTCGATGCCAAAAACATTTCTCGGGCAAGAGTGAGCTTGCTAAATGCGGGGATAAGACCTGGCAAACGGGTAAACTCGCCGAATACGGGTATTATCCGGATGGATTCGGGTAAAAACGGGTAGGGTAAAAATACCCAAATTTTTACGGGTTACCATTTCTTAAACCCGTACCCTACTCTGCCGGTTCGGGTATTACCCGTTGGTAAACTGATTATTTTTTAAAAAAAATAAAAAACTTTCTGAACTAAATATTTTCTCTGTCGAGTATTTTTTTCCTTCCTTTTGGTTACACGATTATCACTTGCTAATTTTTAATAACACAACTCAGTACAGTCATCTCAAATCTCTATCTTCAACTCTCAAATCTCAGATCTCAACCAATAAGCACATACATATCTTTAAAAACTAGCAAATCACCTCAAAATTAGTTCCAAAGTCCAAAAGTGATATAATTAACATTAGTAAACAAATGAACAAAAAAAAATTACAAGTACATCAATCAATTTAGTCAAATGACCGTAGATCAAGGTAGATTTGTCAACAGATCAGCGTTCATGTAGCAAGACGCAGTGAGTCTCTGGTCGGCGACTGGCGACGACAAGGGTTTGGCGGTGACGATAGCAGGATTTGACGTCGAAGCTGCGGTGAAGTTGTGTATGAAGACGGCAGTGACAGATTGAGCAACGAGCGACGAGCGCGACGGTGAGTTGACGTGATGTGCAGATCAGTCGTCGCTCGTCTGTGGATTTGACTTTGGGGAATAGAGAGGGAGAGAGATCGGTTGTGTCGTGTGGGTGGATCTCATTTGGGGGGGAGAGAGAGGGGTTGTGTGCAAGAGAGTTTAGAGGGAGGCTAGCGACAACAAGAGTGAGATTATGAAGAGAAAGAGAAACCCTAATGACTATATCCTGAAAAAATACGGGCAGCCCGGATAACCCGTATCCGATCCCAAAATTTTAACGGGTATTTTTTTGACGGGTATGGATCCTTTTTTACCGGGTCATTCACATCGAATCATGAAGACAAATTAGTCGTGTTTTTGGTTCCGATTGCGTGTGCTCGTATATATGTTTCTCGTTTGGTCATGGTCAGCCCTCGTTTGCTCATTCAAGTATTATCTAACTTCAACAGGATTTGGCCATTTTTGGTTTTTCAGTCTCTCATTCGCATAGGCGCGCGCGCAGACAGCAGGAAAAATGCACGGCAGGCCTCGGAAAGCACCAACACCTGAAGAACAGAGAGGCTTGGCTGAAAAGGCTGCTAAATTACGCCCTCTCCAGTCGCAGTTCCTCCAAAATCATCACAGCAAAATGTACCTTTTGCTCTCTCTACACGCACAACTATGTGATCGAACATTTGATCGGTGTAGTTACGCTTGTTTATTTGATTTATTCTTAGCTATACGAAGGAAGCCCTAGAGATCAGCGCGAAGCTTCTGGAAGCCAATCCAGAGCACTACACGGCGTGGAACTACCGGAAACTCGCCGTCGAGCACAATCTCGGTCGACCGGAGGCGGCAGCCGGTTCTGATTTCATCGATTCTGTCTTTGCCGAAGAGCTACGAGTTGTAAGTTGCGCTGATTTGGTTGTTGAAGTGCTGTTTGGTAATTTTTGGATTGAATCTTCGGGTAGCATCTCCACTTTGCTTATGCTTAGTAGCAAACATTTGTTAAAAGATTAAGTTTGAGTTCGTCTGACTTCTTAACTGGTCCCAGACTTCCGCTGTAATTTCCGAGCGAGGTACATCTAGCAATGCACCATATACAATCCTAAGCCTGAGTAGTACTGTGCATGATGCAGCTTAAATATGAGTTCATTTGACTTTTAACTAGGTTTGACTTTAAGTTTTGGGAACCAACAATGCCAGAGGTAAAGCTTCTAAGTTCTAATGCAGCAACTATACAATGTTAAGCAATAATACTACTCTCTCCTTTTCATTGGGTTTTTCTCGTTTGACTTTTTGCGAATTTTTATAATGGACTGAGTACATGTAAACCTGACTTCACTCGTCGTTTTTGGCCATAGCTTGATTTGCCAAACTATTTTTTATTTTTATTGCTATTTGAGTTCACTTCAATTGTTTCCTTTTGCTGAATCTATCCTAGGAATTTGCCAAAAAGTCAAAGGGAAAAAATCAATGAACGTTGAGGAGTAAGATTCTAGATAATAGTACAGTTTCATTTAAAGGTTTGCTGAAGTGAAGTTTGGGGTTCAATCTTCACATCTTTTCCTTGGAAGTATACCTTTTACTAGTTTCAACTTTAAGTTCATGGCGAGCGAGGTACAACTCTTGTTACAAAAATAATGTCAGTACTTTGCCAGGGCATTGTGGCCACCCTAAAATAAATAAGTACTACTTGACAATCTGAATGCGGGTAAAACATTGAGTTCAGCTCACGTGCATTCAGGTATCAATTTATGAAGTCACTTGAAGGTCAAGAAGTCTGAAATGCTAGAATGAAGTAACTATGTCACTGATTTTTTGGTGTAGTTTACTTGATGTCTTCAATGGATATTCAAGTTTGTTTTTATCACCTACTTGGGGACAGGACTTAGTCATGATTGGTATTAGCTCTAATTGTTTGTAATCTGATATAAAAGCGAAAATGCGTAGGCAGAGAGTGCACTGAAAAGGAATTACAAGTCCTATGGAGCTTGGCATCATCGTAAATGGGTGTTAAGCAAAGGGCATTCTTCAACAGACCGGGAATTGAGGCTTCTAAATCTGTACCAGAGGCAGGACACACGGAATTTTCACACATGGAATTACCGTAGGTGAGGGATAGATATAGTACGATGGAGGTAGTTAGAGCATTACGTTCTTGAAGTGATGATATCATTTGGTATGTTTTAACAGATTCATAACGGCATTGAAGAGTATACCAGCTGAGCAGGAACTACAATTTACGACAGATATGATAAATGAGAATTTCAGCAATTATTCTGCTTGGCACAACCGTAGGTATGTTTAGTGACCGTAGGTATGTTTAGTGGTTGTAGATTATCTTATTTGAGTTTGTCTTATTGTCATTAATACATTATTTACGAGCAGTGTGTGAATTTTCCATGCGTGACGCTTCATGGCAGCCCATCCATGGTTCCCACTAACCCTTAGACTATGTAACCTATAACTACCTAGTGCTGGCTACCCCGTTCAATGTTATTTGCTTCGTGGTTCACTTTGATACCTTTTAAGGATACAGGTATATGGTGCATCGATGTGTAGGTGCGCGGTACCAGGGGTTGGGGTCGGTTTAGTTGGTTCGCTTTTTGAGGTCGCGGTTTGCTGAAGACGGCTTCTTTGGTTCCCTTTGGCAGGATATAGACATAGTTAAATACAATACAGAGAGATATATTTATGCAACACTTTACTCCCCAAGGAAGGTGAGGGGAGGAAAAGAGTTTGTCCATTTTTTGTCAGATGTTACTCGAAGCAAAACACTGCTGTATGCAAATCTTATATAAAGTGTTTAGTTCGCTAGATTTAGAGAACCATTGCTCTAGAGTTCCATGATTTGGGTTGTGGGTGCCAATATGTGCGATGCTGGGGGGAGGGGTATGACATCCAACTCTAATTCCTGGAAATTGGCTTCCGGATATTTTTTGTTGGTAACCCTGTCTACTTGTGTTGACATGATTGTTGAGCTCAAAATGATTGCTATTGTAATGGCAATTGAAATCTACTGAACTTTTAACTCTCAGCGTGGTGAAATTTTCGATATTTTGAAGTCTGAATATTCTTGCTGAATAGTTAGCCAGTTGGAGTACAGAACTTGATTCTTCATATCTGTTTAAACTAAAACTGATGATACAGACAGCTCAATCTTTATATCCTTAAACTGGGAATGGAACCATAATGTGATGCATAACCAGAGATAAATCATCTACATGGAAAAACTGGTCTAGTATAACCTTCATGATGGTTGCTTCGCGTTCAGCCAAGCAATCAGTCTTGGGAGTTGGTAGAATGGAGTATCGAGATATTGATAGTGTATTATAGGGAAAAGATCAGAAACCTCCTAAATAGAATTGTTATCTAAAGTTGTTTGAAGATGATCATTGACCAAATCTAAGGCATAGGAGGGTGCCCCGTACAAGAATGAAGTGGGCTCAGACGGCTATGAGACTGCGTCAAACTGCCATAATCAGATCTCAAGTCCCTTTATTTTTTCAAGTGACTCCCTTACACCTCAGTAATATTTGCATGCTTTTAGGTTAAGCATGACATGTATTGTTTGGTCCATTCTTGAACACCTTAAGCTCGTAAAGCAGATAGTAACTTATCATTGTAGCGGAGCTCTTTTTGGGCGAAATCTTCTTTATTGCGCACTTGGTGGTGGTGCACTTTGTTTGTCTCTCCATGTCCAATTGGGGCCTTGCACTTGAGGTGGAGTGTTAAGCATGTACATCATTAGGCGCATTCTCTAGCAACTTAAGCTTCCAAAGCATATTGTAATCAAACACTTATTCATACAAGAAGTTTGAGTGAATTAAGGTTTATTTGTCTTACATTTAAGCAATATGTTCTTGTTACGAATTGTATAAGGATAGTAGGTAGGTCTAGGTTCACATGGTATATATGTCTGGACGACTGCATGCATGTCCTCAGGCTTTTTCTTGTATACACAACGCTTCTGCGTGCATGTGCATGAGTGTGAAAATAATAACCATTATCTAGAAATTCCAATGCTTGTGGCACTTGAAAGGAATAGCGCGTTACTACCTTGCCTTTCCAGTGGGTATCCTTGGTACATATGTATATCAATGACATGGCCCCTCCGGCGGAAGAAGACGAGGAATAAAGTCTAGGCCTTTACCGATTCTGACCCAAGCTAACGCCGCCCTCTCTGTTTCCTTCTGATTGGATTCACCCTTCCGGGAAGGTATAGGTTTGGTTCTTGGTGGGTCTACTGGTTCTCTTTAGAAACCAAACTAATCATCTAATATTCTCAAATTGCTTCAAGGGTTCCAAAACTTAGAGCTGGAAGTGTGACCGGGAAAGCCACAGTCGCTAGGAAAGATCATAGCCCTAATGTGTGCTAGGATTTATATATGTTAGCATTTGGGTTGTTTTGGCTCGATGTGACTATTATCCTCACCCATGTTGGTTGACCCATAGGACTAGGGGCAAAATAAGATAGCATGGTGATTCACTAATAGAGTTTAGGTTTTCTATATAAAACACATGATAAACCCTAACATACAATGGTGGTATGATAGAAGGGAGGAATATGTCACATTACCACGATCAGTGAGCTAGGATTATAATGTACTTATTTAGCTAATCAGAAACCCTATTCAGCAAATGACCTCTCTTTATCCTAGTTCCATGAATCAAGCAACATGGGTGGGAATAATATTGGGGTTGAGCCAAAAAGACCCAAATTCTAACATCTCTCATGTTCTGTCCAGACCCTTATTCTCATCTCCATTGATCTTCACTATCATCTACTTCATCAAGGAAATGAGGGATGCGATCAATGAGAGAGAACAAGGCAAGTACTGTATGAACCTTCCATCAAACTAACGTTACATGTAGGCAGTGACAAGCTAGGATTTTCTATAACGTGGTCAACTACGGTGATGATGATGAAAGATTTCTTTGTTCCAAAATTCGAGCACCCTTGACTCTGTAGCAAATATTTAAGTAGAATGAAGACATAAAAATTGATACCCTTGTTTGACTAATAGAATATGCTTATCACTTCCTCCGTCCCTAAATGATTGATCCATTTAACTTTGCACGTATATTAAGAATTTAGGTTATATCTTGTGTCTTTTTCATTTTACCCTTTAGAAAGGGGGGGAAGAGAGTGGGTCATGAGATAGAAAATTGATTGGTAGAGTGTTAAATGTAGAGAGAGAAATAGAGTAAAAAAGTGTAAAGTGGTGGGCCAGGAGAGAGAAAATGAGTTGTTAGAGAATTAAATGTGGTGAGAGAAATAGAATAAAAAAAGTATAAAAAGGGTAAATATGTAAAAATACCTACAGAAATTTTCCTAATTTGGAAGTGATCAATTTTTGTGGGACGGCCCAAAAAGAAGTATGATCAGTTTTTTAGGGATGGGAGGAGTACTATTCTTAAGATTTAGAGTAATTAATTTTGTAATCTATAGGCCAACCTACTGAATATATTGTTGCACTAAAGAATAGTAATAAAAAAGATCATTCGTCAATTAATGTCACCAATAAAGTAAAATATACGGACTTAGTATCAGTCCACATTTTACTAAGAGAATTGATAATTACACTCCATTTTAGACTAGTCCGTTCCACTTTGTCACTACAGGTTAAACCAGTGTCAACTATAATGCCACTAAAAGCCATCTGTAGTGCCTAGTGCCGTAGATTGTTTTTGTTGAAAAGCATATAAAGCTTTACATTGCTGAATTTCCATTGTTCAGCAATGACTTTGGTTGGGGTCAAATATTCGCTATATGCATTCTACTCTTTAGATTAGGTGGTCAAATATCTTCTTTTGAAAAATTGAGGTGGTTAGTTGATTACCATTGTCACAACTTGCTTTTCTTTATATAGTAGAAATATATTAGAAAGGTGCCAAAGGGGGCAAATCCATGTACACAGGATATATACAAAATAAACACCTGAAACTATGAACCATGCCATCAATGAAATTGGCAAAGTCTAGGAACCACCCCTGAACCAAGGAACCATAGTCACAGCTTACATCCGCCCTTTTAGGTATGCGACTCTCGAGGATTTTATATACATATGGGCAGCTGTCATCTTGCCAATTTGAAATCTTGTACTCTACTTTGGGTTTCTTTTGCCATAGAAGTCCCTATTTATGTCATAATTGTTTTGAAAAGACAAATCTCATATACACTGGCACCATCTTCGTCAACAGCTTTACGTATGCCGTGTTGCTCGCTTTTATGCATTGTAGTTATCAGAACCGAAGTCGGACCGGTTCAACCCGTGAACTGGTGACTTCACAGTTCCGGTTTTTGATTTGGACCAGTTCTGCACTTGAACTGGGTGACGTGGCATAAACCGGCTGGTTGAACCCGGTTAACACCCATGGACATGTTTACATTTGAACCTGAAATGTCCAGCTTGAAGTTCTTATTGAGTACCTTAATGCCACTTGACCAACCACACATCTTTGCTAGCAAACAACAAAGAAAATAACAATATTTACTCTTTGATTTTACACTAGTTTTCCTCGTATTAATTATTTCTTAATAACTTTGGGGTTTAAGAAATTAAAGTCCTAGAATTTTACCACTACTTAATGTTAAACTTGATATTAGCACATAATAATGTGTTTGTAATCAAGTAATTTTTTTCCTTATATAATCTTGATTAATGTAAATTCATTTACTTGAACAACCGGTTGAACCATCTGATAACTATGGTATGAATGTGCTACCTTATTTACTATAGATCTCTTCGCCATTGTTGCTTTTGTCCACGTCTACCTTACTGAAAAACTTGTGCAGTGTACTTCTATCTCATTTACTGGAAGAAAAGGCCCAAGGTTACTTTCCGAAGGAGAAAATTTTGGCAGAGGAATATGAATTTGTGCGAAATGCTCTTTTTACGGATCCTGATGATCAAAGTGGTTGGTTTTATCACCTTTGGCTTGTGGATCAAACTGTCAAAGTAGACGCTCCAATGCTGGTTTCTTCTTGGCCACCTCATGATTATGATTTCTCTAACCCAAAAGACTGCACACTGGATGATGGTGGGTTTTTTAGTTATACAGCATTCAAATATAATACCGGAAAATTTCCTCTCGTTCTTTATTTTAGTGAAGCTGTTGAAGGTATAAATGCATCCACTGTTACCTTGGAAGCTGAGTATGATATAGACACGAATCTTACTTGGACTCCACTTTCAACATATAATTCTGTGTCCGCTCAAGCCTGGGTTACGCATCTAAATATTCCTGATAAGAAAATCAATTTTCCAAAAGCTTTTCCTGTCAAAGTTAGCCTTGGGCATTCTCAGGGAATCATTTCTTCGAGTGGTATTCCCTATAGCCATCGCTCTTGTATTACAGTTTACATACCTCTCCATGATTCACAAAAGGCTGAAGGACAAAAATTGGAGAGAATTTTATGGACGGATGAAAACTTCTGTAATCTTGAGACTCCATGTCAGAAAACAAACCCTCTTAACTCAGTTCTTCAGTTGAGAATTAAGGAGGAGATTGATCCAACAGCTTTAAAGTGGAATGTTGAGACTATAGCTAATGAGATAGCTCACTGCCGAGAACTGCTGTCATGGTCAACCTGGTATGCCCGATTCATTTATAAGTAGCTTAGAATGTCCATTGCGTAATGTTATACCAGAGTCATCTTGTCTCCGTTTTTTGTTGTAGTAAAATTGGAAAGCTTACACTTGCAAGACTATTGATGGCACACGGTGCGATGATGGTGTTCAATAGTCCAGATTCTCTGAGTATGGTCCATTTTGCAGAAGTTTTAGAACTATATCGCAGTTTAATAGAGTTGGATCCAACACATTCTCAATACTACAAGGATGAGTACAGCTTAGTGTTTCTAAAGAAGGTTATTCTCTTATCTGTTAACTATTCTTGTGGCGTGGGATGGGGAGAAGCTCCTCTGGTATCAATTCCCACTATACTTATGGTGTTCAGGCATGCAATTCCACCGCCTTTGCTGAAACTCTGTATTTTGCATTAACAGAGAAAATCTGTGTACATGAGGCATCAACTCTCCGAATTTGGCAAATATTGGTTCTGTTCATTTCGAGTTACATAAAAACGTTGTGCCTGTAGTTTTGTTGAGTCTTTTACACATCTTAGCAAGTTCTGATGAAAATTTCAAATTGCGATGTTTTATGCAGGTGGCTTCCAGTATAGAGTCCATGCTGGGTTACTGCCATCAATATAGAGACTCAACTCCTTTAAGCACCAGTGGTTGTTTATGTCTACGATTAAGCAATCTTTCACTATCACGAATTGGGTCCGTGGAGAAATTCTTGTGGTTGCAAATGTTAGATCTCAGCCACAACCAACTTCGGTCAATTGAAGGTAAATGACTACAGTTATCGTTATATTTTACATAAGAGTCTACTCTAGAAAACCTTCTAAGCGATGCTTTTTTTTTTTTTTTTAACTCAAACTAGTCCAGTAGCTTCTATGAACAATATTTTATTCCTGGAAACAAATGATGGTTTCAAATCGGTCCCATTTTATAATCGCGAGAGAAGGAAAATGTATAATTCATTGAAGGTGTGAACTGTTAAGTTTACTCGTAGAGTTTATAAGATATTTTAATGAGAAAGGATGATCTCAGTTTCTCACCATATAGACGGTTATTCACTTAGTTGAGTTTTATTAATCTCCTTTGTTTGTGGATACCATGTCAATGTTATATTGCAGCAATAATATACCAAGTATTTGGGTAGTGAACAACAAATGTCGAAAACTAAGACCAAAACTAGTATTCCTCGGGGGAGTGGACACCTCTAGCATCCTCATCCTAGATTTGCAAAACCTTTGCAGGTAGAAAGTTCTCATAGTCCAATGAGAACTTTCTGTAGTATACAATAGTATGTCAGCTTAACTGCTATTTTGGTGGTTTGAACATGCCTGTTCATAAGACGCTGGAAAAATATAAAGTGATCAGGTCCAGCTTTCGTCCTGGCAGTCATGGTTGCCCTTTAGTTTCTCAAAGATGTCCAGCCCAATGCTCAACTTCATGATGCGTCTGGGCACTTTAAAGTGATTCTTATTATCCATGACGTGAATGTTTTGATTGCCTTCTGTGGTTTTCTTAACAGGACTGGAGGCTATGCAGCTTCTCTCTTTTTTGAATCTTAGCAACAATAAAATCGGCAGTTTTACTGCTTTGGACCCTTTGAGACTGCTGAAATCATTAGAAGTGTTGGATATCTCATACAATGAGATCGGATCACATACTGTTGACACAAGAAGGTATTTGTGCACGTCTCCTCTGTCTCATACAGTAGGGAGTGATTGGAATTTTGAAGAATTTAGAATCTGCAATGACAGCGTGACAAACTACTGGGAAGCCTTTTCGCTTTTTAGAGACTTGAATCTGACAGAATTAGATATCGTGGGGAACGCAGTTGCAGATGACAAGTTTAAGTCGTTTTTGCACAAGTTATTGCCTGGACTAAAGTGGCTTGATAGTGAAGTATTGCTTTGATTATTTCGGGAGATCACCTTTTTCTGCTGTTTTCCGCCCATTGGGGTGAACAATTCCCTCTAAATTTTCAGTTGCTAATTATCACAGGAGCTTATTCCTATGTTCACTCTTAATTAGTTGTACACGGGGCAACTTCGACCTGTTATTGTATGTACAGAAGACATGGTATCTTTCTTGGGGAATATTTTATTTTATTTTACTTAATTTGAGAACAAGAATATGGTAAAATCTTGGCGTCTTTATTTTACGGATAAATTAGTTGATAATATGTTAAAATCTTGCATCTGTATGTGTGTGGTGCTGTGATCTTATGTTTGGTGTTGGTGTTTGGAGGACATCTCCATGGTTTATCAGTATCCCCATGTGAGGTTTGGTGGTTTGTTAGTGTTGCTTCTGTTTTGTCAATGGCCTGATTGGTTGCTCACTTGTAACAGAAACATTTGGCTAAAACGACAACAGATTGTTAATAAAAATTGCAAATGTTATACATACAGCAAAAAAGATCCCGAAAAGTTGTCCGCAGTTGTTATACCTAGATATCTCAACCACTTGGCCGAAAACATCTTCCTAGAAACAATTTAACGTTGGTGAAAGGACAAAAGCATAAATAATATGAACACATGAAAACCCAAAAATGGATTCAAGCAAGCAGTACAGAGCTTATAATGCAGGATTTGCGGTGTCAATACAAAAGTATCACGCGGCAATAACAAAATTCAAACACGAGGTTAGCTGAAATCTCATGAATTAAGGAACCAACGTCTTTTGTTGTGCTAACGTTAGCAAAACAGGGCGCTGAACAAAACCTTTTGTTGTATTGGCGTTAGCCATACAGCGCGCTGACATTTTTTTTTTGTTACAGCAGAGGATATGCTAGGGAACCACCTAAACTACGAACCCAACCGGTCCAATGCCTCCATAGCCACCTTGCACCCGGGCTCGACCCCAAGCGCACCCTCGTACGCCTTCCTCGCCTCGTCCTTCTTCTCCATCCTCTCGTAACACTCGCCCAACAGACGAAACGCCTTTGCGTTGTCCCCCTTCAACCTCACCGACTCGACCAGGTCTGCCGCGGCCGAGTCGACCCGCCCGCGCCGGCTCACCGCCACCCTCAGCTCCGCCCTCTTGAACAGCGCGTCCCCCTTCTCCTCCCCGCTCAGCGACTTGGCCGCCAGCGGCGACAGCGCGATGTCCAGCGCGTCCAGCGCCGACGTCTTGAAGCCCTGGAGATCGAGCGCCAGGGCCTTGAGGATGTGAGCCGCGGCGTCTTTGGGGTCCAGGGAGATGGACTTGTCGGCTTCCTCCGCGGCTGACTTGGCTAAGGAGGCCGTGGTGGCTCGGTCGGGGGCGGATCTGGCTTGGGCCAGGAGCTGGGCGCCGAGGATGAAGTGACGCTTGGCTTGGAGGTTGGATCGGTTGCGGAAACGGAACTTGGAGAAGTACTTTTGGGGGACGTTGTACATGAAGAGGAACGAGAGGACTACCAGGAGGATCAGGGCTGCTTGTAGAAGGAGGTCCTTGACCATGTCTGACGCCATATTTGGGCTCTGCAAGTTTCTGGATCTTGGGGCCTTGTGATGGAAACGGGATGGAGCCTGAAAAAGTTAGTTATATGAAGTTGCTTCTGGTTCCATTTTGCATACTGGGGACCGGGAGAGTCAACTCAATAATGCAGCAGCCGCCTCACTTTTACCAGCGGGCCAAAAAAAAGTGAAAAAGAAAAAGAGAATAAAAGCGGTGAGCACGGGGAACCGATCCAACAGATAAAACATACTAATCGGTTTGGTCGACAAGGATTAAATGTTCTGAAAAGAATTTACGGAACCGTACGCTTACGAATTTTTTTTTCTGTATTCTGTATTATATTTTTAGTTTTTAGAATTTTGTATTCAATTCAAAAATCGTATCGTGTATTTTTATTTTTTTTCGTATCTACTTTTTCAATTTTTTCTATTCATTATCGTTTTCATTTTCGTTTTCACCAACATTTTTGGATATATTTTTTGTACGTGGGCCCATATGTATGTGTCCCCCTTGCCCTTCCATTTCTCCTTCACGAGTTCCCTTCCCCTTCCCTTTCCCTGTTCCCACGTCTGTGTCCCCTTCTTCCCCTCCCCTTCCCCTTCTTCCCCTTCACGAGTTCCCTTCCCCTTCCCCTTCCCTGTTCCTACGTCTGTGTGTCCCCATCTTCCCCTCCCCTTCCCCTTCCCCTTCCCCTTCCCTGTTCTTACGTTGTGTGTCCCCATCTTCTGTCCCCATCTTCCCCTTCCCCTTCCCTGTTCCTACGCTGTGTGTCCCTATCTTCCCCTTCCTCTTCACGAGTATCTAGGGTTTGGTCGCGACCCAAATTCTGTCTGTCCGCTATAACTACTGTTTGAAGCTAGAGCAAAGACCCATTTCTATTTCTGTTCTCATTTCTCATTTCCATCAGAGAAAGAGAAAGGAGACAGTTCTCTGACACAAAATATGAAACGTGGAAAAAGGTGAAAACACCCTTTGGGTGTTTTCAGCTTTTTCGACTTTGTTCGAAAATTTTATCCAAAACGGAACAGAAAAAATGTAAACATACACGAAAAAAGTATCTTTTTCATCATCATTACAAAAACGAAAACAGAAAAATGTAAACGTACAGCCCCTAAGTTTCAACCTTGAATCGTAAAAAAAGATAATAAATAATAGTTGTTTGCTTTGGTAGAAAAAAAGAGGAAATATATACCAGATATGAACAGTCGAATGTACACAGGTAAGGAAACACCCAACAAAATGAATGACAACTCCATCCGTAGGTCAAAAGAATAGTAGCTACGAAGTCAAAAACACCACAACGGTCTAGCAAACGGCATGCCATGTAGGCTGCACAGCAACGATCCATTGATGTTGAACCGAAGTGGCAGATCGAGTTACAAAAGCCACTAAAGCTGATGAAATTCGTAAAAGAGCTGATTTCCCTCGGGTGGCCAGAGCTGAGTGCAAACCTCTACAGCTAGACTGAACTGTACATAAAATGTTGGGTGCAGTCAAACAGTCTGGTTCGCCATCAACCGCACCAAAAAAGAGCAATCAAGAAATAAAAAGATAAGATGAAAATACGAGAGCCTGATAACCCAGTTCAGACCAAGCTACAAGGCTAACTGAAAAGCATGAAATTCGTCCCTAGCCGTCAGAATGTCCACTAATGCACCTATTGGCAACCACATTATGTTGAACAGCACCAAACCAACCCTGAATTGTTGATCTATGGGAGAACCAACTACCGAAATAGAGCAAAAAACAGGCGAAGGTGGCAGCGGGCAGGCGCAAGTATCTAAAAAGTAAATGGAGTGCAGCGGGGGGTAAAAATGTTCAAAGCAGTCCACAGTAGCCTTTGGGTATACTTGAATGCGTTCGTGTTTGGCCAATTTGGGAATCCTTTTCGGGAAATCTTACACCCCCTCAGCCACTAGTTCACTAAGCTTCCCGCTGGCTCTCTCATTGGCTGTTGCAACCAGCCCGTTCGTAGCCCTCGATTCTCCGTACCTCACTTAGGATTGTGTGTATCACAGTTATTCTCTGGTCCATCTGGCTAGCCCGCAATGCCCTGCTCTTTCGGGGGAAGCAACTTTGTGTTAGTTTGATCGTTGCTCAATGTCGGGATCTTCTGTATACTATTGTCCATACCTCTGCCTTTCGGAATGGCAAGCGTTGATGACTAAATTGCCATAGAAAGAATTTAACTTTTTCTGGGATTGAGAGCTTCCAAAGTCAAGACCAAAAGGTGTGGGTCAGGGGGCCCAGAAGGGGGGGGGGGTAACCTTGATACACGAATTTATTAGAAACTGATATGTGGAGGCTACAGAAAAACTGACTCCAACAAAAGGTGCTAAAAGAGCTGTCCGGTGCTCCTGATGGAAATAAGCGAAGCTGTAGGATTTGGCTGATCATGGTCTCGGGAAAGGTGGGAATGAGAATGTTAAAATCCCAGTCAAGTGTGTTGGCGATAAACAAATGGGAGATTGTCCAATCTGCATTGGCGTGAGAGCGGTATGGCTACAGAAAATGCAGGGAGGGGGGCACAAGGCAGCCACCAATCCATCCATACCGAGATCGATCTGCCATTACCTACTTGCCATTGCTCCCTTTGTTTAAGAATGCGTTGCCCAGCGAGGACACTCCTCCAAATCTAGGAACAAGAACGAGGTTGAGATAGTTGGAGAAAGTGTCGACGGGCAAAGTACTGCCCCTTAAGTACCCGCGCTACCAAGCTTTGAGGATTGGCCCAAATTTTCCAAGCCTGCTTAGTGAGCAGAGCTTGATTGAAAGCTCTAAAATCACGGAACCCTAACCCCCCGCGGTTTTTCAGGAGACACAGCGAAGGCCATGCAATCCAGTGAAGCGAATGACGTGATGCCTCACCAGACCACCAAAAACAAGCCAGGATTTGGTCCAGTTGTTTACAAACAGCCACGAAAATTTAAAAATCGACATATAGTTAACTAGTACGGAAGAAAGGACTGAAGTAATGAGCATTGCACGACCAGCCTTATTCAACAACAACCCTAACCAGTGCGCACAGCGGTCTTGAACTCGCTGGACAAGCACTCAAAAAATTTCCTTCTTATTCACAACTATATCCAGCTGAATGCCCAGATATTTCCCAAAAGTCGAAGATCCAGAAAACTTGAACTCTCTTTTGATGAGCAGGCACTTCTCGGAACTAGCATTAGGACTAATGACAAGGGAGGATTTTGTCCAATTAACACATTGCCGTGAAAACCTGCAGTAATCATGCAAGATCTGTTTAACTGCCGCAATGTCTTTCAGGGTATCCTTGGATAGCCTCAAAAAGAGGAAAATATCATCTGCATATAGAAGGTGTGAAATCAATGGCGAGTATTTCCCGGCCTTAATGCCCTGAAAGAGCCCACGCTATTCCCCTTAGAGGAGGCTAGCCGAAAGCGTCTCCGCACAAAGTAGAAAAAGATAGGGCGATAACGGATCGCCCTGGCAAATACCTTGTGAGGGAGTGAAGAACGCAGTGGGGGCCCCATTGACCAAGAGGGAGTAAGAGACTGAGGAAAAGCACTGCTGAATTAGTTGTACCCAGTGCGAGGGAAAGCCCAAAATCGAGCAGATACCCTGGACAAAGTCCTAACGAACCCGGTCAAAAGCTTTGCTCAAGTCTAGTTTCAGGGCAACAAGGATGACTCCCCTTTTTATGCACTTGCATACACAGTGGGTCAGTTCTTGCGCGAGCAAGATATTGTCAGCAAGACTCCGACCAGTCAGAAAAGCATTTTGATGGGTGAAACCAGATTAACCATCACGGGCTTCAATTGATTAACTAGCAACTTAGAGATGATTTTATACAAGCTAGTACACAAACTGATGGGCCGAAAGTCGCCAGGCGATTCTGGACACCTCATGCAGAAGCCGACCAGAACGAAGGAAGGATAACATATCAGATGTAACCAACATTGCCATGATGTCCCAGCATCGTTGGAACAATATACCTAAGCACCCATTGGGCCCACGTGCCTTTAAAGCACCAAGTTAAAATGTTGCCCAACGCACTTCAGCTGGCGTGAAAGGTTACTGTAGGTGACTAACCTGACCCAGGGACAAGGGTGAAAGGGATAGAGAGGTTAGATAAGCTAGCATAGGAGGGGACTGAGGTGGAGGAAGGGCCGTCGAAGCAAGAAGATTGGAGAAGTGAGCCATCAGACATGCTCGAAGATCAGGCTCATTAGTCACCAAGCGACCAGAGTCATCTTTGAGCGAAGTGATAAAATTTTGTCGTCGACGGATGATCTTGGAGGTATGGAAGAGCTTTGTGTTTCGGTCATCGACCTCCGGCCAGGTAATTTTAGATCGTTGAGCCCAGAAGACTTCCTCACATTTCAGTAGGAAGTCGAGGCGATAACACAGAAAAAACTCATCCAAACTGGGCACATGAGAGGCCTCCACCAGAGACTGACTCTGACCTAGCTGCTGCTAGACCGTGTGGATCTGACTTTCGAGCCGATCGAAATTAGTTGAGCTCCAGGAGCGCAAGTTATGCAGAACGAAGCTCAGCTTACACATTAACTGAAAGAGTGGTGAGCCCGTGACGGAGCCAGACCATAGCTCCCGGATTAAGGCCAAACAGTTTAGAGATACCAGCCACATAGCCTCAAAGCGAGAAGGGAAAGGAAATGCAGAATGGGAGGCTTCGGTACAACAGAGAATGGGTGCATGATCGAAACGCTGAATAGCTAAATTTCGGGCTACAGCAGAGGAATGAAGAACAACTCAGGAGGGGGAGGCTAAGACTCAATCTAGCTTTTCATAGACAAACCCACGAGCCGGAGAACCACAAACCCAAGTGAAAAAGGGTCCTCCCAGCAAATATCCGACAGGCCAAACTGGGCAAGGAAATCACGAAATGCTGAACTACGAGCTGGGACCGCAATACCACTAATGGACCTTTCTAAGGAATTTAACACTTGGTTGAAGTCTCCACAAAGATAGGAGGGAAGAGAGAAGGGACGTAAAAGCGAGGCAATTGAGGTCCAAGTCAGAGACCGAGATGAGGGTGCCCATAGATAAACCCGTACAACTCTGGCACCCCCGACTGACCAAGTACCGTTGCCAAAATAAAATGCACACTAACATGATGAATTGTCAGGCACACAGGGGCCTGCCAACCAAGCCACAACCCCCCACTGTGACCAACAGGATCGAGTCCCACGAGAGAAGAAAACTCCAATTTATTAAACCTAGAAGCAACTAAACTATAACTAGCTTTAGTTTCCATAAGAAAAATGACATTCGGTTTGTACTCTTAGATCAAACGAATGGTTGTACGAACTGTGGCAGATTGACCAAAGCCGCCACACTTCCAGCAAAGGATAATCATTAAAGCACCCGTGGTTGGTGAGGCCCAACCACCAAAGCCAAACGCAAACCAATAGCACTTACCAAGTGTTGTAGGAGCCAGTAACGCGCAAAAGGATTCATAACAAGCAAGTTCGCAACTCGAGACCCGAGCCCGACAACCACCACCCCGAGCCAAAATAACGATAGCCCATGACCCCGTAAATAATAATCAATAAACAAGGAGCTGAGAATTAAAATGCGAGGCAGGCAGTAAGAAGTGAGGTTCAACAGCATACCAGATGGCTGGTCAGGTGCTTGAATCTCCAGAATACGAAGACGCTTCAGGAGCAGCTGAGTCACCCACGGTGCCGCTTTCAGAGTAGTCAGCAGGAGTAGCTGGAAAAGTCTCCGGCGGCAAGCCACGCACCGGCACTTGCGGCGACGAACTAGCCGGAGAAGATCCAGCAGAGGAGCCATGGGAAAGGCGACCCTCATCGCAAGAATGGTAGCTGGACGAAGAAGTACTGCCATGTTCCGACGAAGAAAATGAGTGCAGGAATTGCCAGCCTGAAGGCGGAGTTAAAGCGTCGCCGAAGCAATCGCCAGATTGCCCTAAAGATCAATGGGTTGAACCGGCGCAATCGGTTCATCCATGTCATTGATGAAACGAATGCGACTGGTGCGGTTCTGGTGGGTATTGGCAAAGGCACGAAGACGGCTAGTGAACATCGGCCTGTGAATCTGGTAGAACAGGCGGGAATTGGAAGGGAAAGAGTATCGGCGTAATACCGATTCCATCATACGTCGAGCGCCTGTCAAGGAGAGCGGGCATTCAGTGTTCGCATGGCCGATCACACCGCAGTGTGGTAACACACGGAAGACCCGTTCGTACGACGCCCATATCCAATTGCAGTGCTCTGCGCCTGTGGGAAGATAAACGCCGGCAACCAAAGGCTCGGCAACTTGAACACGCAGCGAATACGGAAGTAATCACGTCGCTGTTGACGCCGAGAGGACTTCGCCAAAATAACTTCCTAAGGTAAGCGCAGCATCATAGAAAAAACATTCAGCTGGAATGTCCGAAAGCCGCACCCATAAATCTGCCCGAGAGAGGTCTAGCCGTGGCACACACGAGAAGGGAACCCAGCGCACGAGAAACAGTAACGAACCTTGAACGTTCCACGGCCCTTCCTCCAATAACAGCTCCAAATCCTCAGAGGAAGAAAAGTGAAACGCAAACAAATCACCCACTGCTTCCACTATAACTGAACCCATGAGCTTCCAATAATGGTTCACCACCGAATTAACCGAAAATATACGATTGTCGACAAAACATCCCACGAGAGTATTGGACCAGTGATCCCGTTGTTCTGCAAGAAGCTGTCTGTCAAGCTCAGCCATGTAGCCACATCTTTCCAAAGCCAGAGGGGCCTCCTCGTTAGAGGAGGCCATAATAGTTGTTAAGACTCGAAAAGTGCAATAAGAATTGTCATAAGGATAAAGATATTTGTAAAAGTATAATTAATACAGAGTGATACTTAATTATAATTAATTTTTTTTATGAAGGATGGTGAGCTATTCTTATTATCAAAGTTGTGGCAAATTTTAGCTTTTTTAATTCATTGAATATTTAATTAACCAAAATTTTAGGTAAGAAATCCGCCTTCTCAACAAATACATGAATATCATAACTATTTGAACTTTATTTCACCCCTTTAGTTACAATCTAACGTGGTTGTCATTTGACCACCCATATAAATCACATAATAGTTTGTGTTCAAACTTTGGGGTTATGCCCAAAAGTGACAAAAACACGACAAATTCAAAAATGAATACGAGCACAAATTGGTCCAAGCTTGTGAAATTGAATGGTTTAAATTTTGTTTTATTTATTGGTTGGAACTAATGTTAGCCACTTCAGTTCAATATTTAGCCTTCAAACTGAGCCAGCAGAACTTTATTAGACCATAAATATGTTGTTCTTAGTTTCAGCTGCAAGTACATTTAACAACAACAAATAGTGTTAAACAAATAGTTATATAAACTTGCTTTCGATGATTCTCAACAACCAAACTCGAACCGAAAACTTCAAGAAATATACCCCAAAGTAACTAAAAATTGAGTCAACCCTTTAATCGTTCAACGCCGTTCTTGTTTCTGTTTTTTGCCACAAATGGACCAGTTAGGAGGTGCGATGGGATGACATAGGATGCCCCGGTTAACAGACGATGTTGCAGTAGCTTAAGCTTATCTCAATACTAAGTTGTCATTTTCATATAGTTCTAGGCTTATGAGAAAGTAAGCATATTGATCTTCTCGACCAACGTCTGAAGAGAGAGAACCTTGGTTGCATAGTTGACCAAACATGCACGGTCAAACCAGAAACGGTCCAAATATTGAGGCCCCAAAAATATTCTTAGCCTCCAAGCAAAGCCCGTGTACTGGTCAAGAGGTATGTCGATAGTCTCCAATCCCGTGATTTGTTAAAATCTTCACACAGCCAGTAAGAAGTGCACAAACGGTTTAGCCCTCGTTTTGAGGGCAGGTAACAACAAAATACGATGTTGACGGCCAGGCCGTCGCCCCGTGAGTTTCACATCTAAGGGGAGAGATTGATGGACATGCCACGAGTTAAAATAAGACTAGGTTCAATAAATGGAGAAAGTGAAGAAGAGATTCAGATGGTCAATTGATACTACTAGTTTATGACAAAGTCTTGGATAGTGACCATGCAAGTCTATGCGAGAGAGGCCATTGATAATCTGCATCCCGATGACCTGGCGTACCATTTCGAGGATCAACCTCCCAAAATCATAAAATAACGCCTCTAATTTCCAGCACCACCCGAAAAACTAATAGCACCGCAACCTGTGGCAAATACTATACTGTACGATCTCGACCGTGCAATCCAAAAGCTGCTGAGGCCAGCGTTTATTACAGTCCACAAAGTTAGTAGTGAAAAACAATATTACATGTCAGTTTGTCTGAATCTGCAAATATAAGACTTACTAGGCATACGGGGAAATTAGCTCCCCAACCAGACCGCCTTCGAGCTTCCTGTACAATATACAACTCCGGGCTCGGAGAAAAAGAGGCTTCAGCTTAAATAAATAGCCTTGGCCCAAGTGTCCTGCCAAAATGGGTTAGAAAAGCAACATATCTGCAGTTGTAGCAGAAACTAAACCATCAAGGTTATGTGATCAGTTAGAACTCCAAGGTCAGTAGTGAGTATGGCAAGTGGTTCACATCATAAAAGTCCTGGACGACTATTCATGGTCCTCCCATCTGTATCAACTTTGAAGGAGACTTCAGTAACTTCTTCAATGTGTCGACAATACTTGCAAAAGAGGGCCGTTGAGCAGGGTCACTGTCAAGGAAAATACGAGATAAAATGAGTTGAATTGTTATGATTCCATCTCCTTAAATTACCAATGCTACACATTTGATAAGTCTAGTATACATCCTCATCACAAAGCACAAAATCATAGTGCAGGACCCTAATAGAAAAAATGGGACAAGGAAAAGGGAACACTTGCTTTGACAGCAAGAAATTCTTACTCTGCCCAGCAAGATTCCATGAGAGAAGCCAATATGGGGGAAACATTCTGTGGAATAGCAAGCCTTCTGTTTTGGAAAGCAACAGCTCCGACCACCTGGAGATTTACCAGGTCATTCCAACCAAAAAAAGGTCAAAAATCACTCCAGTTAATGATAGGAGGAGAAAGAGCCCAAAGAACCAACCAGAACAAGATTAACCAAATATAGTTCAGAAGCTCATAAAAACCCACCTGGGCAGGGCCAAGTCCGCTCCAAGGTTGTTGCATAGTTGCAAGTTCCCATAAAATCACTCCGAAACTATAAACATCGGATTTCTCGTTTGAGGGCTCTCCACGAAGAAATTCAGGTGCCATCCACTCAGGCTGAAATAGAAAGCAAGAGTCACATGCTAATTGATGTGAAAGAAATGTTCAGCTGGGGAGTTACTAATTATGTTCTACAAGGGTGGAGTAGCAACCTAACTTTGATTGGACGTGATCTTTCTATTTTTACTAAACCAGCACATGAGCAAGCAAGACAAAATAGAGTAAAAGGGTTGGTGGGAGACTGTAGTAAACTATTGAAGCCAGAGTGCTTTAAACATATTTCTCTTAGAAGGATAAAGAACCAATATTGCAGAAGACCAATGTTATGTGGCCTCTTCAAAATGCATGAAATTCCCATGTCGGACACTCAGACACTTGGACATGGGTATGGGATATGTGTCCGACACATCCCGTAGGATATGCCACTGAGAACACTATCTTACAGTTCTGTTTTAGTTCACTCTTGCTTTCTGATGATATAGGTTTTAAACTACAACAATATGCGTCACAAAAAACATTATGTTACCTAAGGAATAACTAAAAAATAACAATATATAAGAATATTTTGCCATGTACCCGTGTCTTGGGTTTTGAGAATTAAATGAATCCGACACTTGAAAACGTATCTGACTCGGATACTCATACCGAGTCCACGTAACATAGCAGAGACAACAATCTACAAAACCCATCCAATTTCCACCACATTCCAGTCATGTTGAGTCAGATCACCAGTCTCCAGCCTCGCGTAGTTCCATTCAAACTTAGGTCTATTTGTACAGCAAATGCATGACGCAACTGTATAAAGGAAGGATTATGACATCCAATTCTGATGATAATTCAGAGAGGTAGATCAAAAATATAAAGATTGAGAGTTCAACCCTCCTTAAATACTAATAAATTTGGTAAATAACAAGTTAACCCAGATCTGTAACGGGCAATATTTCACATATCCACACTCCCAAGAAGGTTGTCCTGGATTTATTCGGTTACGTAGCATTTGACTCTGAAGTATGGGCCGGTTTGGTGAACATCAGAAGACGCTAGGATGCACCATTTGGGCTACCAGACGGCATTAATGCTTCCGCGAGGGGCTAGGTTGAGCATGCCCACATGGTGCATGAGAGAGAGAGAGAGAGAGAGAGAGACTTACTGTTCCAGCAACAGATTTTGACGATATGAAGGTATGCGCTTTAAATCTCGACAACCCAAAATCACATACCTGAGCATGACATGTAAATGCATTTAAGATACTGGCTAGGAACTTTTTGAAAACCAACTAGATAACCAGTAGTTTGTCTTCTACCTTAACAGTCCAATTTTTGTCAACCAGTAAATTTGGGGATTTAAGATCCCAGTGAACCACAGGTGGGCAAAGACAATGAAGATAATTGATACCTTTCGCCTGCACATATTATGAATCATAAACTTCCTTTCCTGCCAGTAATCATAAAGAACAGATGATTGAAGAAACCAAAACCCACCACATCCAGAGCCATGCGTAACCGCCGCCTCTGATCCAGAGTTTCTCCCGCAGTTGGACGGTGTATAAGGCGGTACAGGCTACCTCTGTTCCATTAAACCACAGCATGTGAAGCTTGGATACAAGATGGTCAAGTCTTGAACAGAACCAAAAGACCAAAGAGCTTTTACCTAGGTAGATATTCAGTCACTATTGAAAAGTTCGGGCGCTTTGTGACAGCACCCATGAAAAGAACCACATTTGGATGACGGACACGCTTCATTATTGCAACCTTCAAAAAAATTGTCAATCACAGGTCAAGCGGCTGTGTACTCAATATTTGGTCTCCAAGGAAAATGGGTCTAGTAAGAGACGATTTGTTATGCATGGAAAACGCGAAGAACAGAAAATTCTAGGCATACTTTGCAATGGACCAAAAGCTCTGTCAACAATATATTAGTAATAATGCATTGATACATTAATTGTACAAAATGTCTTTACCTATCACTAAGTTGGAAATAGCTTCATAAAACAGTAACACTTGTAGAATGGACCCTCCCCCCCCCCAATACACACGCGGAGGAGGGGGTGGCGGGGAGGAGAAGCATACAAGGAAGGGAGACAAATAAATGGAATGAAAAGGGATGTGGTGAATAGCAAGTCTAATGTTGTGAATCGTACTCATACCTCCCTCAGAAACTCCTTCAGTTGGTCATCATCAAAATCCTGGACAGTTAGAACCTTAACTGCAACATCCTGCAGTTATAGCAATATACCCACTGAGGTAAATGTAGCAAATGTAGAACAAGGGGAACAGATTAGCTTTAACTTCTATGTGAGGATGGACAATAACTAAAGGAGTTACTGGCCTACTTATGGAAACAAATTACCGGGCAGACTCGAGACCCATTAAAGCAACTTCTATAATCAAGTAGCACTGATGCATAAATGGTACAACAAAATGGATATCCAGTAACAACCACATTCACACGCTCCCGTACAGATATGAATATGGAAAATATGATTTCAATTAAACCAGTGAACATTGAAGTGGATTGGTTGGGACTCAATCTAGAGCTTCTTTAGTGCAGTGGAAATAATCATCTCCTGTCACTTGAACAAAGACCACAACATAATCATGCAAATGATCAACTTAAGACTAAGGAAGCCTTTCCTAATACAGCAAGCCAGTCATATACAGATTTTGTTATAAAGGAGGTAAATCTCTGTGTACGTCTAGCATTGCATCGGACCCATTAAGACCATGCCTCTTTGTACAATCAGCATTAGCCTGCTGCTGACAAGTATGATAAACTTAAGCTAGCTGGTACAGGCTTATAATAAGAATCAGATCCTCCATCATATATCAGATCACATGGTGTTAGTATTCAAGTTCAAGAGTAATCACAATACTCTGTGGAATGCACTCAAGAAAACGATTGTATACTCGATACTGTAAGAATGCTTGGATGCAAAATTACGGATAAGAATTTGATGAAAAAACGATCTACATACTAACCGAACCATGCCATTCTGCGCGATGCACTGTCCCAAAAGAGCCTGCAAAGGGAAAGAAGATGCATTACTTCCCACATTATTGCTCTTATTTTGTACAATTTGACTTCTTCAAACAAATGAAATAGGATATAGTGAAAGAATAAACTGGCAGAAAAAGTACCAGCACCAATACGCTCTTTGACTTGTAATTCATCCCATGAAATCTCAAGCCAATCCATTGCAAGAGAGGGCTCAAGACTCAAGTATCTTGGGACAGTTATAGCAGAAAATTTCCCTTGATTCCCTGATTGAATAGAGAAGTGTACTTTAGGTATCTGACGATAGTGTTTACCGATGGACTTACAGATGCAACATCTTTTCTGTAAGCTCGTTGAACAACTACTTTCTCTCCACCTGATCTCGAAGATTGATGCATCGACGTCCCAGCAGCAGCAGCATCTACAACTCTGGCTGACTCGCATCCTGCACAACTATGATAGCTTGCACTGTGTAAAGCCTCCTGCTGATTTGAATACAGTCCAGAATCCTCCACTGGATGACGTTCTTCACCACTGCCTGCAAATAAAAGGATCAGGGAAACGAAAACAACCCAGCAAAAAAGCCAATCAGTTCTTTCACATGGCCACTGAAATGCCTAATCTGTGATTAATGAGCTCGATGAAAGCAAGGAATCTCTGTTATGCAATTCCAGTACCCTAGGAAAAGGCCACAAGTTTACGATTTGTCATGTTAAGTCTGTAGATACTAGAACATAAACTAAAGGTATCCCTAGGTAAACTTAGGTACCCCTTGGAACAACAGGCGAAGGGCAAAAAAATGCAGGTCTCTCTGTTCAAAGCCTGAAATGCACGTGTCTCAATTTTCTGGTCCTCAGGCATAGAGCAGACAATGCCCAAAAGGCCACAAACTCTATTCTTAAGATAAAGAGAAATAAATAACTCATTATACCAACAAACCACTCCACCTGACCTCACTACAAATACCATGGCTTGTAATGTTACAAATCACCACAAAGAAAAGCCATGATTTTTGTTGGATCGCAGAGCGGCCAGCAGTCGCATGGTTCTTTACCTGGTAGCATGTCTTTTAGTTGCATTAAATCAAAGAGAAGAAAGGGAGGTAAGAGGAAAAGTCGTTGGCCTTTCTCTTAAAACTAGTAATATGCATGTGCTGCACACATAAGAGAGTAAATTAGACAACATATAGGTTTACCCTTCATCTTGGATGCCTCACTATTTATGCTTTTTTTTTTAATAAATTCTAAATTTATAAGTTTGTGAGCCTAAATTACATAAAAGGATTTGATATTTAAACCAAATCAGTATATTCATTAGGAAGAAGTTATTTTCACGCCCCTATTTGTCCACAAAATGCATTTTTAGAGACAAAAATGGGGAGAAACAGGATTTAGAGGGTGCAAATAGCATCTCTCTATCGGTTATAGCAAACAATATAGAGATATGATATATGCTTGATAACTACTGTGCATCAAAGACACGAATTTGATCATTAACACACCAAATTCTACAAGGGACGAAATTAGATAGGTAGTCAAAAAACATTGGTTAATCTAAACCGGTTCCTAGGACATATTCCTAATATAACCCACCACGTCTTGCGTTGTAATTATAGATTCCTTTCAGTTACCTAATTATTGAATTGCTCGGGCAATTCAAAATGTTGATGTACAATAATGGCCAAGGGTACTAAACAAATTTGCTCATATACCAAGGGACAATCCGACACGGGGTTCAGCCCCAACTTTCTCGACCCTAGCCAGCTCCATTCTATAACTTCACAATGACATATCATAGTATAATTTGGTTTGGCGCCAATCGTTCTTTTCTTCATTGACAGTAACCATCAAGGAATTAATCTCCAGCAGGCTAAGATGGAAAAGCTGCAAAACTCATGAATACAAGAGATACTATTTAGATTTTTGATATTTACAAAATTAACTGTTTGCTTCGTTCACGACTTACTCTTTTTTTACTTTCTTTTCGCTTCTTGTCGTGGTGAACAATTATGGCTCATTTCTATAGTAACTAGTAAGTGGGAACCATGGGGTAAGTAGTAATAAATTGAACTTAAAAGGATAATTAGAGAAGGAACCCTTAGCAACTTGAAAGCGGAGTTAAGACATTGTGATACAAAAGGGGAAAAAATAAATGAGCAATTTTAAAAAACAATTGCAACTTTTCAAAGGTCCAACAAAATCCTTACAACCTTTAGAAGCTAAGATGTAACACTGCTATATAAAAGGATATTTGGGGAGACAAAACCATGGATGAGTAATAACAAATTAAACCTCAAAGGGCAATCTTCACAGAGAACATGCGGGAGCTCTAACATGATTTTATAGGTTTTTTCTAGGGCCTTTTAGTAAAAGTAAAAAAAAAACCCTAATTCTAACAAAAGCTTAGATGCAATAAGGGTATTTTATGCAGAGAGGCTTGATACTCTATGGCAAGTCGGAAACACCCTTAGTTTTTTGTAAACACTCTAATCCAAAAGGTATTTTAAAGAAGAAAACATTGTAAGGCAAAAACACCTTTAATTCTATACCAACACTTCATTCAAAAAAGAGCATCTTAAAAGGGAGGGGGGGGGGGGAGAAGTTTTGCCATTTAACTCCATCAGTGCTTTTACATATGGCGTAGATAAGATTCAGTGAAAATGGCATGACTCTACTCCTACTTGAAAACTAAGTTACTTAATCCAAGCATCTCAAGACTCTAGTCTCTCAAGATCATCTATCTGGCCTTCGTCCTTCAGGCAAGGTAGGGCATTTCCCATTTTTATAGGAACTTCTGGATTCGCTGTTTGCTTACTAGCTTCATATAATTTAAACATACCTGCATACAGAGGATTGCCAGCAAGAGTTTGTATGCGCTTTGAGTTTCGAGCTGGACTGAATAATGCGTTGCCCAAGTAAGCTTTTTCAACTCCTTTGAATTGAGATATCTGAAACAGCAAGGGCACTGAAGAAAGCAGACCTCCATTGATTGAGGAGTCCGGACCATGGATGCTTCCTGGCTCCCCAACTAGGTCAACTACAAATTCCCTGTTAGAAAGTATCAAATGTTGTATTAAGGGTGACTAGAGAACCGAAAAGAGACAGAAAATAACTACATGGGAGCATATAATAACAGCCATCATCTAAAAATGGAAGAACTTCCATGTCCATTTTCAGCTCCTATCTCAACCTCTTCAACATCCTAATCTCATGAAATAACAGTTACGGCATGTAACAATTGTCATGCAACAATTGTCAAATATCAAAAGAATTTATTTAAAAGCAAGTTAACTTGGACAAAAGTCAATGAACGAAAGATGGACTTGACACTAACTCGAATTCCAAAACTAACTTACAAAGTCGAACCTTTTTTCTTATGCTTAATGAGCTTATGCAAGTGAAATGCGACACAACTTTTGTTCTCTCCTTTCTATCGCTGTTTTACTCTTTTTCATGAGGAAGAGAACAGAAGTTTGGCACAAGGAAAACTGGATGGAGTCGCGTGTTTTTGAAGAACTCAAATAATTTTCTATCTTTTGACTTGTATTTAATTATTCAAAGAAGTTTTCACTTTTGGAAACTGTATTAGGATGAAAGGATGAGGTTAGAAGAACCACCAACATTTTACCTTGAGAACTTCTGGTCATCCTCAATTTTAACAAGACAAGAAGAACGGTGGTCTGCAACACAATACTTGCAACCTTTAGCTATCCGGCACGGTAGACCAATGTAGTCTGCCAAAATCTGCTTATAACCAGGACAGAAAAAGAAGGTGATATTAATATAGTGGCCCGGAAGAATCTACATGACTACAAAACAATTACACCATCACTAACCCTTCAAAGAGAAAATTTTTTTTATTTTTTTCTGGTGACTTTGTGGGGGGGGGGGGGGGGGGGGGGTTAAGTTAAAAGATAATCTTTCTAGTAGTACTTTGTGCTGCAATTTTGCTTCTTAAGTTTAAGTTCTCCATGATACAGGCCCAAAAGAATGAGACAAAAGGTGAATTAGTAACAAATTCCTAATTGAGGAAGTTGGGAAGGATAAGTATTAGCTAATATCACAACGAACTCACTTCTGGTTGAAGCCCTTCGGTGACAGGTGATACCATCGTCACATTATCAAAATAAGTGTCGTTCTGTAGCTGCATCAAGTTCTGTATTTCATTACTATTGTCCTACGATATGTAGCTACTAAGTAGATTCACTCCCCTCATTTTAAGAGAGTCAAATAAATCAAATGATTGCTATACATGTGATTCCACCTTGTTTAATGCTATAAAGACTCAAGTTTCATTCATCTTGGATAATCTGAAGAGGCACATGACAGGAGGTGGAGGAAGGTAGGCTAGGATACCTTACTTGCCAACCAAAAGTATTTAGCACAAACAAGCACACATGCGTGTTATATATTTATGTATATAAAGACTGCGAGAAACAGAGGAAGCACAATTCAACATCAAGGAAGATAACTACTGATTTCTCTCTGATAAGTAAGAAGCATGCAGTATATCCCATCACCTTGAAAAGAATTGCACGATGTCGGCAGAGTCCCGTAGACAGGCTGCTAACAGGGAGCACAATGCACTTCCGAAAGTCCCTCAATCTCTCGCTAACCAGTTTCCAGCTCATGTGAAGATCACCTTGCTCCACCGGAAAAGAGCCCCTTAAATTCCAAAATGGACTTAACACATATGTAAAAGAGCAGATGAAAGCCTAATTAACAACCTAGGATTTCAACCTACCCCAGGTAAAAAGCAACAAGTTTGCCAAGGTTTTCCACTAACACTCGAGTACATTCCGCAGCAAAACATAGTTCTTGTGCTTTATCTTGTAGCTCCCTGAGCCGCAGATCTTCACGTAGATCAACAAGAACCACCTCCATAGTAGTATCACTAGGATCAACAGCTTTAAGTGCCGCTAATGATGGCAGCCGTCTACCTTCATCCTCCTCGTTGCACAGTTCCCACATGTACGGATTCATTCCTAAAATGTTGTAGAATCCATCTGATATCTTATCGGTGTAAGACAAGCAACCAGTAACCTGAAAATTAGAGGATTGCATGGGATCAGAGATACAGTAACCTGAAAATGGAGGATTGGATGCATCAAGACATGATTAAGAAGATGAAACTCCTTAAGAGGAAAAACTTAAAATATTGATCTAAGTTGCTCGTCCCTCCAATTTGGATTGGCTCTTTCAGTTGCACGGATAACTGACTAAAATCCACCACCTTAAAGAGAGCAATGGCAATGATCCGCTGTTTTTGTTTTGAACGTCAACCACCAACTTCTAATTGCTAAAGTCTCTCGAAAGCATTAAAACATCCACATGAAAAAAGGGCATTACATTCCCCATGTCGACAGTACCAGGGGAGGTTGTCAAATGTCTCCCTATGCATTATGTATTCAAGATGGTGGATACTGTAAGTTGAAATCGAGAGGTACCCAAACTTGCTCTTTGCTCATGATTCCCAAGAACTTGCAAAACAAACACCAAGTCTAGCTTAAGAATTAGTTAACCACCCCAAATTGCCTTCAAATATACATTATTAGATAGAACAACCACATAGCATCTGACCATAGAAGCAAGAAAAAACAGTTACGCTGAGCTTAGACGTACTGCCATTGTATGTTCGTAATCCAGGCTAAGCCCTAAAGTGGAGCTTATTACAGGAGGACTTAATCTAACTCCTAGTTAACACAAGCAGAGTACCTAAAGAAGGGAAATCCACAACCATAAGTGTGATAATGCATATACATATCTATGATTGAGAGGAAGGAGACCATACCCACAGACGGTATGAGACACTTTCTGCATCTGAACATACACCAAGACCATCTAGCAGTAGAATAGGCTCCCTACCAAGCTTTGCTTGCTCGGTCAGCCGTTTTGCGAGGGTCAGCTGCAAATAATAGCTCTCCCTCGTCCTCTTTAGCAAACCAGACCACCTACCGTCTTCCTCCTCCCCTTCCCTTGTCGTTGTTGACACCATCGAGTCCTTAAAAACGCTGTTCCCGTCCAATGTAGTTCCTGAAAACAAGCTCCCAGCATAGCTACTCCCGCTTGACAACCGTTGCAAGGACGTGTTAAACCCGAGATCTTTACCGGCACCAACCGGCTGCCTGTAATAACTACTCTCACTCGGCAGCCTGTCGAACGACACGTGTCGCTCAAAACTCCGGTCATTACCAGCGGCATCCCGCACCAGAGGACCAGCATAGCTACTCTCACTCGACAACACCTGCCGGTCAAACCCGAGATCTTTACCAGCACTACTAACCTCTGTCCCTACCGACTGCCCATAGTAAGTACTGTCACTCGGCCGCCTGTTGAACGACACCTGTCGGTCAAAACTCCGGTCATTACCGGCGGCAACTGCCTCCGCCAATGGAGGACCAGCGTAACTACTTCCACTCCACACCACCTGCCGGTCAAACCCGAGATCTTTACCAACACTATCCACTTCCACCTCCGTCCCCTCCGGCTGCCTGTAATAACTACCCTCACTCGGCAGCCTGTTGAACGACACGTCTCGGTCATTACCAAGGGAAACCATTTCCGTCATCGGCGGACCAGCATAGCTATTTTGACCCGATAAGTTCATACCGGAGACAATTGCTTCCGTCACCGGCGGCTCCGGCGAATCCACCGTAACAGGCGGAAGTAATAGGTCGTGCTCGTGATCCTCATCGTTCGCCTCCAATCTGAACTTCACGTGACCTGACCTTTCCGATTTTTTCTCCGCCAACCAATTGACAAAAGAGGCCAACTGCTTCCCGTGAACCCTGTCGCCAGCAGCAGTGATATTAGAAAATTTTCTGTCACCATCAGTAACACTCTGTTTCTTCTCGTGATTAACCGACGACGATAACGAAGTCTGACCAAATCCACGCTCTGGAAATTGCCTCGGGAAAAAGTAAGTCGTTCGGTGCGGCATTTTTACACAGCCTTCACGTGAAGGAGCAAACAACACCACAAAATCACAATCTCCCCCTCTCTCTTTTCACTTTCTCTCTCTAACAAATTCGAACTGCTTTCTTCATCTACCTCGGCCGGCGAAACCTAATTGACCGTACAACCTGATCAGATTCTTCCGGCTGGTGGACTTGATGAAACGAAGCAACGAACTCATTTCTACTTCCTACTGATCGGAATCAACAATGAACGTTCAAACAACGAAATCAAAGCTCGATCACTTCGGTAATTTGACTTTCTCGCCGTATAATCTCACAAGATTTGAATACAAATCCGCCATGACTTACGAGTAACCAATAAACTTCAGCTTGAAAGATCCCTCTTGGGATTAGGATTTTGGAAGATTGAAGAAGGTCGTTTTTCTAGAGAGAGAGAAAAAGGCGGTGAAATGGATACGTAGAGGTGGGAATATTTTAAGCACGGAAGCGATGGGAAATTGGAAGAAGAAAGGAGGGCACGGGGCTAACGTGCGCGGGGGAGGGTGAGTGCGCAGTGTTGGTGTTTGAAGGACATGTCAGATTTTGGGCTGCGGGTGCGGGCGACACGTGAGTTTTCGGGGGTGTGGGGAGTGCGCAGTGTGCACCGGGCGTAGGTTAGGAGAGCTTGGAGCCGGGGGTTTTGTGGGGTTTATGATTAGTTGGGGGCGTTGGGCTGTGTCGTCATGGGGAAAGAACTTCCAGAATAGATTGAAATGACGAGGAAGGGCCTCCAGAATGGGTTTAATAACAGTGAGCCTTTAGCCGCTAGGCGTGTGGCGGGAGCAAAACAAAGGACGTGAGCGTAGGAGCAAGCAAAGTCCAAGCGTGTTAACAGTATGATATTGGTCCAAATTAAAATTATAAAATTTAATGACTTAGGATGTGATCAGAATAGGCGAACATAATTCCGTCACACAATAAAATTTCATGACTCTAAATAACTACTCCATCTGTTCTACATAAATTAATTATATTTTTTTTGAACCATTTTACAAAAATTGGCCACTTTTCAAATTAAGAAAATGTTTATAGGTATTTTAACATATTTATCCTTTTATAATTTTTTATTTTATTTCTCTCTCTACATTTAACTATATACCAACTCATTTTCTCTCTTCTAGCTTCCTTCTTATATTTTTTTTACTCTAGTTTTCTCTGCACATTTAACACTCCACTAATTTCTTTCTTATCGGCTTACTTTATTCTCCTCCTCTTTCTAAAAGGTAGAATGAAAAACACATAATATATCACTTTAATCCTTAATTTGCGTGCCAAAAAAATTGATCAAATTAAGTAGGACGAAAAAAGTATGCACTAGCATATACATATATATATATATATATATATATATATATATATATATATATATATATATATATTTGAGCATGCAACGCAACACTGAATAAAGTGTAAGCATTTTTTTCTCTAGCTGTGGTACATTTTTTAAATTGGGGAAAGTTCCCTTTTTTGGGTCATGGAAAATGGGCTCCCTCTTTCCATACAAAAAAATATCAAAAGAAAATAAAAACTTTAAGAAGGTAATATCAATATCTAAACGTGGATACTATCATATAAAGAAATTTAAAGTGAAAAGCACTGACTATGAAGAAGAAGTCTGAAGCCTCTCATAATTCGTTATAATTTCCATAACTTAGGTAAATAGCATGAAATGGGGTTTAGCATATTAAGCATCTAAAAAGGAGAAGGAAAGGCTTGATTTTGCACCTTATTGTACTTGTTAACACTTCCACGTGTCGTTAAGAAGTTCGATTGTTAAGTTAATAATAATATATATTACATTATCTCGAAACAAGCGGTAGATATGTCGCTTTTATGGTCTTAGCTCCTGAATATTCAAACAATAAAAAGAAAAAAAAAAGATTGAGACATTTATGAATTCCATTGAGTTTCCCTTACTTGATCGAACAACCCAAAATTCAGTTATTTCAACTACATCAAATGATCTTTCAAATTGGTCAAGGCTCTCAAGTTTATGGCCGCTTCTCTATGGTACGAGTTGTTACTTCATTGAATTTGCTTCACTAATAGGCTCACGATTCGACTTTGATCGTTATGGACTAGTACCAAGATCGAGTCTGGTCCGTATAATTTTCAGGAAGACAAGCATTGCTTAAATTGTAATAGAAGATTTGGACATTGAAGTGATGAACTATTTTGTTATAGAAAAATGACTTTCTAGTGGGATTTGTCTTGGACAATGACAATTAATATATTCGTTCAAGCTTTGGTCGTGCAATTTGTTGAAAGTGTTAAAGTAATCATGTTTGAGTGTTAGTTTCCAACTGGACATCACGGAATTAAAATGACCACCTTACATGGACTAGCAACAGCAGTCACTTTAGTAAAGAGGAACTTCAATGTGAACCCAATACGAAAACCTTGTGATCAGGAGGAAAAGGAGGATACTTTTCATCTGTTCTTTAAATGCAAATTTTCAAATTACTACATCTGATTTGCCACCGAGTTGGCCACGCGACTCAAGGGCTCAAACTTGGACTCAATGGGAAAATGGCTAACATTTTAGGTAAACCAAACAAATTTAAGCCGGAAACAGGAACAACAGGTCTTCGTACTCTCAGCATTCATCTACTGGACACTCTTGAAAATTTAAAAATTAAGTAGTATTTGAACGAAAAAGGCCTGATCCTTTAAGGATCATGCAACGATTTGAGCAAAAAGAAAGGGAATGGAGGACGTTGCATCTATCCCGAAAAAATTGCAAGCAAAACCTAGTACAATGCAAAGAAATAGATTGCCGAGTGATCTCTCTTTTGCAGTCCAGGGTACCAGTTCGCACTAAGACCAAATTCAAGTCTTCTGCAAATGCAAGTAGATGCTCATGAAAAGCTACATAAAAAAAAAAAAAAAAAAAAGAAGGAGGGATCGAAATTGTTGTGAAGGAAGACCAACAACAGATGAAAATTAAGCTTCAAAAGTATGCCCTCCATTTAGAGCAGGCGGCCATAAAGGATGCATGGATAGGAGCACGAATAGAAGGGTATTTGACATATGTAGGAACGGTCGGCACCCTACATGAACGTGCATGAGATGAATGCGCTAACTATAGATATGATGCTGGAAATAGACCGACTCGTGGTTGTGAGTTAATTTTTTGTAGGATTAAATAGGTCCCAAGTAGGTGAGCAAAGAGCACGATGTAATAAAAACTGTTGTGATGAATAAATGTGATTTTGTAGAATAAATGAAATAAATCCGGTTCCTTCACAAAAACATAGAAGAATTAAAATGGCCTTGCACCATGTAACTCAATTGGAACACAACTAGTGAATCTTTCAATAAATGTATTCAACTTAATTAATGTGCTTATAAACTCGCTCCTTAATTTGAAGACAGCTAATTGTGGACATAAAGTAGCACAGTTGACTATGAACAGTGGCTCATTTGATCATTGAAGGCGTCTTGAGTAATATAAAAAGATTTTTCTATTAAAACACCGCGTATGTCTATTTTAGATTAGATTTGTTGTTAAAAATAAAGTAAAAAAAACTCTTCACTTTTAAACATTTATACTCCACTTCTGTTAAAAGACCAAAGGAACTTCACGAAGGACTTTAGAGAGTATCACTCAAAAGCTTTTAGCGATAAAAATGTAGTGTATAAGGTCAAATGTGAAGTGCGGTTAGCAATTTCCTAAATTAACTGGAAATTATTCTGTCCATAGTCTAATTGCTACAGATATTATATTATATTATCTGAAAGAATGAAGCACAAAGGACAGAATTCATATAGTACATATTATTAATTAATAAAAATAAAAATAAAAATAGGGCCACTAGATGTTATGCTGTACCAATCACAATGAAGGTTTGTGAGGTAAATGGAGCACCTTTGAATGTAGTTCCCCATTGGTAGATTTCTTAGTATTTTTCCTATAAATAAAACAACTCCACTGTCACATGAAGCTAAATTGATTGGCTCCTGGAGAACAGAACAGAAAAGCATGCTTTGGGACAAAGGTTCCATTTTTAAAAAGAGGTTGATTACTGCTTAAAGAAACATGGAATAGATCTTAAGCACAGTTTTGTTCTATAAAAGCCAAATTGATATGCCTTTAGAATCATTAAAGCATGTACTTGCTGCCAATTACTAATAGTTTTATGCTGAGAATGACATCCTATATATTTTTATATAGAAACTTCACAGGGAAATTTGCGCAGAATACTTCTGTAGTTTAGGATCATTGTAAAAAAAATTCTTGGTGTTAGAAAATTTGTAAAGAGACATTTGAAGTGACAAATCCGGTCCCGTTCCAAATTAATGAATTATCCAAAATACCCCTTTATAAAAATTCTAAGATCACTCTTGTGTTTCTATGCAACAAAAGCGTCGAGCACGGGGCGACAGCATGCCTGGAATCATACCCACTCAAAACCTTAGATCAACGTCAACATTGATCTAGGGTTTTCTATGATTCGTGATTTTGATAATAGGTCTAGGATTTGTACATAGATCTATGATTTATGGTACATACATCTAGGGCTTGTTTTAGTGGTGGGCATGAGTGGTGGCAATTGTGGGTCAGGCAGGTGCCGGCGGCATTTGTGGATGTGACTGATGGTGGCACCGATGGTTGCGACTGATGGCGGTGACGTTGTACAAGGCTAGTTTGAGTGGCATAAAGGGATGGCATTGGTGGATAGGGCTGGTCTGAGTGGCAAAAAGGGATGGTGGTGGATGATGGGGCTGGTTTCTGGGGCGGAGGTTAAGGTTTCATTGGTTGGAGTGGTGAAGAAAATTAGGACTTTGGGAGAGAAAAAGAAATAGATGGCATTTTAGTCAATTCATTGAATTAATATCTACCAAACGCACTCACTTGCTGCTAATTTAGACGGGTTTTTTTTACGGTTGTAACAAATTTGTCATCTCAGGTGTTTCTTTACAACTTTTCTAACTCTAAGAGACTTTTTGCAATGATCCAAATCAAAGGGTTATTCGGCACAACTTTCCCTACCTTGTATTGAGTTATACATCTTCTACAAGTATTCATTTGGCACGTGTAGCTCATTTGCGGCAACCACGACACTTGAGCTAGTTAAAGAGGAGATCCGAGTATCGAGGGGGTCAAAATTAGCATGCATAGTAAAACTTTTTAATCTTTTATATTTACATTTGGTGCAACAAGAAGCATTTACTGAACATGAAGTAGTTTTTAATCTTAAATTTTGTAAGATGTGCAAAAAGAATTGTACGTCGATGTGCATCAGTATTAGAATCACACATCCGCTAATAAATTCATGTACATTTTATAGATTCTAGTCTCACTTATTTCTTATTTTCATACATGCACAGTATAGTAAAATAACCTCATTAATTGATATTCACTCGTAACTATCAAGTATACGTATATGAAAGTTATATTTAAGATTAAATAGATTAAAAAATGCATCAATTAAACTTTGGGTTTACATTCACTCTAAATTTAAACTCGCCTAAACTCCGAATGACTTTTGGTTGCACTTATCAACAACACAATTTCAACTTTTAACGAGAAAAGTGAAGTGAGAGAGTTCAAATTAAGAGTGAATTTATCAATTTCCGAAAATAGCCGCAATGAATTTTCAACTTTTTTACGTTAAACTTTAACCAAATGGCATGTTGACTACACAGGCAACTTTTAATAGCAAATATGAAGGGAGTCTATGGTCCCCTAGCCTCACACACGGCCTTGTTATAAGTTTTTGCGGGAGGCTGCATGTCGTCAAGATTCATATTAACCCGATATTTTGACGTTGTCATTAAAATCGATCGTGGAAAACAATGATATGCCTCGTACGAATTTTATAGTCCCCATGAAGCAGCAACAATGGCTTTAAAAAAAAAAACCTTAACCTTCCCTATTATGAGAAGCTGTAGACTAATCAAATGGCAATTTCAAGGGACATGAGTTATAAAAATCAAAACGGATGGAGCTTCAAGGGGTAATCCGGGACAGAGTGGTTATGGAGGAATTGCCAGGGATGATAGAGGATGTTGGATAGAAGGATTTTTTGGTAGCATTGGCAACAATCTAAGCCTTAATGCAGAATTCTGGGGCATCCACAGAGGGTTGATAACAATTCGAGAAAGAAGTTGGAGGCAAACGACACTTGAATCAGATTCTACTGCTGCGCTTGATTTGATCAAAGAACAAGAAATCACGAATCACCCATTGCGAGCCTTAGCGGAAGATTGTCGTGAATTAATGCGGCAAACGGGATGCACGTTGACACACACTCTGAGGGAAGGAAACAAATGTGCTGACTATCTTGCAAACCTGGGAGCCAGTAAAAAAGAATTCTATGTGCACCTTGTAGAAGCTCCGTCTGGATTGGGAAGGTGTATTGTTGCAGACGTGAGTGGGGTTGCCTTTGAAAGGCCCCGCAACTAGTTTCCTTGTAATTTTCTTCCTTTGCACCAAAAAAAAAATGGTCCATATTTCATATTATCAAGTGTTTGAACAAATAGTGACGATTTGATGACACATTCAATTGATGCATAGAGATACCGACCAAAACAGGAGAACAAAGGGTCTCAACATCTTAGCTAGCGGATGATCATTTCCATTGCTTCCTTTTGTGCTCAAAATCCTGCAATTTTCAGTCTAGCAATTTATATGGATCTAATTTGGAGGTGATCCTTAAGCTGTGCTACGTTAGATTTGTTGGAGTATGAGTCAACTCAATGCTTCATAATTGAAACAAAAAGCAAAAAAAATCACGAGAATCACCGGAGAGTACCCAATTAAATTATAGCACTATCACTATCTTGGGACTATTAGCTCAAAAAGAGCATCGACGCACCGATAACGAAAGATAATCTTGTTAGCGGTGACATGTGAAGACGTGGAAAAACATGGTAGATTAGAAAAACAAACAATATTAGTTAAAGCAGGTGAGCAAGAAAAAAATAATGAAAAGACTTACTACGTGACTTGTGGCGTGTAACGTAATTAATTTGTCAATAATTTGCGTTTAACTTCATATGATTGTGACTCGATATGTCAATGATGATAACCATTTTCCAACAATTATGTCATGAATTGAAGATAGTTTTTTCAGAGCCAGAAAAGTGGATATTGGACACTAATTTACAATTACATCCTTTAAAACCTCTATTTGGTCATTATATCGTCAAATTGAAGGACTTTTACTTTTGTAATCCGAAGAAATGAAAGTCTTTACTGCCGTAGGGCTACATATGTGTTCTATTTGAGCCGCAATATAAATTACTCCTATAATAACTTAAGTAGTTAATACAATTTTTAGGTTCATTTTTGTGCTATTTGTTTTCATATTTTCTAGTTTCTTAGAAAAGATTCTATTTTTGAACGTCCTTTTAGAACAATGTTTGGTAAAAATTTACAAGACAAAAATTGCAGAGTTGTGTGTTGAAATCACTTCTTAATTTGCCTTATAGCCTGTTTATCCACAGTTCTCTTCTATCCATTCGGCCAAACAACAACGCTATCCATTTTCCTCGCATATCCCAGGACAAATCCCCCATCACTTGCCTTTCGTTTCCCAATCGACAATAAACACCACCTTCACCTTCACCTTCACCTTCACCGTCACCTTCTCCTCTTTCACAGTCTGCCTCAGATGATCTACAGCATAAAGGGATGAGATATCTGGGGAAAAACAGACAAACCACCATAGACCATGCATGCATAAGCAGGCTCCAATCCAAGTAAAAACAAATTTCCCCTCCCATTTGAGAGATCTGCGATGGAAGACGAAACACGGGTAAGATCGGCATCTGGGTTAGTTTGTAGTGTTGTGTACAAAGATGGAATGAGATTGTGGCTGATTCAAGATTGAAGCTTGAACTTCTATTCATTTTTAGGGAAATGGAGGATGCATACAAGGATGAAAATGGAAAGGCAGAGGAAGAACGGATGAGATGAAGTCGCGGGGTTGAGGAAATATGCTAATTTGGAGTTACTGTAAAGGCAGAACATAGCGCTCTACAGTCTACTCCCTAACAAAGGCGACCTAAATAGCATAAGCTAGCAATGGTCCAAGCAAGCTCTGTCGGTGGTTGGGTCAAATGGACAAATTTTCCGATTTGGCTTGCTCTCATGTTTGCAAGCTTGTCTGTAGATTTGGTTGCCTTCAAAATTGTACGAAGACCTGAATGAACAACTGTTGGTCACATAAAGATATAAACGACGTATTTTCAACTAAATGACACGAAGATGTTTATTATTTTAGTGACAAAATAGTCATTGTAAAAAAATAAGTTGGGGAAATTCATGAAATAATTCACTCTTTCTGGCTAATTAATGAAAGTAGCATATTTTTTGCTGCAAGGTTGGTACTCCGATTTCTCGTTTATGCTGCCATGGGAGCTTTGAAGTTTTCTGGAAATATAAATCTTGTCACTAGAAAACCCTTGAAAGAATTCCACAGTGTACACTATCAAGCACACTGACCTTCCTTATCTACTGAGGTTACACATTTTTTTAGAGCTTTATACAAACCAACATTGAGCTGGACATATGTGCGTTCGTGTTCGGTTTGTATAGTTTAGGCCATGTTCGAGCTAGGCTTAAGTTCGTATTAGAGGGTAAAATATTTGTTGGAACTCGTTTCATGAACTGTTCACGGAGTTTGAGCTTGGTTCGTTCGTTTAAGTTATACAAACCAAACTGGAGCCTTGTAAACCTGTGTTCTTATTCACTAACACTAGCGGGGAAAGATTCCTAAATCTAAAACTTCTCACATCTCATTTCCCAACCACTCAAAGATGGAAGAACAACAAATTGATAGCAAAATGCCTGAACGATTGATCTCACAGACCTCATCATCGACCTTATTGCGAGAGATCACAAATAGGACAAGATTGAATAGACATGAACGAATCTATGATCTTATGAAGATTCGACCAACGTTGAGAAGTGCCTGTGATGTCTTGATGGTTGGTGCGTGAACATGTGTTCGCACAACTGAGGAGGGCGACATGATGTTGGATTTTGTGTGTGTGTGTGTGTGTGTGAGAGAGAGAGAGAGAGAGAGAGAGAGACTGACTATTGCTAGTAAACACATCTTATTTAGGGCAGAATACGCTTATGTAAACATGTGTTGGGCTTAGGTGATTAACATCTACGTGGGCTCTGATATGGATGTGTTGTGTGGGCTTGGATTTTAAGCTATTTGGATTTGGATTTAAGCTTTTTAGGTCTAACTTTCTCGAGAATTATACACGTAGTGCAAAGTTAACATAAAAAACCTATAAAGCATTCCATGCTTAGCGAGCCTTAAACATTTTTATATATTCATGCTCACCTCATTTAGTAAACGAGCTTAAAAAAATATTATTGTCTATTATTTTATTGTATAAACGAACAAGAACGAACTTTTGGCAAATCACGCCGATCTGTTCACGAACAACTCGATTTATTTACAGCCCTAAACACATCAAGTTCCTATTTCACAAGCCACGAAATCGTCAGTTTCATGCATGTACATGTACTAGTCGACCATTAACCTCCATTGGAATCTCCGTCCACTCCATAGATACCATATCTGCTTTTTTATCGGCTCGGATTGCACTTGTTAATGTTCTACTGCATGTTTATGTTTGCGAAAATGTGACTCGTGTTTGATATAATTATTGTGCAGCTCAATATGAATTTGTTTTAGCATTTTATCACATATAGACAAGTACATCTGCCACGTGCTTAATGCTGTGGCACAAGCTTTTTACGTCGGTGAAGATAGTTTTGACAGTTACCATGGTGATCAAGTTTCAAGTAGGAATATACATGATAATACACTTGCTTGATAGGCCCATAATGTTGCTCAACAACTTGTGTGTGTGTGTGTGTTTTTTTATTATCATAGATACTTGGACTATGATTACATACAGGGAATGTTGAGTATAAGGCACAGTTAAAAGAGAGCAGTCACATATATGTTGAGTCTACGACATTGTTTAACACAGCTAATTTAAAACAAGCATGTAAAGGAGAATCATATATATTGGCCAGTTGTAGACAAGTATGTCGAGTTTATGAACTGCTGAGCATAGTGACTATAACTATGTCGAGTCTACGACATTGTTTAATAGAGTAGCTCGCGTAGATAGTCTACGAGAGATAATCATTACGTGGCTAACCGTAGAACAATGAAGCCATTTAAGGCAGAATAAAACAAAATTCATGAATATAATGGTAATTTTAGATTAGGAATTTAGGTTTATGCTAAATTCCCATTGAAAGTAGTGAAAAAAGAGGCGTAATTGTAGTTTAAATGAAGAGATACGTGTACCTAAGCATGTGAGTTAAATGGCCCAAAAAAAGGGGCAATTGATCTCTTGGTACAAAGGATTAAATGCACATAAAATCCCTTGCTTTGGGGTCATTTACACTGAACACCCCAGGGTTTGAATTTTGATTCTTACCACCCCAAACTTCCAATTTTGGTGCACATAGCACCATTTAACGGTTTTTAGTCGATTTTTTAGGATGTCTGTTAGAAGCCAAAAGGCACAAAGGTAACTTCCTCCATAAACACGCTTCCGACCTAATATTCTCTCTCCAAGTCGGACTCTATATCTCTCTCTCATCTAATTTCACTTGCAAACCCAACGGCCTTGCTGACGAACCTCGTCAGCGGCCTTGTCGGCGCCACCAACCTCGTCAACGGCCTTGTCGACGCCCTCCTCGACAACGTCCCCCCTAGCCATCACCGGCCAAGTCCCCCCCGTATTGCCTACGCCCTTGCCGACGAACCTCGTCATTTGTCTTGCCGGCGCCACCAACCTCGTTAGCTGCCTTGCCGACGCCCTCCTCGACAGCATCCCCCTCGTAGCCATCATCGGCCATTGGCCAGGTCCCCCGCCGTATGATCAGTACTGACGCCTTCCAAGAGACCCCCATCGTGCCGACGCCCTTGCCGACGGAACTGACGCCTATTTTGACTGCCGAGCGAGGCGTTCGGGTGATGTGGCTGCCAACAAGGACATTTCAGTGAAGTGTCCATTTTAACCTTGAAATTATAACTGTCGTCCTCAGATTTTGAATTTCAACTGTCAAACGGTGCTATGTGCACCAAAATTGAAAGTTTGGGGTGGTGGGAATTAAAATTCAAACCCTAGGGTTTTCCGTATAAATGACCACTAATAGGGGGTTTTATGTGCATTTAATCCTAGTACAAATAGTTTCATGGGCATTTACTTGCAATAAAACCTTAAGAAATACATGTAGTTGGCTTGTTATATGGAAATACGAAAGAAATCATGTAATAGATGTTGGCGATTCTTCGTGCATGATTGATATCCAGTTAACCAAGGCCAAACTGGCCGTATATATGACCATAGATATAAAATACGAATAGTTCAGATTTCTTACCGTTTTATTGAGAATTTATTTGCTCTTGGCATAAGTACAATCTCACACAAACCCAATCCACATGTTAACTTAAACATTGTCGATGATCGCAAATAAAAATTAATGACTTATCCTTACCCAATTGTCACCAAATGAATGTAAGGTATAGGATTATAATTGGCAAAAAAGAGACGATTATTGATGGAGGTTGTTTTCTCATATGATAAATTAGGTTATTATTATGTGTGTCTATTTTTTAAAGGGTAAACCCAGTTGTTAAGTATTTTCTATTTAATAGTTATTTTTTATATTTTGTTGCACTATAAATATTTTCAAAAAATTCAATACAAAGCATCATCAATCAAAATTCTTTTTTACTTTTCATGTCAAAAGTCTTTCTTAGAGATTAATTTAATCATATCTCCTTGAAGTTAGATAAAATTAGATGCTTTTTTTTTTACATCTTGAAACATAATTCTTCTATAATGTTATTAACGTTTTCAAACGCTATTTTTAGTTTTTTCTTAAAAAAGAAAACACAAAAAGAACTTTTTGCTACCGATTCGAGGTTTGCGTTTTGATGGAGGTTTGTGTTTGACGCAAAGGAGCAGTACTCGCGGCATCCAGAAAGGACTTTCCCCTAGGGTGGAGACGAGATCGAAGACAGTTGATTACCACCTGAGAACCATCTAATCTTTACCGGCGACATAAACTGACCGATTCTTCCGGTGAGATTCAGGAATCAGATCGCAACTACTACTGCAACCAAAAGTCCCTCAATCCACAGAAAACTTCCTTCGCAATTGGGAAGCAAGTTAGCCGATAAAGTTCTATAATCTTGCCCCCCAAGAAAAGCTTCTTTTGAAGTCGCTTGCAAGCCCTCCCCGAGTACCCCTCTGCCTCTTTCCACCGGCGGAAACCAGTCTGGGGGAATCCACCAATCAACGATTAGATCGAAAGTCTTCCAGCCTAGCTGGAAAATAAGCGATCCAGGAGCGAACGTAAGTGAAATCTCATCAAATAAGCGATCTACTAGCTCTATACTCCTCTTGATGAATTTGTTTTGCTGTTCTCAAAATGTTGGTTCCTCATTTTTGACTTGTGTATCTTAGCTGTAAAGCTTTATTTTCACTTAAATTGGTCCACGACTTGAGTTATTTTCAGATACGTCAAGTTAACAGTTAAAGCTTATTATGCCATTTGTTTGCTTTTAGCTATAGCGGTGAGCTCCGAGTTAGTAATGAGGTGGAACTATCTTTCCTGCATCGACTCCTGGCTTCTGAAGTCTTGAATTTATTCAATAATCTTGGCGGGGAAGTATGAATATAGTGAAGGGTGTGGCTGATCTTATCCGGAGGACGTCTAGTGGACCGAGCGGAGACTCTGGTTCAGGCGCACAACAGGAGAGGTTCTCCGCTCCTACTCCGAGAATCCGCTTCAGGTATGTATGCTTGCTAAGTTACTAAAATATATAGGTAACCCTTTAAGCGTTTGTTAGGTTGCCAGATTAAGGGAAGAAAACTGAATGTACATTGAAACCGTCAGAGAATAGAAAGCTTAATGATCTGTTATAAAAGTATGTATCTATGTAAATTTCCTGTGGTTTTCGATGTAGCAGTTTTTACAAAATTATCTCTCTTCTATATGCTTTTCCTGAAAGTCTATTCATTCTTTGGAATGACAAGAATTGGTGTCCTTATCATTATTTTGATTTATGTATATGCTATTTTGCTTTGAGTGTTAGCTATTACATCACAATTACCTTTCATATACGCCATGGTTTCACTACTATGTTGTCTTGTTTCGCTTTCATATGACAAAAAGTTGTATAACAGAGTATATATGCCTTGCATGAATTCAAGATATCTAAGAAAGATTTATTTCTGCAACGGTTTGTTAGCTTCATGTCGAGGTTGGGTCAGAAACAGGATGAAGCTGTATTGTCCCAACAAGTTGAACTATATGAGTCCTCTTGAAGTCATTCTCGGTCGCGAGTGTTCCCTTGCTTTTATTATACTTATCAAGTGCCGACGCAGATTTCTTTAGGCTCTTAGCATAGTTGTATGTCTTCTTGCTTTCATGCTTTTTGTTCTTTATGGGTTAAGCAATAAACAGTCCAATCTCAGTATCTTACATTTTACTTGCACTTTACCTATTTTTTCTTTTTATTCTTCAGCGAAGTTGGTGATGAGGCAATTCTGAACACGCTTTTGGACAAACTTAACAATGCCCGTGAGAAGGTATGTCTGGATTTGAGAAGGTGTAATTCGGCGTTGAATGTGCTTTTTTTGGTGATTAAAAAGCCAGCAAAACATAAGAGTAATGTTCTCCGAGGCATGGCTAACTGGACCATGTTACTGTGGCCTTCTCATATCTACAGATTTCCCTATGATCAATTGTTTTACTTTCTGGTTATGTCTTCCTCCTCTCTCTCATTTGTTTTGGTGGAACCATGAACGAACTTTTTGCTTCCCTATTTCCATATGATCACATTAGACAGAAGAAACGCATATAACCTTTGGTGCTTTGGGAAGTGTATGCAAGTAGTGATAGTTTCTCCTCATTTTCGATAGCAGAAAGATCGCATTAGCAACTGAAATGATTTCTGACCATGTCATGGAGGTGCAATCTAGACGATGATAGAAGACAGTGAGGATTACTTCATAAAACTTTTGACTTGCGCTTAAATATTTTATAAGGCTCTCCATAGTTTTCTGTTGATCTTTTATGATGAAAGAGCCAAACTGCTGGAACTTGTGTCTCTTTTGTTACCTGTGCTGGTCGTGACTTCATTTACTAGATTGAGTAAGAATTTGTTAAATGTTACTTTAAGACTTTGCCAAAAAATTGGCAGGTTGACTTGTATATTTGGTATTGCTTTCCTTGTATGTTATGATGTCTCAAGACACGGGTCAGATGAATGCCGTGGTTGCTGTGTTGGCATGCCTTGAAGTTTGCATCTTGTAATGTCTTCTTTTTCTCCATCTACAAGATTTCTGCTTTCTTTATTTTTCAGGCAGAAAGGAAACGGTTGTTTCATATTTTTCTTAAGGAGTTCCTAACCACCTACAAGAACTGGAAGCCTGTTGACCTGCACCAACCACCAGATGCTGCTTTGTCTGTTATCCCACATATAGAATATTCACAGCATTTTGACGACGTGGTGGTTGGTTGTTCTTTTGGTCATCCTGCTGAAATTATACTGATATTAATTGAAGAAGTAATCAATATAACTGCTTTTGTCAACGAATGTAAGTTCCCCCTCGTCATTGTGTGTGTTTTGCCTCTGGTAATCTTTTTGTACCTGATCTTTTAGCTAAGTTGTTACTGCCTGGTTTAACAGCTAAGTTTTTTTCGTGAAGGCTCTTTTGGTCTTTTATTTCTTCACGTGCAGTTCATGTGGAGTGTAATCTATAGGGAAAAGAGGGGCGAGATAGTAGTTGTTTTTGTTGGATCCAGTGGTTATGCTAAGCAGTTCGGCCCTTCATTCTCTAAGAGGAGTAGGAGGGTGAATTTATGGGGGATGTTGTCTCTCGACCTTTTCTGGTGCAGTTGGTTGGGAGAAAAACCTTTTTATTTATTCTCTTTTCTTAGATTATGGAGTTGAATTTCGCGAAACCCTTTTTAAGTATTTAAAACAGTTTTGCCGAGTTATTTTTTTTGGAGCTCGTACTTCTATGTTTGTTGGCTTGCATCCAAATGCACCATCTGTTTTACCTATGTGATTCATTGCGCCTAAAATAAAAGAAAAAGCACCATACATAGGTAAACACCAGTAGCTAAGGTCCCTCCTGAAGAGATAACTCATCACAGTAATGCAGCTAAAGTTAGCCTTGTCCAAATGTACTACTGTCATAAGATTTTGTGTGTTTAAACGAAGGGCCTCCTATTACAAAATGAGATAACAATTAATGAGAAGTGTTACTATCATGGTAGAAATCAAGAAAAAATGCAGTGTAGGCATCAAAGAATAGCGAAATAACCTTAAAAAGTTGCAGTCTAACCTCAACAAAGAAAAGCTAGGTTCTAGTGTAAATCGGAAAAGCATAGAATGACAATAGATTGTGGCACAAAATGCTAAAAGGCTTAGAAGTGAGAGGGTTTTCAACGCTGAATTGATGCTTCATTTTATTTTATACAATTAGTTGACATAGAAGAGCCGGTGGTCAGTTGAGAAGGAGGTTTTGCCTGGACTCTAAACAAAGCATGGAGAGCTTATCAATAAGGGAATCAGGGGCCGTGGAGTAATATTATGAGTTGATGAGAGTAGTTGAATGCAAGAAATGATTTCTCAAGATTCATATTTTGTAGGTAGCTAGACGATGTACCCTACATGACCGCTGTACTTCATGGATCCTTACCTGGCTAACAACTTTACAAACGTTAGTTGGCTACCATTGTGTTTCTTTCAAGCAATAGATGACCTAATGTAGGGCCGTGGGGGACCATGGTCACCCCTCTCCCCCTTCCTCCCATATATGTCACTAAAAGGTTTTTATGTTACCAACATCACATTTGGACACTTTCACTTCATTTTTGTCTGTGAAGGTTAAAAAAGTTGCGTTATTAACAAGAGTCACTAAAAACCATTTGGAGTTTGGGAGAATTCAAGTTTCGAGTGATTTTATCGATATTCTATATTTTGTTCTAGTTCCAATTCACAAGAAATTCTGATTAATCTTTTTATTTTGTATAGACAAACTCGAAGTTCAACTAATACTTTTTCTCTTTACTCAATCTCAAATATACATTTTCTATATACGTACAATTGATAGTCACAAATGCTGTATTTGAGTAGCATTTAGTCGAGTTATTTCCTTACTATTGTGCAAAGACTAGAATGTATAAACGCATGCAAATGATGTAACCTTGATATAGATGTGAATCGCCTGATGCTAGTACTAATGTGCATTGAAATATAACTCATTTTGCACATTTCATGCAATTGAAGACTAGAAATGCTTCAAGTTTATCTCATGTCGACCAAATGTAGTCATGCTATATCAATTTTATAACACTAGTGACTAAAGTTTTTACATGCAACTTTTGGCCCCCCTCGTTGTGATATCCTGGGTCCGCCTCGCTTTCATGTAGCAATTTTTGTTGCTTTTCTCCACATGTTTAGTTTCACTATAACTCTATGTATTACACTTTTTCCTTTTTGTGGCACTCACTTTTCTCCTCTCGCCTCCACATCTGGCAAAATCGTGGAAGCAGTTTTGTTGCTATACTTAATACTGAACTCAACTTATGTAGTCCCAAACTTTGGCTACATGAACCCTTTTCCTGCATTACTGCATATCAGAAGTTTTCCTATGCTGTACCCTTGTGATAGTCAGCTTTCCCTTTGTCTTTCTGGCCCAACAACTTGGCACAAAGTGTCGGCTGAAGTGGAGGTTGTTCCGGAATGTGAGTGGAATGAGATGGCATGGGAAGTAGCGTTGTCAAAATCATCAACTAGAATGTTGTGAAGTGTTTTAATGAAAATGTGCTCGTCTTCTTTGCGTAGTTTTTTGTTACTTTTTCTGATAAAGATAAAGATATAATAGGAAAAAGCCTCATTATGGGGCACACCTAGGTATACAGAGTTTACAAGCTTACAAGCATATACACAACAGACTATCCAAGAATAATGAAAGGCTTCATTGGTCCCGCAAAAGAGAGTGCAGAAGAGGACTTTGGCTTCACCAAAGAGAATCCATACCCTTAAAGATGCTTGTTCCTTCTTTGCCAATCTTCCACCAGAACAGCCAGAAGGGAATCAAGCCGCACAGATTGGACCTGCTCGTATGTTATTATGATACTACCAGTTGATCGATAATCAGAGCCCATTTGAGGCATCTCTGGTTAAGAATTTTATATATATTAAACCAAATAGTTCATAAGTGACCTAAGTTTTGACAATCTATATTTCACGTGTAGTGGTTTGGTTTCGTAGACGACCTAATTGATACAGCATCCCAGTCCTGTTACATCACGAGCTACAGTTGTCACTGATATCTTGCCACTATAGCCAAGTTATTTGCTTACCGGCAGAAGACAGGATATTGCCCGCAAAGTGTCTAGTAGGAATCCTACCTTTTCTGCAATAGTATTGAACAGCTGATAGGATGTTGACTAGGGTTTATAATTGTTGAGAACCTTATTTGCCTGCCTTTTCTCCTTTAGATAGATCTTCATCCTCCAATTGATTTCTACACAAATATTACCTATTGAAAACTTTTCATTATTTGATTATTTATCTCCAGCCAAAAATGAAAAAAAGAAAAGAAAAGAAAAGAAAAAGAAAAAACAAGAAGAAGAAAGCCAAGTTGGCACTTGGGGGCTCTTCCATTTCCTTGATGGCTTCACTATTATGCACCAAATTGAAAATATAACTTTGATGACCTCACGAGTGCCGACTCCTTTTCTGTTGATCATTCCCTTTTTGCATAGAAAGCCGTTGATATTGAAAAGTCTTCAATTGGAAAAGACAGCCTCCTGGGAAGTCAATGGGAGGAATGGAAGACTTAAAAAGGAGAAGAACTGGGAAGTATTTGAATCTCGCCACTGAAGACTTTAATCCGAGCAGGAGCTAGAATATCCTCTTGAGGCTTGACACCGTTATCATGGCCTTAACAGCCTATTTTCTGGCTTTCTGCCTCTATGCTGACTAGGCACAGTATATGCTGTATAGCCTCCAAAACCCAAAAATTGACCAATAAAATTCGTCATAGCCGTCATTTGAACTATGATATCTGTTCATTATATTTATTTCATCCTAAGTGCACCCCACTTTCAGAAATTGCTGGTTTTAGGCTGTTGTCAATATTTGATATTCTGTTAATTAAGATTGCTGTTTTCCCATATTTGCATCAGTTAACACCAGCGGGACCCAGCCAACAACAGAACAACTAGGGCCCTTAATGAGCTTGACCATAAAGTCTGAGGGGTTGCCTGTCTTGGATGTTTTGACCATCATTACTCGGTCAATGCACAATTGCAGAGTTTTTGGGTACTATGGAGGCATTCAAAAGCTTACAGCATTAATGAAAGGTACTATAAGGCTCTAGTTTGATTTTTTTTTTTGGGACCAACTAAGTCTTTTGTTATTAACTTACTAGCCTAATTTTTTCCGAACTTTGATAACGGCCAACTAAAAAGAGTGGAAAAATGAAAAACCTTGAACTTCGACAAAGGCTGCCATCACCCTTAAAAGCACTCCTATGTCTTTTCCCTCTATATGCACGAAAACAAGCACAACGGAATCAGTCCCCCCCGTCATCCTTCCCACCTTAATACAGGTACCAACTTATAAGTTAAGCAACAACCACACAGCATCAACCAATACACATTTAAGAGTCCAAATAGCGAAGTTGTAATGCAGTAGTATGTGATCAACCGAAGACCCTATCTCATGATGCCTAGATCTTGTTTTTGTGTTCTTCAAGTGCGTAGTCCTCCGGGTAAAACAAGGAAAAAAGAAATATAAAGAGGAGGACACAATCTTTTTTATTTTTAGGTGAGAAGAACTGGTCCAGGATGAAAACAGTATATTATAACCAGCAGTCACTAGAGTCACCGGCTCACAGCCTGTCCCTAACAAAGATTAGTTGGCAGTTGAAATAGATCTTTGAGGTCTGATGAGATAATTTTTATCAGAGTGCAGAAAGACTAACACAAACTCTGCAAAATATCTAAATTTTGTCATTGTAAACTAACCAAGTCGGGCACAATAGGCATGAAGTGGTAATGGTACATAAAAAAGGAAACCAATTCAAAGAAGGTTGTGCCCACTACTCCCTCTGCTTCACCAATGCGATACTGAACTACTTATCTAAATGGCTATTTGTGATATAGTACACGTTTTTTTAGCTCTGCGATATCTTTCTCACACTTCTAACTCATCTTCTTATAGCCTATAGCCTTGTCCAAGAGATATTCTACCTCTTTTTTTCTAATTTGCAATATATTTTGGTCAGTATGACTCAGTTACTGGCGCATACTCTTCCTTGTTTTTATTGCACTTTGTCTTTTTCTTGTTTTGCATCGTATTTTTCTGCCTTATCCCAATGAGCTGGCACAGTTGCATGTTGAGAGCATGATAACTTGTATAACTTCTGACGCTTGGCAATTAACTTGATCAGTCTTACATTTCAGCGGCCGTTGTCCAACTCAAAGCCCTTATTAGCACACTTTCTACCGATGAAAGTTTATCAAGCTCTGTGGAAGAGACGTCCAGAAATTTGCAAAAGATACTTGTAAATGTGGTGTCAATAATATGGAACTTCATTGATTCACAGTTTAATGTATATAAAGAGGCTCAATCGAACAGCAAAATTTTGGAGTTCTCTGCACCAAGGGAAGGTGCGACCTCAATTGAACCTTCTAGTGGTATGAAGGCTTCTCTTTCTGAAAGAGGGCTGCGCTGGCATCAGACGGCAATTGTGTCGGTGATGGAAGCTGGTGGCCTGAATTGGTTAGTAGGTAAGGTAGGCAATTCATTTTCTGTTAGCTTTTTGACTTTTTCTTATACGGCAGATCTGTAAATCTGAGTTGTTGACATGCGTAGCACTTTCGTTAGTGGTGAAATGCCCTTTTACGGGAACTTCACAGCCTCAACATGAATATGTGTGATAAAATAGTTGATTATCAGCGGAGAATGACAAGTTGAGGTGACATGAATGCTGGTTTTGTATATCTCACTTCTTTTCCTGGGAGAAAATTTACCATTTTTCATGACTGGACTTTTTTGGGATATGACCTAAATATGACTTGTGGCGATGAGAAGAACCACTAGAAGATCACTCTGTGATGTAGTACTTGGTCCATATCAATGTTAGCTGGAAAAAGTATATTGATTTGGAGGGCTGTGTGGTAACCCTTCATTTTTGTCTCTCTCTTTATCAGTTTCAGGCTTGTTTGATTCTGGTAATGAAGTTATTATTCGTTAATCGGTTCTCATTTCTCTTCTCACTTTCAAAGTGCTTCCAGGGTGCTGGTAACCAAACATTTTCTTCTTATGTGGTCAAAAATCATTTCTGATAGCAGTCTGCAAAACAAAAAAAGGTGAAAAGTATCCAATCGTTTTTTCAAACAGGAAATTTATAAAAGAAAAGGTTACTATATGGGGCGTAAAGTTCTCCAAAGTATTTTTTTGAAGAAGTAAATGTATATTAGAAAAAAAAAACTAAACCCAAAAGGGGCGAACCCATGTACATAAGAGGTATGCATAATTAATCACATATACACCTAAAAAAGCTATCCAACAAACCTGAAAAGGCATCACTGGAATCAAGTTTTTCCTTGGCACAAAAAGCAATCATAGACAAAGATAGAGTCATAAGATTCTCCTCCAAGGATATTTCCACACCCTCAAATGCTCTAGCATTTCTTTCCCTCAGAAGTATTCCTTGTACTACTCTTCAGATTATTCTTTTACATTTTTGTTGGCGGGATTTATTTGGATTTTCCCCTAGCAAGTAATGTGGCCTATAGCCACGGTTCACTCAGCATCCTGTTTGGCTTAGTTGCTGTGAATTTTACTTTTTTTTTTCCATGGTTTTGGGTTTATTTTGTATATGCTTTCTCAGTTGTCATTGTGGTTTTAACACTCTTTGGCCCTTTTTCTCTTTCTTTCTTTTGCTTTTGGCAAAGAAGCTGTTACATCAGAAAGAAGTTTCCTTCTAGGCCTTGCTGCTTCTGAGACTTGGATAATGCAGTATGAAACATAAGAATACCAAGCATCTGATTATGTATCTATGCTACTATAAAGGGAACACCCATTTTGGTGAAACCCCTCTTTTGGTGCTACACAAGTATCTATCTAAAATTATGACACTTGGCAATCTAAGAAAGCTTTTAAAAAGTGACAAAATAAATATTTTTAAATAGTAAATAACTACCTATAAGGACATGGCTGGTTTTCAGAATTTAATATTCATTATAAAATATAATTATACTCTAAAGGCAAGCTTGATATTATAAAAATATCATATTGTTAACTTCATTTTTGCACAAGCATTGCGTGTGCTACTGTAACTAGTCCAAATAAAGGGAAAAATACCCTTCTTTGCAGGCCATTGGTGAGGAAATGCAAGAGTGTCCGTAAGAGGTAAGACTATATAGGGTGCTTTGTAGTAGTTGGTTGGTGAAGCATCAAAGTAAGATAAAAGAATGTTCTTCAGTAGATTCTTATTTCTTAGGTTCTCTGTACTTTTCAAATTCTAAGCCCCAAGATCTCTGGTTTATCAAAGATTTTGTATTTGGTGGCTATATCAACATTCCAAGTTCACTTCTTTGCCAAGATTGACCTTTGAAACTGACAATTGTCCGTCGATCTTGTTTGAGAGTGTAATGTGGAAGATAGCTCCAAAAAAGATGATCTCAACTGTACATACAACAGTATCTTTGCCCGCATTTAATCTCTACTTGTTACACTCCTTGTGTCATCTCGTAGTTAGTTTACTTACAAAAAGTTGATTTTATTTCAGAGCTATTGCGTGTCATGAGAAGGCTGAACATGAAAGAACAGTGGACAGATATATCACTTCAGCACTTGACTTTAAGAACTCTTCTATCAGCATTAGCTGATAACTTGCGTGGTCAAAATCATTTTCGAAGTATTGGAGGACTTGAAGTCCTGTTGGATGGACTAGGAGTTCCTTCAAGTAGTGCTGTAAACTCCAAGAACTTCTCTTGTGCTGATAAAAACAGGTAAGGAGGTCAAGGGTTTGTCCTCGTCTAACCTTTATCTACTATCTATTGTTCAACTTGACCAGGCTTTTTGAACTTGAACAAACCATAAGCAATCTCACCTATTGAGCTCTCTTTTCTCTATTTAGTTGAGGCATAAAGGTCCCCTGCTGATAGATACATCTGTCTACTTACCCAGTATAAGTTTAAGCCAACTAAGAAGAAAAAACAATGACCTTATTGGCTCATATTTGAAACTGGAGGACACCAGTTAACAAGATCAAGCGCTGACCTTTAGAGTATGTCATGCATTTCGTTCTTCTAGTAGATGCTTAAAAATGCTTGCGGTATAATCATAATTTGCCAAAATGGCTGTGGAATTTTAATATTTGAGAAGTTTTAAGTAATTGGGAGATATAGAGCCACAGACTTTAATTGATAACTGCACTCAGAATTATACCACCACTATTGGCAACAACGAAATTGTCTTTTGGGCATCTCAGCTGACATTCTACCTTGCAATGAATGATTTTCACTTAAAAGTTTGGTGATATGTTATATTGCCAAATGTCTGCTTGCCTTACATCTTTTTGCGAGTCAGAAAGTTTGGGCTTGATATGGTATTGTTAGGCTTTTAGATGCCCTGTAGGAAGAATTGGTTTTAGCCAAGTTGATGGGTATAACGAGGTAGGGGTAGACAGAGGAGAACTTGGGGAGTAGTGAAAAATGACTTGATTGCTATGAATTTATGAGAGAACATGCGCTTTGATAGCGGTGAGTGGAAGAAAAGGACTCATGTAGTGGACCCCAACTAGTTTAGGACAAGGTTTGGATGATGATGATGAGGAGGAGGAGCTTCAGGCTGGGACGAGTCTTTATGTTTTTCATCTAGTTTGTGGCTCAGCACCCCTCTATTTCTTTCTCATATGAGGGAGAATAAAGAGCAATGGAGGTAGGGTTGCATGTTCCTCATCATGGTTCAAATTTCTTTCAATTGCGAAAGTGAATTATGAGAAGCTATTGAAGTTGTTTTGTGAACCCTTTTTATTTCTCTTGGTTTTAGATGTACTGTTATATTCTCCAATTATTACGTGCTTCTGTGTGAAGCATTTTCTTGTTTGCACTGGGATTTGGATTTAGCTTCTAATCTTTGTGTGTGTACATAATTGCAACATATCCGCCTTCTTAAATCTGAAACTGTGGTTCAAAGTGTATATGATTTTCCATATGCTTAAAGATATATTTGGTTGTTCCATATCCTTGAAGTTGTAAGTAGTGTGCTCTCCCTTCCTTTTGCCAAGTTCTGGTTGGTGTGAAACACAATATGTAGGCAAGTCGCTACATCTTAGAGCCTACCTTTCATGAACTTGGCCCCGAACTGACAGAATGAGTTTGATAATGTGATTATTCAATCCTCTAACCATTTCATTACAGTTTCTTGTCTCTAATAGCTTGATTTCATTGGTGGTCGCAGAGATGAAAATCCATTGCTGAATATATTGGAGCTCCATGTGCTTTCTTTGGAGGTTCTTAGAGAGGCTGTGTATCCTTCAAGTCATGAATTTTTAATTAATTTTCTCAGCATGCAAATAAATTTAGGAACTTGTACATGGAAGCATGCTACTTTCATGTCTGTAGGTGTTTCTTAGGCAACTAATCCTTTACCACAACTTTTAGAGTTTCTCTTGCGCCTAGAACAGTGTGTTAAACCTGGTTAAGATGTATAGTTGAAAGGCAAAGTTGACCTCAAACTCTCTGTTTATCAGTTCTGAAGCGTCTATTAAGTTGTTCTGTTGTATAATTAGTGCTCTTTATTATGATTCCTTAACCAGTCTCCAGCTTTGGCAATTTGAACAATTTGCAATTTTTATGCGAGAATGGAAGAGTACATAAATTTGCAAATAGCTTTTGTTCACCTGCCTTCATACTTCAAGAGTACATGCAGCAAGGTGATCACTTGTCTGTGCAGGATGATTTAGTGATGCGTGTCTCTGACCCTGAGAATGATAATAATGGAAGCGCTTTTGTTTTGAAACATTGTGCTCCATCTCCGGTCAATCCGTCTTGCTTTTGGTATTGGAATGAGTATGCTGTCAAGTTGAGCAGAGTCCTCTCTTCTTTCCTTCTTTCAACAGAAGATATTGAATCCCACCATCACCAAATACCAGCTGGTAGAACTTCTGTGACTTCAGTTTACGGGGAACTTTCGTTGAAGTGGATCATGAGGGTTCTTCTTACGGTCTTCCCATGCATTAAGGCTTGCTCAGACCAAAATGAGCTGCCTAATCACTTAAGGTGAATGTTACCTGTATAAGACGTTTCCTCATCATTTATTTTGAAAAGAAGATTATATCTTAGTTCAGTATTATTGGGACAGAATATTCTGCCATGCTTCTGTGGTCTCTGTTTTTCATGACCTTTCATTCTCTCTGCAATTTTCAATCTGCAGGATGTTTGTGTATACACTGCAGCTTTACGTCCTATTTGTATTGAGGAAGGTTCTCGTTTTGTCACCGCCATTGCTCGACGTGTTCCGCAGTGAAGGGGTGTGGGATTTTGTCTTCTCGGAGAATTTTTTCTATTCTGGGCCAGCTCCGACTGGATTTCCTAAAGACTTTTGTAGATATAATGAGGTTCTGCCTTTAATCACTGAAAGTTATTTTGGTTCGGACTGCACCACCAGTCGAATAAACACCAAAGAATCTGATATTCTTCAAGTAGAAGTAATTTCAGTTGTGGAATTCGCAGCAACTTTAGATGGGAGTTCACATAACTTGGTGAGTTCTAATCTTTCTTTTTTGTGTGCTATCCTCCTCCTCGATTGTCATTTTGCTCTTCACTTGTCTTTTGTGTTGTGTCCTGGATTATTTGGTAGCACTGGGTTTAACTTGGACGTTTATCGTGAATATACATTTTCAAAGCAAACTATAAATAATCCTCCAGTTTAGGTATAGGGTGTTTATGAAGGAAGGAAAAGGCAACAATTTGAGTGCCTCATCACTCTTTGCTTCAAACCGGTTTGGCATGGATTTGTGCTGTGGAGGAATTGTGTCCGCTTTAACTTGCCAATGTGCCTGTGCGGCATTAAAATAGGTTAATGTCAGTACCTTTCTTGGCGAAATGCAAGGCTTTCAAGTAGAGGCGTGTGGCGCAGTCCATTGGTCCCATCTCCGTGCTAGAGTATTGAATGAGCAAGCAGATCTGTTTGCTACATTTTGAAGAGTCAATGTAACAGGGCGTTTAGATTTATGCTGCTAAAGCTTTAGCTATAAATGAGAATCACAATGTATCTACGGGCTATAGCTAAATGAAAGTTCCCCCACTGGTCTGATTTTTTTTACCCAGTGTTTAAAAACATCAAGCACTTCGCTTTGTATCTACGGGCTATAGCTAAATGAAAGTCCCCTACTGGTCTCATTTTCTTACCCAGTGTTTAGATGTCAAGCCCGTTGGGCTAAGCAAGGCATTTTTGGGGTCATAAAGAAGTTATAGGCTATAGCTACATAGAATCTTCTCCTTTTTCTAACTTTGGATCCAGTATCTATTTACTATCATTACCTTAAAAATGGAAGAAAGGAGTTGGTAATAGTCCTGCTCTTCTGCCGAAGAACCACAGCTTCCTAGGCCCATATAGTTGCTGTATTTAAAAATTGAAGTTTGGAATTTCTCGTCCTCTTTATTTTGTGTATTGGTCCTCGCTCCGTATTTTTGTAAGAGATGATAATCCTAGTGCGTTAAATGGTTTTGACGAGAGTTACTGTTGCTATCTGGTCCATGATTTACGTGCCTTCAACTCTTCTGAGCAAAATAGATAAGGTATTCTAGAAATGGAATAGGTTTTATTTCATCAGTTTCAAGGTGAGTTAGGCATGTTTTTAAGATGCTACCGTTGCTACATCTCCCAGAAGTTTATAGAAGTATGTATGTGTGTGATTGTGCAAGGTATTTGCTCTTACATTTGTGCATATAAAGATTTATGTAACTAATTCTGTTTTTGTGTTTGTGAGTCTGGTGGTTTCATGTTTGTGTGACGATGTGTGCGTAACGTTAAAGTGAGGAACGAACAGTTGTATATTTTTTCCTCTGCTTTTCATGTGCTGTTATGGAATTTCTTACAATACCAGCCTTCCTTTTGTTTAAGTCTACTCTGGCTTAGCTTCTGTTATGGTTTTGCTTATGTTACTTATCTTTTACGTTTTTGCAGCCTGAGTGTTCTGTTTTGATAGATGCCCTCGAACAATCTGCATGTAATCCTGAGATTGCTTATGTTCTAGCAAAGAGCCTGCACCGGATTTTGCAACTTTCAGCTGAAAAAACTGTTTCTTCTTTTAAGACACTTGATGCAATTGAACGGGTGCTCAAAGTTGCATGTATTCAGGCCCAAGAGTCTAGAAAACCTGGGGATTTATGCCCTTATGTTGAGAGTAATAGTGCTGAAGTGATTTCTTTGGAAAGTTGTGAAAGATCCAATCCATCAGAGACAGCTCAAAGTTGGAACAGAAGCATGGAATCATTGATGGAGCTCTTCGAAGAGTACTTTTCAGCTATAGACGATGCCAGATGTCTGATTTTGCATAGTCCTACTTGTATAGATTGTTTGTTTGATTTATTCTGGAAAGAAGGTTTGAGAAAACGCGTCCTTGCCTATATTCTTGACCTCATGAAGGTATTGTGTCATTCCCCTCTTTTCCTTTCTTTAAAAATTGCTACTGACTGGAAAAAGTTGATTTAACTGGGATCTCCCTTGCTCACTATCCTGATTATTTGTTTACCCTTGTTTTGTGGGGATTGGTGTTGAATTATTTTGCAGATCGTTCCATTTTCTGAGGGAGAGCAAAAAGAGAAGTTGTATATGTGTTCCAAGTATTTAGAAACATTTAACCAAATAAAGGAGCGGGAGAAAAATGTTGTGGAACTATCAATTGATCTGTTGGCCGGGATAAGAGATATGCTCCTAACTGATCAAGTGGTACTTTCTTCTGGATGACCTTACTTTATATTGGCAGTACGCTTTGCAACTTGGGAAGTTATCTTATATGGTAGTTTGACTTGTTCCTTTGTTCTCAGTACTATCAGGCTTTGTTTCGTGATGGCGAGTGCTTTTTGCATGTTGCTTCTTTGTTAAATGGGACCCTTGATGAGGCAAATGGTGAGAAGTTGGTCATGAATGTCCTCCAGACTCTTACCTGCCTGCTTAAGGGGAACGATTCCTCAAAGGTTCTCTCTTTTTCCTTGTCCCTTGTTTTTGTTCTTGGTGCAACAAACTTTAGGATACTGCTAAATCGTCTTGCATCAGCTTGTCAAATGAAAAAATGTTGTTGGATTCTAACCTGTAGCTTGTGGTTAATCATCTCATTAGTTTGCGAAACCATCTGCGGTTCCCACCAACTTCTGTTAACGTGAAGTCAAGTTGTTAAAATGGTTTAACTTTTGAATTTGAACTATTTTCAGTCAGCTTTAGCAAGAGGTTGCTGGAATTTAGTGTTAGTCTGAAACCATCTTTCTGTAATTTGAGATTATGTAATTTGTAGTTTTTAAAGCTTTTGATTACCATTTCCTGTTTTCTTTTGATATCTTGTCTTTGGTGAATGCTTGTGTTGTGAAATTTTCCTTGCGCTGTAGACAAGCTGGAAACGTTCAATTATTGTTTTTTCTATTCTATGTTGGCTCTTTCTCCACCCCCTTATATGTACACACGAAACTATGTAGTCATATATGTAGATTCGTTAAAACAACCAAAACATAGATAAATTACTACAATGTTTAATGAAGTTGACTTATAAAAAAGTAGTTATATAATCTCTCTCCCCGCCCCCTGGGCCCCCCCGCGTCTCTCTATATCTTGTATTCCTCCTCTACTGGTTCCATCTCTGTGCAGATTCATTTATGAGATATATATGGACCAGGAACGCCCCCAAAAGAAGTTGGTGGGATGGGGGAACAAAGAGAGTGGAATCCCCTAGACGAGTCTCACTCCCACCTTTTAAGCCACTCTACACAGACGTCGCATCGACCACGTATGTGTGTGTGTGTGTGTGTGTGTGGAACTTACAATTTTAATTTTGTGAAAATGAGGAAGTTTCTGAGATCAAATGTTGGCTTTCTTTCGATATGTGGAAGATTAGTATTTGCAGTTTGTTATTATTATTCTTTCTTTGAACAACGGTAATTGTCTTCTATCATGTTTTTCTCTTATAACAGGGAAGATCGATTTGCTTTACCCTTGCTTTCTTATAACTTATCCGTATTGTTTGTAGGCAGAATAGTAGCTGTGTAAGTTGGTGCATATGTATGTTTGTAGTGTATTGTATATCATTGCTTGGAGGAGAAGCTGATGGTTTCTCCCACTTCCATTACAGGTTGCATTTAGATCTCTTGTAGGCAAGGGTTATCAGACATTGCAAAGTTTGTTGTTGGACTTTTGTCGATGGCGGCCAAGGGAAGGACTTTTAACTGCTCTAATCGATATGCTTGTTGATGGAAAGTTTGATCTCAAAGCAAACCCTGTTATTAAGGTAACTTGAATAGTATCCTCGGTAAATTCAGTTTTTATCACTATAATAGGCAATAAATGATCCTGTGGTAGTACATGCATGCTCATTCTTCTAATTGAATTGTATTTCATTTTTTTTTACTTCAGAACGAGGACGTGATCTTACTTTATCTTAGTGTTCTGCAGAAGGTTGGTAATCTATTTCTGTTTTCAGACATCATCTCTTCTATGTAGTTTGTTTATCTACCATTATGAAGGGATCTCTCCTTTTTCTCTTTTTTATTGTTTTTCTGTGGGATTTTGCTGATACAATTTCCTTTTATACGTTTACTATGATTTCATTATAAGTCATTACTGTGTCGTCTAATGACTGGGCAGAGCAGTGACTCATTGCGGCATCATGGGCTCAACCTCTTTCTCCAGCTGCTCAGAGATTCGATATCCAATCGAGCTTCATGTGTCAGAGCAGGCATGCTCAATTTTCTTCTTGATTGGTTCTCTCTTGAAGATAACGATAGTGCAGTCATCAAAATTGCCCAATTAATTCAAGTCATTGGGGGACATAGCATATCTGGGAAGGATATTCGTAAAATCTTTGCGTTACTCCGTAGTGAGAAAGTTGGGACTCAACAACAGTACTGCTCATTATTGCTAACCAGCATTCTGTCCATGCTAAACGAGAAAGGACCAACAGCCTTTTTTGATCTGGACGGCAATGATTCTGTAAGTATAAGGTTCGCTTTTTTGAAGTAACTTTAACCCTTACGGCCGCATGTATATTTTGTGGGCTCTATGAATATCGCTGGACATACATTGCAATTGGAGAAATTAGTAATGCTGGTCTTGAATCCCTCAAGTAATGTAAAGCTGTTGTAGCCCCTTCACCATAATGCTAAACATGGTGTATTTAGCAAATTTAGAAAAGCACTTGGGAAGAAATTACTGTCATGAATGTTTTCATAACTAAGTTTCTCATATTGCAGGGGATAATAATTAAAACGCCGGTGCAGTGGCCTTTGAGCAAGGGATTTTCTTTTTCTTGTTGGCTCAGAATAGAAAGCTTTCCTAGAACAGGAACAATGGGTCTTTTCAGTTTTCTTACAGAAAATGGAAGAGGCTGCTTGGCTGTCCTTGCCAAAGACAGGTTGATTTACGAGGTAAAAGTCTAGTTTTTCTGGGAAAGCTTCTCTTGCTTGTAACTTTTGCATTCTTAGTGTTGTTTATACTCCATTAAGTACTTGCATGCATTGTTCTGATTTAGTTTCTGACTGATAAACTCCCCCGTCCCTGGCTCTTGATGACTTGTTTTGTTTGTCTTGCATATTTTTCACGCAACTTACGTGTACCTTTTTCTCCCTGACTTTTGCAGTCTATTAATCAGAAAAGACAGTGTGTTTCAATGCATGTCAGCCTTGTGAGAAAGAAATGGCATTTCTTGTGTTTAACTCATATCATTGGTAGAGCATTTTCGGGGGGGAGCCAATTAAGGTGTTATCTGGATGGGGTTCTTGTATCGTTGGAAAAATGCAGGTGCTATGTCACTCCATAGTAGCTAAGTTTTGCTCTGAGATAAATTTTTGTAGCTTGCTCTTTTCTCCTCAGAACATTACAAGTTCAGCTGACTTATATTCATGTAACTCTTCAGATATGCAAAAGTTAGCGAGCCTTTGACTAGTTGCTCAATTGGCACAAAAATTAATTTGAGTTCCTACGATGAAGAGGCCGCCATGTACTCCATAAATGATTCATCGCCCTTCTGCGGTCAGATTGGTCCAGTTTATATGTTCTGTGACGCCATTACGTCTGAACAAGTCCAGGGAATATACTCCTTAGGACCAAGCTATATGTATTCCTTTCTTGACAGTGAAAATGCAGTTTATTCGGAGAATCCATTACCTGGTGGAATTCTTGATGCAAAAGACGGGCTTGCTTCCAAAATTATTTTTGGACTCAATGCACAGGTTCTAGTTCCTTACATAATGAATGATTTAATACTTGCTTTCTTCTATGGTCAGCAAGAAACTCAAGATTCTGTGTGTAATTTTCAGGCATGTAATGGTAGGATGTTGTTTAATGTTTCGCCGCTGGTGGATCATGCACTTGATAAGAACTCATTTGAAGCAAGTGTAACAGCGGGCACTCAGTTATGTTCCCGGCGCTTGCTGCAACAGATTATATATTGCACAGGCGGTGTATCTGTGTTTTTCCCTCTTTTCACCCAGTTTGATTTGTATGAAAACGAAGAAAGTGTACAAGTTGGACATAATTTGCTTACACCCATCACAAAAGAGCGTCTAGCTGCAGAAATTATCAAGCTTATAGCTTCTGTCCTAGATGAGAATCTTGCTAATCAACAACAGATGATACTTCTCTCTGGTTTTTCAGTGCTGGGATTTTTATTGCAAACAGTTCCATCCCAGCAACTTAATTTACAAACACTCTCAGCTTTGAAACATCTGTTCAACGTTGTTGCAAGTTGTGGTACGTAATTGAACTACTAATCATTTGTTCTATTTTGCGACTAAACTTTCTTGTGCTTTATAATACTTCCAAACACCCCCTCCCCCTTTCTAGGAGCTTGTTTAACCCGATTGCTGTCTGTTTAATTGCTTTCAGGCTTGTCTGACCTACTTGTGAAGGATGCTATATCTCATATATTCCTTAATCCTCCTGTCTGGGTGTACACTGTGTACAAAGTGCAGCGGGAATTATACATGTTTCTCATCGAGCAATTTGATAATGATCCGAGACTGCTTAAGAGTCTGTGTCATCTTCCTCGTGTTCTTGATATAATACGGCAATATTATTCGGATAGTAGTAAATACCCTTCTGTTACTGGAGGCAAACCTCTTCTTCATCCCATAACAAACCAAGTAGTTGGAGAGAGACCTAGTAAAGACGAGATACATAAAATTCGTCTTCTTCTACTAAGTCTTGGTGAGATGAGTCTCAGGTAGTCTCCCTCTGTTAGATGGTATCATTTCCATTTTAGTACGTCTGTGGTGTCGCTGTGGACATAGGATTACATGTTTATGCCCCTTTTTTTGTCTTCATTGAAGATTATTGGCTATATTGCAGGCAGAACATTGTCATGTCAGATATTAAAGCCCTTATAGCTTTTTTCGAGACAAGTCATGACATGTCATGCATTGAAGATGTTTTGCATATGGTTATTCGTGCTGTTTCTCAAATACCGTTACTTGCTTCTTTTCTGGAGCAAGTCAATCTGATCGGTGGCTGTCACATATTTGTCAATCTACTTCAGAGGTACGACTTTTGTCTTACTTTTGTCCTATGAGTTTCAGTGGTACATGATGCACGATATTTGCAGGACAAGAGATGTACACTCTTCCGCCATTTTGTTCACTGTTTCCAGTTGTTCACATCCTTGCTTTTCCCAGAAAGTATACCTGCTGGACTTGTGAATGTGGAGATAGATGTTCTCTCTTTCGCGTTGTCATGGTGTTTCAGTTTAATTAAATATATTTTGCTGTTGATGTTTTGGGACTAGCATCATGTTTATCGAAGCATGTCTACAACTGTACCCAGAAGAGAAAAGGACTTCAAGGTGGTCTAAATTTTGAAATGTAGGAGCTTCATTAACCAAAAACAAAGAAGCCACATGCGGAAAAGCCACTGTTCTCTTTTTAAACATTATGGCAAGATGTATCGGAACCAAGAAGATCTGACATACTAGCAGCCCTGACAAGCTAGTCAAAATCACTGTATATTAGTTTGTGTAAGTTGAAGGATACAGTTTTCATGCAGTTTGGACTTTATAGTGCTAGAAACGGGAATTTTACGAAAATGCTAAAAAGAGAGAAGCAGAGATGAGTCTTTACTACCACACATTTTTCAACCTTCTAGACTATAAGAGATAGGGATAAGTTTGCAACCTAGGATGCGATTTTTAATTGCGAATGACGAAAGTGAAGATTTGGAATTGGTCTTTGTTGTGTTTGTTTGTGTCATCTAGTGTAAAAGAAGTGAGGAGCTTCCCGAGGAAAGAATTGTCTGTAGTTGGCATTTAGGTTCTTTTTCGCATATTCTGTTACTTCTTTTAGTAGGAAAATTCATTAAAGTTTCATTTTTTTGGTGATTATATGGGGCAATTTTTTTCTGTATAACAGATGGTGTTTTTGATTCTCTTCTTATAGATGAGTTCAGTACCGCTTTTGTATTTTCTAGTAATTTTATTTAGTTATTAGTTGGTTCGTTTGGGTATAAATTCAGCCAATGTGGCAAATTATGCGGTGTCAGGAAGTTGGGCATTTTGTTGAAGTTAGTGTTTCATGTTATCATGTTGACTGCTCAAATTTGTTGGTGGTTATGCATATTCTGTACCATTACTAGATAGCCACTACTGATTGTACCTGGGTCCTCATTATGAGAAGTTTCATGTGACAATTTTTTTTTTTTTTTTTTTGCAATTTTGTGGTCTGGGAAGTTTCCTTTCTGCATTTTTATTTTATTTGATTTTTTCTTACATACGCTCTTTATACTAATTAGTCATGCTGCTATTGGAGGCCGAAGAAATCCATCATCTATGAACAAACTCTAATTTCAACATTTAAGTCTGCTAACTTTTTTGTCCCAGGTGTCATGAGCCCATCAGATTGCTCAGCTTGCAGTTCCTTGGAAGACTTTTGGTTGGTCTTCCATTAGAGAAGAAGGGATTGAAGTTCTTTAATTTAACTGTGGGAAGATCCAAATCTCTCTCAGATGACCAGAAAAGAGTCAGTATGAGGATGCAGCCTATCTACTCGGCCATATCTGATAGGCTGTTTAGATTTCCTCAGACAGATTTTCTGTGTGCAGCATTGTTTGATGTTCTCCTTGGTGGTGCCAGCCCAAAACAAGTAACTATTTTCTCCTTTGTTTTCATCTGGCAGTTTAGTTCTGGCTGTGTTTTTCCAGCTTTATGGCAATTTGGTATCACAGCTAAAAGCTGTATAATTAATAGTAAAATGGGTTTCTTCCAAATTGATGTTTGCAGGTTCTACAGAAGCATAATAACCAGCTTGATAGGCAGAAAAGCAGGGGGAATAACTCCCAGTTCATTCTTCCTCAGATATTGGGTCTCATTTTCAGATTCTTGTCAGGCTGTGAAGATGCAACTGCAAGAATAAAAATAATGGGAGATCTTCTTGATCTGCTTGATTCGAATCCCTCAAACATTGAAGCTCTTACGGTATGAAAATCGTGGATATTTCTTATGATTTTTGTTTCTGCGCATACGATTATACTGTACTTTATGTCCTTGACCTTTTTATGTAGGAAAATGGGTGGAACGCATGGCTGACTGAATCTGCGAAACTTAATGTGTTAAGAAACTACAAAGTAGACTCACAAATTCAGAGTGACATTGAGATGAATGAGCAGTACTTTGTGAGGAACTTATTCTGTGTCGTTCATTGTCATTATATGCATTCTGTTAAAGGTGGTTGGCAACATTTTGAAGAGACTGTGAATTTTCTACTTATGCAATTCAAACAAGAAGTATGTTTCCTACCTTACCCATAACATAAATTATAAAACTGCTAATAAATTCGCATCCTATTTACCTGAACAATTTTTTTTTCGCAGGGTGTCATGTCATATCGCTACTTGCTTCGAGACTTGTATATGGATATAATTCTGAGGCTGATAGACTTATCTTCCGAGGAAAATATCTTTGTCTTGCAGCCATGTCGAGACAACACATTATATCTTCTGAAGCTAATTGATGAGTTGCTGATCTCAGAAGTTGATAATAAGTTTCCGGTATATGAATTTACCTCAGTATTTGACTTTTTTCCTCCTCCCCCATGTAAAGAAAATGGTTTATTAAAGAGGACCAACTAAATAGCTTAAGGCAGCGAGAACATTAGGAAGGACAGTATAATAATGATAGGTACTTATTAAGTAAATAATTACATGACTAACTTGGCTAACACCCTTGCAAAGTTGCAAGTAACCATTTAAAATTGTCTTATGTTCTGAGGAAGTCTCTTTGAGTTTGCTGCAAGATCCAACCTAAGAAAATTAACCCACAAAAGGATGGCAACGTGATCTTTGCATTCTACCGCCAGCATCACGAGGAACAAATGAAATCATCATTAAACGAAATCTTCTTGTACCCCTGCAGCCTTGCAAAGCTACGACTCTGCTGAGACTGCCTTTTCCGCACAACTCAGTAACCTCCACTAGCATGCAAACAACAGCACTGCACATCTGCCATGGACATGCAATCAACACAGCAGAGCCACCCATGGACTTGCAGTCAACATGGCAAAATAATCCTTGAACTTGTCCTCATCAGCACAAAAATGAGACAGCTCCTGCACATGAGACATGGCAAACGGTTACCTGCGGGTAACCCATCGTGTGTATGGGTCTGGCTGTTATGGGTAGGATTTACCTGGAGTTTTCTGGGCAGCATTTTTTTGGACCCATGCCCAATCCACCTTTGGCTGGGTATATACCTGCGGGTAACCCAAGTTTTTTCCCCTCTTTTGGTCTTTCCATTTTATTTCCTGGACACGCTACACAAAACGAAACGAAAGCAACTTAAGCCAGAACATGATACTTTCGACTAGCCAAAAATTTACACAACCAAGACTGAAAAGTGTTAAAACAACTTCACCACAATAGAACTAAATTAGACTTAAACATAACCTCGAACCATGAACTGGAAACACTATTTTGGTGAATTAGTCCCTAAATGTCCATCTTCGCTGGACAATGTCGAAGGTGCTTTCTCAAATTTAAAGTTGCACATGAATGTTTTGTGGAATATGTTGCAATGTTGCATTGCACCTTGCCGTATCTGTTCTATCATCATTTATGAAGAATTCAAACTCCTCGAAAACTGGTTCTTATCATCCTAAGTGTTTTACCCGGGGGTATGCCCGTGCACGCGCCCGCTTTTACCCAACTAGTGTGGGTACGAGTAACGTACTCCCAAATTTACCGGTAAACAAATTAAATGCCCATACCCAGTTTTTTAGCCGGGGGCCAGTCTAACCACGGATCATGGGTAGGCTTTGCCAGGAGACAAGCCAGGTAGTGAAAAATATCTCTCATCCCATAATCTTGGATAACAAGAACAGATCAGGTTATCTAATATAGAGAGCTAGGATTCCCCCAGCGTATACTCTGGGTTTCATTGCGAAGTTACTGAATTTATGAGCAGTTTTTAGTTTTCCTTTATAAAAATCCTTGTTAACTATGACCACTGTAGGATCTTATCATCTTTAGTTGCAGTCACGCCATCATTTTCCCTATTATGGTCATGTCTTCATCTCGGTGACCATTAAGTGCTTTGAGACTCATGATTTAGTATATAGCTTTTCTCGTGCTTCCTCTGCCTGGACATGTGTGATTTGCTTACCTTAAGTCATTATTACTAGGTGTTGCTGTAATTCCTGTTGAAGAGTTCAAGTTTTGTTTGCAGTAATTCTTAGCGGTTGTTTGTCGCTCGACTTGTTGTGACGTTAATGATGAATTTGCATTGGTTTCTGCTACTGCTACTCATGCAAAAAGTTAACTCGTATGTTGTTTTCCTTAATTATCTCTCAGTTTCCGGGAAGTAACACAGACTTATCATCCGAGTTTGAAAGTAATGCATTTGGCTCTGCTCTAAAGGAGGCCCTACAAGGAGAACCTGATGAGCACTTGTCCAGGTGCTTCAAAATTTAATTTGATATCTTACATCTAATGACTTCGCCACTGCCATTTCATTTTGTGTTTTTTCTTGTCTAAAGTTGTTTTATTTGGTCTAAATCGGATTGGAAATTTTCAAAATTCTGCAATAGTTGTTATGTGTAGTCAATAATGCTTTGGCAAAGATTTGAGGCAGCATGTTGTTACCTTATACTCCCTCTGTCCTTAATTAAGTGAGTGATCGTGGTGGAGGATTAAATGTGGAGAGAGAAATAGAATTAAAAAAGTGTAAGAAGGGTAAACATGGAATTCACCTACAGAACTTCTTAATTTGGAAAGTGATAAATTTTTTGGGACAGCCGAATAAAGAAATGTGATCAAATATTTAGGGGCGAATGAGTATTATGTTACTCTTTTATGTTGACATATAGTACACGGTCAATTATGGTTTTGTTTAGTAGTTGATGCTGAGGATACTAAGAGTGAGATTCTTTTCGAGCTTTGGCTACTTGGGCTATGAATGCCAAATGGCCTTGGCAACACAATCGGTGGGGCTTCATCTTGCCTCCCTTAACATCCCCTCTCCCAATCCTGCATTGCAGTGAGAAGAAGCTTCTAGGTCATGTACTAGCTGAAATAGATATAATGACGTACTGTCACTGAGCGAAATAAAATACTTGAACACCACTATTGAAATAAAATTCTTTGATCTAAGCAAAACTATTTTTCTGTAGGTGTAGAGTCTCAGAAGTAATGTTTAATTATTTCCTTTTAACACTACGAATGTGTTTGGTCATATCCAAGTGATTTTTGCCAAGTTGACGGCGAAGACGAGATAGGGGAAGACCGAGGATAACATGGGGAGAATTGGTAGGATTTGACTGGTTTGGATTTATAAGAGAGCTTTGACGAGGGGGAATGGAAGAAAAGGATTCATATTGCCGACCCCCGACTACTTTGGGACAAAGATAGATGATGATATGACGAATACTGGGACTGCTCTTACATATTAAATGTACTGGGAGTTATCATTCCATTTAACTAAGATGAAGAATTGAGTATCTAGAGCCAAGAAGACTTTTGTAAATGTTTGGTCAAGTAACCAACCATTTGTGTTCAGGAGGAGGAAGTGGATGCTGTACAGTACGTCGAATGGAGCTAATTACGTATATTACTGTTGGACATAAGTTGCCCTGCTTTTCTTTCTTAACGAAAGCCTCGGATTTCAAGGAGGTACCTGGAGCTTGAAGAGAGTGAAAAACTGGTTTTAAAAAAGCTGCAGGCGCAGATAGTCTGAGTCAGTTTCTTGTTTGTCAGTGAGACAAATATGATACTACATGAAGATTTGTTTGCTTTTTAGAACCTGATAAGAACAAAATTACAACAGAAAACTAAAATGGAAGTTTCCAAGCAGAAGTACACAGGAAGTGTGAACCAGCACACATTAACTGGGGCCAAACTATCTAGTGGTCTATCCCCTCATATATCTTCTGGATGTTAACAAGTTGCTTCTGTATCTGGATGTGTTGGTGTTTTGAAGAAATGGGCCAAATTGGTATAATGCATTTTCTGCAAGACGATATTTTGTCAACCATCAGTCTTTAAGTTAATGACTACCGCTTAACTGCTTTGATAGGACATATTGCTTGGAACTTATTTCTGGAATATCAGTGAACTTTTTAATGGGCAGGAACACCCTCCACGGGTCCCTTGTGTGTGCGTGCGTTATCTAGAACTTGGTGTCTCAGAAATTTATGGTATATGTCTTGGAATACTTTTGCTTGTGTTAATTTCGATGCGGACAGATTTGCTAGAAAATCTTTGTTTTTGTGCGTATGTCAATCTGAATCCACTTTGATGGCTTGACTCTCTTCTATGAGAACTTAATTGGTTGTTTCATGGAAACTATATCCGATTGGAACTGTGATATGCTTCAGATAGCTGGAACTATTAGCTTCTTCTGAGGATTTTTTTAATTGTCACACATGATCTTGTCTGAATGACTTGTCCTTAAGATGCAAACGGTTTTTTCTTTTCCTTGGTCGCTTGTGTAGAAACAAATAAGGAATTGAACTTCCTTTCTGAGTTAGACTTGGTAAGGCTGGATCATTCTGTTCTGGGATAAAACTTGTAGAAAAGAGTCACGGCTTCTCTCCTTGATCTTCTACTATATTGAGATTCCTTCAAAAATTTAACTTATGATTTGGTATAGGTACTCTAGACAATATGATGACCACATTGTTTTTTTATTCTAGGAGTTCAAGGGTAGAGAAGGAGCCCGTTACAGTTGATGATGAAAAATTTGACGAAGGGTGGTGGAATATGTATGACAATCTGTGGATAATTATTAGTGAGTTGAATGGGAGGGGGCCAAGCAAGATGTTACCCAAATCATCATCAGTAGTGGGGCCAACTTTGAGCCAAAGAGCACGTGGCCTGGTTGAATCACTGAACATCCCTGCTGCAGAAATGGCTGCTGTTGTCGTATCTGGAGGAATTAGCAATGCACTAGGTGGAAAGCCAAACAAAAATGTTGATAAAGCCATGCTACTGAGAGGGGAAAAATGCCCGAGAATTGTTTTTCGACTTGTGATCCTATATCTATGTAAATCTTCACTTGAAAGAGCATCTCGATGTGTCCAACAGGTCATTCCCCTTTTGCCATGTCTTCTGACGGCTGATGATGAGCAAAGCAAGAGCAGGTTGCAGCTGTTTATATGGTATTGGAGCAATTGTTTGTACTCGTTAGATCTTTTCTGTTTTCTGGATATTATTTGAGCCTTGCCTTCATCTGCATCACTTTTGATGATTGTGAAAATGCTGACTTTGTGCATAGGGCCTTGCTTGCTGTTAGGTCCAAGTATGGAATGCTGGATGATGGTGCTCGATTTCATGTTGTTTCACATTTGATTCGAGAAACAGTCAACAGCGGGAAGTCGATGCTAGCCACAAGTATCATGGTCAGAGATGATTCATCAGATACAGGCAGCAACCACAGAGATACGGGAACCATTAACAATCTGATCCAAAAGGATCGAATTATCTCAGCGGTGCGTTTCAATGTTATTTTTGTCCAGTCCAAGTATTACTTTATATTAATGGGTGAATATAAATTCCCACCCTCATGTTTCCGCGTCGAATGTATTGCCCGCCCTGGGTGTTTTTTTTTGCAATCGGCCTCCTCCAACTATTGGCACGTTACAACCTGCCCTTCTGTTAAAAATACTGTGTAATGCCAAACATATCATCTTCAACCTGAGCATCACGGCTACCCACCTACTGCCATTATCAATCACTCCACTAGAATAAGTCATGACATAACACATCATCATTCATTATCAACCACACAAACCACCGTTGCCAGCAGCAAAACGCAAATTGCACTACCTGGACACTATCATTTCAGATTAATTTGTAAACAAAGTTGTAGATTTGGTCAAAGACCCATCACCATCAATAACTGTCCCAATCTTCTTTGTGAGTGGGTCACAAGATTCAAATGCGACAATCTCAAGTATGAAGATTCTAGATCCTTAAACATCTCATCCTCCTACATTCCAAAGAGCTAAAATTCAATGATTTTATTCCAATAATTGCTTTTATTATTGAAATTACATACTAGAGTGGTTCAACAGTGATATAACGTTATCGTTTATGCATGCATAAGACTAGAACCATGTAAACAAATTACATGATATGAAGCAACCCAGCAGCAGAAAGAAACTGTGGATCTTCTGTTTCTTCCCTAACCGTGTACAAGTACATATTGAAGTCTTTTGAGGGTATTCCTGACCTTTCATGGGTCATTACCTGTAACGTAAGTGATTTTAGTACCAAAATCCGGAAATCTCATAACGAGTCAATACAGGAAGTGGGCGAGTGCTTAAAAGATATATACCCAAAGGGGGGCAATACGTTTGGCCTGGATACATAAGGAGGCAATTTGTATTTACCCCTTATATTAATTACTGTTCTAACTGAAATCTCAGAGTTGGTAGTTTTTGGGCTGATGTCAACTTTGTACCCTAAAGATTCCCCCTCCGGGTACAATTTAAGTACCCAACATTTCAAAAATATTCAGTACCTAAAGTATGATTATTGGACCAAATGAGTTCGAAGGCAGGAGGATGATGGAAGCCGTTTAAAAGTCCAGGGGTATGACCGTCAATATTAAAAAATATTCCTGATGACATCTTCTTCCAACCACTCTTATCCGTAACCACCTTCACCCTCTGTCACCTTTCTTCTTCATCGTAACCTCCATCACCACCGCAGTCCACAGCCACCAATAGCCACCACCACCAAACCACCTTCTCCATCTCAACAGTAACCCAAGGACCAAGCCCTCCTCGTACGCACGTACAAGCACCTGTACAACACATACAAGTACATGCAAACCCCCACATAACCCATCCCCCCACCCTCCGCACATAGAAACACACACAAACACCCACCCATCCACATAACACATGCACAACACACGCAAGCACACACACATAACCCCCCCCCCCCCCCCCCAAACACACCCACACACACAATCCCAAGCAATGAATTAAGCCAGAGACAGTCTTTTCTTTCAGATTACTAGGCTCTTTGTTTGCGGATAAAGGGCAACGTGGAGTTTATTTACTAGAATAACCATTTTTCAATTACAAATCAGCAGACACAGAGGAAGAAATTCTTACTCTTTGGCTAAGATGCTGACTTTGCCGTGGAAAGAGTAATCGAAAACTGGCCTTCCCTTGTTCTACCCTTCGAACTTGGAGAGGGATTGAGGGCAACTACCATATCGAATGGGCAATAGAATGGAATTTCTAATGTAATTTGAAAGAAAGAGCGAAGGCCTTATTCACACCCACACACACAGAGCAAACTGTCATCGTACCAACGGAAACAAAAACTAAGCGGGAGGTGGGTTAGATCTGTGAGGGCATGGTGGTTGGATCAGTAGAGGAGGTTTGGCGGTGAGGGAGTGATGGTTGGGTATGATGAGGGTGGTGGTGCTGGGTCAGATCTGTGAGGGCATGGTGGTTGGGTGACTTGGGTCGCTAGTGATGTTGGTGAAGGAGGTATAGCTGCGGGGGAGTGGTGGTTGGGTATGGTGAGGGTGGTGGTACTGGGTCAGATCTGTGAAGGCGTGGTGGTTGGGTCGGTAGTGGTGTTGGTGAAGGAGGTATGGCGGCAGGGAAGTGGTGGTTGGATATGGTGATGGTAGTGGTGTTGGGTCAGAACCTGTGAGGGCGGTGGTATTGGGTACAGTGAGGTTGGTGGTTGTAGGTGTGGTGTCGAATGGTGAAGTGGTACGGCGTGATGGTGGGGGCGGTCTTAGTGTCGAATGGTGGGATGTAAGGCTTGGCGTGGTGGTGAGATTGTCAAAGGTGTGGTGGTGGGGTTTAGCGCTAGGAGTGGTGGGTGTTTCTTTTTTTCCTTTTTCATTCTTTGTCACTATGTTATGATGACATGGACCAATGAAATAGAGAAAAACAGGGAAAGAGAAAAGGACGGCCACGTGGATCTCTGTCTATAACATTCTTCCATATAGATGGTCATACCCTTTGACTTTTTAATGGTTTCAGCGTCCATCGGCCTTCGGTTTCATTTGATTCAAAGATAATACTTTATTTACTGATTTGTTCCTTTTGAAATGTTGGTACTTAAGCTCTACTGGGTGATACTTTAGGGCACATATTTGGCATTAGCCCTAGTTTTTGTTCCTGATTGGCAATATATGCAAACTATGGCTATCGTATCTCAAAGTTCATTTGTTCACCATGGGTGCTTCTCGTTGCATAGAAATTGTAAATGGTGCCCTTAGAGAAAATAGTAAGTACAAGACACGAGACATCAATCACTTGTGTTTGATAAATTGTCATGCCTCGCCCACATTATTTATACCATTGTCACCTTTTGCAAGGCTCTGTGTAGAATAATGCAGTTTACAAGACCTCGTGTCATGCGCTCACATGTTAGCAGGACTTGTTACTTTATAACTTCCTCACTTACGCATGACCATCGTGCTTTTCTCCGTGATAAGCCTCGTAAGGGAAGCCATTTCTTTTTCTCTCCTTCACCAGATCTCTGGTATGTCTTTTGATTTTGAGTCATATGGATGCAATAAAGTACTGTGCAAGTGTGCCTAACTTCTGTGGTCTTGCAGTCTTGCTATGTAATCCATTTTTCTCAAGTACAGAATTCAAGCTATAATGGTGGAGTAATATGTAGTTTCCGGTTAACTGAGCTTTTCATTACTGTTCTTCTATTGTGACTCGTTACTTGTGTTATTATTGCCCCTAAGGTTGCATGAGCTGGCTAGGTCAATTTTTGTTTGTCACAGTGTGATATGTGATGACACCACGGTGTGCACAGGCATACGTGTTCTTCTGAATGAAGTTCTTTGCTACCACAGAGTCATTTTTTGCTTTTTATTTTTTATGTCTGCTGGTTAATTGTCTTGATTTATTCTCCAGGTCGCTGATGAGGTAAAGTATATCAAGACTTCAGAAACTGAGAGGGCCAGACAGTTGCATGAGCTCTGCACCAGGATGGATGAAATTATGTCCATAGATGCTATCCAAAAGAAAGCTTTCGAAGACGAGATACAGAGTAGCTTGAAGGCCATTCTTGCTTCAGACGATAGCCGAAGAGCTTCCCTCCAGCTTGCTCATGATGAGGAGCAGCAAATTGTTGCCGTAAGCATATTCTTTTTGGTGTCATAGTACAAACCTTATTTTGTATCAGCTTGTCGCACAAGTCTACAATCAGCTCCGTCTAGCATGTTCATAAGTTGCATTATTGCTTTAACAGGAAAGCTGGATACATACACTACGCACGCTAATTGACGAGAGAGGTCCATGGTCAGCTGATCCTTTTCCAAACAGCACTGTGAGACATTGGAAACTTGACAAGACTGAAGACGCATGGCGGCGTAGGCAAAAGCTAAGGCAGAATTATCATTTTGATGAGAAGCTTTGTCTTCGCCCCTCCACCATACCTAACAGTGATGTTCTTCTTCCTGCTAATGAAAGCAAGTATAGTTTTGGGGTGCATATCCCGGAGCAGATGAAGCGATTTTTGCTGAAAGGAATTCAAAAAATAACTGATGAAGGCTCCTCAGAACTCGCTGAAAATGATGCTGAATCTAGTGGGCAAACGGTTTCAGTCCCTGAGGATCTTGTGGATAAACAGTTTACTGAGGTGCTGAAAGACGGCGGTGATCAGAAGGATCAAGACAGAAAAGATTCATCCTCTACACCAACTGAGTCAGAAGCTACTGAGGTATGTGTGACCAAATGCGCATATGTAAATAGGGTTGCACATTTGTATTTTTTTTCTTATGTATGCATCAATTTTCAGGTTCTTATGTCTGTCCCCTGTGTACTTGTGACACCAAAGAGAAAATTAGCTGGACATTTGGCAGTGATGAAAAAGTTTTTGCATTTCTTTGGTGAGTTTCTAGTGGAAGGTACAGGTGGATCATCAGTTTTTGAAAATTTTAACTCTTCATCCAAGTTCGATTATGAGAAGCCTGATCAATTAGGAGGGATGCAGAAGCAGAAGCATCTAAAGTGGCCCATCAATTTAGATGTAGATTATGAGAGAAAGAACACCGTTGAGAGCATATATGCAGTGCATGGTAGCGTTTTTCAGAAGCAACGCAAAAATATCAAGCGCCACCGCAGATGGACCATTGGCAAGGTAACCGGAATTGTAAATAATTCGAGCTATTTGCTCTTTTAGATGTTTTTTTATGCATATGATCTGAATGTCTCTTCTTTGTTTCTGGTCATAGATTAAGGCTGTGCATTGGACTCGGCATTTGCTCAGATATACTGCAATAGAGATTTTCTTCAATGACTCAGTTGCTCCTATATTTTTGAACTTCGCATCACAGAAGGATGCGAAAGATGTTGGAACATTGATAGTAACCGCCAGAAATGAGTTCATGTATCCAAAAGGATACAGGGACAAGACTGGATTGATATCCTTTGTTGATAGACGTGTTGCGCTGGAGATGGCAGAAAATGCCAGAGAGAGCTGGCGGAGGCGGGATATTACCAACTTTGAGTACTTAATGATTCTCAATACCCTTGCGGGAAGATCATATAACGATCTGACTCAGTATCCTGTGTTTCCCTGGATTCTGGCTGATTATTCCTCGGAGAGTCTTGATTTTAACAAGTCATCAACCTTTCGCGATCTTTCAAAACCTGTTGGTGCACTGGAGCCAAAAAGGTTTGAGGTTAGTTTGTTCAGTTTCAGCAATTTAAATGATTGACTTTGATCTTGCTTGCATGATAATTATGAAATGAAGGATGTTATGCTCTGCCTACATAGGTTTTCGAGGACAGATATCGTAACTTCTCAGATCCCGATATTCCTAGGTAACCTTCCAGTACTGTTAAATCACTTGGTAGCCTTTCACCCTTTCCAAGTGACAAGGTTGTATCAGATACGTTGATCTAACATGCATCTTCGGTATTGCAGTTTCTACTATGGGTCTCATTACTCGAGTATGGGGATTGTGCTGTTTTACCTTCTGAGATTAGAACCATTTACGGCTCTACACCGAACGTTGCAGGTATGTAGATAATAGCTTACTAGTCATTTATATTTAAAGTTGACCAAGAAAACAATTGGAAAATCTTTCCTGCCTAAATGTGAATCTGGCCAAAGTCCGGCTTTATCATCTCTTTTAAGTACTTTCTTCAGTTCAAGCTATCCATTTCTTCTTAAGTACTTTCTCTCGGTGATTAAACTGGCCGTAAGGTCACATTAATCTTATTTGGTGTTCTCTTGATGTCCTTATCTCTAGTGATCTGTTAATACCATTCCTTACACGATTGTTTTGGTCAGGGTGGTAAATTTGACCATGCAGACCGCCTTTTTCAAAGTATTGACGGCACATATAGGAACTGCCTTTCTAATACCAGCGACGTCAAGGAATTAGTTCCGGAATTCTTTTACATGCCAGAGTTTCTCATCAATTCAAATTCTTATCATTTTGGTGTAAAACAAGATGGTGAACCCTTGGGCGATATTTCTCTCCCCCTTGGGCCAAGGTACATATCTAGCACTTGCACTTCTAGGACGTTGTGCTACAGCCTTTAATTTTCCTGGTGTGACAAAAAACTTTTTTTTGCCTTGGGCTTAGGACAAGTAGGGTAGTTGTTAGTCTCTCACATCCTCTAGATGTAAATGCAAGGAGACTCCTATAGGGAGAACTAACGTCTTAGTATCGAATGGTACGGTTGACTGTTACGCACTGTTGAAAAACTGTGTGATTCTGTGTAGTGAAGTACTTCCTCAATACTTCGAAGCTTTCGCATGATTAATTCCAAACGAGATGGGTTGGATTTTGGTGTTTCTTGATGCTTGACTTTTTCCTTTAAACCGGATTATGTTCTCCCAAGTTTTTGATGCAAAGACAATGATGTTAGTAAGATTGGCAGTTATTATTGAGTCAAATAAGGGCTCAGTTGAGTGAATGCACAACATAAGAAACCATAAGATCTTCAAGTTCCGTCTTTTGGTTATAACACATCTACTGTTCCCCCCCCCCCCCCCAAACAACAAAAGAAAGTACGGGTAAGTCTACAATTCTTTTTGAGGCGCATAATAAGCTAATTTTTCTCCTCTGTAAGGGCTGGGTAAGTCTACAAATGAGTGACCCTCCTTTAGTCCCGGATGGATCCAGCTTCCTGTTATAAAATTGATGTACATTTTGTAAATCCAGTGAATGTTGCAAGGAGAAAATGATGATATGGGTGCCTATAGAAGTTAGACAATGAAAATGTCACGTCCATAAAAAATTTGAAAATTTAAATTCTTTTTGAGTCCTACTTAAGTTGATGGTGAATGTACATCGAAATTATTGGTGCCAGAAAGAAAACAATTCCACCCAAAAGCTTGGGATAACTATTCTCGTTGCTTATCAGGAAATGACTTCACAAATGCATTCGTATAAGACTAGTAAGCAATTTTATGCCTGTCAGTAAGACTTTCGCTTGGCATAGTGTTTTGCATTTCTTTTCTTTTTCTTGTTTTGGGTGGGGGGGGGGGGGGGGGGATGTAGTCAATCTGTTACGTTGAAACAACAAAACATTTCAGATAAACATCTAACGATTAATAAGTAAAGTTGTTAGGGAAAAGGATCATTTCCATTTTGGTGAATCATATGGGTATGTGATCATTTATCCGATCTTTTGTGTGATATCATTAAAAGGAAGCAGTTTTGAGGATCTGTCTTCTTTCCCATCAATAAACTTGTATGCTTAATGAGATGCATTCGTCTATACGGTGTACACTGAAGCATGCCTCAAAAGACGAGGCATTCATATCTGAAATGATGTTATAGATTAGGCAGGCCAAAGACACTGTGGACTGAGGATATGAGAAGGTACATGTGGGATTTTCAACTGACAATATGACCTTACAGAGCAGAGAGCTAATCATAGAAGAAAGTTGCATTGTAATTGTAATTTTGGCATATTGGCTTAAGGGCATTTCTCAAGTTGAAGATGTGTGAAGTGCATATGCTTTGTTGAAGTGCTCAGAAATTTCATCTCTTGCTGCATTATATTGTATATTTGAAGTTGTACTTGACCCTGCATGATGTAGAAAGCATATAGACATAAACTACATTTCCCGAAACTTTATTTTCCAGGGTTCCCCCGAAGAATTTATAAACAAAAACCGTGAGGCCCTTGAAAGTGAATATGTGAGTTCTAATCTACACCACTGGATTGATTTGGTATTTGGCTACAGGCAACGTGGAAAACCAGCAGTGGAGGTATTATTAGATGATTTGATTGTGAACTGAACAGTGTTTGAATTAGTTGTATAGGGTTCTAAAGTTTCTGAGTTTTGAAATATTTGATTACAGGCGGCAAACATATTTTATTACTTAACTTATGAAGGTGCTGTCGATCTGGACACCATGGAAGATGAACTGCAAAGGTCTGCCATAGAAGATCAGATTGCCAATTTCGGTCAAACTCCAATCCAGATTTTCCGTAAGAAACACCCTAGAAGAGGACCACCAATTCCGATTGCTCATCCTTTGCGTTTTGCGCCAGCTTCTATTAATTTGACTTCCATCGTTAATAGTACCAGTAATTCACCATCACCTGTTTTATATATTGGTACATTGGACTCGAGCATTGTCATTGTGAACCAGGGGCTCACCATGTCAGTTAAAGTATGGTTGACAACCCAACTGCAATCTGGTGGAAATTTCACATTCTCTGGCTCACAGGTTTGACTTAAATCTGTACAATGATAATCCCCTTTTATTCAGGAGCTATTCCAGTGTGGTTGACAGCTTGAACTCTTGCAGGATCCTTTTTTTGGAATTGGTTCTGATATCCTTTCCCCTCGTAAAATTGGGAGTCCGTTGGCTGAAAATATTGAAATCGGAGCACAATGCTTTGCAACAATGCAGACATCATCTGAAAACTTTTTGATTACATGTGGCAACTGGGAAAACAGCTTTCAGGTCACTTCCCTAAGTGATGGAAGAATGGTGCAGAGCATCCGACAGCATAAAGATGTGGTCAGCTGTGTGGCAGGTAATGTCTCTGGTTCATCTGCTGCACCCTGCAGCATGACTTGTCACCTCAATCAAACAAAATTTGGCAGCAAGTGAAGTTAATATTAACCTGTTTTATACCTCAACTTTTGGTATCTGTGCGGCTTTTAAACTGGACAAATCCTGGCTTTAAGCGGAGGGAGATTCGGTCAATATATTTGGAATGGACAAAATATGGTAAAAGTGCTTTGGTCTTGAGGAAATATAAAGTTATTCCCTGACGTTAGCTCAATGTGGTTTGCCAGAGATAGATGCATTTTGTCCTTTAGCTATATAGCTTCTCTGTGGAGCTTTTTTAGGGCAGATGATGTCTAGATTGTACGTCTAGCAATAACGGGAAGTGGAAGTTTTATTTCTCCTTTATTGTGATTTAATAGGGATAATATCTTTAAACCCCTTAAAGGTTGGGGGTATTACACTCATGCACTTACTATCAGGAATACCAAATATGTCCCTTTAAAAGGATGGCATACAAGTGGAGGTAACAGATTTTACGAAATGACCCATTTAACCCTCTACTTGTATTGATTTTTCTTCACTCTTTTCTTCCAATCCGTTCTCTCTTCTCTTATTCCATTTTTTTCTCATGTCAATTTTTCTTGTTGTTCAACAATGAGCGTTAGCGACTACCGTTGGAGCATCGGCCCTCTGCTTCTGCCACCAGTGGCGGCTGCACCTCACAATTTTACCAAACATGAAAAATTTTCGTCGGATATCGGATTTTTGCAAAAAGAGAGCAACTAAAAAAATTCATCGGGTAACACATACAAATCTACGGGCGGCGGCGGCACGTGTGTTTTGTGTGTATTTGTGCGGAGACGGCGGCAACACCCATCTGCATGCTCTTTGTTAACCGCCATCATCACGGCCTCCCCATCTCAATAGAAACCTAACTGATCCATATCTAAATGGTATTGTATGCGTGGCTGCGTGTGGTGGTTGCGAGTGTGTCACAGTTTGGAGGTAAGAGTTGCTTTCTGGGTTTCTTTTCGGGGCAGCAAATGAAGTTGAATTGGAAGATTTATTGGAGAAAAGGGTGGTTGCTGCTTGATTTTGAAATGGGTTAAAGTACGTTACAATATGTGGTAGTTGCTCGGAAGGTGCTTAATGGGCTTAGAAAACTGATGGTATTCCTTTCTTCAAGTTAACCAACTTCCAACCGACTTCGGCGGGGTTGGTGATATGGAGATGGTGTTGAAGCTTCAGATGGTGGTTGCTGCTTGATTTTGAAATGGGTCAAAATATGGTACAATATGTGGTAGTTGCTTAATGGGCTTAAAAAACTGATGGTATGCCTTTCTTCAAGTTTACCAACTCCTGATCGACTTCCGCGGGGTAGGTGATATGGAGATGGTGTTGAAGCTTGAGATTGTGGTTGTAGTGAGTCAACTGGCCGTAAAGGGATGAAGGGCAGTAAGATAGGTCCTTTATGATTTGAATTTAAAAACACGGTATGCTGATTTAAGTAAAAAGTGTATAAATTACCGAAAGGTATTACGACAGGGGGATATATTTGTGATACAAAAGTCGATGGAGTTCTACCCCCAAACCTCAAGGGGTTCAGGAATATTGTCCCTTCTATTTATTTTTTTAGCTTTGGACAGAAGTATTTTTCCCTAAGGAATCGTAGTATCACTTTCAATACATTAATTAAAAGCTAGAATACGTTATTCAGATGCATTGTTTTCTGTGTTAGTTTTTTTCCGCAAAACAACCAAGGTTAGTTCAAGCTTTTGGGTATATCTGTAGACTAAGATGATGGACACCAGAAAAACTTTCTGTAAGTAGTGTCAAACTGTTATACTCTACCTGTGGAAAACTTCTGTGCTATGCAATATCATCTGCAGTCATTCTTTGCTTCTCCATAATGATGCGAATGCTACTTTACCTCCTCTGTACCTTTATAGCTTTTCAAATTCTGATTGTAGTTCATCAATGCTGCAGTGACATCTGATGGTAGTATTCTTGCTACTGGGAGTTATGACACAACGGTTATGATTTGGGAGGTCTTGCGAGTTAGAGCCCCAGAAAAGAGAGTTCGATATACACCAATGGATTTTCCCCGTAAAGACACTGTCATTGCGGAAACTCCCTTCCATATTCTCTGTGGACATGATGATATAATTACATGCTTATATGCAAGCGTAGAGCTTGATATCGTTATAAGTGGATCAAAAGATGGAACTTGTATTTTCCACACCCTGCGGGAGGGAAGATATGTAAGATCACTTCGGCATCCTTCTGGCAGTGCATTATCAAAACTTGTTGCATCTCAGCATGGACGCATTGTGTTGTATGCTGACGATGATCTCAGCCTGCACCTCTATTCTCTCAATGGAAAGCACCTTAGCACTTCTGAATCTAACGGCCGCCTGAATTGTGTCAAACTCAGTAGCTGCGGGGAGTTCTTGGTTTGTGCTGGAGACCAAGGACAGATTGTCGTACGCTCTATGAACTCACTTGAGGTTGTGAGGAGGTATAATGGAGTTGGGAAAATAATGACTTCACTGACTGTGACCCCAGAAGAATGCTTTTTAGCCGGGACCAAAGATGGCAGCCTCCTTGTGTATTCTATAGAAAACCCTCAGCTTCGCAAAACTAGCCTTCCGCGAAACCTGAAAACCAAAGCTTCTGCATCATGATACATCAACTATACTGGACTCTGGTAGTCGACAATATGCTATCACTGTTAGTAGTGATGTGCATTTGATGTATGCTTCCCTTATCAATATGCCAGATTTGGCCATAGAGGGAACTGGCACATTGGCACATACATGTACGCCATATTCAATGTTAGATCAGAAATATTGTACATTCATCATAACTCATGTTCCATATTAACTGCGAGGGTTGACCCATTAGGAATGCTGTATAGATGGGCTCAACACCTCCTATAGTAAAAGGCAATTTTGTACTGTTAGATCTGCAGTAAATCTAGGCTTCTTTCCTTCTGTACTGTAGCAGAATTCGTTAACTACTCCTGTAATATGATAGATAGGCAAGTTTAATAGAGAAGTGAGTTACACTTAGAACGTGGTACTCTATGAAATTGTTGCAGAGATTTCAGCCCCAACTTTGGTTGAAGATAATTGCTTGATGGTATTGCTTGTGATAGGAGAATTCGTAAAACACAAACCTAGCTAGCTATACCAATTCCATGTTTGTTTGTTAGTCTCCTTTCCCAGGTGCTCGGATAATACATTGGTTTTAAGGAACTGCCCAGCGTATAAAATAGTGTCAAGGGATTAAAATAGCTAACATTTTTTTCATTAAATAACTTTTCAGAAATAAAATGTTTACAAAAATTAAGTGAACCAAGAATTAACCAATATAGATTTGAAGCACCTTTTGCTCTTCTTTTGCTTGCAAGATGAAAGCAGAAGTATTAAACCGAAGTTGCAAATGGAGATTGCCGTGAGTAGCGAGAGAAAAGAGAACTCTTATATATTCCACAGATGATGATCTTACAACGTTTCTAGGCAGCCATTATAATGGTTCCTTGTAGTAATGAAATCAAATATCAACATTTACACACGAGTGTACAGCAACAATAGATGCAGTGCAAGAGAAGAACGAGGAGTTGCCAAACATGAAAATTTCATCCCTGACGACGTCTAGCTATAGTCAGAGCTCTAGTTAACAGACCCTTGGAGTCTACCAAAAGGCTAGTACACAGAAAAATAAGTATCCTCTTGCGACTGATCAAGTCCCTGTCGCGGTTCAAGGTCATTGGCAGCAGGCTGATGTGTTCTTTCAGCATTCCGGGCTCATGGAGGGGCCTTTTTCTTGTGGAATCCGTCAGCAGAATACTTCTAGAAAACAGGTGTATTTTTTAAGTTTTCAAATACAGATTATATGATACGTCGTCTGGATCTGTTACTACATTCTAGTGAAGTTTATGGTGGAGAATATCTCGTTGTAGTTACTTTGAAAAGCAAGGTCTTGCCCGAGTTAAGAGTTAGCCGCCTACTAGAGGCAGGTGATTCCATTGAGTAAAGAATGATCTCTATTTCTAGAGGAAGTCCTGCTATGGTTGGCTGGGGAGTTTTAGCGCTACGACTCTGAATGCCCCACTGGGATAATTTTAGCAGTGCGAAGGTAATGTTGAAGTACTGGCAATGATGGAATGTGGGGTGAAGAAATCAAGTCATCTCAGGCTTGACGATCACCCCTTATGTGGAGTCTTCAAGCTATTGCTTCTTACAAGGAAGGGTGAAGTTTTACTGATCATGAACAGGATGGCCTAATCCCACAAACAAGTCAGTGAGGGAAAATAGGATTTCATCTTGCTATTATCAAGGCTTTATGTTTGACAGAAGAAGTTTCACCCATCTGCTACAATTGGAACAAAAGCATACACCAAAAGTTTGGGAAAAGTGCAAAGTGGAGGGTTTAGACGACGTAACATTCTGCTGGTAGCGTGAAGTTGAATATTATTTGGCATAGTCCTTGAGAAATTTTACGCCTGACGCTTTACTTTTTGATGAATGCAAGCGTCACATACGTGGGTAGGCTAACGATCTGCGAAAATAGAAGAGGAGTCAGAGTACTTTAGCCTATGATACATTTCCTTTAGATGGCAGTATTGTGCCTATTTTGTAGTTTCTCTGGAAGAATCATCTTACGTTTTGTTCTTCAAGTTGTTACTGTCTGATGTCTTCACCAAAAGGTTTTGCCGTGCTATCAGAGGTAAGGCTCCTATGATAATCAAGATAAGTTCAAGCACCTTCCGTAGCTGTTTTGAAGTTAAACTGTGACACTGATTTGATTGAGAAAGCAATCTGTCTTATACCAAGAATCCAACTTGCTAAGATTGTTCTTCTTGCTGAACAACGTGGTTCATGATTCTGACAATTTTCTGAGATGTCAATATATATGCCACAACTTTAATTGAGTGAAAAGAAGAATACTGGCTAATAACGTGCCATGTAAAGTACATAGGTGTAGTGTACAAATGTATTTCTTTTATTGCTTTCTTGGAAAAATTTGCTTCCACACCTTCTTTGCTGGTTCACAGATTGATCTGTCAGTGAAACGTCTTTGATGGCTAATAATTTTCTTATGATTTATAATTTGCCATGTAAAGTAAATGGCTGTATTTGAACTTCCATTTTCCACACCATCAAATACTTTAAGCAAGTCCTTGATATCATGAAGTCTTTGTGCACCACTATCATACCACTTCTGGACTTTGTTGCGATCCCTCTACCGACGATTACAAGTCTGTTTGGGGCTTGTGCATCGCTCTCTAGATATTTATGGAGAATTTCTCCTTGTAGCCAGTTTAAAAACCAGTGTCTGGACAGAGTTAAGAGTTCCCTCATACTCTTCAGCAAATGGATACCGCGCCTATAGTGAATGGGCACCTACATCGGAAGGTCAATGCAGCCAGGACTCACTTCCACGAAACTAACAAGACAATTTCATCCGATCCAGTCACAAATAAGTTCGAGCGAGGAGGTTCCAATGCCATTGCCCAATCACAGGGATGTCAATGCCATAGTTGTTTGAGAGTTTTAGGGGGACAGCTTTGTATAATCTCGCTGGGATTATGTAAGCGATTCTGAGGGCAATGTTGAGGTCCTGGAAATGATGAAATATGGCGCTAAGGAATCTTGGACTATCCAATTCTTGATACCGGATTTGAAGATGAATCCTCATTACGAGGACCTGATGCCGCTGCTCTTTACAGAGAAGGGCAACATTTTACTACATTTTGACCGCGAACTACTGACGTACAATCACAGAAACAAGTCGATCAAGGAGGTTCATATCCCGTGTGATGGTGAACTTTCCATTTATGAAGCCGTTATGTTGGAGGAAAGTCAAGTGTCTCCCACCAGCTGCTACCACTGGCATGAGAGCCAACACCAAAAATGCCTTTGCGTAACCACTCTGAACTCACACCTTATGCTTTTGTATTCAACTTCCTGCGATTGGGAGCGAAGGGAAGCACGCAAGAGTTTAATTAGTCAATGATCTTCCTTTCCAGATATGAGCCCAATTTTCTTCAGATGGCAGTGCCATGCCCATCTTAGCTTCAATTCTGAGGCAGAATCAGCTGGTAATTTTTGTACTTCAAGGTGCTAATGTCTTTCCGGAGAGTTGTCATGTGCTAAAATCAGAGGTAAAGCTTGTATGATGATCAACATAACTTGAAGCACCTTATCATTGTCATTTCATTTTTCTGCTGTTTGCTGTAAGTGCAGTGGCATATCAACGTGCAAGTTCAGTTACACCAGGGGTTTGATCGGGTAAAGCAGTATTCTATCATACCCAGAACATGATTTTCTCCAAATTGTACAACTTGCTGAATGTGGTTATGATTTTGACTTAATCTTGCGTTGTCAATTTGCTCCATCGTTCAAGTCTTTGTCCCTCTGATCAAGACAGTAAGCTCTGAACGGATGTGTTCTAGCAATATTGCATACCATGACAGCAACATACATTTTCGTCCTATTATTGTATACTACATCTACATTTTTTTCGGGCTCCTATTGTCTATACTTCATACATCTTGAAGTAATCTTATGGTCTAGTGTACTCTTTTCTAGCATTAGTATAGTTTTATAGCTAAGCGGGGGTTGAAGTAGAACAATTTCTCCGAGAGTACCGGATGACATCAGGTCACCAGCAATACCGAAAAGTTCATCGGCCTCTAATCATCTTACACTAGGGTCTGTTTGAAATCATTTACAATTTTGGTTTTCAGGTTTTTAAAAAAAAAAATTAAAATCAGTTTAGTTTTTATTCTAATTTTTTTCCTTAGTGATGATTGCGGCAGCATTTGTAGGGCATGGCGGTGGCCGGCTGGGTGGCCGACGATAGTGGCCGATAGCTGGTAGGAGCCGGTGGCAGTGGCTGGCGACAGGTGGTGGATGTGGTCTCAAAATAAAACCCAAAACTCTAAAATGAGAGTTTTAAAAAACAGGTCTATTTCAAAAATTAGTTTTCAAAACTGAAAGGAAAAAAACAAAAATTGTGCGTCAAACACGTTTTTTTTTCTAATTTACAAAACTAGATAAGAAATTGAAAATGAACGAGTTTTCAAAAGGTATCTAAATCTATATCTTTGGATAGTTACGTGTGATCGAAGACGAATTTTTATCGTAAAAGTACTCGATAATATGGAACATTCTATCAATCCCGCCTCGCTCGAAAATAGAGGAACAATTTAAGTTTATTTTACTGCTAAGAGAAAGCCAGGGCCACGAGGGCCCAAGTCGGGTCGTTGTTAGGTTCACTCACAGTTTGAGCAATGGATGTTGGTTTGTTCCTCTTAGAACGAGCATTAACTCAAAAGACGAACAATCCATGTCGGCTTGGTGGCCCCCTGGCCTGTTGGACCCACTCAATCCCTTTTTTCCTTATGTGTTTTTTTGTCAAAACCAAACTTGCCTCGTCCTTCTTTCAATAGTCTTTGGTATAACGATCATGAAAATAGAAAATTTTAGACATGAGTGTCTAAAAGAAAAAAAATGCCATTCCAGACCACCTTCACCATGCCAATAAATATCGTTGCTACCAACATCTTAACTATTGATATCCCGACCACGATGCCATCACTATCGTCACCATTTGAGGTATTAAACCATTGCTTTATTATGGGGTTCCATGACTGCCACCACCATCGACTGGATGCAACATTACCTCCATCCCTAGAGGTCACCACCACCGGTGGGTGGGAGGCACAATGGCGAACACCAAAGATGGGAGGAAGTATAAGCAGAATTTTATTCATATACGAACTTGCTTTTTTAACGATGCAATGAACTTTTTCTTTGGGTGGTAATTCCATGCCTACATTAATTTCTGGATAGGATTAAGATCAAATTATTTTTGTAACTACCTGTTCACGGCTTCACCACACACAATAATGTCTCTTTTAAAAGGACTAACCAAGTAAGTAGTATGAATTTATATGGCAATCACTATCTGTCTGGGATATCACAATAATGTTCGACTCCAAATTTCTATCATGGGAATGATAATATCTTCGCAAAAGCTATATTTTGCTTTGCCATACACTAATGCCTAAGGTAAGCTGTATATGAGGTTTGATTAGAATAATAGTCTAGTATACAGACAATATGATTTAATGCAAATTGTACTTCTCAGTGATTTTAATTGTGAATCTCGTTTACTAATATTTGGGTTAATTAGTATCTACCGATTTATCCGACAAGAAACTAAAATTGATTTCTTATTTATTATATATATATATAGCGACAGATAATGAGTAATATGTACTTTAAGTAACACTAAAAGCAACGCAGTTCAAAATTGACACAGAGGGTATGAACAAAGATGACATATAACATTTAGCGGCCAAAGTTAGATGAAAATTAAATCATATATTTTTTTCAATTGGCAGGGCCGAGGATAGAATCAAACGAGAGGACACTATGCGACTTGCACCTCTGCAATTGAATGACCGAAGTACCCCCGTCATTACCACAGTTACATTCCTAGCCATCCAGGGGCATATACTGTCAATAAGCACTGTCCTTCCGCTATCCCGCGTCCCCACTGACGCACACCTATAAATACGCACACAAACACGCTGAAAATGCTTCACTCAACCCGCAAAATCCGCTCTCCGAACCGGCAATGTACCATCAACCCGAGCAACCTAACCAGTTCGCCGGAGGCTTAAAAAACGGCGGCGTCGACTCCATTGAAGGCGGCATTGCAGGCTTTGACGGCGCCATTGACGCCGGATTGACCGCAGCGTATGATGCTGCGGACCGGCTCACCGTATCGTTCCGCGGCCAGGTCTACGTGTTCGACTCTGTTTCGACGGATAAGGTTGTACAATTTGTGCAACATTGATTTTGCATTTAGTTAGGGTTTATGTTTACGGTTTGATTAATGAGAAACTAGGGAAAAATGATATTCTTCCATCTACTTTGCTTCTATTTCTTTCATGTTTTAGCATTTGTTTGATCTCTGTTACCATTTGGTTTTGCCAAAGCAATGTACAACAGTAGCGCACGTGATATAACCACTCAAAGCAAGCATTGCTTTTGGCAAGGTGTGTCTGCTTTGGCAGAAGCCAAGGTTCTTAATATTTTACGTGTTTTGTAATTTTTGTCGCCTTCCACTTCTAGGAGATTTTGACTGTATCAAATAAGTATCATATACGCGAACAATAAGTCAATTATGACGTGTCAGAATTCTGTTCTATATGGACAAAAGTTGTGAAACAGGGGGATTATCAGCCTAAAGTCTAGCTTGTGTTTTGCTTTTTTAGAGGATGCAGACATGTTTTGTAGTCCTAATATTATTGATGGTCAAATATAAGGTCATTAGGTGGTATGAAAGTTTAAGACTTTTTTGGCTATGTGCTAATTTAGGTTGACTATCACAGGCTCAGAGGGTACTTTTAACTTTGGGGGGGTGTGATCTTGCTCCTGATTTTCAAAGTGTCGATCTATCCTACCAGAAAGGAATGGTAATTCCTGTGAACTTATTTATCATAGCATTCTTTCTGTATTTTATTCTAAGACTGTAACCAAAATTTCCTCCAGGATAAGGTCAATCCTGGGCGATATACTGGATCACAAAGAGCTGCGTGTCTGAATAGATTTCGTCAGAAGAGAAGCATGCGATGCTTCGAGAAGAAAATCACTTACAAAGTCCGTCAAGAAGTTGCACTCAGGCATGTCATTTGTGCTTTTCTTAAGTTATGGTCCATTTTGTTTGGTATTAACATATTGCGGTAGTTTCATTCTTATTTAAGGTAGAAATGAGCCTATCCATAGCATGTATTAATTACTCCATACTTAATATGCCACAAATCCTTTATCCAGTTGATACATTCACAATGGCCTTGCTATTTTTAGCTTTTGAGGACATGGTGCTCAATTGGGCATCATCTCGTCTACATCCCTGAAAAAAATAAAAGAAGAAGATAAACTTAATCAACTAATAATGATGTTGCATGAGAGTGATTGAAGAGCTTAGCTTAGTGACGTGTGGAAGAAAAGATCTCTTTTCTGGAATTCATGGTTTTCCATTGTAACTATTTTCGTAGATATCTAAGAAAATCGAATAGACATATCAAATAAACAATCTTAGCAGATATATTTTCTGGAATCAACCAAGAAAAAGAAAAGGGACAACCGGAGAAACGACATGTGTAACATTTTACCTTGTTGCTCATAAGCCTTTTGAACATTTTCCCTAGTGAGGCCAAGCTTTGAATGGTATGGTATCACCTGGATAAGAAGCGAACACTGCATGATGCTTTGTCCAGCTTAAACGTTGCAATATGTGAAGGGTAACCCGCTACAGAGAGCTACTGCATTGCGAAGTCTAGGAAAGGCTTTGGGTTAGCCCAACGGTGGTAGTAACAATTCAAGTAGCACTGCAAGTCTGCATTCCTTAGAATTTTTATAGAGTGAAAACAGCTTGTAGCTAGATTTGCAGTGAATATAGCTTGATTTTTTTTCCTCCAAAGGAGATAGGATTTAGCTGAATTATATTGTTTCAAATAGAAATATGGTTTTCCTGGTCATAATTTCCTCCTAGTGGCATTTAGCTCTCTGCTGGGGTTTCCGTGTAGATTTTCTTGACAGTGAAGAACAACTTAAATGGTGGCTTAAGTGTTTTTGTCAGGATTTCTACTAATTTGAATGGCAGTTATCCTCTTGGCTAAAGAATCACAAGTATTTCTAATGTTTCAGACTCGAATGCATTAACGTAATCATGTCATAGCTGATAGAAAGATGGATATGCATGGTAAAGAATGTTACTAGATCAGTGATAGGCTGTTTATGTTTTCAAATAAGACTTAAAAAGGAATTCCAGGCTTGCATTAGAGATTTTGAATGTCTTTCAAGTTGGGAAATTATGGCGTCATGAAGTTTTCTAGAGGTGCTGCTTTTGGGCTTCTCTTTCTTGGAAATCAGTTTGAAAAGCAAGCTAAATCACGCTTTTGATTCTTGCATAGCTGTCCATAAGAGTTTTGACATTTCAGTAGGGACTTAAAAAGGATGCCTTTGTCTTGGAGTTCAATGCATTTTATCTTGCCTATTTAATGTTCTACTTTCAAGGTTGAAAATTGTAGTTTGAAGCTTGAAAACTGTGGTTGGAAGAACTTAATAACTACATGCTCCACATACACACAGTCACCGCTACTGATTGAAGAAATTCAATAGTGTCTTTAGGTAGACAAAACAGAATCCTAAAACCATAGAGATTACTTCTCATTAGTGCTTAACATATATCCTGATTAGCTGATACCACGCAATCTCACGAAAGGTTCCTCTGTTATGAAACATCAGACGGTTGAAGGGTGGGTGTTGTTTCGTCCATCATCATATAAGCAGAAGAAACGTATAAAAGGAGAAAGGGGGAACAACATCTGAGATGAACATGACAATGAGTTATATTATGATAAGTGTAGCTATCGTTTCGAAAAAATTGGGACATTGGGTGTACGTGTCATGTGTTTCCTACTATGCTATTTTCCTCTTGAATTCTAGGTATTGGTGTAAGCATGCATTCTATGCTGGAAGTTTTAATTTTTTATGATTTTTGGTGTGCGTCTTTTTTTTTTTTTTGTGCTTTGGATACCATGTCCTCCTTGTTCTTTGGTGAAATGTCTGTCAATTCTACTCTGATTTGTCTGATTACCCCAGACAGAAGCGTAAGAAGGGCCAATTTACTTCTGCAAAGCCTGAGGCATGGAGTTCTCCTGAGGATTCAGAGCAAGATGAGAGCCCACGAGAAACATCGTTAGTTTTTCTCTCTCTGTATTGTTTGATTCTGTTCTTATGTTACGTTGTCGATGTTGATTCCATCACTGGGAGGTGCTTTGTACTGTGAAGGGTGGACTGGGTCCCTGGGACCTATATGGGGTTTCTCTTTTTCCTAGGAAGTTTCTTCCCTGAGACTCGAGCAGTCGAGCCAGCATATCGGAGTTTTCTTAACAGGCAAAATTGCACTTCGTTCCGGCAAAACTCCTGTGTGTTTGCATATAATCTTGTTAAATTTGTACCATTTTTGTTACCGGAAAAACGTACTGAGTCTTTATCATGCCAATATCGTTCTTTGCTCAGATGTGTTAATTGTGGCACTAGTTCAAATTCCACACCGTTGATGCGGCGAGGACCAACTGGTCCAAGGACTCTATGCAATGCATGTGGGCTTTTCTGGGCAAACAGGGTTGGTATCTTCTCCATTGGTTGTCTCAAATGTTTTCATCTTTTTATGATGTTCCTGCTTGTTTAGTTGCATCAGAATACTTTATGACTTGTGAAGATGCTAAAATCGGACGCTTCTGCTTGGTCCATTAGGATCGGCTTACATAAAGAGCCCAAATCAATATGGCAATCACGGCAACACAAGTTTTAGGAATGTTCTTGTGAGAAAGGGATAGATACTTGCAGGGATCACATCAGTTGCTACAGTCTAGTACGATCTTAGGAAAATCGTTTTTGAAGTGAATTTGAGCTTTGAATATACTTAGCAGGTCCTGATAATCAACACTATGGTCCAGCTTTTGCACTCGGAAGATTTTGAGTTCCTAGAGTTAGCTGTGAAATTTCGCACCAGTAACTGGAGATTACCTACGTCTTGCTTGGTATAGCTGTTGCATTTGGGGGTAGGTTAGGATCATACTGCTTTCGGATCTAGCTGCTTATTCTATGATTCTAGAAGTGAAGAAAGAGAAATTTATCATACCTAGTCAGGTTGGAAACCACCAGCATAAGTTTGTCATTTCTACTTTATTGAAAGGAAATGTTTTGGCACTTATGGAGTTCCAATTCTTTGGGAGGAAGACTGGCGCGTTGGAGGTTTAATAAACAATCCAATCTTAGTTTGTTATGTTCGGTGATGCATGGAGATGTTCCCTTGTCACTTTTAGTTGACATTGCTACGGTGAAAATAGGAACTTATGTTCATCCTTTTGTATCTGCAAATTGTCCAATACCTGAATTCGTTAGTACTCTGTGTGATGTTTTTCACTGTCAACCATTTTTTTAGGTTAATCCATTCATGATGAGAGAGTGTCTACTCTTAGAGTTAGATACAGTTTATAGATAATTTAACCTCTCTAATTCCCAAAGGGCATCTCGCTTTCCAAATTCATTGTGATGCGTGTTCAAACTCATCCATTTCCTTAGACATTCGCAGTAGGTCGTCTGCCTCAGTGTAACACTCCAATTTGCTTCCGTCTTACCTTCAGACAATGCAACTTTGCAGGGAATGATGAGGGATGTATCCTACAAATTTTACGACAATGCTTCAACACCTAGCGAACAGGTACATATAGCGTCATGTTAGTGGGAATTTAGTCAAGTTGCTGCTTTGATTATTTTTTTTTTCCTGACTGCAGCACAACCGTGCAGTCTCTCTTTCATTTTACTGATCTTCCTCTTTTATTATGTAGGATGGTGACGATGAGGCTAACTTTGGAACCCTCGTATTCGAAGACCCTAATTTTGCAACCTTTTTGGACTGTGACAACTCTGCTTAGCAGCAGAGCAGTAGATTTAAGATCGTACAAAGGGAGGCCACGTCTGTTGATCTGCTGGCATAGTTCAACTAACAGAAGATTCTCTGCAGTTTCTTTTCTAACCAGTTGTACAGAGGTGTTCTCAAGACTTGACCATCTCATTATGCTGTGAGGTAAATATTTACCAGTTGAGCTTAGGCTAGGTAGGTAATGTGGTGTGAGAAATAGGTGCTCGAGGTCTAACACTAAACCGGGCTAGTCACTCGATACAAATAACTCGGTTTGAATCTGAAAATGTATAACCAAGTTTGTTTAATCAAACATGTGCTTATAAGTAGATGGTTGTGACTGTCACAACAGTGTATAGCCGTTGATTAGCTGCGGGAACACGATTTAAGCCTTCAACTTAAAGACTTCTCTAGCATAAAATGCAAAAACCTACATTTGAAATTGGTATGATGTAGCTCTATTGCGATTGGACTATGAACATACAAGGGAGATATGATGATCAAGTTGACATGCTTGATGCTCCTTGAATAAGGAGAATTAAGTCTTCTTAACAGGAAACTATCTCGCAATAATTGAGTCCAAATTTATCTGTTGAATGAGTTGTCTTTTGTACCCTTTTGCTTCATACCCTTCGGTTAGAGTTGTCAAAGGGCCGGGCTTGGGCCGGCCCAGCCCAAGCCCATCGGGCCTGCTGTGGGGCCGGGCCGGGGCCGGGCCAGTGGGGCTGCCAACCGGGCCGGGCCGGGCCGGGCCTGCCGAAGGCAAACCTAGGCCCAGTCCAGGCCCTGGCCCTAGGCCCATTATCTAGGGCCGGGCTTGGGCCGGGCCCGGGCCCTTTTTTTCTTGTTATTCAATTTTAAATTTCATCTCTAGGCAATATTCACAATTTAACGAACCTAATCTTTATCCTTTTATTTCATTATAAGTAATATACATATATATGTATGTATATACATATTTATTTGTTAGCCATTATATTTTTTATTATATGTTAAACATTTTCATACTTTTCTTGGTGAGCTTTATTAATAAAATCTTAACACATAACAATGCTGTTGGGGGGGGTAAAAGTGGAATTTTGGAAAAGGGGTGGAAGAAAGGGGGAAAAGCAAAAAATTCAAACAAGTGGTGGGGCCAAAACCGGGCCAGACCCGGGCCAAACCGGGCCAGAACCGGGCCGGGCCAAAGCCGGGCCGTTTCCGGGCCGGGCCGGGCCGGGCTTTTTTGCAGAAACTGAAGGCCTGGCCCAGGCCCAGGCCCCAAGCCCGCTGTGCTGGGGCCGCTACTGTTCATCGACGGGGCTGGGCCAGCCCGGGCCAGAACCGGGCCGGGCCGGGCCAGCCCACGGGCCGCCCGGCCCGTTTGACAACTCTACCTTCGGTGGGTTCCTCACTTCGAATTGTTTTGATGCCTAATCGTGAGCTGAATCCTAGCCATTTAGTTTTTTTAAACTTTTATAACTATACTAAGGTGCAATTATTTTTGCTATTTCAATGCCCTATGTTGACACAGTTTTAAAGAATAAACGAAAAATATATAGTTATATATATATATATATATATATATATATATATATATATATATATATATATATAGGGTCGTGATCCGTTGAGAGCGCTAGCAGCTTGGGTTAAGTTGCTAGCGCGATCTGGTCGTCCACGCGCGATCTGTGGACGGTCCAGATCTTTTTTTTTTGCGTTTTTTTAAATCCGTCCGCTACATTATGTAGCGGACAGTTTTTTGACGAAAATACCCCCGAGGAGTATACTGCATTGCTTGTCCGCTACATAATGTAGCGGACATAAATCAAAAAAATATTGCAACATGGACAGTCTTTTCTCTCTTGTCAGAGACTGTTGGATCTGGAATGATAGCAGCCGCCGCTTCTTTTCTCGCTCTCTCTCCCTCATCTCCTCTCTTCTCCTCTTTCTATTGCTTTCTTCTTTCTTCAATTCATTAGAATCAGATGTGTGGAATAATAGCAAAAATCATAGAATGCAGAGAGAAAATCACAACAAACAGTGGATGGAGCGATGAAATCCTCCTACTCATATTCTTATTGTTCAGAATATGATAAGATACAGTGGTAATCCCCGTTAGAGCTACAATTGCATGAGTGGAACCACTACTCCAGCCCTTACACCTGAAACAATCCCCGTGGCTTTTGTTCTTGTGGCATTTGTTCTTACCTTTTGTAACGGATCGATCGAACCCACCACCACGTCAGTGGTAACCATGTTCATCAACAAAACCACCACTTACATGGAACTCATCAATCACCAGCAAAGCCAAAACCACCACATCTCCAAACGCCAGCAAAATCCACCATTGATGCCGATCAACCAAGCTTGATTTTCAAAATGGGTCAAAGTCTGTAACTCATACAAACTTAGAACCCAACATCCTACAAACTTAGAACCCACCGAGTCTTTGTCGGCGTGGACTTCACCGAAGCCACCGGAGGCGCAGGCAGGCACGGCCAGGCCGATGCGGAGCCGATGGCCATAGCTGCCGCCGTCTAGAGATCTGTTAATGTCAGAGAGCGAGAGAGAGAGAGAGATCTAACCCAAATCTGAAAGTGAAAAGAGTTGGGTTTTTTTATATTATGTCCGCTACATTATGTAGCGAACAAACTGAAGTACACAATGAATTGAACAGGCAAGGGTATTTTTGTCAAAAAACTGTCCGCTACATAATGTAGCGGACGGACTTAAAAAAATACAAAAAAAAAAAAATCTGGACTGTCCACAGTTCGCACTAGCAACTTAACCCAAGTTGCTAGCGCTCTCAACGGATCACGACCCATATATATATATATATATATATATGGGAGCTGATCCCTTGATAGCGCTAGCAAAATGGGGTATTTGCTAGCGCGATCTGGACAGTCTATCCCGAAAAATGGACTGCCCAGATCGCGCTTTTTTTTAAAACTGTCAGTCGTCCGCGACACAGTATCGCGGACGGCTTATTTTACCTTTTTGCCCCTCCACGCCGTCCGCAATACTGTGTAGCGGACGACTGAGGGGCCCTGACAAAAAGTCGTCCGCCACACTGTGTGGCGGACGACCCCTAGGCTGACACATGTCAGTACCTGTCCCGTCACCCGCCAAGAAAGTCTACCGTCAGAGCCCCATTCCCCTCGATAGGTGTCACGTCAACAGTGTCCGCGACATTTCTAAATGTAAAATTATATTTATGGACCTTTATTTCTGCACATGTCAGAGTTGTCGGCAGCATTTTCAGCTCTTTCAGCAAAAATTCCTTCTCCTTCAGATTCACTTGCTTCCATTTTCAGCTCCCTTCAAGCTTCGAGTAACACTTGCTTCAAGCTTCACTCAAGTAAGGTAAGTTTGTGATCTTGAAGTTTTCTGGGTGGATTGACTGATAAAGTATAATTTATTTTTTTAGACAAAAAAGTATAGATCTTTGTGATGTTCTAGAAATTTGTCACTCTATTCATCAACTTGTGATGTTCTAGAAATTAATTTATTAACTTTAAACTAATTCATTGTAGTTAGTTTTGATTTTTTTGAGGTTCGCTAACTTCGACACATGTATCCTATTTAAAATCGAATTTTTTGAGATATGTTTGTTGTATTTTGGCATGATGAATTTTCTGTTTATCTTAGTAATTTTAATTTGTTATGTTCAATAAATTTATAATTAGCAAAATGGGAGACACTTTTGAGATTATGTATATGGTATATTTGTCATCCTAAATCTATCTATTCGCCAAGATAATTTTGAGATAATATTTTCAGTTGAAAATGTCATTTGATTGTTAAGCGTAGTCTATTTCTACATAGGTCTTGTTTCACAATGTCTGATTTCGTGTCGAGCTCCAACACTCCCGTAGATGCTAGTGATCCGTATCTAGGACGAACCTTTCAAACATTGGAAGAAGCTGAAGAATGTTTTCGAGCGTATTCATTGAGGGTTGGTTTTGGCATTAGAATAAAGACTACAAGAACAAGCAACGTAACGAAAAAGATATGCTCTCGCTTATACGAGTGTCATAGGGGCAGAAACCCAGTGCAAAATGAGACACGCGTAGGCAACGATGACAGTGATGACGAAATAGGATATTCGCGTAGAAGACGGGACTGCTTTGAGCGCACAAATTGCCAGGTCAAGATGTTCGTAAGCTACAAACCCAAGCAAGATCATTGGCTTATTACCAGCCTGGAACTGGCACACAATCACCCGTTAGTAACCCCTTCTAAGGTGAGTCAGATGCATCAACACAAGAAGATGGGTAAGGTCGCGAGGAGCCTAATTCACACAATGAGCAATGCGCGGATTGGACCTACCGAGATTGTTAATGTTCTTGCTGAACAGGCTGGGGGAATTCAAAATTTAAACTTTAACACGACAGACGTTCGTAACGCGGTCCGAACCCATAGACGAGCCGCGTATGACCTCAATGATGCTCAAGCCACAATGAGCCTATTGAAACGGATGCAGATGGAGGACCCGCAGTTTACCTTCGATTATAAACTTGACGACGAGCATCGAGTTAGCACAATTTTTTGGGTCGACGGTCGTTCGAGGCTAGCTTATAAGCATTTTGGGGATGTCGTGACTTTCGACACCACATACCGTACCAACAAGTACTCGATGCCGTTCGCTCCTTTCACGGGGGTCAATCATCATTATCACTCCATCCTGTTCGGGTTCGCCTTGTTAAGGGACGAGAGCGAGAGTTCTTTTGAATGGTTGTTTAGGGTGTGGCTGGAAGCAATGAACTTCAAAGCACCCAAATTATCATCACCGATCAAGATTTGGCAATGAAGAAGGCTATTGCTACCGTCTTCCCAGATACTCGACACAACTTGTGCACTTGGCACATAAGCAACAAATACCCTGAACGTTTGCATCACGTGTATGCAAAGTATCCAGACTTTAAACAGGATTTTGAAAAGTGCGTTAATAAGTCGTTAACGATTGAGGAATTTGAGGAGAGGTGGGAAAAGCTTGTTGAGGATTACTCATTGCAAGACAACGAGTGGCTCCAGCACTTGTACGAGCTCAAAGAGCAATGGATTGGCGTTTACACGAGGTATTTTTCTGCGGGCATGAAAACAACGGGCAGGAGTGAATCTATGAATGCCATGTTCGATAGTTATGTGGGTACATCGTCACATCAGCACAAAAAGCGGTTGCGTCGTTATTCGTGAAAGAAAGGGCTGCAGACTTTGCAACCACGTACAAGCAAAGGAGAAGGTTGCTTGAGACCCCGCTGGAGCTGAACGGTGCCAAAGTCTATACGAAGGAGATCTTCCTGCTATACCAAGTAGAGCTGCAAAAATCGGGCCGATACAGTATAAACAAGGTGGCAGAAAAGTCGTCGCGTGAGTACAAGGTTTATTCGCTCGTGAATGACCTCGTCCCTGAGAAGCTGCGCAGAATTTATACGGTGAGCCACGACACATTGACGGACTCGGTGACATGTGTTTGCAAGAAGTTTGAGTTCCATGGCATCCTGTGTAGACACATTCTGCGGTTTTTCACACAGAAGAATATCAGGACAATCCCCGATAAATACGTCCTGCCACGGTGGACGAAAGGTGCAAACAGGTTGCACGGTACCATTTCCTTTCCGGAGCACCCGTATACTGACTTTGAAGAATCAGAGACGTTGCGGTATAATCATCTGGTGACGATGTTCACCCGTTTGTCCGTAAAGGGTGCTGCTACAATGGTCGGATATAAACATCTCCTCGAGGTAGCTCAGCAGCAAGAGCCCATCGTCGACCAGTTGGAAGCAGCTTCAGTCAGCAATGCGGTTGACACCGAGCCTACGACGGGATCAGAAGATGACGAGCCGGGGGAGGAAGACGACAATGATATCCGGCCTTTGGATCCAATTATATCGCAAACGAAAGGCCGCAAGAGATCTACGCGGATGAAAAGCTCTATTGAAACGGCAACTCAACCTAAAAAGCTGAGAAGGTGTGCATTGTGCAACAAAATGACCGACCACGACAAGCGGAACCATTACAAGGCACTGGGGATAAGTCCAGGGGGTTTGCAAGACGGGGAAGAAGATGATGCCGAAGATGAGGACGAACAAGCTGCAGTGGACCTATAATTTTTTTTAAGCCATGAACTATGCTTGACATTTGTAATAATTTTTTGTAATTTTTTTCTAATAATCTTTCGACCGAATACTGTTATATATTTTCTAATGGACCTATGAGAGCCATCAACTCTAAAAGTTTATGTTGTTTTTTTTTAGCCTCGGACGCCTCTGTAGGGTCTTAAAATTCCTACGTTTTGAAAATTTTTACTTTCTTTTATGTCCACTATACAATGTAGCGAACGTCTTTGCAGACTCCTAATTTGTTATTGACGTCTACAAGTTGTTGACGTATACAATGTGGCGGTGTTGACGTATGGCGGTGTTGATGTATACAATGTGGCGGAAGTCCTAATTATGTCCGCTATACAATGTAGCGGACGTCTCTGCAGAATCCTAATTTGTTGTTCTTTTATGTCCGCTATACAATGCAGCGGACGGTCCGCAGAAAAAGACTTTTGGTCTTCTTTTTGTCCGCCACACAATGTAGCGGATGACTCTATCCTGTTATATATTAATTAGAGGCCAATCATCTTATCACTCTGTCCAGTTTCTCTATCTGTCTCGCACATCTCACCCAGCCGCTACCCCCATATACAACGACCCACATCTCCGGTGACCCACTTCCCCGGCGACAGCCCCGTCCTCCCCTCCAGCGACATTCCTGGCGTGATGGCTTCTGATTCGTCGAGCAGCAACGAATTTGTAGGCAACATGCACCTTGCAGGCAGACACTTCTTCAAAGTCATGATGCCTGGTTTTGATACAGAACTTGTAGGCCATCCCGCTTTCTCTGTGTTACTTTTGGTGTTAAAAGTTTGATCTTTGGTTAAAAACTTACCTATATGTTTTTTGTATTGTGAATATGTTAGGACATACCGATAGCCTTTTTCGATTGGCTTACCACAATTTATTTCGATTCAACTTTAACCAGCCGCAAGGGGTCATGCATGTTAGAATCAAGATGAAGCACGGCTAAGGTCAAATTTGTTTCGCAGAGGGTTGGAACGAATTCGTGCGGCAGCATGACCTCCAACTCGGGGACTTTGTATTGTTTGAACACACGGGGAAGTGGAATTTTCAAGTGACAGTGTTTGATCGGAGCACTTGTGAAAAAACTTCTTTCCCCCAATGTTGAACCCTAAATTATGTATTGAATAATTTTATGTAATGTTAATTATTGTTCAGAATTTTATGTTCTTAATTGTGCCGTTTGAGTTTCCGTCGATACTGAGATTGTTGATTATTGATTTGAGATTGTTGATTTCGTCGCGAAAACAAGTCTACCACTATTTTGAGATTGTTGATTTCGTCGCTAAAACAAGTCTTCGGTCGCCAATTTATTAAAACAGAATTTTCGCCGTCCACTACAAGTCTACAAATTCCTAACACTTGGAAGAGATATCACTCTTCATTTATGGTTCTCTCCACGTCCGCTACACTATAGCATGGACGGTCCCGCAGATAGGCCAACTATCCAACACTTAGTTTTTTTTGGTATCATCCTCGTCCGCTATACTATGTAGCGGACGGTGCCGCAGAAAGCCAGCTATAACTATCAACACTTAGTTTTTTTTTGGTTCTATCCACGTCCGCTACACTATAGCGCGGACGGTCCAGCAGAAAGCCCAACTATCCAACACTTAGTTTTTTTTTGGTATCGTCCTCATCCGCTATACTATGTAGCGGACGGTGCCGCAGAAAGCCAGCTATAACTATCCAACACTTAGTTTTTTTTCAAACCCTCCTCGTCCGCTATACTATGTAGCGGACGGTGCCGCAGAGACCAGCTACAACTATCAACACTTAGTTTTTTTTTTTTGGTTTCTACGTCCGCTACACTATAGCTCGGACGGTCCAGCAGAAAGCCCATCTATCCAACACTTAGTTTTTTTTGGTATCGTCCTTGTCCGCTATACTATGTAGCGGATGGTGCCGCAGAAAGCCAGCTATAACTATCCAACACTTAGTTTTTTTTTTTTGGTTTCCACGTCCGCTACACTATAGCGCGAACGGTCCAGCAGAAAGCCCAATTATTCAACACTTAGTTTTTTTTGGTAGCATCCTCGTCCGTTATACTATGTAGCGGACGGTGCCGCAGAAAGCCAGCTATAACTATCAACACTTAGTTTTTTTTTTTGTTCTATCCACGTCCGCTACACTATAGCGCGGACGGTCCAGCAGAAAGCCCAACTATCCAACACTTAGTTTTTTTTCATACCCTCCTCGTCCGCTATACTATGTAGCGGACGGTGCCGCAGAAGGCCAACTTAGTTTTTTGGTGTCCGCTACTATGTAGCGGACGGTCCCGCAGAAAAGCCAACTATAACTATCAACACTTAGTTTTTTTTTTGTTCTCTCACGTCCGCTAGACTATGTAGCGGACGGTCCAGCAGAAAAGCAACCTTCCAACACTTAGTTTTTTTTTGGCCCTGCAGAAAGACAGATATCCAACACTTTGTTTCCCAGCGTTCAAAGCAAATCACAGATCAGTCAATTAACCAAAAATGCGCTATCTCTGACCACATCACAAATCAAACACCTCTGACCACAAATCAAACTGAATTCAACACAACGATATCCGTCAATAAAAATCAATCGCATTCAATATACGTTTATTTAAAAAGTGAATCTAATGTTACAATGTCAATTGGGACCCCCATTCCCTGCGGCTGTTTGTTGTTCCTTACACGGATTTACAATAAGCCTAATAGCTCTAGGCCGGCCATTCATAATTTGCCAAGCCATCCTATACCTAAAGCCTTGTATGCATTCTTGGCTCCAGACGGTCTTCTTGAGGCTCTCAGATCGACAAATGTAATCCATGTACATGCAGAGGAAGACGCCGCAGTCCGAGGAATTATGTTGCTTGGGCCTACGCCTCTTCAATCAAAAAATGAGGTCCGGCCTGCGCTGTACCTTCTCCTGACGCCTACCATTGACCAAGCCAGCAAATAGATTCTGCGATAAACATAATAAGCATTAAACATTAAACATAGAAAACAGAATAAGATTAATCGGCTTTAGAATATGCAAGTTACAATAAGAAGTAAACAAGATCTCACCATGGCATCCAACTGGCCTATGTCTCGGTACATGTCAATCACAGGCATCACGTCGGTATCATTGTAGAGACTGTCGAGGAGTGATACCGTCCTCTCTACTGGTTCGTAGCAAACCAAGTACCAGTGGGCATTCCCTAAAAATGGGATTAGAAACACGTCGGCAACACTTGCACTCACTGGACTATCCCGCCCAAGATAGGCTTGTAGGTTAGCGGACGGTCTCCACTGGGCCAGGCCTCTCCCCTTCCTTGATTTGCACCAGTCATTCCACTCTTGGATTAGGATCTGATGAAAAAAAAAGTCCAAAATAAAAATGCGCGGACCGATGTTTGGATGCTCCCGACCCCTTTGCCTCAGAATTTCTGCGTAGTGCGAGATGACACCGATGTCTAACCAAGCTCCCGGTGCCAGCGAGGCCAATTCTATCCACGAGGCATTGTAATCCAAGCTCCCGGGTGATCCACGTCATAGTTTTGTCCGTCTTGAGGGGGCCCGCTAAAATAACGGCCTCGTATTAGCTCGCATTTATGAGGCTTTAGGGGCCTGGCTGGATGCCCTTTCGGATATTGCCCTCGGGGGTCAACCGGCAAATCTTGCCCTCCGCCGGGGGGCAAGAGCAAGGGATATTGGCCTCCAATTCCTGGTTCGGCCTGATATTGCTCTCCGGCCATTTTTTCTGCTGGCTGATATTGCCCCCCGGGGAGGTCAAACGGGGGATATTGCCCTGCGAGGGCGCCAACTGGTCCCGCCCACAGGACAATGGGCAGTGCCTCGGAGAAAGGCCAGTCTTGCGTGACTTGACTCTGATAGAGGGGTTGAGGTTCTGAGAACAAATTGAAGGAGGGGCCGCTGTAATCGTCCCACGACGCTTGAGCCTGTCCCATCCCCGCTACAGAGGGACCACCAACTCCCTGGCTCACCCCTGAAGCCTGTCCGGAGGGATCACCGTATCCCTGGCTGACGCCCGTATAACTGATATCCGGGCTGACGACCGAAGACTGTCCCGATGCTTGGCGCAAAAAATTCCGCAGCCTAAAGCCAATGCAGCAGCCTGTTGGAGAAGATCCTCGCCCATTGCGCTCACCAGATCCTTCCGCTCACTCAACTTCTGGAAGAATGCCAGCGAGGCATTAACCTACATCCAAAGAGATAAAAAATAAGTAACTTCAATCAGACATTTATATTCATCAAATTCAAGACAAGTCAGACTTGTTGGGCAACTTACGAGATTGTATGCCATACGCTCATCGATCTGACCCCTAGGCGCATACCTCTCCCCACGTTCAAAGTTTACTGGGGCTACTCTCCTCCGAGTGATGCGGTAGTACCACTCATTGTACTGTTCGATGCTGATAACGGGGTCAGGCTCCGAGACGATGGCCGCCAGTGTGTCCTGCCAAGAACTCCAAAGCTGTATTTCGGCCGCGCACAATTCGTGTGCATTGGCCTTGCCAAACCGTCCGACATCGGGTGGGTTCCTGTTAACCCTCATATCTGGGGCATCGACTGGCAAACCCTGCTCCAACTCAAAATGGCGCATTGCTCGGTCTGGCAGCTGCCACTCTGCGACCTCGAAGTGGATCAGGGGTGTGCGCTGCAACCCAGAGAGCGTGAAGACGAACGACTCTCCCACCCGTCGCGCCAAACGTATGTACGGTGCCCAACGCATTTGGCCCGGAGATAGACGGTCGAACTCCCCTCGATAGTACGTAATGTTGTGATGGGGATCGACTCTCCTCTGGTAATGGGTAACCCTCCGGCTGTACTCCCAAGCACACAACCGAGGCCACACTTTATCGGTTCCATCCCTACGCGTTGGTGCACCGGGAGCAAGGTGTTCATAAGACCACACCTGAGAACATCCGCAAATTATATTTATATCGTCGATTTAGCAAAAAAAAAAAAAAATAACGAAGAAAAGATTTATATGATATACCTGCAATAGCGAGAGACATGCACATATGGCTTTGGCGTCGGGCCTCGTTGCCTTGTGCAATGCTCGGTACAGATACGAAAGAACCGCTGCAGCCCAGGCATAATCCCCAACCTCCGACAGGTTACCCAACAACGGTAAATATTTCACGCTGACCGTGTTCTTCGACGTCGTTGGGAATAAAATTGCCCCCATCACCCACAAGAGGAAGGCCTTTGTGTACAGCACAAGCTCACGGCCCGTATAGTTTTCCGGCAAAACCCCGTAGGTATCTACCAACCACTTCAACTTTATACCGCCAGTGCTAAATTGATCCTGGGGTATCGAAGTGAAGAAGTCCTTAGCGGTTCTCTTATTCGTTGCTTCCGACGGAGGAGCAATTACCGGCCGCCCCGTCACCGGCAACCCTAAGATGAACCCTACATCTTCTAGGGTAATTGTCATCTCTCCGAGCGGGAAGTGAAACGTGTTCGTTTCACTTCTCCACCTCTCAACAAGGGCACCTATCAAGGCCCGGTCAAGCTGTTGAAAGATCTGCCCATGCGTGAAAATCCCAAACCCAATTCCACGCAGTATCTTTTTCTGGGACTTGTTCAAATTCCATGATGTGAACTCGTGAGATACTTCTACGGTGGTGAGAAGTTCTCTTTCCTATGAATTAATAAATACAATTTAAGCAAAACAAATGGTATACAACGTTCGTAAGAATAAGAAAGTTTGATAAATAATGTATCTTACTCCACCATCCCATATGAGCGTACTGATATGGTTGGCTTGGTCGTATAACACGGATGGATCTTCTGGTTCAGGGTTAAATTCCATTTTTTGCAACTGAAATTAGGGAAAAAGCTTCTCAGTTTGGATTTTACGGTTTGGATTTTGACAATCGCTCGCAAAAATACGACGTTAGCACATGAACTTATACTATATATATATATATATAATATATATATACATATACGGAATAGGATTTTACAAACGCTAGCACATGAACTTATACATACATATATAAATTCTCATCATCACTAGCACATGCTTAATACATAATCAAAATCACGCATAAAACGCAATATTCATCACAACTATGGATTACGAACATGTAAAGGATTGATTTTGTAACTTACGTGATCTATTAGGGTATTAAAGCTGCTATTAAGAAGAAATTGTGCAGATCTGCTTGCCAACGCCGCTGAAAATATTTGTGAGTAGGAAGAATGAAGAAGAGTATCGTAGTTAGCATTTTTTTTGTATATATGTTATCCGTCCGCTATACTATATCGCGGACAATATCGCGGATGGCGTGGAGGGGCAAAAAGGTAAAATAAGCCGTCCGCAATACTGTGTTGCGGACGACTGACGGTTTTTAAAAAAGGCGCGATCTGGGCAGTCAATCTTTAGGGATGGACGGTCCAGATCGCGTTAGCAAATACCCCATTTTGCTAGTGCTATCAAGGGATCAGCTCCCTATATATATATATATATATATATATATATATATGGAGCTGATCCATTGATAGCGCTAGCAAAATAGGATAAGTTGCTAGCGCGATCTGGCCGTCCATGGCCTATCTGTGAACAGTCCAGATTTTTTTTTTTTTGCATTTTTTAAGTCAGTCCGCTACATTATGTAGCGGACAATTTTTGGACAAAAATACCCTCCAGCTCCGTCTGCTACATTTTGTAACGGACGAGTTGGCATTACTTTTTCTCTCATTCTCTCTCCTTTCAGTCATTATTTTTTTGACATGTTTGTCTCTCTCTCTCTCTCTCCCATCAATTTTTTGACTCCTCTCTCTTTCTCTCTCCCCCTTTCTCTTCATCTCTCCTTTCTCTCACTTTCATCTCTCTCTATTTATCCTTTTTGCCGGCGATCTTGTCTGTCGTAAGGAGAATCGAATCGGAGACCCGTAAGATCTAAGCCGGAGCGGAGTTTGAATCGGAGAAACATATATTGAAAAGCGTTTTTTGATTTACTAGCTTTTTTAAGTGATTGCTTTTCGCCGGAGTGGCGTGGTGGATCTATCTACTCATTTCAACATTTACGGCTAGAGTGGCGCGGTGGTTCTTCGGCGATGATGGCAGTTGTGGGTTTGTTGATGGAAAAAGACATTGTTTTGGATCTGCATATTGCAAAGATAAAAGACATTGCGTGACTGAAAATATAGAGAACCCAGAACATCTAACACATCTAACACAACCCAGTTAATTTGGTTGTGGCAATTCATCCGCTACATAATGTAGCGGACACAATGAGCATTGATGACAGATAGAGAAATGAGAGAGAAGGACACGAGCATTGATGACAGAAAGGAGAGAGAGAGAAGGACATTATTTTTTTGAAATGAGAGAAAGAGATAAACATGTCAGAAAAATAATGTCCTCTCTCTCTCTCTCTCTCTCTCTCTCTCCTTTCTATCATCAATGCACGTGTCCTTCTCTCTCATTTCTCTTTCTGTCATCAATGCTCATTGTGTCCGCTACATTATGTAGCGGACGAATTGTCACAACCAAATTAACTGGGTTCTGTGTTAGATGTTCTGGGTTCTCTATATTTTCAGTCACGCAATGTCTTTTATCTTTGCAATATGTAGATCCAAAACAATGTCTTTTGCCATCAACAAACCCACAACTGCCATCATCGCCGAAGAACCAACCCGCCACTCTAGCCGTAAATGTTGAAATGTTGCAATATTTTGTGGAACAGTTTTGGGAGCTTCCTTTTCATTGCAAATTTATAGAAGACATTATAGATTTGGGAGCTTCCTTGATTTGGAGTAAACGTGGTGAGGAGGACGAGAGAGAGAGAAGAAAAAGTGGTGAGAGAAAGAGATAAGTCAGAAAGAAGAGAAAAGACATAAAGAGAGGAAAAAAGAGTCAGAGCATTAATGAGAGAAATGAAAGAGAGAAAAAAATATTAGAAAATTAGTCCGCTACATAATGTAGTGGATAAGAGAAAGGAGAGAGAGAAAAAAAATGTCAGAGTATTAATGAGAGAAAGGAGAGAGAAAGAAAAAAAATGTCAGAAAAGTCCGTCCGTTACATAATGTAGAGAACGGACTATTTTTAAGTCTGGGGGTATTTTTGTCAAAAAATCGTCCGCTACATTATGTGGCGAACGAACTTAAAAAAAAACACAAAAAAAAGATCTGGACCGTCCATAGATCGCCCGTGGACGGCCAGATCGCACTAGCAAAATCTCCTATTTTGTTAGCGCTATCAATGAATCAGCTCCCATATATATATATATATATATATATATATATATGATAAAAATAAATTAGGGATAATTATAGCGATATCCCTGAGGTTAGGGTAAAATTAAAATCAATGACACTAATTTTCAAAATGTAACATACCGTGACCAAAAAAACGTTAAAAATGTAACATCTATCTCCATCCGTCAGGGTTCCGTCCAAAATGTGTATTTTTTTAATGATGTCATCTTTAAGTACTTTCAAAATGACAATACTGCCTTTGTACTGTATATACTCAATAATTGCACCTTTTTTAAAAATTAGGATTTCAAACTCTATTTTGAAAATTAGGGTTTGAAACACTATCAAGTAGCTGCCCCCTTACCCTGTCGTCCCCCCCAACCCCCCCACCCCTGCCCCCGCCCTTAACCATAACTCACGCTGCCGCAACCCTCTGCCCCTAATGTCGGGCACCTTGATCGCCCTCTCCAGCACCGACACCGCTTCCTCAAGCCACCCCAAGCTTCAGTAGGTCGCCGCCACCACGTGCTAGCTCATGGCCAGATCCAGGCTTGGGTGGTGCAATGGGGTCGCGTAGTGGTTTCTCTGGTTTTGCAAGTTGGAGAAGGTAGATCTGGGGTTACGTTAATTGGTCATGGGCGAAGTTTTCAGATCTGAGGTTTTGGCGACTTTCGGGTGCAGTGAACGGTTTTTTTTGGCCGTTTTAACGGCGTCTTTGGGGCTTTTTTGATCTCCCATTGTCTCGGCTCTCATGGGTTTCTGGTGACGTTTCTTCTCCCAGTTCCCTTCCCCCACCCCCCGGTTTGTCTTTTTTAGCCTCTGTTTTTTCTTCCTTTTTCGGCGTCCCCTTTGGTGATTCCGATAGCTCTTTCGTCCGGTGATTCCTTCGTCTCTGATATCGACGATTCTAAGACTGCCCCCTCACCCATCTCCCCTCAGTGATGGGATTAGAGTGTGTGTGAAGAAGAAGAAAACCATAGACAAATCAGGAGTTTTAATTTTATTTAGGGACAATCAAGTCTTTTCGTCAAATTTATTATGTATTTTCGTATTTCGTTTAGTAAATGGACATAAGTGTAATTTACCTAAACTAATTGATATGCCTGTAATTTTATCCCATCAGGGTTATTGCTGTAATTATTCGAATAAATTATTTGTGAAAATACGTCAGCATGACTGGTTGACCACTTTCAAATCTAATCCAAAAATCTTGTCCGGTATTCCAATAATCCCTGCCCCACCTCCCCCAGTTATTACCGGGAGTATTACACAACCTGTTAGGTCACAATCCCTGCCGTTGGTTTCTTGACCCGGTCAGTCAACCAACGGCATCAAAACATACACGCCACTGTAACAATAGACATCCGCACAACTCCAAATCCCTTCTTCATACATACATAATATTAAATCCTATAGAAACAAAAAGGGAAACCCCAGACAGGTCGACAATTTCTGATTCAAAATAGAGAAAACATTTCCAATTCGAGTCATTACCAAGGAAACACAAAAATAGTGTGTGCCAAAACCTGCAAATCCTTTGCCATTTTAGGGCACTTCTTTTGATACCTTTGCCCCCCACCCTTCTTCATTGACCTCAATTTCAACCCCTAAAATATCGGACTGAAAATTAGGGTTAGGGTTTTCAGATGACCGAGAAATTTGGGCGTTGACATGGCGGCGGTACCGGTGAATCCACGGCCGCTGCAGGCGCGTCCGTACGAGCACCACCTGCAGGCGGCGGCGGCGGCAGCGGCTGCGATACGGATCGACGGCGACGGGGATTACGAGGACGGATTTGACGATGAGGACGACGGCGTGGATGACGTCATGGACGGTGGCGGTCGCGTGGCCTCGGCCAGCAACCACTGCCACAGCGGCAACGACCACCACGGTCGCGGCGGTGTGGTGGCGTCGCGGACTAGCGAGCTGACGCTTGCTTTCGAGGGCGAGGTGTATGTGTTCCCTGCTGTTACCCCTGACAAGGTACGCCTTGTCTTTCTGTTCGGAATATTTGCCCCTTTCAACGACTCTACTTTGAACTGAACTGAGATAGTAGTTGGGCATAACATCAATATCGCTTGGAATGTCAAGCCACGAGACAAACAACGAGTAAAGTCGGTTCAGTATCCATTCTAATCTAAACATTGAATCGGACTCTATTAGTGATGTAAATGAATATCGTTAGACAAGTCAAACTATAGGGAATGAACGAGTAAACTTGAGGTTTACATATTCAATATCTATTCTAGTAACGAAGATTTTGCGTTAAGCATAGTAACATTGTTGGGTTCATTCTTTAACAACTTAAGCTTTTAAAGTAGATGTTAACTTAACATGGTATCAGAGCTATTGTTTAGCAAGGTCTTGGGTTCGATTCTTCCCGCTTGACGCTTGTATAGCTGGTCTCCCTTTATTATAGTACTTTTTGACTTGGTTTGTCTCCCCACATGCAATCGTGGGCTTGCATGTGAGGGGGAGTGTTAAGCATGATAGTATTGTTAGGCCCGTTCTCTAACAGCTTAAGCTTTTAGAGCAGATGATAACTTAACATTTTGAAACAGAGCTAGTATTATGTACGTATTTGCAGGATTTTGATTTAGTTAATGTAATTGGGACTGTGGAAGCCCTTGGTAGCAAGTCTGTTTGACGTCTCTAAATAAACTCGCTTCCTGTTGAACACCCCCCCCCCCCCCAAACAAAACAGCCCACCCCCAAGCCCGCAAGAAAACCTTTGTTGTAAATGAAACATAAAGTATTTATGCAAAGGGTTTAATATTAGTATAGGAAAAGAAGTTTCCAACAGCATCATGCGTGTTGAGGTCAGTGGTTGCTTTTTGGAATGTGTGGTTACGTTGAAAAGGTGTATTCTGCTACTAGCTTCAGCTCTTCTTTGGCCTCTCTTGATGTTGGTCTGTCTCATATGTTTCGTCCTCTCACCTAACTTGTTGATTCCCAAAGCTTTATGACACCTCGTGGGATCAGCTATACAAATCCTTCTTCGCCATCCAGCTTTGTTCAGGCCATTTGTTGTGTTGATAAGCAATTAACATTCTTGGATTACAATTTGGTGCACGGTCTGGATACCATTCTCTATTTGGGTATATTGTCGGGATGATTGGATATGGTGTGCTGTTTGTCTTCATTATAAGTATGTTTTCTTCAAACTTGACTGTATTATATTGCTCAGTTTAAAGTTGAAAGCACGTGTATGTTGACGCATCTTCTGCAACAGGTGCAAGCGGTGCTCTTGCTTCTTGGTGGGTCGGAGATTCCTACTGGTGTTCCCACCGTTGATGTTCGTTTTGACCTGAGCAACAAGGTAATTCAGAAGTGGATACTGACTTCTTTTCATCGTTTTGAAGGGGGTAATATTGAAGCTGTTGTTTTACCTTTTGCATTGATATTGTTTCACTTTTAACAATGCATGGAATATTTATGATAAGTCACCAAAGCAGTCAATTATTTTACCAAGAATAACACCCCCCCCCCCCCCCCCAACCCAACCCCAAACCCCCCTCACTGTTTTGATTGTTTGTGTTGGCATTCAACCTTATTTCCTGCACTATTCTTTATAGGTTGTGGATGATACACCAAAGCGGTCGAATCTTTCACGAAGAATAGCCTCTGTAGTGAGGTTCCGTGAGAAACGGAAGGAGAGATGCTTTGACAAGAAAATCAGATACAGCGTCAGGAAAGAGGTAGCTCAAAGGTAAAATCAATGAGTTTTCTACAGGCTTTTACTCTTTAAGTTTATAGTTATTGCCAGTCAAAATCCGGCAGACAACATGATTATTGTGGTCTTGATAGTCAGAAAATTTGTTATTTTTTTATTAAGACAGCCTTCTGCGGGTGATATAGTGGTTTCTCCTACACACATGTGTGCATCCTCAAAGACGTTCATTTCTATGTTTTCTAAGCTTGTCATATGTACCAGTAGATTGTTTCATAGTTAACTGAAACATCTTCATTGCTTGCCTGTACTATTTTTTACCACCTGCCATGTTCTTGGTGTATCCTTTAGCTTCGTGTCTTTATTCCACGGCCACGCTTAAATGTATCTATTCCTAAAGACTTTATCATGCCAAAGTCCACACCAACTTGCACGCTAATCTTCGTTAAGAATGTCAGAACATTTTTGGATGTAGAGCTTTCTATGCACATTGATGGATTCTTTAGGGGATCTGTTTTAGACCCTAAGTTGCTGTTGGTAGTTTTCTTTTTGGTTACACAATTCTAACTTCCAGTACTATTACCCCTCAGTTGCTGCAGCGATAGTTTTATTTTCCTTCGTTCTAATTTCCCTTAGGCTGTACATGTGTTTTAGAATGCACCGAAAAAATGGTCAGTTTGCATCGGTTAAGGAAGGTTCAGGGTCTTCTAGTTGGGATTCTGGAAAGGGTTGCCCACAAGGAGATGGTACACCTCGCGCAGAAGCTGTGTGAGTTCCATTGTCAAATCAACATTTTCTTTGGTTTTTTACAAAGTCTGGAAACTCTGTAGCCACTGTTTATTCTGCTGTTTTACTCCAGTCTTCGGAAATGTCAACATTGTGGCGTAAGTGAAAATTCTACTCCTGCAATGCGTCGTGGACCAGCTGGACCCAGGACGCTCTGCAATGCCTGTGGGCTTATGTGGGCAAACAAGGTTTGTAACTTGTTTGCCATCATTTTGTGCATCTACGACCATGCCAGTATCAGGGTCGAGGAAAATAAGATGTGCACATTGTTGATTCATATTCTTTTCTGGCTAGAGCATGTATATCTATTTTAGAGTTCATTTAAGTCGGGCTTCATAAACCAAGCCCAGCAAGAATTTTCATTGCCTGAGATATTTCAATGTTAGAAAAAGGCTAAAACTTCTTTATGTACCATGATCGGATATAAATTCCGTCTTGTAACCTGTTCGCTGGTTCTCGATGGCCTGTTCAAATTTTAGATTATGTTTGCCTATCATTTATGGAGCTGGCAAGAATTTGAATAAATTTTGATTAAATGGTTTGGACTCCTCAAAGATGCACCAGAAAGATTCACCAAAGTAATTTACCTCTTAATTCATGTGCAGTAATTTATACAAAGGAATCATATTTTTCATTACAGTGTTAAATGGGAGATGCGTTTGAGACTTTGTCAAGTGGAAGATATGTTGCAAACCTTTATTATGCATTTTGTGTTCTATTTAGCCGATGTAAGCCATTTACTTTTTTCTTGTCAAAGTGATATCTAACATATTCCTTACTGAAGATTGCTGTTTAAAACTATATTGATTTAGTAAGTTGAAATATTTGGTCTACTTTACTGCTGGAGTTCACTTAAGAGTATCAGTGTTACTGTCATGTATAAAAGAACACATAGATGAAAGCACTATCTTTATTTAGCCGTTGGATAGAAAGAGAAATAAGATATGGGAGCTCCAAATCTTTGCTTTTGTAGCTATTTTGGTTGTGCACATGTAATTGTTATCCCGTTTCTCTGGTTTTTCCTTTTCTTATTTTGTCTATGAAGGATAATTTGAATTATTTTCTTTTATTGGGTATGAGATTGCTTTCCTGATGTTCATTAGATTTCATGAAAGTACTTTACTCTGTAAGATTTTTTCTGCCATTTTGGAGAAGTATGTCCACATTGGGCTTGATGTTTTCGCAAGTCCTGTTTTTTTCGCTCAACTTGGCTCCTACTTTATGCTGTTATTCTTACAAATTGTTGCTCCTCTTAATTTTGTATTTTCTTCTTGATCTGCCTCACATTTTATATATATGGGCAGGGAACACTAAGAGATCTCAACAAGGGAGGAAGAAATCTTTCATTAGACCAAATTGAACCGGTACGTTAAATGGGAGGGTTGGATCACTTAGTTTTCACTAGCTGTGAAGTTTCGGCTCATTTGTCCTTAGACATAATAAAAGGAAATGGTACTAGCTTGTATATAGCGATGACGTTCTCAGTTAACGCAGGGTTAGATATGCTATCTACGTTGAGTTTCTTCTCTTGCTTATTTCTCCTTTTGGTCGTCTTTTCTTAATAGTAGCAGTCCCTCTGATTTTTGGTTTACCTTTGTTAACTTGGCTTCTCATTTCTTCACGGAAGCTTATTTACCCCAATAAACAATTAATACTTCTTGATATGACACTTGAAGGGCTAACTGAGAAAGAAGATAGAAGAGTTAAGAGTAAACAGTTCTATCTGTACTCTAAGTATTCCCTTGTTTGATTTACTTCATGATAGTTATGCTGTATGCAGGGAACACCAATTGATATCAAACCTTCACTCTTTGACGGCAAAAGTTTTTCTGGCAATCAGGATGACCAGGTATGATTTCTTTTGACTGGTATAACTTAGAAGCTTTCAGTGAGAAATAGAAGCTTTCTTGCCGTCACTCAACTGATGTTGTGTATGCAGGGAACTCCTGAAGATCCTTCTCAGGCAGTACCTGAAGGAACTCATGACCAATCTATTGGTGCAGATGATGTAGTATGTGTCAATCCCAAAACTTTGTTTGAATGAATCAATGACATGCTTGACGGCATTACATAATTAATTTAGTGCTATCTGGTAACCCAGCTTTTATCTGTATTTCATCATCACTTGATCTTTACAAAGTTTGGGTTGGCCCCAATGCTTTGGTTAAAATAAGATTAGGTTACAACAGCACTAATACCAGCCCACTGTAATATAAAGATGGGTAAATTACATTAAACACCCCTGAGGTTTTACGTAATTACACTCCACTACCGCTATCTTTAAAAATTATACTCCGTCCCCCTGAGGTTTGTACCCGCATTACACACAACTACACACATTTAACGGCAGGCCCAACTCCGTGAAAAATTCCCGGACACACTACTTTATGCAATTTTCATACCCAAAATACCCCCCTTTGTCCTTTATTCACCTGTGTGGTCTTCTTGTAGTAATTGGTTTTCCAAAATTTCAGTCTCAACTCCCAAGTGAATTAAGGGGTTCAATTTAGCCAATTTAGGGTTCAATTAGCTCATTTTAGGATTCAATTAGTTCAATTTAGTGTTCGGTTAGATTAGGGCATTCAATTTAGGGTTCAATTAGTTTAATTTAGGGTTCGATTCGATTAGGGCATTTAATTTAGAGTTTAATTAGGGTTCAATTACTTCAATTTAGAGTTCAATTAGAGGGTTCTATTAGTTCAATTTAGGGTTCGGTTGAATTGAGACTTTCAATTTAGGGTTCAATTAGGGGGTTCAATTAATTTAGGGTTCGATTGATTAGGGCATTCAATTTAGGGTTTAATTAGGGGTTCAATTAGTTTAATTTAGAATTCAATTACTTCATTTAGGGTTCAATTTAGGGATTGGTTAAATTGGGGCATTCAATTTAGGGTTCAATAAGTTCAATTTAAAGTTCGGTTGGATTAGGGCATTCATTTAGGGTTCAATTAGTTTAATTTAGGGTTCAATTTGATTAAGGCATTCAATTTAGGGTTTTAATTAGGGTTCAATTACTTCAATTTAGGGTTCGGTTGAATTAGGGCATTCAATTTAGGGTTCGGTTAGATTATGGCATTCAATTTAGGGTTCAATTAGTTTAATTTAAAGTTCGATTCGATTAGGGCATTCAAAATTAAGGTTTAATTACTTCAATTTAGGGTTCAATTATGTGTCTAAGTGAATTAGGGCGTTAAATTAGGGCATTCAATTTGAACTAAGGTATTCCCACCAATAATTCCCAAAACAAGTTTTCCCTCCAAAATTCCAAGAAAACAGTCTGAGGGGCATTCATGTCTTTTTGCATTGCACCATTAACACCGTAAGAGAAAAAGTTACTTTTTGAGCTGAGTGTAATTTTTAAAGATAGCGGTAGTGGAGTGTAATTACGTAAAACCTCAGGAGTGTTTAGTGTAATTTACCCTATAAAGATTAGGTCCTTCTCATTGGGATGCAGTTTTCGGGGTTTAAGGTTTAACAGTGTATGCAATCTAAATGCCAGCACGAAATTGCAATTTGATGTATGTTCCATTGAAACTTTTGCACTTGTTTCGGGCATTTGCCTCTTGTTTTAACTTTTCACCCCAACCATACCTCTCTGGCCCTGCTAACTAATCAAGCATGTGTGTCTTGAAGTAAGTTTAGTCCAAAAATAGATACATGGACCTTCGAAAAAGCGGCATCTTTTAGTGAACGATCAGTGAATGTCTGGAACTGCGTGCCTAGAGTGAAATTTCGACCCAACCTTCCATTGTGTAGACCGCACTTAATTAGCTGAACTTAAGTGCGGTACCTCACTTCATTAGCAGGGTGAGCATTGGCACAATGTTGAGGTTGTTGTACTGTGACGTGGTGGTCACGGGTTCGAAACACAGAAAAGTCTCTTTCCTATAGTGGGGGTAGGGCGGCATTTATCAACCCTCTCCCCAGATTCTGCAGTGGCAGGAGCCTTGTGCACTGAGGCTACCCTTTTTACCACCCCTGATTTGTTAGTTGATATTGAGTGCAGCAGCAGTCTTCATCAGTATCCTTTTTGGCATCTGGTTAGGAAATTTACGTGTTATAAGTTGAATGTCCTTTTAAAGTTAGTTGCACGATAACTTATTGATGTTGATAATAAATTGATAATTGGAGTTTCAGATTCTTTGTTTTCAGTTTACAGTCCTCATGGGCAATCGTATAATTTTTGGCTCATCTTTTCACTCTATCGTGCAGTATTTGTATAGAGCAACTGAAGACCTCTCAAAAAGTTTGCCCGTGGAAATTGTCAGCTCTTTAGACAACCTTGATGAGCCGGTACTTGTACATACATTAAGATTTACTTGTTGGCACTTCCTAAACTGCTAATAGCAATCTAGTGCGGGTATGAAAACTGTACCTTGTGCAGAATTAACTTCGATATAATGTCGTTAGCAGTTTGGGAGTGGTTTGATCGTTCTCTTGCTTACCAAAGTTTCATGGGTGATTTTGATGGTCGATAATGCTTTCTGCAATAGTTGCAGTCTCTCAATCTCGAGTGTTGGGTTCTGCAGGATACTCTGGTCGAGTTTGCAAATTCTTCAGAAACAGAGATGGATATTCCTACCAACTTCGATTAGTATGTTAGCTCGAGCTAGACCATGTACAGACTATTCTCCCTCTTAACTCTTTAAAGTTGTAAAGAACTCACCTCAATTAGGATTTTCATGCTGTACACAGGTTTATACATTTTGGACTGCACTGATAGGAAGGGCAACCAGTGAGCTGTGTGTCCCGTGATCGCAAACAGCTATGGTATGAGACCCCACAGCAGTGATCGTCTCCCTCTTGGGTAATCACGCTGCAAGTTTCAACTAACAATAGGATATCTGTGACTGAGTGATTAATGTTAATACGGACGAGCGCTAGGATCTTATTTGTGTGAGTTGTTTGGGAAATGTGTTTCGAGTGCCTCAAAAGGGTCAGTAAAATCTGATCATTTCCTTTGCCTTTATTTATTCTGATTGGTTATCTATTGAATTTCTGCTCTTTTTACTTTCTGCTCCATCGGAAGTCATATTGCTGTTTTGTGCAGTTTCTTTAAATTCGAGATGCTTGTTTGCTAGGATCACTAATGCTTCTTGTGTTTTGGGGAATGATCTGTGTGAATGGGCAGTTTGAGAGCGTACAGGCCTACTGGCGTTGTAAACAAAAACTACTTTTTGTAGTCACAATAAATTTTGAGAACCTTTTTAGTAATATATACATGGTAAGTTGAGTTCTGCCTTGTGATTTGGTATTTAGTAGGCACATTGCCTTATATACATATATATATATATATTTTCCCTTCCATTTCTTCTTTGGGTTTAATTTGTATTTATGCATTGCTTCAATTATTTAGAGAAGAGCTGTGCAGATTATTTAAAAGCATGTAATTCGGGAAAAAGATGGATTGAAGTGCTCATATATTCTTGACGCAAATTCTTAATTGATCGATATAACTTAGAAAATGTATTTTACTAAAGTGGAACAAAATTGAAGATGTTCGAATGTTATCAATAAAGAGAGAAAATGCAATGAGGTTTGATCTTTAACCTATTTCAAGTTTTGTTTTTGGAGAAAAACGTTGTCTAAGTGTTATGATGAGTTTGGAACACGTGCTTCGCACGTTAAACAACAATTCGAAATAAAATATAAAAAATCTTTGTGAAAAATATAATTGAACTTAGTTAATACAATTATTTTAACTAAACTATAATAAGTAAATCAATATGGATTACTAATCAAAGACTCGAAGCATGAAGAATTCATTATGGAAAACATGGTATTACTCTCAAAAGCCAATTAACAAGAATAGCTGTCACTATTTATCGTATATATTTCAATTGTCACATCAAGTTGTCATTAAAATAAATTCTAACTATTCTATATTACATATTACTATCCAAGGTACATTGACGTTGTAATCAATTTGAAACATCTGTCGCACATATTTAATTCTCACTACACACTATAAGTTTGGCATTGCAGTAATAAAGGTGAAGAAATACGTGTCTTGACTGCACACCATTACTGGCCCTTTTAAGTCACAAATATAGCCACCGTTACTCTGGGTGATTGATTGACTCACTATGCTATCTTGTTCTATAGATAATTACAAGCACATAGAATGCAATGTAAACTGTATTTATTAGAGTTATCTAATCTCTTGTAATTTAATTTTACGGTATGCATACAAGTATGAAAAGTGTCAAATAAGGTAGCAACTTATAAAAAGGTTGAATTATAATTAAGTGATATTAAGAAACGTTCTAAATTTGTACTCCAAAAAAGATAGTAAAAATAAAGGGTCTGATGAAAAAGAGTTAGATTAATATATGTAAAAGAAATTTTGTAGGATGGGACGATTTAGGAGTTTAAATGTTGGCATTTTTAGAATTAGGAATCAAATGAACTCAAAAGACCAAACCAGGCACATAAAAAAACTCAATTACTTATGCAAAATATGGTAGCTGTAACTTTCAAGAATCTTCTTGAATTTTTTACCGTTCACTTTTAGAATTTTGGCTCTCTTATCACTAAGCATATCCACCAACGTTCAAAATATTATCATATATTGTTTTCAATAACACTCATTATCCATCTTATTTCTTTTTGTAGAGTGATGGCATTTCTTGTAGCAATGGTCCTTGGGGTCAAGATAGCCGCTCCAGCTTATCTTCTTTTGGTAAAGATCTAGCCTAAGTAAAATGTTTTTTGTGTACCTCTTATTTGAATATTGAAATGAAGAGCAAGTCTCTTTTTAATTTTTTCAAACTTAGGTTCTAAATTTCAAGTATAGTTTCTGTAAAGCTATGTCTTTTTTGTATGACTGCTAATATTGAGCTATCCTGAAGAATAATCATGTCTGACAAAAGCATCACTGGCGTGTACGTGTGCAGTACTTGTGTAGTACTTGCATCAAACTCATAAGTGCATTAAGTTAGAAGGTAAAATTGTACAATTTGATTTCTTACAAAAACTCAGAAGAAAAGGCTAAAATAAAAGCCCCAAGGAATCGAAAAAATTTAAAAAAAAAAAAAAAAACGTGATCAAAAGGCATTACCTTTCTCCTTCTTGCTTTCTCCTTAGAATCGGTAAACAGCGGAGGTAACTTGTAAAGGTTCAGATTGCTCCAGGCTAACGCGAGTAGAGGCAGATGGATGTAGGGATTGAGACCATCCATGACTTTAAGTAGATTTTTGTAGGGTTTGGATTTTACTTTTTTTCTTTTCTTTTAGTAAAAATCATAAATAAGCCTTGAATCTTTTAAAATCTATATTTCAATTGATTTTTTTAAGTTATAGGTATAGTTGCCGGTGTTACCTTGTTCCTATCGGATGAGACTGTCATCCGAGTATTAATGAACTTGTCCTATCTGAGCACGATGTAACCGTCTTCATATTAATGGTAGGGTTCTTAATTCTTTCCCAAAAAAAAAATTGTTTTTGGGGGGAGGGAGAGAGAGAGACCCAAATATACGTGTACAGAGAGACCTTTGCATTTATTCTATCGACCATTTACATTTATATCTGCGTCCAAAATCATGAACTCCGTAGAGTCTATCCGCGCCATGTAGTCAGGAGACTACAGAAACTTGAAATAAAAGATGAAGCAAAGGACGGATTCCTTCTTCAAAATATACCAGGAAATTGAGAGGAAATAAACCTAGATCAGCAATGAATTATCAACTGCTTGCTTCTCTGTGCACGCAGTTGATCTGCAAACCTCCTTTTTCTTGGAAGCTTACTCGCATGAATCTGCCAAGCAGGTGGCCAAGACGGTCACCGAACAAATAAGATTACCACACCCCGTATTCCGGTTAGATACGAGGGCCTAGGGGGTGGGTCCAGACCCCAACAAGATTTACATTCTCGATGATTTGACACGCTCATCACTCGTGGAAATCCTCGTAGGGCGACGTTCCACTTGAAGAATCACTTTCAAATGCTGTGGTCTCTCTTGGTGAAGACGGAAGCGATTCTCTCTGCTGAGAAGGTAAACCTGATTTAGAAGCAAGGGTCAGTCTCAGAGTCTAAATCTTCAGTCAAGTTTAAGGAGGAAGACACGCAAGAGCATTAGCAGAGCACACTTTGGGTTAAGTACAAAGTAAAATGTGCACGCACATTACATTGAGTAAACATCCACACCATCACGATAATATTAAGAAAATTGATAACTGCACTTCACTTATGTCACTTCCACTCCACTACTGTCGCTAAAGATGAGATAGTGTCACGAAACAGAAATAGGGGGGGGGGGGGGGGGGGGGTCTTGCTGAAGATCTTAGGTGGCAATAGTGGAGAGTGTGTGGTGAAAAGGGAAGTGTCACTATCAGAACTGGGAAAGAATAGAACACCTTTTTGCCCTCGCGAGCGGAACTTCTTTGTATGCCGCCTAATAAGCCTCTTAGCTTTTGTTATGGTGAGTTGCCTAGCGAACGGAGAAAACTCTGCATCGCTCTCACTCCACTCGCCGTGCATCTCGTTATCTGCTTCGCCCCTCATTGTTCGTAGCACAAATGCCTTGGCTTTGCGGCGCTGAGAATTGAAGAGGCCCCTTATGGAGGTGACAAATCCATCACCAGCTCCATCACTCGGACGTTTTGGCCAAGAGATAGGATACTGATCAGACTTCCCAGCTGAACCTCCATCACTGTCGCTTAAGTTAAGATCGCTGTCAGGGACACCGGCTCCACTGGCTTCTCGTTGCCCATGTGCTTTATCTTTGAATTTTTTACCCTGCCCATAGAGTTTAGCAATATGCAAGGTAAGAGACCTATGTTACAAGGACTCCTCAAAATGCATGAGTAGTCGGACTCTCGACACAAGGACATGGGTATGGGTTATGTGTCAAGACACTTCACACCATTTAAGCCAACCAAGAACACTAGTTTATGTTTCTTCTCTTTTATAATAGCTTTAAGATGAGAGAGGTCTTCAATTTGAACAATGTAGCATAAAACGCCACTTTTCCCAAAGAATAACGGAAATTTATCATTGACAAGAAGATTTTGAAAATTAGACGACACTAATCCGACGCTTTGACATGTAGCGGTAACCGACTCCACCCTATTCTAAATGAGAAAGGAACAGTAGATGCAAAAAACAAAGTAGTATGCAGAAAATGCGTCTACAATTCGAGAGCGCCAAAGTTAGAAACTCCAAGATGTGGTCAGCATTGGTAGATAAATCTAAAAAAAGTAAACTAGAAAACATCATAGATTGCTTACTTGCATTCCTGTGACAGACTTTAAGACTCCCCAAATAATGTGCTTCTTAACACGTGAGAAAAGTCTTCTCCAAGTGCCAGTAAAGTCAACACGGTGGAATGTATCCATCAGCAACCTTAGATCACTCACAGCAAATCTAGATCCTTCATAGGTGACTAGTAGTTCAACCTACCCATTGCAATAAAAGTGGCATCGATTCGATAATAAATATAACCATGACTTATAATGATAGGAGGATCAAAATTTAAATATTTTAGAGAAGAGGATCAACCTGACTTATCTTGATATTATGGAACTCCCTCATTCTTCGAGGCCTTGATCTTTTTTCTTCTTGCGCTTTTCCTACTTTTTTCTCTTCATGTGATGATCGACCAGATTTAGGTTTAGAGTCTTTTGATTTACTTTTAGTAGGCTCTTCTTGCTGCTCAACACTACCCTGGGGCCCGCTCTTTGACGAAGAAACATTTGATGAGTGGACCTGTAACACAAGTTCATTAGCCACAGATTCCGCCACAGTTTCTTCCCATGTCCGATCAAAGGATGACGTTCGTCTTAGCTCTGGAGTTGAACCGCAGACGAGGTTGGCTTTTTGATTCGGCAACTTTGGTCCCTGCAACTACCACAAATGCTGTGTAGGTATACTTTAATAAATAGTGATTACTTGCATAAGAAGTTTGCCCGCTAAATCTTATCACCATTAGAGATTATAAGGTTTGCTAAGTCACCACTTGTAAATCCGTCATACCGATCTCAGCCTGGTGACATAGGTTAAATGTAGAAGTATCGTGGGAAACTCACTTGAGAGGATTCAACAAGGACCAAGGACTGACTGGTGCCAGATGTCGAAGGTAAGGCAGAAGTGCTTGAATTGCTAGAGACCTCAAATTCCTTCATTGAATGACTGCTGGATGTAGAGGCGTCATGCGCGGATGAACCTTTCTTTGCTCGTCTTGAACCAGCAGTAGTTGAAACTTTCCAAACTTCCTGTAACGCAACAGCCAGTCGCCAATATCTTAGCTTGTAGAAAACATGAAGTAAAAATAACCTTTTAAAGTTAATAGCTCAATTAACCTGCCGCCGTTGGGAGTCTTGTTCTTCTTCAGGGAAGAAATACTCCCACATCATTCGGTACATTGTCTCAGTCAAATGTATCTTCAAGGGAAAGATCTCTACCTGCAGCAAGAAAAGATGGCTAATTGTCATGCAAATCGCGACCAAACCATGCAAGGGCAATTGTGTACAGTTTTTAACAAGCAACAATCGGATAAAGGGACTCTGCGAGCAGCAATGAAATTCGAATAAAGGGGAAAGCCCGAGTCATGAAGAGTGAAAAGTGGGAGACCAAGGTCATAAATTAGTGGTGAGGTGTGCAAGGTCACAGATCTAAGGGAGGTGGAAAGCTACCCCAGTTGTGTATCCCAGGCCCAAGTGGCCTCATGATGGGTGAAACAAAATAAATGAATAAATAAAAGTGTAAAGTAACTAATGAAAAAAGAAAGTGGCTGAACACGAATAAAATAAACAATAAGAGACCATGTCTTGATAACTACACTCGTGGGTTGATAGTACGATCAAAACAATTACTTGCAATAAATAATACAGCATGACAACTTCATTCAAAAGTGCATAACAGTCTAATACTTTGTTGTCATACTTAAACATATCCTTTATTACCCATACATCAGATTTGACGTCTGTATTAAGGCACTAAGTGAACCAGAATCAAAGCGTGTGCGGTAGTCCTTGCCTACCTTCACTGTGTGGCACACCCTCAACAAAGGAATATTAAACTGACAATGTAATTGAGATAGAGATACACAAACATCTGTTAGCATTTTCTTTATTGGTTCCTTCCATGTTAGCGGCTTTCCATCACGAATCTATTGTTCGATTCTGGAATCTGGTGTTTCATGAAACAACAAATCCTGAGCACTAAGCCAAATTGTCATTACATACCACATCAAGGACCGTAATTGTAATCACAGTACGTCCTACATTGTGTCGGGAGATGATTTTATTTGATGAACCCTAAATAATTGATGCACGTGTATGCTTAAGTTTTAGCCCCTCAATGCAAAAAGGAATTCAGAACCTGTTAATCCCTCCCTATTTTGACGATAATAGCTTATTATAAGCACACTTAATAACAAGGCAACCATCACCTGAAAAAGTTCAAGAGGCGAGTTTCCATCCTTAGGTGCTCCCTGCTTTGCATCTACGCGTAGCATCACCTTTCTGCAGCCATGGTAACACAACACTGGGACTTTTAGAAAACAGATATACGGGAATAATTTGCAGAGGTACCAACTCGGTCAGATTGGGATTAACCAGCAAATAAGTTATCGCATATCCAGCTTACACACACCTTTCTTTTTAAGATTTGTGGTTAAAAAGGGGGAAATGAATCCCTCCTCAATATTTATTAATTTCATCAATATGCAACAAAGAACCATTTCACTGAACAGCTAGTATTCACCCGTGAAAGGCCTTTTCAACTTCAGATCATATGGCTTTTCAAACAGATTTTGGTGTTTGCTCCGCCACATGCTAAAAATAAGAAGCCGAGTAACTCCCAAGTCAATACTCGCTCCACAAAAAGCTAAAGTAACTTACTGCAACAATGCTCTAGCTTCCAAAGAAGTTTTTAAGCAGCTACCTAAAAGAGATAAGATACGCTATCCCAGAATTCTTAATTCTGCATTTAAAGGTACTATATGCATCTACTTTTTTATTATGTCCAGCATAACCACAAATGTTAGACCAAGCAGTATCTTATAAGGACAGCAAACAACCAAGCACAATATGCTATGCCAATTTATAGATGTTATTATAAATCAAAAAGTTTAAGGTGGCACAAGTATCACAACAACATCTAATATATGCTTAAAAAAAGCAGACAGAAGCAGACAACTAACTTGAGCAAGTAAACCAAGAAGAGGACTACATACTTTCCCCATTCAGAAGGAGGATTCCACGCAGATAGAAGCATATCTGACTTGGCATTAGGCAAGCAGTTTCTCACAACAAAATACTTTGTTGTGAACCTAGCAACACCAACATCTTTGTAATCCCTGTCAAAATCATATATCTGCATGCCAACAATTATTTATAAGGATGCTACTAGATGAAGAGCTTCCACAATTTAAGTACCAATAATGTAAGAAATGAACGCTGAATGGAAACAGAGATATGTATTGTACTTTATATATTGGATCCCTCTTTGATGTTCCACTAACACACCACACTCTGTAAACAAATCTGTCGGAGACGAATCAATAGAAGCTAATTGAGAGGGAGTTCAGTATAGCCTAGTAAACACTAAATTTTCCTTCCTTAAGGATGTTAATTCTTTTTCTAAATGATTCTACTTTTAGCAATCCTAGATATTCTAGACACAACCCTTTATATTTCTTTCTCTTCCCTCCCCTTATCCTCCAAACTTATTCCTGCTCAAACGAGGCAAGAATGCTCTTGTACTCCAATGTCATGAAATTCTCAAAGGAAATGAGATTATCTACAGGAATGTGTATCTTGTTGACGTTCATGACGCTGAATGGATGTCATGTATCATCACCTTATGGCTAACTTAAGAAAGTAAAAAAGCCGGAAATGAAACGGTAGATATTTGCATAGTTATTAAAAGCATGCCTAGCTCAATGCCCAGCGAAGCCTACCCTTAGCACTTCGCTAAGGGTGAGGTGCAACCCCTTCAAAAGAGCCCCTAAAAGAAATTTTCTGATCCTTCTTATGGACTTCTTTTATTAAGGCTAACTAACTTGACCAAAATTTAGGACTACCATATATAATATATTACAATTAAGAAAATCTACTTCTAAGAGCTTCAGGGACTGGAAAACAAATTTATACTTCAAGAGCAACATCGAGGGCTGCTGCACGACCCACGACACAAACTGCACCAAAATCAGGTTCCTCCTCTTCAACTCATCCAATCAATCACCCTTGTAGATGAATAAGATGAAAGACTTTGTCTTGCCCGATTACAATGAGGCGTTTGCTTTGTTGAATCTCTAGATGATATATGATCGGACCGCTCTACCTTTTCTAAGATCATGGTTGCGTCTTTGGTGATTTTTTATACATGGGAATGCCATGTTGCACACTTGCATCTTCTTGAAAATTGCTTAATTTGGAGAAATGATCATAACTTTTGCTTGTTATTGATATATAGCTGAATTTGTTGGTTTTGAGACGATATGAATATTTTTTGTGCTCGTGGTATGCGTCGCTTTTCTTTGATTAAGCCCGCGCTAATGCTCTGGGCTTAGTGCCTACACTCCAGAAACCCTTTACACTTTAAATGTGATCATCTTTAAATAACAATGGATATTTGGATTACATAAAGGAAAAGAAGCTCTCTGAATATTTACACACTCACCATGTCATTTATTTCAGCTTCGGCAAAAGATTTCCCGTCTACAAGCATGCCCCAAACAACTTTGTTGATTTGCAAAGAAATGCGCATAGCATAAGAGGGACTTTTGTTCTTCTCTTTTTCCATAAGTCTTAGCTGTGCAGCTTTCTGCAGAGCCATCCTTAATGAAGCAGATGCTGCCTTTCTAGACTTTTGCGCATTTCCCAGCTCTTTCTTTAGTCTTTGCACCTGTGCAGATAAAGTTTGTTAAATTATTAGGCTTTCAAATACAAACAAGTAGACCTGGCATTAAACTTGCCAATGTGAGTCTCCATGGCATTCTGATTATAAGAGGAGAACCAAAACGGAAGGAGAATTATGCAATCACATCAAAACTTCCCTCCACCCATAGGTAACTGTAAACTTATTATCTTTATGGCATCAATGAATGAATTGCAATGGGGTAACGGAGAGAGTTTCATAGAAGAATGCCATGGGCAACAGTGTTTGGGGCGCAAAAATGCATAAAACTTCACCACATGCAATCCTAATCCTTTATCAGACTTTCTTTCTAACAAGTCAATCAAGTAGAGGCCAAATATTGGGCAGTTATTATCAAAACACAGTTTTTTTGTTTAAAAGGGAGGACTCAAAAGTTCTTGAAGGAAATATATACAAGATAATACCAAAAAATTTATGAGGATCAACAAAAAAAATACAAGAAATTCACAAACTATAATTGCACAAAGAAGGGGTGTAGATTAGAAAATGACAAAGTCATCAACAGTATCATTCACATTCACACTAATTGATTCTCTCCACGGAGTTAGTTGACATGATGTGGACCTTAGGCTCTCACAGTTAGTGTCATCGTAAACACAATAAAAGATATCACCTAGAATAAACCACAAGGTGTACAAGAATATCAGGGTTTAATCGTCAATTCCAATCGATCGTAAGTAATTCACACAAAGAATAAACTTGTACGCATGCAAAAATATACATATACACACGCACACACGCATAATATATCATGCGAGTGTATATCAAGGAAGACCATTTCTATACTATTATTCCATCTATATAGTCAGTATAAGTGAATGCACATTATGCTTGGTGGAAATTCCTTATTAGGATAACTATATGACTACTAAATTTGACCATACAAAACTAGCTAGTTACAAGAAAATATAGCTTATATATGTGATGGCCAGTAACCATACCCACCACATAATTATATTACCACAAGATTAGTAGCACAAATTACGGCTAAACTCACCAGTGTGGATCTTCCACCAGTTACCATCCATAGATTGCCTTCCATTTCTGGGCCTAGGTCTCCACAAGTGTTAAAACGAAGAGACAATTTCTTGATGTCGTCAAGAAGCAGATTCTGCTCCCGCTCTTTATGTTCAAGGTTGACTTTTGCTAGTTCTACTTCTTCCTCACCATCAGGAACCATCTCATCTGCCTCCTCTTCAACGTCTTCATCATCTTCAGCTGGATACGAAAGACTACTTTTCCGAGGCCTGAATCAAAAACTTTGTCAAGATTACTTAAGACCAAGAGAACATGGTTAAAACGAGACGCAGCTACATAATGTCAAACTGCACTGCAACGACGCACTCATATAAGTAGATAATGATTGCCGCCAATATCTTCTTAATGATGCAAAAACATAAAAGGACAGCCTTCGTTTATTATGCATGAAAGAGAAAAAATATAGTTATTCTATCAGCTAGCTATTGAGCCCGTGTGATGCACCACATTTATGTGGTCATATGTTTAGATAAGTGCACTTAGCTATATTGTTTCCACACAACCAATAGAGCAAAAGTTTACAGAGAAGGTAATAAAATTGACGGCATATTTAAGTATCATAGATTTGAAACTGTGTAGCATGGTTTTAATGTGTTTATAAACAATATTTATGAGCATTAACTCTGTTGGTGACACTTCGGCTTCACGAATTCTTTTCTTCCATTCCCTCCTATTAGAACACGTTCACAACTTCTTCCCAAAGTTATCCTGATGGGATTGATACTCGCGCACTTATGGGTGTACTTCAGTAATTTAAAAACCTAAGCTCAATTTCCAGTGTATAAGACTGATTGTTTCCGATATGAAACTACATCAATTATGCAGGGTTTTAGCTGTTTGGATTTAGTTTTCATATCTAAGTAGGTATTAAAAGTAAATGGCCACCAAAAAACTGGTGGAGACGGTTTCACTGGTGAGAGGTCAATACTCAAAAAGACACAAGCCAAAATAAATGTGTTGCACTTCCGAGTCATAGCTTGTCTGTTATCATAAAAGGTACATGTATTTAAAAGATATATGTGTTTAATTAATCATTGCTTATTAACTTCTATATCCCTTTATTTACCAGCAAACCAATGGATTGTAAGTATTTCAACGTTCTTATTTTTGTGTTTACTTTCGTGCTACTGATTATGTAGGGTCCATTTCCTGTTGTATTTTTCTTACGTAATCATTGCTTATTAACTTCTATACCCCTTTATTTACCAGCAAACCAATGGATTGTAAGTACTTCAACGTTTTTATTTTTGTGTTTACTTTCGTGTTACTGACTATGTAGGGTCTATTTCCTGTTTTGGAGTGTCCATAGGGATTAATAATAAACATCAAGTCCTAAGAGGTTAGTACATTGACTAGGTCGAGTTTAGGCAGTTATTATGCTCTGTACACATATAGGGTTTATGTTTCTATGTTTGAATTCTTCAGTGCATAATACTCAATACCAGGACCTAATACGTTAGTATATTAACTAGGTAGCGTTTTAGAATGCTTTGATTTTGTTTCAAAATTCAGAATTATCAACATTTCCTTCACTAACTCTGTGTAAAGTCAATCTCATAAAGGACAAGTGTCACCATTCTTGTTGAAGAGGCACTTTAGAAACACGTATGTTAGAAATCCAAGTCACAATTCAACTTTCAATACAAAGGTACAATATTTTATTGTTTCTGAATTTTCTTATATAAATTTTTGTTTTAGTTTACTATTTCCAGTATCATATATTTACTCTGTTCCTGATATGCAGGCTTATATCTATATTATTGAGTGTATTTAGTAGGTTAACAGTCAAAAGTTCTAAAAGGTTTCAATATAGTTTCGAGTTATATAAGGTTCATAGCGTAGCTCCTGTTATTCTTGCAAATTTAATTACTTATTATTAATATGTAAAAGGCCTCTAATAGATTGGTAGGAACGCTTTCAATGAGAAAGCTCCAAGCTCATTAGATGAAAACATCACTTGTCCTTTAAGATTTATTAGATGACTTCCACTAAGCCGCAAAGAGCAGTAAATTTTTGCTGATAGTGCTAACATGTAAATAACTGAGAAAATCAAACTATGAGCTACCTCAAAGACATTAAAGATGAAAATAAAAGAGCACACACAAATTTCAAACAGAAACATTTATTGATAAATGAAGAGTATCATTACTTGGGAAGCCGAGCAAATAGAAGATTGGTCAAAACGTCAAGCATGACCTGAAATTGACGGGAGGTCATTGTTGCTGTTATGTTATGAGAGTTGAAAGTTAGTTCTTTCAACGGTTTAACCTGCAGCAGAAAGGAACTTTCCAAATGAAAATCCTGCTTAGCAAATCACAAAGAAATATTAAGTTTGCAGTAATCCATTATATAATCTACCTTCAAGTCTGAAGTTCCTCCCTTGTGCCTTGTGTAGCGGAGGTACATATCACAAGGCATAAACACCCTTTCAAGTAAAGCTCCAGTACGCTTTACTTTTGGTGAGCTCCTACGAATTTTCGGAAGCCACTGCAAACCAGCCCCAGGATCAACATCAGTTGGGGCAACATGGGCCTGTACATGCTCCAACATCACGGAGAACTCCATGCGGTTCCATGTCATTTCTGGTTGAGAGTCGGAATTATGGACATTTCCGCCACCAAGTGCTTGCTCAATCATCTCATAGCCAACATTAAGGATTGAATGGAAGGAACGAGCTAAAACACGGCCACTAACAGCAGCAAGCAGAAATCTACCCTGTATAATGCATGCAAACGAATAATGCCCATACCACAAGTTAGTATTAGGTCTTTCAGAAAAGTAAACTGATTGCAGAAACAGTCATACTCTTCCATGCATTAAGGCATTCTAGTATAAGTATACATGGATAAAGCATTATAATGCATGCCTTTTTATAAGAATGTTAGACCATTCTTATAAGAAACGTGTCCAATATCTTATTCATCCCACTATTATAATCCAACCCTAGTAAGACAATGTAATATTAACTTTGTAATACTATGGAAATTCGTCATTGTTTTTTATCATGGTCACATAGAAAATGGCCCAAAGAATTTTTCTAGAATTAAACTTGATCATTCCATCATTATTGTACTTTGTCAAAATTTGGGCTACAAAGTAAGTATCTAAACATTAAGTTCACAGTCTGATTTGAAAAAACAGAAGGATGGAAGAGAATCCTATTACTCACACTAATTTAAAAAAATGCTCCTGTTGTGTATTCTCTGTATATGTATCCGAGGAATCTAATTTGGCAAGAAATTACTTAAAGGTACCACAGCCTTACAGTGTGAAGTGAAACGCATAGCATCCAACAATAATTCCAGCCGAATGTAAGAAAGACCAAGAATTGATGCAAAGCGATTTCTTTTTACCAACATGTGGAACAAAACTGACAAAAAATTAATATGCTAGACAACCCAAATTTAAAAATATTACAAACTCATCCAATGTTTATTATGACTACGTCTGAAACACATGCCAAGGCCATATGCTTTTCGATTTGTAGTGATAAATGACACCCATTCCGTAATCAAAATCATGAAATTCGAGAGGGTTTTTCACTATGACTCATGGGAAGTGCTTTTGGTTCTTTTATAGAGGATATCAATATGTAAGTATCAGTTGAATGGATCAAATAATACAACATGGACAAATTAAATTATATAAGCAAACATGCTAAAGGAAATAAAAGATAGTCATTTTCAATTTCCGCAGTTCCAACTTACGCTAGCTTCTTCCGAGTGAAGATTAAATTGTGGCTCAATAACATTCACCATAAAATGACCAGTCCCATCCTCCTCAGAGTCATCAAAATTCCGTTGCTTTGCTGGCAATCAAGTAAAAGAAGATGTTCCTTAGTTGAAATCTTTGGTAAGAGTTATGCTTATTCAAAATTTATACAATGAAAGTGGAAAGAACTCAGGCCTTCACTATTACTGATATTGCAAACCCGCTATAAGACAACACCTGAAAAGATATGTAGTTTCTAATCCGAAGCCTTCAATGCAATATTTTCAAGGCAAATTTGAGCTTACCAACTGCACCGAACGGTTGAATTTCTACTTTAGCTGAATTTGAAGGTGAAGAAACTGTTCCTGTAGCCTCTGTGGGTTCCAGGTATGGAGAACTTGCACCCTGACTATTAGATGGAGGCTTTAAGACGTCATCTTGAAGAACTTTGGGTCTACCAGGTACCTGGTTCTCTTCAAGTAATTTCCTTTGGGCATACTGTCGAGAAGGAGAAGGCTTTGGAGGTGCAAACGCCTTGGATATTCCACCAACGCAGGACCAAACAGCATCTCTGTTCTCAAGCGTCCATAAAAGCTTGAGGCCATAAATGAAGATTCGCTGACAATTATCAGCTATCACCACATTATATCCATCATCGTCACTTGGGTCAGATGGAGCATGCTCATCGCTCTCACTCCCATTTTCAAATTCAGATCTGACATACGTCATCTCAAGATTTCTCCTTCCAGCCTCTTGCCAAACTAATAATCTTGTGGGATCAGCCTTCGGGGCTTGCCGCCGGATTGTGAAATAATCAGATGATAACAGAAATCCATCATCGCGATGCGTCTCTGAGCCTCCTTTCATGTAGCTATAATTTTCATTTGTAACTCTGTCCACTGATGCTGATTGTGTACTTTTCCTTGTCATTTGAACAACTTTAGCAACTTTTGGGCTATCTTCTTTATTGATATACGCCTTAGGCATGTGCAGGTCAAGGCCTTGGTAAACAAGATCAAGAGGATCTCGTTTGCTTTCAAATGTATATTGTTGCTTACCCCGACTATAACAGAGTTCATACTTAAGCTTTGTCATCTTAAGTGTCAGCCCTTTAGCCGGATCATTATCGTCTAAAGGCATGTGCCTCATACAAGTTGGGGTTGAGTCAACGCGGAACATAAATTCTGTCATCACCTTGTCTAGAGACAGATTGCCTGATCTGGCAATTCTTGGAACTCCAAAGCGAGGCCACCGAGAAAACATGCGCAATTTATGAGGAGGAAAGTAATTCATGTTCCAGAATTTTATCAGCCATGCAAAATCATGAGGACCGACATTTACAATCGGCGAATCAATTGAAGCATTATCTGGCTTGATTGAAGGATCAATAACAACATTGTCACTCAGTGTGGAAGATGGTGACTGGGGTTTAAGTGATAAGTTCCACCGCAGGGAGAGAGAAGTAGATCTAAATGGATCAAAGACTTTTTCACGAGGCCGGCCTTCAACTGGGAGTGCAAACAGATAGTGATTCAGGGGATTGCCAGATTCGCATTCCCAATTCATTGTAACTTCGACACTAAAGGCTGGGGCCTCTATGAAAGCACCACATGTGCCAGTAGGTGGTTTCAAGGTGCTATTCTTTAGCAAACTCTCCAAACTGCTCAATAAAATTTTGAAAACCTTAGCAGACACATAAACACGACAATCTGACTGCTGTATCTCCATGTAGCCAGAAGCAATTTGAAGTTTATCAGACTTTTCATACGGATCGGTAGTAGCAAGAACATTCCATCTGGTTTCAGCAAAGTATAAGGTAACGTTCCCATGAATATAATTTCTCATTTCATCCCACCATGGTAAGCTCCGTTCCTTTTTTGGGGGCTGAACATTTGAAGCATTTGGGTTCCTAATGCTTAGATTAGCCCTACGAAGAGCTACAGTGAAAGCGTAGCTTATATCAGCAAAAGATGGTTCAAACCCCACCCCAAAGGAAATTTCTCCTTTACTAAAATGTATTGGCAAATCTGAATATGTTTTGACTGGTGGAGTTGTGCCGCTAGCTGAACGAAGCATGCGGACCTTTCTCCATCTCCCAATGAAGACATCTTGAAGAACTTGAGGCTGAAAACATGTTGCCTGCAATGACGGAAGAGCATGATAATGCTGTTCTTATGATCAAGACAGAAAACAAGATGATAAGACAAGCCCATAGCCACAACTTCACTTCGAGAGCATTTAGTTATCCAGACACTTTACAAGAGCTATTAACAACTAGAAGTAGGATCTATTTCTGCATAGGTGGGAAGAGCAGCTGGTAGAAAAAGATTGTTTTATTTATATGTTCTTTGCATATAAGTTTTTCTTTTCACAGAAGAGTATTGTATGACACTTGCCCATCCACTGAAAAACTAAAGCAAAAGCTAAAAATGAAACTAACCTGCTGAGCAAGCACAACGCGACCTTCACATCTACCGGAAGTCGAAGCAAAAAGAGGATATGAATAATTTCTTAGCTGAACAACGAGAGAGCCTGTATGCAAAACAATATTACTGCCATAAAGTCGAGAAAATGGTATGTTATGTTCAAGACAGACTGGATCAAGCTTCTGAACAACTCCTATCATCCCATCATCACCGCCTTCAATTCTTGTCAAGCTCAAATCAAGCTCTGTGGCAGAAATGGAAAACAGAGAAGTTCTTGCAGTGCTAGGCTTAAAACCAGACTGAAATCCGTCCCTACAGGCACCCGATCCTTCCGATGGCATGCGGCTCTGACATGCCTGGTAATACGACCGGAATGACTGCCTATAAATATCCTCTTGCAGTTTACGCATAGCCGAAGCATCTTGGATATCAATCTCATTCCCGTTATAATGGACCCTTTTTTCATGCTTGAAATCATTTGGTTCGGCGGCTCCGGGAGATTGGCTGCCTTTCGAAACAAGATCATCAAGAAAGTTCAACCTCACAGCTAATTCACATGCCTCATGCTTCATAAGCTGATAGTGTTCATCAAGCCAACCCTGTAATGGTTCTTCCTCAATGTCGGCCGTAAGCTTGCGTATGCAAAACTTTACACATCCAACCTTCATAGAACTAGGCTTTTTAACTTTTGCATTTTCTTTCTTCGTGGGAAATATTATATGAGATTTAGCAGTTGTGATGAGTTTCAAAGCACGCAACATTTCCTCGATAGAATCATCAATAGCACGCAACTGCAACCTGTATGGCATGCAAATATGGACATCAAGGGATTGAATTACCCAATCCCATGTAGTGGGTACCTCAGGTTTTGCATCCAATGGACTGCCAGAGCAATTAGGAATTCGAGAAATCTGCATCCTACTACTTCTAAATACCCTCGCTTGATTGAAACTGAGGATAAGTCCTTCAAGAAGTACACCTATACGGGCATTCTCAGAAAATATTGACTGAACCTGAACCAGGGCATCAACTCCATCTCCAACCTCGGCAGATATACTCAGCATTTCAACATCAATAGCAAAGACTGATTCCCTTTTCTTGTGTTGTTTTTCAAGGTGTACAGATTCCATAGTGGTTTCTTTCTTTGTTTCACTGTCTTTCATAAATTCATCATCAATTACATGGAACTTCTGATTGTTCATAAGCAGCTTCAAGCGTGACGTAAGTTCGAATAACGCAATATGCACATCAGGCTCCCACCTTAAAGTAATATCAGTAGCACTAAAAAGAGAGCAAACAGCAATCTCTTTAAGACCTCCCGATCGCCTTACAAACTTTGCATTTTGCACATCAAACAATGTCACTTTTGCCGTGGGACTATTATCTTCCAAGTACTCTTTATATATAGATCTAGCTCTTTCGAGATCCATCTGTGTGGACAGCTTGTCCCTGTTCATGCATAGACTAAATTGGAAAATTTCAAGAGATGCAGAATACTTCAACGTCTTGGACTCATCTGATTTTGTGGGCATTATGTGTGCAGTGCGTTTTGCCCCATCAGCTGTGACACTAATTACAACTCGACCACCTTGTGATCCGTAATTCACACGCTTGGGATCCGCAACAACCGTGTTCTCCAAACCTACATCACTACAGAAATTTATATAACATCGCTCAAGATTTAATTTCAAGAGTCGGGTCCCTTTCCCTGATGGTTTAGATGAACGGCCTCCCCGACTATGTGCTGGTTTTTTAGCAGAAGCAGATAGATTTTTCAGCAGAGCCTTAAAGGAATAGGCAGTTGATATCAGCGATTCAACACGCTTGAATGTCAAGTACACACCCATACCAGTTACATCGACAGAAAGAACCAGTTTACACTTAAAGCCGTCTTCTTCAAGTGAATCCATGTCCTTCTTGCTCCAATCCAAGCTAATCTTTGCAACATGCATTAAGGAACCCGTGTTTGTTTCCACTCCAAAGAGGCTTTCTTTCAAGCATTCTTGATATTCATCTGCCATGTGCAGATTAAGTTCTCCGAGTTCCATGTGTACTGCGGTGCCTGTACTTGATACATTGTTGGCAAAGACGTGTGACGATTGGCAGCAACCCTGCGATTTGAGCAAACCAGTAAAATTAACTTTTAATAAAATTCATGCTACTTCAAACTAGCGGAAATGCAAAAGCACGATAGCGAGGACTAACACAAAGGAGGAAACAGAAAAGGGCTACTTGAGAGAACAAGTGAGGCACACTACCTTAGGAGAACTAGCTGCTTAGGGCAGGGGTGGAATAAGCAGAAACTTAACTAATTGAAAGTAAATTAATTAAGTCTGCGTATTTATCTCATATCAGGCATATAGCACAATTTATCATGAATCACAGATTAATTTTTAGCAAACCACATTTTAATTAACCCCAAAACCATTCCAAAAACATTCTGTTTACAAGCCCATGATTCATAAAAAAATCATTCAAGATACATGACAGCTGTAGTGCATTGTAGTTTGTACCCTCGTCTATTCACTGTTAGTTCTTTAAGGCAAGTTCACTTTGGAACTACAACCTAGCAATCACTTTACAGGCATCTCTCCATGTCCAATTCTCACTGATCCCTTCGTTCCGCTCTTTCATATTCCAAAATACAAGCCTTCACTCTAAAACTTGATCAGTCTCAAAATTTTTATTATGGACCTGACAGCAGATTAACACAGCCAGTTTTTAATCACAGATTGTCACCTAAATGCATTACAAAAATCGAACTACCACATACCCCCTTTGGTGAACATATCAGACAACCTCACAAACAACCAACAAAAAGGTCGTATTGATGCCAGCTCATGCCAAACAACTTTCAATCAGATACTGATGGTGGGTCTTTCATCACGGGGCTCTCGTTAAATGATACCAATTACCCAAGAATATCACTGCTTCTACGGAAACCTACATTCGACGGAGGGATCTTAAGCTACATTACAAAGAAAACAAAAATGTGGAGGTTGCGATCAGTAATAATCTGACATATTTGGAAAATGACCTGAGGATTTTTGTCTTTTTTTTTTTTAAGTTTGTTAACTTCTAAAAATATCTCCTGATGTATTTTTACTCTAGTTGACATCACGTTTACCTGCCATGTACTAGGGTCTCACCTTTGGCATATCATTAGTGTAAATGTTTACCTCTCATAATAAAGGGAAGCATCAGAAGGTATCAGGTAGAAAGTATAGCATAATGTTCAGATAGGGAAACCATATACAGCAGAAATACGAGAAGGTACATCGGTATAGATATAGGCCACTTAGGTGCACTTACATGATAAAGCGGCACACTGCTCAAATTATAAAGAACTACAGTCATCTCTGGTGCAGACACAGTGCAAGTCCACATGATGGCTTTAAGTTCAGTTGATTCCGGTCTTTCAAGACTAGAACTTTCCTGTTGAAGCACCATTGTTTTCTTCTTTGAGGAGCGCAGCTGCATCCACGGCCTTAATCTCCCCATAAGTAGGTGGCACTGAGTACCCCCAAGCTTAACATCAACTTCCGATCTGATAGGCAAGGAAGGCTGAAAAGCAAAGTAACCTAAAAAGTAAATGAAATGACAAAAGACAAAATTACTCAAACATTAACAAACCCATAAATGATGATTATATGTATCGGCAACATATATTAACGAAAATGACATTATAACAATAGGACACCAAGAAATTATTTAATAGCTGCAGTTAGAAAAACTTAATTGATAATCAGACAAGGTTAATCAAAAACTCAACTGGAACTATGCAGATGCAAGCATATCTCATAATAGTGAAACTACAACTAGCATCTCTCTTCAGGAATTTCTTTCCTTTATATAAGAGAAAATACTTAGCGGAAATAAAATAAACTCTTATTGTTACCGTATCAATAGGAACTTTACAAGCAAACACGGGTTTTCAGTTGAGTTCTTAACAAATTTAGTACTTCCTTTGTCCCAAAATAATAGTCTCTTTTTGGTATACCAACTTTTCATGAACAAGTAATTAATGATCTTTAATAAAAAAGGTCAATGCTTGGATCACATCTTTTGCCCGTGGATAGAAAAACCAAAAATCACTCATGTAAAGAGTAGCAAGGTTAATTTTGGAATTGATTATTGTGCACTAATTAAGTGTTCCACAACAACTAATTTTAAATGGAAGAGAATTGCATTCCAGACATTTATTTTGGGACGGATGGACTTTTTGTACAACTTGTCCTTATCGAAAGTGGTGAGCTACCCGCCACTTAAAATAGCAAACATAAATCATGTGCAGGCCAGCCAACTAAATTTTCTTTTACATATCACGACTAAAAATATAGCAATTAACTGTTTCTTTAACACCAATTTCACATACAAACTACCAGAAGAAAGTTTAATTTGCACTTTATTCCTTCTGCTCTTTTTTGTTCTCAAAACGCAAAAAGTGAAGTGGCCTGGAAGAACCGTGATCTCGTGGAAGCAAATTGAAGAGATGAAACTTTCGGTGATAAATTGCACTTTTAGTCCTGGGGCCGCAGTCTTTTGGCTCAATGGGACACTTCCCAGCTCTTCACTCAATTTATAGATCTTTTAAAGAGGCATCATACTAAGTCGTTGGGTGCTCAAGACTGGAGTACAGGTACAAGGATAGCTTATCAACTTCTTGAATAGGTGTCCCTTTTTATATTCTGTGTACAACAAACTGGTGTCCAATTTCTTCTGATATACCAAGAAAAGAGTAACGGGAGAGAGGAAACCGAAAAGGAGGACGGTATATAAAAGAGACTTGGGGGCATATCTAATGACGAGAGGGATTATAAATGAAAGATTGCAAATGTTGTAGTCAAAATTCGGAAAGTCATCATTTACGTGGTACATCTGATATTGTAGTCATTACTTGATTGCTTAAACGTACCTCTAATGGAATGTAGACCGAAGAAACAACATCGAGTTTTAGGATCTCCACGACCGAAATGCCAGCATCTTTAAGAAGCTACAGTATTACAGAGTAAATCATCATAAAAAAATGGCCCACATAAATATGAACGAAAACCACAATATTGGAGAGCACTAAGGGCATTAACATGCCGGTCATACATGTATCTCACTGAAATCCATCTGGATATCAAGGCGTGTACTGTCTCCCACTTCTTCAACAGATCTAGATTTGGTGCTTTTCAGTTGAATGCCCATGATGTCATTGTCAACCACGAGACCATGTTCTTGATGCACAAACTTCACATCCAACTTTGGCAAATTGAAGCAAAGCTGTTACACAACAAATCATAAATTAACTTCTAACCAGCACAGCTTTTTCATGCTTGTTTATACTATATTCAAACTTAGAACTGTCAAGGACTACTCCAAAGAGCTTGTGCAATATTTAACTAATTGCATCAGGAGTCGAGAAAAATGCCTGGTTATATGCTCACACTTATAATGTATGAAATGGACAATGGTTAGACGATACATATTAATTGGATCACGCCTATTTTACTTCCAAAAAACGTAGCCAAAACATGGCTATAATTGTACAGCATATATTTGAAACAGAAAAAGGAAGAGAATAGAGAAGAAGACAAGGAACACGGATATGAACAGCAAGCTGCAAGTAAAGCTTACTGACCTTTTCGGGGAACATGGAAGTATATTTTGTGATAGCCAAAAGTGCTCCTTGCTTTTTTTGTGGCTTTACAGAATCAATGGTAGCCCCTACAACTTCCTCGGCGTGAGAGGGGTCGGATAAAGCCTTCTTCTTGAGAAACAGCTCCTCATTTAAGTTTAGAGTGACTTCTCCACTTGTTATATCCACATTTTTAACAACCACGCCTGCTTCCCTGCAGCCAGTTTTAATTACACACGAAAGGTAAGTCAGAAACTAAGCATAATCATGACCCTGAGTAGAAAACCCTCTTTAGAGATGCCTAATAGCAGAAAAGGTTCATCTATAACAATTTCTGGTGGGTTGAGCCCCTTGAAAGCCTAGCAAATGAGCAGGCATTAATGATCTTCATCTATAAAATCAATCAGCATTATCTCCCTTTATTAGATGAAGATTATTAGCTTTATATGAGAAGCACATAGGCGTGGAAAAGATCAACTAGAGTAATTCATCACTCGAAATCCTGAGCAAAATCCAGTTTTTTGAAAACAAAAAGAGGTTCATAAACGGAAACTAAACAGGGATAGGTGCAGAGACTCAATGGAAGCTGTTCTAAGTGTGCACGGATTTGAACCCAAATACATTACCTCTCAACTTTACACTTTCAATTGACCTCTTATAAGAGCCGCTCAAATCATAAGACAAGTTGGGCATTTTGGTTTTATCAAGTCAAGCTCCATGTCAGATAATTTATCCACTTTTTTCAAACAGAGTACAGACCATGCACTCAAGTTTGGAACGTCCATCTCACAAGTCAATTACAAACTAAGTCTCTAACCAGCGAGCACGAGGTAAGCTCCAGTAGTTAACCTTTTTTGCAACCCTACTCCTAGAGGGGTGTTTTAATGTCAAAACTCGTAAAGCTGTTAGGTTCCTTCTTGAGCACCTTGGTGTCACTAAAAGAGTATGTTGCATGTATTTTATGGAGCATACTCGAGATCAAATTCAGTTGACTCTAAATATAATCATCTAGTTATGTGATAAATTCAGATTAACGCATAACAAGACAGATTGGAGGCAACCTTCTACATTCTCCAGGTGCAAAAAGTGTTTCCAAGTAGTGATCTGGGTGCACTTGACTGTTAGCTTCCTAAGTGATTCAATTTCAGTTCTAAAGAGTTGAACAGGCCATAAAAAAGTCGGAGTCCTTAGTGGCCACGATGTTCTGTTGGTAGCAAGCCTAGTTTTGTAATCGGAATAAAGGTATATTGCCGTGATGAAAAGTACAACATTGCCGAAGCACTATCTTGTAAGGAGTTATAGCTGGAACTCTGTTAAATCCTGCTCAAGCAGTTCATACACCTGCTATTAGCTTATAAAATATAATTCAACTAACAAATCCCAGAGACTTCAAAAGTCGAAACAATGGAACTACTTATACGTATTGTAGAGAGCATTTATAAGAGCTACTAAAACCTAAACTCACCTACTCCTAGCATTCTGCTAATTGATAAAACCTAACATCTGCAAGCATGCTTTGGGGCATGAAAACTCTGTCCATCTTGTAATTTTCTGACGTACATCGTGCACCATTACATCCTCGGCCAAGTTTCCACCCTCTTCTTTCAATTCTAGTAGTTTAAGACCCTACATTCATCATAGATGGGACTCCTCTGCCTTCTCTAGATCATGTGCATTTTTCTACCAAGGAATATTAGCATGTTCACATATGGTGAGAAAAAGAAAAGGCAGGTCTAGTACTTGTAGTAAAGTTGCACTTTTCTATCATAATGAAAAAACTTGAGGGAAGTTCCTAGTATCATGTAGGTCGAAAGCATCACAACTGAACAGAGCGAGGGAGGGGGGGTTGGGGGAGTCAGCAGTCTGGCGCGGAAGCTGATATAGCCCCTTTATCAAAAGGAGAATATGATAATATTATAGGGCGAGCGTTAATCAACTACTTGTTATTGAATTCGCACAATAATCACAACTTATAGTTACAATCAATTGCATATCATTATGAGAAAGAATGACTACAACTGAATCCAACAAGCCACAATTCCTCCTAATAGATGCGGTGTTTAATTCCCCTCTCGCCCCATCAATGTAGTTGAAAAATAAGACACAATGACTAAGTTAGGAACAGTTACTCTAAATGTTGCAATAGTAGGGCGAGAGGCACCATAGTTGTTTTTCTTTTATAATCCTAGACTATGTTACATGGACTCTTCAAAATGTGTGACATACTCATGTCAGACACTAGACACTTGGACATGAATATGGAATATGTGTCCGACATATCTCATAGGATATGCCACTGAGAACAATATCTTATAGTGTTTCTTTTACTTCATTCTTGCTTTGAGATGATATAGGTTTTAACGTAAAACAATGTGCGTCACATTAAACATTATCTTACCTAGGGAATAACTAAAAAATAAATATATAGAGAATATTTTGCCATGTCCCCGTGTCCTGGGTTTTCAAAATTAAATGAATCCGACATTTGGACACGTATCAGACTCAGACATAGTACCGAGTCCATGTAACCTAGCTCCTAGAAGCAAATAACGTTATTAAAACTTCTTCATTGTGTGCACGTCTGAGCCAAACGTGGTGAGATCAAACGTGTATGTCGTGGCATAATGTACTTCATGACAAACATTAAAGGAGGAGCATTACAAGTTGATAAACTTGAAACCAAGACCTTCCCACACTAGATACATGATACCATCTTAGGTCACCACTTGCTCTAATAACTGAAACTACTAGAAGTTGGGCTCAACGATGTCAATCATGCATTACGGTACTCCACATCCCATCTACGGACAAATTTTCTATTGTCCGTGGAACCTCGAATCCACAAAAGTACCAAGTCTTGCAGAGCCATAAATGAATATTTAACAGGCACAGGAACATTAAACATGTTGTCTAGCAAACACAACTTAATTGGATAAATAAATTCACATTGTCATCCACACATTAAGTTTAAAATAGACAGCGAGAAAAAAGGAAACAGCAATAGACAAAAAGATGCCAACTTTGGCAGCAAAACGGAAAGACATAATATATGGAAAACCAACCTATCATGACCAAACTCACACGAGAGAGAGAATTCTTCACAGCTGAAAGGAGCGGAAGCCCTCTCCGTCATGGCAAAGGGTGCCTGGCTGGTAGAAAAGCATCCACCACTATTTAAGCTTGACGATTGATCATAACTAGCACATGGTTCACCTAAATGAGCAACAATGGGTAGAAGGTCTAATTTAACAAACAGAGCTGACTTGGATCCACCATCCTTGGATATATCCACTCTCAGTTCTTTAACTTCGACAGTAGCCTTTGGTGTCTGCAAAATGCCAATGGAGAATTAAACACAAAGAAAAAGCCTCATGGGCCGGAAGGCCCGGAAGATAACATGTATTATAAGAGAAACCCAAAGTGTGTTAAAGAAAATGGACAAAACACTGTCTTTCAGGTACGGAGTATGCCAAGTATACATCGAGTAATCTGTGTCGAGTATCAATACACAAAGCTAGCAGTGTAGACACTACTCATATTAGACTGGAATAGATTGCATACAAGATTATGATGTTTCAGAGATTCTAATCTAGGAAGCACTGACTCCTCATATAGGTCAAGGTATGGTGTCCGACACCTCAGCACCTCACTGAAACCTCCGGGCACGTGTAAGACACCTCTTAGCTGGTGTCCAAATTTATTTATTTACTTTTAATTACCGGAAACCGTGTCGGACACCTCTTGAAGAAGTGTCCCAGCGTATAGGGCCAAAATACAATATTTCAAACTTATTTCAAGAACAAATCTAGGGTTTTTTAGAAATGAACTTTTAGGCCAAACTCTAATCAGATCGAACCAGCAATAGATACTTTCTTCTTTCTCTCTCATCTCTTTCTCTTTTCCTTCTTTTAGTTACCTAAAGCACCCAAGCTTTGCGAGTCCAGAGTGAGATAGGTCAACATCTCCTACAGACTCATCTGGCTATATAAAATCTTTCATGCCTTTGGTCCCATGTCTTTTTTCTTTCTCTCTTGTTATTGTTCATACCCTAATCTCGGTACTGTTTAGACATTCAACTGCTTTCTTGTTATCAACCTTCTTTCTTGAACTGTTGAGACTATTCATATTAGTAGCTTTCTTTCTCACCCGTTTTGAACGGAATTCAGTTGCTCCATTTAATGTTTATTTTTATAATATGTATTTACATACATCCATATATATGTATACATACATAGAGCTAAAGTAAAAATATATTAAAAATTCAGCGGTGTCCTGCGGTGTCTAAATCTGATTTTTTGAAAATAGTTGTGTCTGGTGTCCCGGTCGGTGTCGGACACGGTGTCTTTGTCCGTGCTACCTAGGTTCTAATTTTAAGACCTGAGTTTGACTTTGCCCGTCTAAAACATTGGACTAAAATGAGCATGTGCAAGTCGAGTCCTCCCTCCTCTCTTTCTCACTCAACCACCCCTGCCCCCTCGATGCCTCCCTTCCACTGCCTCTGCCTGTACTATCACTGCTTAAAGCCACATGCCATACTCGGCATTCCATTCATTTAAACTGATGGAAATGTATTGTAAAATACCCTTTTCCTCTTTGGAAGATAAAAAGAGGCAAAGCTTCTCCCCTTCCCTGCGATTGAGCCATTGGCCACCATAAATGTCCAAACTGACGTATCACTTCACCCACCACCACTGCCCAAAGACCGTCGTCCACCACGACCTTCCCTACCTCTCTGTCCATTGCCTATACACATACAAATATTTACATATTTCATACACATTGATCAATATCAGATGTGTACAATTGCGTTCATTTTGTTAAAAGTTAATACATATATGTTTCATATACACGCAATTGGATATATTATTATTCATATAATGAACAAAATAAAGTCAAGGAGCAAATGTAGGACAAAAATTATGGCTGACAAGCCAATTGGAATTTTTCATTTGGCTTGGTTATCCTATGAGATTCAATATAGGCTGTATACCATGTCAACGAGTAAAACATGATGAATAATCTTAGTGACATTTTCAGCAGAAAGCATAGTTTTAGAAACGAAATATGAAGGGAAAAAAAGGACAAAAGAATTTATGTAATAGAAAAATGGACATAGTTGAACCAAAAGCGAAAGCACCATTTGTGTTACCTTTATAACCAGCTCTGTGATTGAAATAGACAAAAATCTTGCCATGTTAGCCACAACCATCCATTTTCCTCTGCCTGAAGTGCGGGGTTTATGTGATCTGCTCTTCTGCTTGATTTTACTTGAAGACCTCATTACAACTTCTAAGTCGGATATTAACACCTGCAGTTTTGGGTCTCTAGACAGAAAACCAACCCCAAGTTTGACCAAGGATTGCCGTAAGCTAAGTCTAATTTCAGCAACAGAAACAGATTCAACAGCACCCTGTAGCATATAAGCCAAAACAATTAAGAACGTATAATCTGCTAGATTAGTAATACCATCAGACGAGTTCCCAACACTTTTCTACTACAATCGAGTCCCATAACTCAGGAGGGAATAGACCAGATGTACCTCCAAAAAACTCATCCTTAAATTAACACAAAATAAAAGTAACAGCAAAAAGAAAACTGTAGAATATGCTACAGGGGACTCTTTCAGAAAATGAATTTCAATGTGGACGTAGATTGAGCGTATACCCTCCTATGATGTCTATAAAATGCATAATGACTGAAGATTATGATCTCATAAGGCCCCAGGGCACTGGTACACCATTTTTCCCAAACACAGTCACGAATTAATATACACTGGGAAGCATGATGGCCAATAATCTAAGAGGAATTAATGCCATAGGGCTGAAGTTTTTCTCCAATAACTAGACTATATTTTATTTCCATATTAATGCTCTGTCTATGACTATGACGGACTACAAATTTTTGATCTTGGATGCCTTTTGTTTACACGTTCAACTGAGTGAAAGGTGACTTCTATGTGGTTCCGATTCTTCTTGCATCGCGAAGGCAGGATTTGTGTCCTATGTCATGGTCTCTGGTTTAAGCACTTAAACTAGTGCCTTTAGTCCAATTTCCTCCGTAATTTGTCATCCTTCCTAACTAGTTACATGATCTTCATTTTCACTGAAAGTACTTTTCTCTGGATACACCTGATTCTTTTGATATACATGTGAAAGTTGCTCACTCTGCCTATCTCTATTTGCTAACCAATAAAAGTTACAAAGATAAATTGTCAATTGCCAACGCGTAAACCTTAAGCACACTCAGTGAGATAGTGACGAGAGTAAAACAATAACCTTTTTAAATTTGATGACAACATCCCTCAAACATTTCCATCCACCAACTCGAAATCCAACAGATGCTCCCATAACCCGACTTAGAATCCAAGCCAACAACCTGGAAGCAAATCTGAAGGAAATGGTATATAAGTTGTCTGGAGAAAGACAGAATAAGACAATTAAAATTGCTTAACTTTCTATAAAATTAAATGATCAAATATCTGATTCCCCCTCTCGGGCAACTTTTACTTAGTTTTATGAATAACCATGATATAACAACAAAATAGTTCTTAGATGGTAAATCATAGGCAACTGCAAAAGGTTGATCATAGCTAAGCACATCGAATAAAAAGCATCTTAGTTCAACAAACGCAACTTCACGGGTGAATGAAGCATAAAGTTTTATAACAAGGGACACATGATCAAGCCTAAATAACAAGTATCTTACCAAATGTGGTCACCTAAGTCACCTCTATTTAGCTTGATCATCATTCTTCGCTTCAAAACAAGACGCGAGCAATGTGGGTCTAGAAACGAAAAGTGAAACAAAATTTGAGGGATAAAAAGTTTTTTTTTTTCCCGTTCTATTTGGGAAAACTTAGGCAACCTTGCAATGCCACGAGCTTCTGGTGAATCATAAAAAGTATCCCCTTTATGCTCCACATATAATTTAGAGTTGACTATCTTAGTTGCAGGATTCTCGTAGAGGGGGCCACGAATCTCCCGGCTGATTTAGGCTATTCAGAGAGAAAGAGGAAAACAAAAATGACCAGTCAGGAAGCAACTGTTCTTGGTTTTAATATTTACATAGCTGGTCACTCTGTTAAGAGGCATAGAGCACTTGGCAGTGGGTCTTTCGTATTCCTTTTTGTCAAAGGATACATGGCAGTGGGGAGGCCACGTCAAGCTCTTGTATAACTGTTGTATCAGTCAAAACGCTTCGCGCAAGTACTTCACGCTTAATGTTAAATTTTCTGCTGAATGAAAACATAGAGCAACTGGGAACTATACTATTAAACCAACTAATATTCAATTATTCATATGTGTACTTTTGTATATATACCCTGCGGATACACATAACATAATCTATTCATAGCATAAATAAATATATAAACAATACTTATTTACCAATGCCGCTCCCAACTTGGACTCTTCTTCTTCCCCCCAGCGGCCGTCCCAGCACCTGCTCCCGTTCCTGCTCCGTGCAACCAATGGGCGATCTATAACTAGCCAAAGCTACTCCTTTTTTTTAACCAACCTAATTTTCCTTTATCTAGCGGAAGACCGAAGATAAATCTAAAATCACTTCTTCTCTAATTTTAATTATATTATTATCAGTAAGCTTTCAAACTTTTCATTAGAAACATTACTGCAATTATAGATGGTAGCTTTTTTGGTTAGTTCGTGCCTATCTGATCACTACTAGAAGTTTGTTGACTTCGAACGGGGTAAGTATCACATCAAGAAAATTATTACGAAATTTGCAAAATGTAATGGAAACAGAATGGAACACGACAATCCAGCTTGCATCAGTGTTCATGAGTAATGAACGTATTGATGTATCTGTAACCTCCTCCTCGTTTTGTTGTTTAATTTCCATTTATTTGGACCAAATGTGCTTATATATAACAAGCGAGCACCAAGTACAAGATGTAAACAAGGCAAAGACCTCGTCTCTACCGTGCAGCTTTTATCACTTAATGATGACTCAGACCAAAATATCCACCTCTGAGCAAAATTGAAGATCATGAGATCGATCAACGTAGATGCAAAACGCGCGGGAGATATAAATCAGCGACTTACATGAAGAGCAGCCATAATATGATGGAAACGAGGAGGAATCCGAAGAGGAATTTGACCGGCGAAGCGGCCATTTCCGGAGGAAACCGAGCGTATCGCGTCAATTGCGCACCCTAAAACCGATCCATTGGTCGTCACCGGAAGTCCTGTGGAAATGCATTCACCGCGCATGGCTTCATAGCAAAAATTAAAGCCCTAGAATCTGAGTTATTTTCTGGAAATGGTGAAGATCGGTTGTTTTCTTTGTAGAGGGCGAATTGCGCTGAGAGAAGTGCTCTTTCGAGATATCGAGAGATGGAAGGAGCGAGAGATGTTTGTTGGATCCGGTAAATGTGCTCGGGGAGATCAGTATACAAGGGGAGAGAAGCGCTCAGGAGAGACGAACCGGCCAAAGAGAAAAGATCACTGTGGAATCTCTGTCGCTAAAAGACTCCTAAATACGTGCGTCCCATGTCAAATGGAGTATATATTTTTGAAAACTTGGTCACTGCTGCGGTTGAAAGCTTATGGGGAAATAAGTTATATTACTATGACACTCAAGAGCTTTATATGGCCTCTTATCAAAACGACGTAGTTTTACGATGGGTATTAAAACTAATATATTTTTTTCAGGTAATCTCCTCTCCTTCATCGGCTTATCTCTCCTTTACGCTGCATCGTGCCTCCACGGCTCAACCAGATTGTCGCCCGTATCTTCATTTCTCACCGGAACAAGGGAGAGCAATCACTCGCTGCCTTGCCTCCGCAGATTCCTCCCATCCCCCTTGCCATCATTCCCTCCACCTAGCCACCGTTCGTTGTCGCCTCCTCTCCTTCCTCACCGCCGCTACCCGCCCACAATAGCCAACGTTGATTCCTCCCTCCATTGACCACTATCATGCCACAATAGCCACCACTGAGTCCTCCCTTCTCCCCCTTCGCCACCATGCCACAATTGTCCACCATTTGTTTGATTTTTGAACAGGTTCACGCTTTTTAAATTGCCTACCACCTGTTTGTGAATCCATGTTATAATTAAAGGTGCACAAATTGTGTGTAAATGCATAGAATACTACATGGGGGACGATGTTCAAATGATTGACGCGTCTTCAGGGCCATGCTTTCAGCCGGTGATTGATTGCGAGCCATTTGATATTGCTAACGAAGGTGAGGTAGGGGTGAAAATCATGAAGAAGGCGATTTAGGGCTTAATCTATCTATCAATGGCAGTGATAAAATGCATATAATTGACAATGGTGAAATGCATGATGGTCAAGAATGTGTGGATTTAAACCAGGAATGTGTGGATTTAGGTGTTGTTCCATTTGAGTATAACGAGGGCAAAACGCGTGATGGTGAACGTTGTGAAGACTTTGAGGAATGTAGTGAAGAAACTATTATTGAGAAAGTGTTTGGCGGACAAGAGGAGGCATATGAGTTTTATAATCGATATGCATTGGTGAAGGGTTTTGGTACTTGCATCCACTATTCACATAAGAATAAGATGACGAATGAGATATTTAGGAGGCAATTTGTGTGCAATAAACAAGGCTTCAAGAAGTTAGATGATAAAAGGAAGCTTGGGAAGCAATTAAAACGTCATGGGGATACAAGAACAGGTTGTGGGGGGATGATGCAGATTACATTGTCGAATAAGTTTGGCATGTGGGTCGTGGACAAGTTTGAAGATATTCATAATCATCCTCTGAGTGCTACCCCATCAAAAGTGGTCAAACATCGCTCGCACAGCAAGTATCATCGTTCTGTAGCATGCAAACGGCTAGTATATACTCTTAATCAAAAAGGCTTGCAACCTGCTCAATTCACGAGGGTTGTGAATGCTATGAAACCTGGCGAGGAGGCTAATATCACTATGAAACAGTGCTCTAGTATCATTAACAGTGAAAGGAAAAAAAATGTTGGACAACAATGTTACGGGATTATTAAGCATTTTCAAGAAAAGGTTGTTTCATATGGTAGCCATTACTTTGCAATGGATTTGGCTCAAGACGGATCTTTAAGGAGTATTTTTTGGGCCGACGGAAGATCAAGGGCCTCCTACGCCCAATTTGGTGACGTTCTTGTGTTTGACGTGACTTACAACACAAACAAATATAAGATGCCATTTTCTCCCTTTATTAGAGTGAATCACCATCGACAATCTATATTATTTGGAGCTGCATTGTTGGACCATGAGACCGGGGAAATATTTGTTTGGTTGTTTGAGCATTTTTGTAATGTATGTTTTGCAGGCCCCCGGAGCAATCATTACCGATCAAGATGGTACTATGAACAAGGCAATTGCTAAAGTCTTTCCAAATGCTCGGCATCGTTTTTGTGCATGACACATAAAGAAGCACGTCATGGAACATCTACAATCGTTACGTTCTCGTTATGCTGACTTTCACGAGGCACACACTAAGTGGACAAAAAGTCAGACCATTCTAGAATTTGAGTCGAGGTGGAAAACATTGAATGAAACATATGAACTGAAAGAAAATAGTTGGCTTCAGAACATGTATACCAAAAGTCAAAAGTGGGTGAAGGCATATTTGAAAGATACATTCTTTACTGGTATGACCACAAGTGGAAGAAGTGAGAGTATACATTCCTTTTTTGATGGTTATGTCAATTCAAGTACAATGTTGAATGAGTTTGTTATGCAGTATGATAAAGCAGTAAAGTCTCGAGGCGTGCAGAAGAAGATGAGGATTTTTATACGATGAACTCAAAAGCTGTACTATTGTCTAGTCATCCAATTGAAGCAAGGGCGGGGGAGTGCTACACTCATAGATTGTTTGAGATCTTTCAAAAGGAGTGGATGGCTAGTGTTGATTGCTCTCACGAGAAAATAAGGATGTCTAGCTCACAACATATAGGGTAAGACCTATAATTGTTGAGAAAGAGAAATGGGAAATAGTTTCCTGCCATTCATCGGTTGATTTTAGGGTTACATGCTCATGTCCTAAATTTGAGACGAAAGGTATGTTGTGTAAGCATATCCTCTACATTATGAAGAAGAAGAAGCTAATAGACCTCCCTAAGCACTATATATTGCCTCGATGGACAATTGCCGCTAGGTATAAGGTAGGCGATGCTGGTAGTAGGTTCGAGGGAGAGAATAAATATTTTAGCAAAAATGGGGTGTGCTCCTTAGCTTTATGGTCCGTTCGAGCTAAATTTGCGCAGGCAATTGAAGATGCAAGAGATTCCCCTTCCCACGTAAAGGAGCTTGATGTGTGGCTTAGTAGTTTCATAGAAAAGTAGACTTTGAGAAAGAAATCAAATCAAACTAGCGGTTGTCAAATAGTTACTCACGTCGATTCAAGTGCAGGTACTTCCCAAGTAGAAAGTGTGCATCAAAATCAGTTCGTGACCTTGCTGCCCCTATTAAGACGAAAAGGTGTCCAAAAGTCGCAACCGGGTTAAAATCTTCTATAGAATTGGCTACATAATGAAAAAAACAGAACTTGCACGTATTGTCATTTGAAAGGTCATAATCGTACTGGATGTCAAAAGCGAAAGGTAATTTTGTCTTGAGTCTTGATTTACATACATTTTCTTTTTCTTTTTATCTTCCTTTAGTCTTACATTGAGTTTCACCTACTAATTTATAGTTCTGTATAAATTGCAGAATGATGAAGATGAAAGGGAATGCAATCTAGTATGTCTCGCTTCTTTATTGGGCATGTGTTATATCGATTTGAGTTGCTTGAAATAAATTAGAAATTTACTTGACATAGAATTTGTTTCACGGATTTTGTTTTTCTCAGTAACAAGAGCCAAATGTCTCAAGGTAGAAAGGGTTCGAGATGTAGAAATGAGACTGGAAGAGGTAGCATAACATGGAGCAGGGAAAATGCTACAGCATGGAAGATTTATAATTGCTTTTTCTTCATTAGATATAGTATTTTCTCTTGGGATACTAAATAGGTGGACAGTGGTTCTGGTTTTGCACTAGATATTCTAAATTTGCTTTAGGATTATGGTTTGAGAAGCTCGCAATTTGTTTTGCAAAGCTTGAATGCTTATTTTATGTTTCAAACAAAATTGTGGTTTCCAAGTGGTGCATGTGGCAAAGAAGATTCTCGCTTGTACTGGTTGCATTAAAAACACCAATTGGATTACACATTCATGAAATGCGTACAATACTACATGAAAAAATGCTGATGCCAAGCAACAGGCGTAAACCAAAGAGCAACAAATTAAAATAATGTCATTGGAGATCTTGCTTATGATATACAGAATGCACACTGTTCCGGTTAGCAAGAATGCACATCATTGCAGCCTATTTCCACTTACAGCTTGTAGCTTCCATCATTTTTCCTTTCAAATGCAATGCATTCCACATATTCATTGCTAGGCATTTGAGTTCAACAAAGCTAGACATATTCATGAGTACGACAGTAAAATTTAAACATTTTCATTCCAATGAAATTCATTACAAGGGACTCTCACAAGTTCAGAAAACCAACATTGCCTTGCTTCTCTCGAGAATGAAAGCTACATGAATACATAAGGACAGACCAACAAAGAGCCACTTATCCAGCTATTGCTGCGAAGTAAGAAATCTATAGCTATGCTCGGTTTATTTCTGTAAAAGCCTTTAGGCTGCGAACTCTCTATTCCTTGTAACCTTTATTTTATCAATGCAATTCTCTTATTACCAAAAAAAAAAGACTCATTCACAAATGAAAAACTTTCATTCATTTTCTTGCTTCTGCTTGTCGAATTAATTGGCTTCAAAATAGTTGCTTCAGTTCATCTCCATGGCAAGTATACATCGTGGCTACAGCAACACCGGCTGTAAGAAGGTGCCACCTCTTCAGTATTGAACTGCATATTTCCTTCTCCACTATAAGAAGGTGCCACCTCTTTCGCTTTTCTATGCATAAAAGCTAAATCAACACTCACTGCATATTTCCTTCTCCACTTCAATTGCTAGGCATCCCTTCATTTGTTCTGCTTTGCTTTTTCAGCAAACTATGTTCAAAATGTTTCCAACTGATTTATATTTTTCTGAGTAAATATTGAGACAATGTCATAATCATAATGAAGAGAAAGCTACAATAAGAGTAGAGATAGACCTAAATAGAGAGACCATTGAAACATTGCCCACAACATCTCAATAGAATCAGCCAGGAACCTCCTCAACATACCAGCCCATACCCAATATATGTACATCAATCAACAAGAGGTTTAACCTTTGCCAGATGAAGCTTTGCATACAAATTGAAAATGAAATACAGAAGATTTCAAGGCCATTAAACAACTCCATACAAATTCTCATATAAGAAATTTTATTGTTAGAAATCCAAACCAAGTAACTGTAGAAGTTGGACCGAAGCATATCATTTTATGAGACCAAAACAACTTGTTTAATTCTCATTAGAGGCTTTGCACACATATTTTGTCTTTATAGATGGCTACAGAAAATTATCAGAAAGTCCCAAAATTCTTTAAGCCTGTCCAGATTTTCAAAAAGGGTAATCTATATAAAGCAGTACCTATCGACCTTAGAAACCAAGTTGTCAATCTTCATCAACATGCTGAACTTAGAGATATAATCTGGTACAAGTCATAGCTAGAGAGAAATGTGTCCCTTGGGGCTTCCCAAAGGCCAATATGAACCACACTGCATCCTTCTTATCAGATGGTTGTGTACACATTGACACGTGTATAAAAATAGGTAACAATCATGATGAATTGGATTATTGGGAGTGACGCAAACCGAAAACTTAGAAGAAGAAACAGAAACTGTAAAGAGCAGTTTCATCTAATTGTTGTTTGAACAATGGTGATGATGCATAAACTAGAAATGTGCAATTCAAAATGCTTAAACAAATCCGTTCAAACATCAAACAGGTGGTGGGCATTTCGTAGCAAGGAGGCAAATAGGAGTAGGAGAATCTGAAATGGTTTGAGTGGGGGAGAAGGGAGGACTCGGTGGTGGCTATTGTGGCATGATGGTGGTCAATGGAGGGAGGAATCGGCGGTGGCTATTATGGGTGGGCGGCGGTGGCAAGGAAGGAGAGGAGGCGGCAGTGAACGGTGGCTAGGTGGAAGGGAACGACGGCAAGGGGGAGGGGAGGAATCTGCGAAGGCAAGGCAGCTACTGACTGCTCTCCTTTGTTTTTGGTGGGAAGGGAAGAGACAACCGACAATCTGTTGAGCTGTGGAGGCACGATTCAGCGCAAAGGAGAGAGAGGTCGACGAAGGAGAGGAAATTAGTTTTAATAACCCCTCGTAAAACTACGTCGTTTTTGGTAAGAGGCCATAGAAAGCTCTCGTGTGGCATAGCAATATAACTAATTTCCCCTAATATTATTGCGCTCTTCATATTGCGATATTGTATTCTCTAAAAGTTATTTATAAAACTCGAGCTTTACGCTAACTTAAGAATTCATTTAAGTTGCTTGTAAGCAACGTAGCTCAATTTTATTTCATCTGTCATCTTAAAACATACAGTAGGTATGTTAGAAAAACTTTGGCAGTATCGTGTTATCTATAAAGGGAGCTAGATTCTTAGAAACTGTCAATCCCGCGAAGGGATGATAATGGTAGAGTTTGTCACAGCCTCAACGATCTAATGTAGAGATTGTGGGAGGCTTACAGCAGCAATCGTCTCAACCGTGGTGATGCGAAGGACTAGTGTTGTAGCTCGATGACTGGGTTGTAGGGCGAGAGGTGAGCGGCACGGTCGTTACGCCCATAAATGTGTGCTGGCGAATGAGGTGCTAGCGACGGTGATGCAATATCGACAAAAGAGATAGATGTAAGAAGATGTTTGGTCTATTCAATGCAAATTGACATGGCCTTAATCACGTGCTTCAAACAGTATTTTTGAGAAGGAAGTGGATGTCTTTTACGAAAAACACCTAAAGATAATGATCATGCTCACTTTTTGAGAATTGTTTTCTAAAAATGAACACCAAATGATCGATTCTTTTCTCTCTCTTTTTTTTTTAATTTGGGGAACAAAAGCCATACATCTAGAGTAAGTTTTGAACTTGGAATTTGAAAACCACAAACAAGCACAATAATTTTGAGTATACAAAATTCAACTTTAATGAAAAGACTACGATTGACCACGAGCGAAGAAAAAAGGCAAATGTACAAGGACATCTATTCATATTGAGCTATGGTAGTTGAAGTTAGGTTGTATTCGAGTAAATTTACACTAAGTTTAAGTAAATTTCGATCCTTTTTTTTTGGGGTATATACAGTTTGGTTTTCAGAGCTTTATAGACAACCCCTCCTTTTGGTTGCCATTTTCTTTTGTCATTCATTTCTAGTTTTTGAAGAAAAATATCTATTTTCAAATCAAATAAAAATTAATTCAGGTATCAATGTGTGTGATTACCATTTTTAAGATTATCTTATATTAGAATATACAAAATATTAGCGTAAAAAACATGAAAGCAACACCCCGAGGTAATTGAATATCAAATGCGTGATGTGAATTTAAAAAAATGGAAAAGAGTGTTATTTATAAAAACAGAAATTAATCAAATATTCCCCAAAATGCTTTATGTGAAGTAAAATTGTTGTACATTACTTTTCCTTGCATCTGTCTCTGCTTACAAGATGGATACGCAGTAGAAACTTATACCATTGCCTTCGGTTTTAACCCTATACATATGCATTTTGACCTTTTTCTTTTATTTTCTAGCTATACCAGCTTTTTAATTCTGTTTTAGCCATCAACCAACTCTTTTTTTATGATTTTATTAGAAAATCAATATTAGAGCTCCATTTTTTGCCATTTAATCTATATTTTTGTCGTTTTAACTACTGTAGAGTTCAAATGCTAAAAGTAGAGCTTAAACATCACTTTTGTTCTATTAGACTTATGTATGTATGTATAGCCACTTTTGTTCTATATTTTTGTCGTTTTAACTACTGTAGAGTTCAAATGCTAAAAGTAGAGTTTAAACATCACTTTTGTTCTATTAGACTTATGTATGTATGTATGTATGTATGTATGTATATATATAGCCACTTTTGTTCTATTATTGCAGACTTATATCGCTACAACTGCCATATGTGGTTTTTGATTTGGAGGATGGGTGCTAGACGACTATCAACACTTTATTTTTGGCTTGCAATTTGCTCATTCCATAGTTTTTCTCATTTTCTATTAGAACTCGGCTTTTACCCGTGACGTTTAACAATTACATTAAGAACTAACAATTCACTTGGTTATCAATTTCTTCATTTCGTTTTCACGCTAAGAAAAATATGAATATAGTTATTTTTGTCACAATCGGAAAACATGTATCCACTTCTTTAGAAATCATTCTGAACGACAGTGTGCAATTGAATTTCAAATAAAAAAAAAGTACGAACTCCATTCAATTGTTTGAGTATTATTTTGCACATATTTATAAGTCAAAATGAGTGGGGTGAACTTTGATAGCGTTTGATAACACTTCTAGTTTTGATTTTTTATTTTTAAAAAAATAAAAAACAAAATCAGTTTAATTTTTTTTAACAAAAACAAATGGGTGTTTGATTACCTAGTTTTTATTTTAATTTTTTTTGGTGTTTGATTATCTAGTTTTATTTTGAATTTTTTTCTTTGGTGGTGGTTTGCGGTGGCTGTGGCTGACGGTGGTGGTGGCCGGCCGCCGACAATGGTTACCGGCGGCAGCTGCCGGCCGTCGAAGGAGGCTGCCGGGGGCCGGCGGTGGGCAGTGACTATCGATGGTGAGAGGGTGGTGGTGGTCTCAAAATAAAAATCAGAACTAAAAACTCCTTTTTGGAGTTTTAAAAAACAACCTTGTTTTAACATGTTTTAAAAACTGATTTTTAAAACTGAAAAAAAAAAAACGAAAACTGGGTGTCAAACGCGTTTATTTTCTCTAGTTTACAAAACTGGAGAAAAAACTAAAAAAATAAATGTTACAAACAGAGCCAAATAATGTACTGAAAGAAAGCTTGTGAATATTGGTTTAACTAAGTGTTTTGAAAGACATTAATTGAAGATGGAAATTAAACTAAATAAATTCAAAAACATTGAAACGTGAACATAGTGTAAATCTGATAAGACTATTAACAGTATTGAAAAATATAGAGCTGCCTGACCTATTAACTTAATTTAGATGCATGGCAATAATAATAATAATAATAATAATAATAATAATAATGCCAAAAAAGATTTTAAATCAAAAGCCTAAATGTTTGTTTAGTTTTGTGGAAGCAGTGAAAAGTATTGCGTAAGTAGTTTTATTTGAGATCGTTAATGTGTAATTATGCATATTTTGACTTAAGTTCGCTTGCAATTGAGTTACCGAGTTTTCAACGTCTTAACTACCGAACCGAAATCATATAATAAATCACTTAGTGTATATTTAGATGAGGTAATTGAACTGAGAATTTTACTTTCATAGAAGATTTTGAAATACATTGTATAAAATCTCTTATTTGAATACTGATAAGATGGATTTACCAAATTCTTGGAGGGATTTGGAAAGAGAATTTGGTGTGCTAAAATCCCCTCTAGGAATAACTAGTCCAGACTAGATATTTGTCAAATTTCTTCTACAAAAAGTGTTTCCATTACTTTATGTAACTTCTTTTATAAAAAAGGAGATGTTCTCTCTCATTAATTTATACACACACAATATTAAATAATATAGGTTTCAAATTTTCAAATGTAAATCCACATATGAAATACTCAATCTACAAAATCGCCCTTACACAATATTTGCAATTCTTTAAATTTATAAATTAACGAATTTCAAAATGAATGGATTTTAAAATATAAGGTAATTTAAAATTCTTCATCGAAACACACTCTTAAATTGCATGATCAGTGTTATTAAAAATTCAGTACATATAGGTGAAAGCATAAGGAGATGCACAGATAAAGCTAAAAATCAAATCCTTTGATTGTTGCCACAGTGCCAACACCTAAACCATCAATTTAGATTTTTTTTCTTTCGTAAATCACGTAAATCAATTTCTATACGAAAAAGCCTTAAAACTCTAATTAATCGATTGTTGCTGCTGTTTATAGTGCCCACCATCGTCCGCTACCCCTCGCCACCATCCGTTGCTCGTGGGCTACCGTTTCCATCATCGTCAGCTCCTCTTCGCATCTCAGCTAGTTGTTGCTCTCACCTGCCGGCTGCTATGCTGGCCGCCGACCACCAAGAGGTTTGTCTCTATCTGTCTCTCTATGTATCTATCTCCCACTCCTTTCTCACTTGTTTTGAAATTGCTATAAAATGAAAAGAGCAATAATAAACATTGTCACAAGACAGAGCTGAGCTTGAGTGCTCTCTCTTAGCTCGTCTCCTTTGTTAGCGACCGATGTTTCTTTAAATTTCCATTTTTAGCTATGTCATAATTATGAATTCTGACACTAAGATACTTCTTTGCCTGTGTACCTCATTATAATATGGACACTGGAATTTCAGTAGCAAAGAGTATACGTTTTACAATTACCGATGATCAATGAAGCATCGACATCTCATATGGGACGAGGTATAGTATCTGATACCTACCGACAACTCCGGACACGTATTAAACACCTCTCAGCGATATTCGACTTTTTTTAATTTCAGAATACTACCTGTCACGGCATAAAGGCTTCTCTAAGTCTATTATGCGGCATTTAACTAAATCAAGCCTCCACTTGCACGCTAAGTCAACTTATCCCTCGGGTTGGACGGTTTTAAGAGCAAATAAACAAAGAAAAACGAGAGTTTGAGAGAATGATGTTCACTATATTGCCTAGAGAATTTTATATACTTAGATCACTCTATACCTTGACCAAGTGATGTCTTAGCTATTTATACTACTCCGCCTTCTCAACGGACCATATTCTACTATCTACATTCTATCTCTAATATTTGTCTTTGACACTTCATGAAAAGATGTGTCAAGACGCATGAGGCCAAATTACAAAATTTTAAACTTATATTGGGGGTTTTGACAATTTTGGGGCTCTTTTTTAGAAATAAACTTTAAAGAAGCCCTAATTAGATCGACCCGTTACCGTTGTCTTCTGAGTTCGCTTCTTACGGCGTCAAGGAAAGAAAACGAAGCAGACAACCACCCAAACTGGCGCCAGAGGATCTCGCCGCCGTCGCCGGATTCCAGCAACAGGTACCTTCATGTTTCTCTCTCATCTATTTCTTTTTTCCTTTTTTACCGAGGTCTCCTTCTTTCTCTGTCATCTCTCTCGTTTCGCTACATTCGAAGATGACACTATTGATGTAGATTGAGCCCTTGGTCGAAGGAAAGAGATAATAGTTGTGTGAATTTGTAAGAGTTAAGTGGTTAAGTAATTTCTTATGACTTTGCAAAAGTTCCCTCTTTCTGTTCCCTGTTTCTGTTTGGGCGGTGAAGAAGAGGGCGCTTTCCCTGTCTCTGTTACCTGTTTGCATGACTTAGTAAGAGTTGAGTAGTGAAGTACTTTGTAATGCTATGTACCATGTTTTTTGTACCATATTGCATTTAAATCTTAAGTATGACCTTTATTTGAGTTGCTTGTTTTGTGGTTGTTGATTATTGTTTACTATTTTAGATGTAGAATGTATTTGATATTTAATGACTATATATATACACATAATAAAAATATATATAAAAATTCAGCAGTGTCCTGCAAATTGCGGTGTCCGGTGTCCCGGTCAGTGTCGGACGCGGTGTCCCTGGCCGTGCTACTTAGCCGATGATGAGGTTGTTTCAGTTAATTTATTGTCTATTTATTTTTGTTTTACTCCTGCTTCAAAAGGCGTCGCCTGTGACGCTTTGAGCCCTAGGTGCGCATGCGCTTTTTTATAACAACGGGTGAGATTATGCATTTTGCCGATATATTGCCGGAATCGCCGATAACTTGGCAGAAGGTGATACGCAACCAAGAAATCGGCCAGTTATCGGCTGTTAAATGGCGTAAAGAAAGGGTCTCCTACCTTTCTCCAATTGAAATTCCGCAGTATGAAATTCCTTCCCATAGCTGAATAAGAAAAACCAAAGAATCCTGATCTGCTCTGGAGACTAGTTGAGCAGAGGCGGCGAAGCTGTGGCTCTCTTCTGACAACAGCTGAGAAATACCTTTTATACAAATACAAAAGTGCCAAAAGTCTGACTATTGGACTCTGGTGTACTGAAGGGGCTTAATATTTTCTTTGCGCGTCGATAAAAAAGGCATTTTATCTTGCGTGCCATCGTCCCTGTTTTGGTGACGACTCTCCTCCTGCAATGTTTCATCTCTCTCTCTCTCTATCGTCAAAGGACAGCACTCTCGTGAGCGTCTCCAGGTGTTTTAGTTATACTTTCAGTTTGTATGAAACTTTAGTTTTGGTTTATGTTAAGGTTTTGTTACTCAGTAGTTATTCAATTTGACAGTTTTTGGTTTTGCTGAAAAATATAGTTTGATAATTACTTTGTTAGTTGTAGTTTTTGTATAATTAGTATCTATTTTGCCAAGCTTATAAAGTTCAGATTAATGACCTCATTGTTTCAGTGTATTGAAATCTTATCATTTAAGTTATGATGTAACATTGATGAAATTCAGTCTAGACGATGCTATGTACTTTCTTTGTTTTTATTTTTGTTGATGTAAATGATCCATCTAGTTGTCCACATTACGTAGAATTTTTTCATGATTTTTACATATTATTTGGAGCCTAGAAGTTGCTTAAAATTGTATATCACCCGCTGTTGATACCGAGTTAGCCCCAACTTATACTGATTCCAAACTGAAAACTTAACCTCTACTGAGTCTTTAAACGTGCTGTATATGCGGACTTCACGTGTGTCTTGCGACTGCTTAGGGCTTTCAACTCGATGCAATTGTTGATGTCATGCTATTGATAATTTTTGGGCTTGATATAAACGTTGTAGTTTAATTCCAAGTTTCTATATTTCCTACATTTTACATTTGCAACTTTTAGTTGCAGAGTGTATACAGTGTGAACTTGTGGTTTCACTGTACATCATGCAATCACGTAGTTTTGAATTTTCTTTTCAAGGACAACTTTAAAGGACCCATGATAAGTGCAATCTCCTTCATTGAAACTGTCTGTGTACACTTAATTTCGTATAGACAGATCAATGATATCTCTTCAATCTGCAGAAGAAAAATCGTGTTCTCTCTCTCATTCCCAAGTTGGTTGCAGATTATCTGGTTAAACAAAACATGGACGAGGCAAACAAGTTGCCTGGAGACAATGACAGATTGATCAAGTGAGTTTGATATGTGCGCCTGCGTGTGTGCGTGCATATGAGAGAGAGAGAGAAATTATGCATGTAATCTGTTAGTTTTCATTAAAAAATGTTTACTGATTGGTTCTGTGGTCTGTTTGTAAGGGAGGCCCCCCAGTTAGCAGCACTGTTGAAAGAAATGAAGACTGGGTTGGATGCAGTGACGAGTAAAGTTGAAGTTCTAACTGAAAAGGTGCGATTTATCTGATTTGCATCTAGTGAGGCAGTAAATGCAAAACTGCATTAAATTGGAAAACTGCAGAGGAAGTGACTATTGGGTAATGACAGGAGTCGTCCACGCCTTGGCAAAGCTCTGCCTGACATGAATAAGCTCCCCACACCCCACCCTTCCCCCCTCCCCCAAGCTTTTGAGATGTGGCCGATTGTACTTTAAATAATACCCTCTAGAACTTTCTGCCATCGTCTGCACTTTTATGTCAACAATGTCAATTTACCATCAGTTAGGCTGTTGGGAAATCACCTTTCCACGCTTGGGACAACTTAAGGGATGCTCATACATGCGAGAGAAGCCGAAGTTTTTATTCTGATTAATATATTGTCCGCATGACAAGACTGCTGTGACCATCCCTGAGATACTTTTACTACTGTTGAGACAGCCGCTGTCCCTGCACCGCTATGCTTAATGTTGCTGAGACTTGTGTTTTCAGTATCTCCTATATATCTGTTCTCACCACGAAGGACTCTCTGTTTCCGTCGTCCGTGCCTCCGGTTTTTGACCCATCATCAAGGATACCACTGTTAGGCCGCTGCCCATACCCTAAGACATAGTGGTAGAGTTGAATAGAAAAGCTTTACCAATGCCTCTCTACCATAGCCTCACAGCAGTAAACGCTGAAGGGCATGGTGACCTCTTCTAATTTTATTTGACATGCCTCAAATGTAGGAGAGTATTTATTTTCCCACTCCTTTTCTCTTCAATGTAAAACAAAGTTTGAAGTTTGTCCAAACTGTTCTTTACCTTCGAAGTATGTATTCTTTCTACTAGGTTAAAGCAGATCATTTTCCAACAGCAGATGGGATAAGCTATCTTGAGGCAAAGCATTTGCTACTTCTTAATTACTGTCAGTCACTTGTGTATTATTTGCTCCGGAAGGCCAAAGGGTTGTCAATCAAGGGACATCCAGTTGTTCGTAGTCTTGTGGAGATAAGATTGTTTCTGGAGAAGGTTTGCTTGTCACCTTAATTTTATTTAACCTTGTAGTGGTTTGTCCTAGACTCCCTAGTAGTACCTCGTGCTCTTAAAGAAGGGGGACAGGTTGAAACCGCATTCTTGACATGATAATTCTCACACACACACATGCTTTTGCGTATATTCTTTTGCGTTCAGATTCGCCCAATCGACAAGAAACTACAGTACCAAATTCAGAAATTCACAAGAGTGGACCCCACTGCAGCTGAGAAGATAGGTTCAAGTGACAAGGAAGTAGATGCAACTCAGAACATGGATGACTTGTTGAAACTACGTCCTAACCCAGACATGCTTGAAAGCAAAACAAGTGCTGCTTCTGAGGTAAGTCAACTGTATTTAACCGTTACAACAACTTAAGGTCTTATATCATACTTGGTATTTGCCTTGTCCTTCCTTTTGGGTGAGGGTGTTTTGATGGGGGAATGGGTGAGAGGCGACCTATTGTATAAGGGGATTTCTGAAGTTCTAATCTTTTTCTTAGATTACAAGCAGCAGTTGATAGTTCAAATCTTTGCCTCTAGCCACAATGAAAATTCTTAAATCCAGCGCTAACCCCTCACTTACAGCTATAAGATAGACTTTTGTCTCTAATGCACCTTTTAATGACTGATAGCGTGTGGATAAGAATATACGGGTGTGGAATTAGCCTCTAGAAATAAAGTCCTGGCTAGTGTGCAGTAGAGTGTAAACAAGTATGAACCCCAAACATTATAAAATGGATCCTAAATATCCTTGTCAGTGTGCAGGAGAGTGTAAACAAATATGAAGTCCAACCATTGGAAAATACATCCTTAGTTTTTCATTCTTACTGTTTTCTCTTGAAAGTTTGCTGTTGTAACTACCCTGAAGGGATTACTTTAAAACATTTTGAATTTTTACAGGATGCTAGTGGTGTGTATCGACCTCCAAAATTTGCTCCTGCTTCTATGGCAGAAGATAAGATTTCAAGGGAGGAGAGAAATGCGTTGAGAAAGGAGAAACAAGCTCTTCGGCAAGCTAGACAGAGTACATACGTGAGAGAATTAATGAATGACCTAGAAGGAAGACCTGAAGAGGTATTACTGATATTTTTTACATCTTTTACTAAATTGGATGGCATTTACTTGGTACTTTAATTTGTAACTCATCGTGATAAACAGGTAAAAGAATTTGTTGGAACTGAAAGTAGAGAACTTACCAAGTATAAGGAGAAGATGGAAGACCGTGCACGGAGAGAAGAGGACCTCTTTACCCGGGCTCCTCTTACAAAATTGGAGAAAAAGAAGATGAAACATATGAAGAAGTCAAGAAACGGGTGAGGCTATTTGGATCTGTAATCTGCCACATTTAAATGTTTTTGGTACTTCTATTTGATATTATTGTTGATTTCTTGTGGTCCCGACTTTTTCTCATTGCCAGGTTGCAAGGCTTGACTGAGAGTTTCTTTGATGAGATTAAAACTTTACCTGTAGAGGATGATGTTGGTGGGCAAATAACAGGCTTTGAGAACGACGTTGATGGAGATAGAAAATTCAAGAGACGCAAGGTAACTGGATAATTTTTGAAGTTATTGGATCTTAAGAACTGGCATCCGTCACCCATTTCCTTTTACGTTCTTTTCGGCCTATGAAGTTATTTTTCAGACTTCAAAGTATTTCACTTAGTATATTCAGTTGCCAATCATTCTTGCAATATGACCAGACTCAATTATTTTTAGTATAGTATAGTATAAAAGTGGATATATCATTTTCCCCACGGCTTATAGCAGAATCTTTTGCCGAGCTTTATGTTAAAGAGCCATATTTGGTAGCTTCCTTCGGCTTGGGAGGGTGCTTTGTTTTCTTTGGCATTTGGCGCCCTTTGTCAGTTCTTTGATAAATTCTACTTATCACAAAAACCTAAGTTTTTTTGGGATGAGTTATCTGTGAAAAGCCGTGTTTTCAAAACAAACTTGCTTGTTACTAGCCAGGATACTTTGTCCTTCGTTCATGCTGTCTCTTTTTAACTTAGTAATGTTGAATTGTGAGTAGCCGAAATTGAGTTTCGCGCTTTGCTTGTATCTATGCTATTTAATATTGTTCAGGAGTGCAAAGATCATTAAATGTACTTGCTGAGTTGCTGGTAATAGACTCTGTTTATGCTTATTTGCAGAGGAAACATTGAGGAAAAAGAAGCTTATGCCGTGGGTAGAATGAGCAATGAACCTTGACGCTACAAATCAGTTACCTGCTTTCTTTTGTTAGAGGTAGTAATTACAGGCTCATGGGTATTTTGGAACATACGAGATTATAGCTATTAGGCCTTGGGGCGCTTGCCTGTTTTCTTTCAAATTTTTATTGCAAATGACAATGCAACATATAACTTATTTGAGATGAGAATATTAGTGTTGCAAACTTGCAATCCTCCTGTCCAGCCAAGTGCTTATTAGCGAAATGCTCAGAATCTAGTGTGTGTTGGTGATATTTGGTCACTGCAAATTAATGCTAGAGCCTTTAGACAGGGCCTTAAAAACTGATTGTTGGTTGCCGTAACTGAGATTTATTCGGCTTTCGATCAAGTGGCAGCTCCTTTTCACTCCCAGATTTTGTATAAAACGTAGACCTAGAGCTGCACTTGAGAGAGAATATGGCTTCTATGTGAAGATCTTGAAAACAATGCGTCGTCTCATCGGACTTGCCGTACGCCAGGCTGCATGAGCTAAATATTGGACAATAAGATATGTTTAAACGTTTTGAGTACTCTTGGAAGATTGATGCTGTGTGCTCGGCCAACAGACAAGCACCCTTCTAAAAGTCACAAGTGCTTTGGCAGTAGGACTAGCTTTGTTTTTTCAGTAAAACTTAAAACAATGGCGTATCCCGGACCCCACCCAACTTCACAAACTTATTGAATTTAGATCATTAAGAAACACAGCTTGAAATAATTGTTCATGCAGCAATGCTAGTTGCTTCATAATATTCTTGCAACAAGAGTAAATTGTTTCGATGAATTTTTAACTAAGAAAGACGTTTTGGCATTATGAAGGTAGTACAATACAAGTTTCTTGAGATGCTGATACCAATCTAAACTCGAAGACTGATATGATGCATAACTTTGGCGGAATCGGAGTTGTAGCAGGAGGCTACAACCCGAGCAGATAGCAGCAATGCCAGTGCAAAAAAGAGCAATTGTGGATGTATTTTTAAAGAAAGGCATTTCTAAATTCTGTATTGCCTTCTTGTCAAACATTTGTAGTGTCACACAATGTCATTTTTCTGCTTGAAAGGCTGGGGTAGGTTGTACAAGACGAGACCCATCACAAGAATCAAACTGCCAAGAAGGAAAAAGGGGCTCAAGCTTACACCTTCCGGCATATATGGCAGTGGAAGAGCCAAAATATAGATGGAAACAGGCACTACAAAGGAATCAAAAGCAATTATTAGTAATGGGCTGACAAAAGTACACACACACACACACACACACACTCTTGATATGCACAGAATGAGAATGAGAATGAGAGAGAGAGAGACCTGATAACATTGCAGCAAGAGAAGAAACAACCGCTGAAGAAATTTTTACGAGGTTGAGCAAAGATATATTGAATGCTATATTGGTGAATATGTAAAGAAGGGGAAGTAAAGGTGCTCCATTGCAACCTGAGGCAACACGTGAAGAGAAAAAAGGAGCAATCAGTAGGTAACCATATATCAACCTTACAAAAGAATGGAATAACTATGCACTTATTAGGTACTGGGATAATGATAAAATTGATTACCTAAGTTACTTCAATTTGTCATTTCCGGTAATATCTTAAGCATTTATAAACAAGAAATTACAAAAAAATAAAATAAAAATTAATAGCTCCTGACTCACTGCTTATCTCTTATACACCCTCTGAGAAGGATGCTCGATTCTTTAAGGTTCGTTCCCTCCCTCAAGAGGAAAACATATTTTAAAGCTCGTTTTTCATACTCCCTCTGTTTCATTGGATTCGTCCACTATTCCTTTTTGGGATGTTTACAAAATTTACCCTTTCTAATAATCGACTTTGATATGTCATGTTCTCCCTATTTTGCCTTACCAAAACATGTCATGTTTTTCCTTTTTAGCCCTACTAATATAGGTCATGTTATTTAATATAAAAGAACAAGGCTAAATGAAATTCAAAGATTGTTCTTATAAGGTTGACTTTCAAATGGGGAAGAATCCAATGAAAAGGAGGGAGTAATTTGATATAGCTAAATGAACCATTTTCTTTATCTACCATTCTGCTCTACTTGAGCCCCAATGCTTTCATATCGCTGTCCATGTTAGTTTGTTCTTCCATTTAGTTATGATTACGCCACTCCTCACTTATTTGGCAACTGTTGGTCATTGCTGCACATGTCTAGACCATCTTAGACAGTTTCAACTCAATTATTTTGAACAGATACTACAATTTTCACAAAAATGCTTTTTCTTTTTTCTGCCTTCACCTGTCGCAACTTGATCATAGCAATTTGGCTCAATTAACAAAACCGTTGCAAGGTGTTATCTAAGAAAAGATGGTCTGGCTCCTTCTTTAGCTGAGTCCTGGTATCCTAACATCTGGAAGGTTCTATGATTTGAACTCTAGGCTTTGGAACATAGTACATAATTTCCTCAAGAACAAAACCACAATTTGTAAACAAATTTGGTCGTAGTTATACAAACAACAAGGACAATGCACTCCCTCTCTCTCTCTCTCTTTTCTAGTATCGAAGATGGTACATAAAGTGGTTTTGGGAGAAGAAAATAGTCTCAATATTCGTTTTGGAAGAAGAAAATAGTCTAGTGCAGGGATGGAGAGATCTTACCTGATATATTGGTTCCAATATTGAAAAAGCAACCAGCGCCATCCTTGAGGTACATAGGGAGCTCAGAGAATGGTATGCCCTTCAAGTTTGACAGCAAAGGAAGAAAGAGAAGCACAAAAAGAGCCTACAATAATGGAAACATTAGAAATCAACAGTTTAAAAGAAAGATGTTAAGAGTAGTCCATTCCAGTCAAACATTTTACTTGATTTGAAATAGTCAAGATTAACATAGTTAACTACAGAGAAATTGTAGAAATCTGAAATATGTTTGCAAAGTCAACTATAATTCATGACTCCACTAATTTAAGCACATCTTATGGTACAATTCTCAAAAGGGATTGACATACGGGTGACTAATGCAGCTTTCACAACAAAGTCAAAGAGAGATGTAAGGGTAACTAACTATATGAGATGCCCAAGGATCCATATATCTGCCATTTCCAAACGGAGAAAAAAACCATCACAAATTCAGTATTCTGGATAATCCTAACTAAAGGACCACCATTAGGGTGCAGCAACCAGGATCATTGCTGCAACTCCCAGCAAACTTCCCTATCCCTAGTTGCTTCCAGTTTTGTTTATACAGTGCATGCACTTGAAAACATAAATATGATCAAGGGGACTGTCAGCCAAGGTCGCTGATCAAATGGTAACAAGCGGTAACATCTTTTTTAACACACAGAACTTAGACCAGCACAAGAATTCACATCCGATGACTTCAAGCAGTACTCTTATCAATTTGCAGGAACAAATATTACCATGGTAACCAACAAGTACCCTAATAAGCTCTACACCAACAACTCACCAAAAGAGAAGGTGATGTGCCCAACAAATTCAATTGTCGTAGAAACACATAAGTATCAATAATTTTAGCATGCCACAGGAGATTCACCTGGAATCCGGATCCAAAAGAATTGACCACAAATATGTCGAGCAACTTTCCCTGTATGGATTGCCAATTTCAATCACACAACATTTGGCAACCAGAGATAACGTGAAAATAGAAGGCTAATTTAATTCCTTCAAATGAGAAACCGATAGGGGATGTACCTTAAGTCTGGTCGTAGCATCAATGAAAACAGATTCCTGATCATGCATATAAGAGTTAAAGGTCTAAGTAGTGTCGTAGAAAGTACCCTCTGAAACATTGAACCACCACCCATTTTATCACCTTAACTACAGACGCACCAGCTAGAAAAGCACTTGAAGCTATCATTAGAGTGGGCCAAACAAACCCAGTTCCAGATAGCATTTGACCACTGTCTGATCCACTGTTGTCAGGAAATACATAACTTTGTAAGGCATCTAAAAAGGAAAAGGTTAAGAAGATGTAATATGTATATATGTGTGTGTGTGGGTGTGGATGTGTTTATATGTACGCAGTAAGCACAAAAGAACTCCATAAGATTTACGTTGTTCAGAAGCACCAAATATGGAGGTGAGGATGAATACAACTCATGTATTAGTAAACTTCATCACGCTACTTGCAAAAGAGAACCTTTTAAGAAAACAAGAGTCCGCCTTCTTGACAAGGGTATGGTAGATGAAGCTAAAGATGATTGATTCCCCTTTCCATACCTTAGAAAAGATTGCTGTTTCTAACCACTAGAGGTAATATAACCCGGCATCAGAAACAAAACATGGGGTACTTGTAAGTTTTCATGCACAAGAACAACATTGAATATAAAGGCAGTCCTTCACATATATCCCACAAGAAAGTTAGCATCAAAGATGAAAATGGTCTAAGTAGACCATGTTGTACACCAAGGATCATCCCCATCAATTTTGTTCTGTCACTTGGACATTTTGTACTTCCTGAATCAAAAAGCATGCGGGCCGCAAACATCTATCGATTATTACTTCAAAGACGTCTACCATGTCCAAAATGAAGACAAGTAATACGTGATACCCCTCACAAAATTTAAAATAAGTCCGCGAAACAAATCTGCTAGAAACAACATAAAACTTATTAGCTACCAAATGATTCCACAACAGTGTGAGGAGCATTAGAATACCTAACAACTGCCACAATCACGCCAGCAGCTACAAGGAAGCATCCAGCAATACGGTTAAACGCGTATCTTCTCCCAAGGATAAGGGTAGAGAAAGCCAACTGCCACAACAAAAATGTCTGCAACACAAGTTCCACAAAAAGAAAACATTAGGAGATAATTCTTATCCAGATTAGTAGATCTTATAATACCAAATCAATGTTTCTTTGTGCTGTGATTCTGTAAGGGGGAAAAAAAACAGAAGTGAAAGCGTTATCACAAGCCAGCTTAGTTCAAATGGCAAGTCCCTATTTCTTTACTTAAAGGTCACAGACTCCTCATATCCCAAATTCTATGGTTGATAATACTACCAGTAGACACATGACTACACACACACCCAAAACCACTTTATAGGGAACATTTTCACAGAGCAGCGTGATAACCTGTGGAGGTCCAATACAAGGGATCCCCGAGTGCCACAAGCTTCAGGGTTAGATCCAGTATTTCCTCTTAGGTGTACTTCGCCCTTTTGGGTGTGACAATTGCAGAATACTTGACCGTCGCATAAAGTCTTTGAGTCATCTCTCTTAATTTGATCAACTATTTTGCCTTTGTGGAGAAATTCTTATTTTACTTATAGATAAGCGATATATATCTATTCCGCATGACTTTGCCAAACGTGTTAATGGCTTTGCGCTCTTTTACAGGCGGCACTGCTTTATTGCGGAAGAAGAATCAGAAGCTATTAGAAAACAACTATATGGCAAAAGAATCAGCCTTCTGTTATTACATATAACCAGCATTACCTGACTCAATATGGGTATAGCTGGTCCTGGAAGCATAGCTGTAAAAGATACATAAAATTCAGTACAAAGGCCATAACGGGCTATCTGATCTAACCGCACTTTCCTCTTTAATTTTCTCTTTATTTTTTCATGGCATTCTCAACCTGCCTTTGCTTTCTATGGTTTCATATTAAGCAGCAAATCTCCTAACCCCACCTCATGCAGTAGAAGACAATCATCATGATCCGATATGTTCAAGGAAAAAACATTAAAACTAAAGCTAAGACACATACTAAATGATACAACGAATTTTGTCCTACAGAAGATCAAATTAAAAATTCAGTTTCAGCACCTGTCTGCTAACTGTCAAAAATTTAAATAGCCTTACCTCCAGCAGACATCCCAGCAACAACTCCTAGGGCTTCTAGGATACCAATAACCATAAAGCGTACTTTGGGAAGGGCCATCATCTCATCAGTTACAATCCCGGCCTGATACCTTACGTACAATATAGCAAAATATATGGCCACATACCTGTGTACATTAATACATTCATCAGAACAACATTTCACTGGTTACCCAGTGAACCAATTTGGGTGTTGGGGTGGGGGGGGGGGGTGGGGGGGTTACTAGTAACTGCAATAGTTGGCATTCAAGAAAGCGAACTTCCAAGTCAAGAAACAGATATATGGTGACAATGAAGTAGAAAAAGCATGCTCCAGCTTAACAACTCAGGGAGCCACAAATATAACTTTGACATCGTTGGTTCCAATTCTACCAAGGTTTCTTTATGTTCAAGAAGTAATCTAACAAACCGATGCTAACTATACTATAATTCTGCAATAAACCATTCATCACGGCCAGCTATACAATCCAGTTGTGATTGCTATTGGCATTTAACTTCTACGAACTATCATACACCACCACTACTTAAACTGCTACATTTGCTCCTTTGTATTCGTTAACAAATAACCATGTAGTGGACTTATTAGTTCACCTAACAATTATATCCTACACGCTGCGCTTGACACCCATAATAGATACGATTCACTAAATACCATACCGATTTTTTTTAAATATATATATGAGCCAAGTTTCACCCTGAATAAGAAAACTAACATGTTGAGGTGCACGTGTAAAGAGCGTGAGTCCCACATCGAATAAGTGTGAAAAATAAGACGGATGTAAATGGCGCGATGGAACCAAGTTCTATTGGCCTAAGCTTTTAGGTCAAGTTGGGCACAACCCGTAAATGTGGGCCTTCATGGCCCACACTGGCTCCCTTTTATCTAGCTAATACACCATTACATGTCTTCATTTCATCAATGGCATTTTCGTAATTTTCAGAGATTCCAGAATGTGACCCATCGGGGCAGAAACCCAGCACATCAAAGCAAGTTGCACGACTTCATTTTTCTTTTGAACTAACTTTAGAAATTAGAACAAATGTACCATGAAAATCGAAACGGGTAAATGTCACTACACAGGGGTAAAACACCTGCGACAAATTCATGGAGAATTCTGAGGGGAAATTAGTCAAATTACCCAAAAGTGTTAATCTGGGCTAGCATGAAAGGGTATTCCTTCATGGGAACGAGGGCAAGCTTGTAAAGTACCCGGTTCGCAATAGCCAACACCACTGTAATTGCAGAGCAAACCAAAATCACTTTACTGCTTGATTTAACCACTTGTTCTTCCTTGGCCGAAGCACGGATCGTGAATTTAGAAACCGACGATGCGAAGTGACGAATGCGAGTGTCTCTGTGACGAACTTTGGCGTGCTCATTTTGGAGTGGGATGCGAATGGAGGGCCTGGGATTTTGGGGCAAAGATTGGAGCGAGAGAGGGAGCGCCCCGGGGTGACTTTGGTAGGTGTGGGTGTGGAAGGAATGGAATTTGGAGCGGATGAAGTGGGAGGAAGATGGACAAGGAATTCCCATGAAAAACCAAGCAGCCAGCAGAAATGGAAATTTAGCTGTGGGGTTGTTGGGGAAGTGACCTTCCCAGACGTACGAGGGACACAAACTTGGCTCTTCCACGGATGGTAATCTTACTTCAACCACAGTGATAATTAACGGTTATTAAATATTTTTAGTGACTTTTTTTATTACTATCAACGACAATTATTAACATTACTTTTTTAGAGTTACTAAATAAAAGCCTCTAAAAATATTTTGAGATGATTGATTGTCGCTATATAGGGGTAGGATGAAGATTTCTCAAACCCGAGTAACAGCCAAATTTTTTCCGCTAGTTTTTATGAGGCTAAGTTTCCGGGTAAATATGTTAATTCTTTTTCTGTTACAAATTTTTTCGGCTTTTACAACAATTTCAAAACCAATAAATTCAGCAAGCATTGTTACAGATTTTCCGTAGTAAGAATCAGCAAAACCCTGATAGATAACCTTAGCAGATTTTCTTAATGTGGAGTAAATGTTACACGAGCCGGACCATTTAAGACGGTTGATTTGCATTTTTGAAACTAATATGATAGGAAAAAAATAAAATTAAGAGAGGCAAACAATTATTATACTTTATTTTGTATTCATTTGTTTAAGTTTTTCAATCGTCGAGACCCTGGACCCTTGGCTCTAGAGTATGCAGAATATTCCACTACACACCACATTTCACTAAGACGTCACGCTTCCATTGAATATCATCGAAAACGTTGTAAAGATACTCTAATTTTTAGCCCACAAAAGCTTTGTTCGAGACTTTCTGTCTAAGAACTATACTCGAGACTTGAGACAACCAGATGTTAACGGTATATGCCGGTAGCAAAAGGATCTATTGATGAGCTTAAAACATAAAAAAATTCAAAAATTTTCTTTAAGCTTTTATAGAGATATATTATGCACCCTCGTGTCATTCTTTAAACACACTTAAATGAGGGTTATCATGTATGCATTCAAGGCCATCTCGTTCATCTTTGTTTTCAATCTAACATTATTTTCTTTGTTAATCACAATGAAGTAGAATATCATGGTACATTTCTTCTAAACAATTGGAAGTACTCCAGCCAATTTTTTTTTTTAAAAAGAAGGAAACAAAGAATTGAATAGGAAATGCATGGATCAACTGTAAAATACTTTTATTATAATAAAAAGATATCAGTAAATGTATTTTACCACCAAAAGATTATCGCAATCAATCATAACAACAGCAACAAAACAGTTAAAATAGTAATTTATATGTTATAGCGAAAAAGCAACAAATCATACAACCACTTTTCAAAGTTTATAGCCGATTCAAGCTTAATCCTTACAGAATTTCCACTAAACTAAAAGACTACTCCAAATTAATAAAATATCTGAAGGTTACACAGACGACCCTACACAATCCCGTGACCCCCAAGCCAACACCCATATAAATCTCCCCCTTCACCTGATTTTTCACTCTTATTCATCACCAGCTTCCTTTCAGGTCATTCCGTTCTCTGCGTCGTTCGGCTTGCTCATCTCAAAACCATGGCCCGGGGCTGCGGCAGATCTAGACGTACGCCTTACGAGCCGCGATTCCATGTCAAGGTTGGAAGTTATTAAGAACGTTGTTGTACTTTTGTTGTTAACACATTTCTAGGGTTTAAGATCATGTAGGGATGAACGGCTTTTTGCTGAAGCATATGATAACGTCTGATAATGTTGTTCTGTTTGGGTTCCGTTTGTTTGGTTTAGCTTTGCTATGTTGCTATTATGTATCTAGTTTTGGCATTTTTAAGGTTTTGCTCATGTACGGATGACGGTTATCAGTCGAAACGCTTGATTATGTGATGAGAACGTACTGTCTTTTGCTGTTTGATCATGTACGGATGAGCGGGTACTGGTTGAAATGCTTTATTATGTAACCAAAAACTGTTTGATTGTGTCATTTATTTCAATTACGTGGTCGTTTGGCTGAGATTTGTGTCGAATAGCTTTCTTTTGCTTAGATATGCTGGTATTTAGCACGTTAAATTTATGAAAACCTAGTAGATGTCTCCATTATGGTAAAATTTTGGTGTTAGCTTGTATTAGTATTTCTAGGGCTTTTTATACCTTGAGTAGTTGGGGATGGCGAAATGATGCTCCTGCGTGGGAAAAATCAAAATTCGTTGCAGAATGAATATTGCAACTCCCTCTCTGGACTTTACTTGTTATTTTTCCTCAAATTAACCAGTCAAAAAATGCTGATTTGCCTTTGCTTAATGTTCAGATTCTGTTTAGAATTTCGGGGACTTGTAAAAAAACTTCTATTGTCCAAGAATTTATCGACTTGTTAATCCTAGGTTTTACCAAGTGTTGTTACAACAACGTATTAGACAAAATTTAAAATAAATCATGGACGGGTGGCGTGGCTTGTGTTTAGTACGAAATAGAGGCAAAAGCAAACTTAAACATGGTAGTCAAAGAAGTAAGTTGGAACCAAAAACAATTGTCAGCAGCTTTTATTGTGCTTTACATTCTCATAATTGATGGTGAAGGCTAAGAGTTGTTTCAGTTTTAAGAGCATATTCTCTTCATGAAATCAGGCTTGCTTTTCGGCTTGAAACTTCTATGACATTTTAGTCCCACGCGGTTGGTATACTTAGGGCATGGGTCAAGATGCAGTAAATGTTGGCTTTTTCTTTCTACGTTGGTTGAAAATTGCTTGATATCTTGTCAAACAAAACTAAATTGGCACATGATCGACGCGCCAGTTCGGAGGAACTCACTATATTGTCGAATAAGTCGGGATTTTGTTTTGCTCTACTGAAAGGTAGGTGTGTTCTATATCCATAACCAGATGTTTGTGCTCTTTGATAGGATTGAGCTGTCTTGCTGCGATATAGATGTGTTGACACATTGGTTGTGTTAACTGCTGCTACTAGTGCTCCTTCACCAGCAAAAGCTGCCCCTGTGGGAGGACTTGGTTCCACAATTGCTGAAGGTTAGTGTTACTTGTGGATTTTGGGCAGTGAACTTACAGTGTTCTCATTCCTTGTAGAAAACGATGGTTAAATTGTTTATCCACAGGTATGGCTTTCGGGGCTGGATATGCAATTGCGGATAGGGCTGTGGATGCTCTGGTGGGTCCTCGGGTTGTCAAACATGACTACATGAGAACGTCGCCTCCGCAGTCCCTTCTGCTGAGCCAACTGATGCTTGTGGTAGTCAGAACAAGGCTTTTCAAGATGTCTGCTTTAATTTTTTTCCCATTTAAGCTCATCACTCCACGCGCTCACATACTCCTGTGAACTATCATTATGCACATTGATTGATTTGTCATGTTGAAGGGTGGACATAAACAACTAACAATGATTGAATAAAATGTTACAATTGTTTTTGGCTACTTTTGTTCGATGTTGGCTACATGAGTTGAAGTAGTTACATAAGTGTCTCTTGAATGAATATGATGCCCTACCAAATTTTACTATTTCTTGTGTCTTGCCATGCCTAAACCAGTCTGCACGTGATATCAGTAAGTGCCAGTTCTTCAATGATAAGCTCTGTGAGTGTTGCAAGAGTTTTACAAGCAATGGCCTGATTGTTTGATCAAGTTCATGTCGTGCGCTCTAAACTTTATCTCAGTAACTTTATAGGTCTTTGATGATGATAATTTGCTCAGAAACTTGAAACTTGAAGTTCTTCTATTCTGCTATCGTTTGGCATATGGGAGGTGTTGGAGCTATACGTCCATTCAATTTGCCTAATTCACAGTTGGAATTTGGATTCCATCTTCTCACTAGAATAGATTGAATAGGATAGTTTTCAAAACTTGGGACTATGACCAAAAAAAAAAAATGTTATTAAGAAAGGATATAATGCTTTAACACATGAGGAACTAACCCCGAGTTATTTGGAGGATGCTCCGGGCTGAATTCAGCTCATGGATGACATTGTTTATGTCCATTCTATCTTGTGGAGATTCCACTGAGCATGACACTCCAATCTTGATCAGGGAAACCAAACACTCTATGCAATCTCTTGTTTCTGCTCTACTTCTATTGTTTGTCACTGCTGCTACTGGTTTGGGTTCTTCATCATCACATAGAAGTATTGGTTCCACAATCTCCATAACATTATCTGGCAATGCCTTTTGTGCAAATTTATGAAGATCAAGGCCTTCTTGGAACATAGGGTCCGTGGGTGTCTTTCCAGTCAACATCTCCAACAATAGGATTCCAAAACTGTAGACATCTCCATAAGTTGAAACCTCACCTCCAAATCCGTACTCTGCAGCTAAATGTTTGGTACCAAAGTGGTCCTTTAGGTGCTAAAAATTGTGTGGGTCTACTAATAATGTAATTCATGAAGGAAAAAAGAAGTTAAGCAAGTATTCTAGTCTTTACCTGGAGGCATATAACCAATAGTTCCTTTAATTCCACTTGAGGTGCTTTGATTTGGATTTGAAAGTTCCGGAAGAAACTTTGCTAACCCGAAATCTCCGACATGGGCAATCATATCATGGTCAAGAAGGATGTTGCTTGGCTTTAGATCGCGATGAATGATTGGAGTTTGACAGCAGATGTGAAGATAGTCGAGTGCACTAGCAATGTCCAAGGCAATGTCAATTCTTTGATTAAGGTTGAGATGTTGGAGGCTGTCATGCCCATCATGTCTCTCAGTATTCGAATGCAACCATCTTTCAAGACTCCCATTGGGCATCAATTCAAAAACTAAAGCTTTAAATTCATTACCTTGAAAATCAGCACTTGAGCATGAAGTTATGATCTTTACGAGATTTCGGTGACGGACATTTCTCATGGCTTCACACTCAACCAAAAAACTCTTAGAACCTCCTCGGCTTTGGAGATTTAGTACTTTAACAGCAACAAATCCTCCCCCTTGATTAAGTATTCCTTTGTAAACAGAACCAAAGCTGCCCACACCAATTAAATTGGCCGATGAGAACCCGTCAGTTGCTTTGAAAAGCCTTGCGTAAGACACTTTAAAGAAAGGCTCCTTGAACATTGATCCAGATTGCTGTACATCTTTTCTCTTTTTGCACCAACAAAGCAAGAAACCTAGTCCCAAAACCAAACCTACAAGTGCGCACCCTATTGAGATTACTAATGTTAGTGCAAGAGACAACTTTCCATGTGGCTTTGATCCTCTGATGGTGCAGTTGGGCAGCTGAAGCTCAAGAATGCCCCCACATAGCTTATTGTTTCCAACTAGCGCTATCACACTTAGATTTGCAAAAGCTCCTTTGCTTGGTACCTCACCATCAAAGTTATTGAAGGAGAGGTCTAGAGTATTCAATGTGAACTGCTCCAAGAATCTTGGTATATGTCCAGACAAGTTGTTGTGAGAGAGGTCAAGGTTTGATAAACCTCTCAATGATTGTAATGATGGAGGAATGGAGCCTTGAAAGAAGTTCCTACCAAAATATATGTTCTGAAGGCTATTACAGTCACCAAGGCTACTCGGTATTTCACCAGACAAGCCATTCTCAAATAGATCCACTTGTACTAAGGCTCTGAGCTTGCCAATCTCTACTGGGAGAGGTCCATAAAATTGGTTCTGGGCCAGACTCAGTGAAATCGATGGAGCTGAAAACGCAAAAATTTGTTTGGGTATGTTGCCGGTGAGATTATTGAGAGAGAGGTTCAACAGTGTCATACTTGGCCAGTCTCCTAGACTTGAAGGCAAGACCCCCTCCAATCTATTGTTGCTCAAGTCAAGTTCGCTCAAGAACGACAGGTTTCCTAGGGAATCTGGAATCATCCCGGACAAATAATTTCCTTGGAGGTGCAAAATGTCAAGATTTCGAAGATTGCCAATGCTAGAGGGAAGTGTGCCTGTGAATTGATTGTAATTCAATGCTAAGGCGATTAAGCCGATAAGGTTACCTACCATTGACGGGATGCTTCCATATATAAAGTTATTGCTAAGGTACAAATACTGAAGTTGGGGTGAAAAATTACCCACAGAAACTGGCAGCACCCCTTTAAATTGATTTTCAGCCAGACCAATTGCTTCTAAGTTGCTGCAGTTCGACATAGAAGCAATGAAATCCATTTCATCGTGTTTCCCGCTTCCAAGACTATTTGCCTCTAGATTTAAATAGTAGAGATACTGTAGGTCTCCAAAATTAATTCCTACTTTGCCACTGAAATTATTCACTCCCAACTCAAGACTTCCTAATTGGGAACAATTGGATATTGAGACGGGTATAGGTCCGGCTAAGTTGTTTTGATACAAGTTGAAGATTTGAAGACGAGGTAGCATCACACCCAAGCCTGTTGGAAGACTACCATGAAACTGATTAAAAGACAACGAGAAAACAGCAAGGAGCGAAAGGTTGTAAACGGATGGGGGGATCGTGCCAGAGAGGCTGTTTTTAGCGAATCCAAGATAGGCTAAATTTCTCAGCTGGCCGATTGTATCTGGAATCCCTCCCTCAAAAAAATTCCATGCCGCAGATATTACTTGAAGGGAGGTCAGATTCCCAATGAAAGGTGGGATATTTCCTGTAAAGAAGTTGTTGTGGATGACAAGCTTTGTGAGCTTTAGTAAAGAAAAAAGCTGGTGGGGAATATTTCCAACTAGTTTATTATGGGGCAATGCAAGGTATTGGAGGTTGGAGCAATGAGATACATTGGCAGGAATTTCTCCCTCGAACGAGTTATTGTCTAGTCTTAGTTGTTGCAATCTGAATAATTGGCCAATTTCTGGCGGGATTTGACCTTCAAGTGAGTTGTTCGCCAGCCATAATTCCCTCAAGAAGGTTAGGTTTCCCAAAGAAAGAGACAAGGAACCGACTAAGCCTTTGGATGAAAGATCTAAGATGGTGACTCTGCTATGGCGATGACCGCATGTAACTCCTTCCCAACTGCAAAAATGGAATGAATCGTTCCACGAACTCATAACCCCTTGCGGGTCATACTTGATATTTAACTTGATGGCCAACAATGCAAGACGATCAGTGTCGTTTGCACGAGAGGTACTAGTGATGGTGCCGGTGGAAGGTGCTGCCAGATGCAGCACTGGAAAGAAAAACAGAAATGAGCGCAGCAAACTCATTTTGAAAAGTAGAAGTGGCTGTGAGATTTGCTCTGTGCGTGTTTGAATAAATAGGATACAAATCTGGCCTTGGCCCGCCTTAGCCTTTGCTTTTTGTTTGGTCAAGTAATCAAAGGCCACTGCAATGTACATTGTCGTGGGTGGAATAAGATCTGTTGGTTCATGGAGCCTTTCGACCTAACTGCTAATCAATGCAGTCTTGACTTTAACGAGACCTTTCACTTCAGTACAGTCTTCTTTCATTAGTGTACCCAGTATGTAGTGGTCATTATTGACAAAAACCATTTTGGTTCAAAATTCAACATAGAGTAATTGACAAATTGTCTCTACATCTTGACTTGACCTGAGGTCTTGGGGTTGACGTGCAAACTTTTGGCTTCACAATAACCATATTTACTTACAATTCCATACCCAGTTTTAATGCTACTTGGTGTATTTCTGTCCAAAGAACAACCCTTTAGAACTTTATACATGGGAAAATGGATAATTTTAGCTTGGTCTCTTGAAGTATCATAATCAAAGCAATATAATTATGTTGAAACTCATGCGAACTTTTAGAACACGTTCTCGATGCACTTTCAGCGGTAAAATCATCAGTAAAAGTCACAAAAGTACCTATGGCAACAAAGTAAAGTTAATTTTTTTCCTAACCACTTTACGTAATATAACCCGGCATCAGAAACAAGGGCCTATGCTGATGGTTCTGTCTTTGTCCACTGTCCAACTTGATCGAGGAAACATGGGTATAATTGTAAGGTTCCAAGCATAAGAACAACATCAAACACAGAAACGGTCCTTCACATATATATATATATATATATATATATATATATATATATATATATATATATATATATATATATTTTTTTTTTCCCCATAAGAAAGTTACATGTTGTACACCAAGGATCATCTGACGTTATTTTGTTTTGCCACTTGGACATTTTGTACTTCCTCAATCAAAAAGCATGCAGGCCGCAAACAAATATCTATTTTTACTTCAAAGATGTCAACCATGTCCAAAATGCAGACAAGCACTGGTAGTTAGGGCTGTATACGAATTGAGTTCGAGCCAAACACGACCGTGTTCGTGTTCGTGTTCGTGTTCGTTAGCTCAGGTCACGTTCGAACTCGGCTCGAGTTCGTATAAGTGACTGAAATGTTTGTTCGAACTCGGTTCGTGAAACCACCCAAAAGTTCGGGCTCGGCTCGGTTCGTTCGTTTAACCTATACAAACCGAACTCGAGCATTGTAAGCTCGTTCTTTTTCTGGTTCAACAAAACCAAAAAAACCCAAATCTGAAACTTCAAATACTCAGACCAGTCAAAGTCGAAAAAAAACAAAACAATTAACATGAAAAATGACAGAAAAGGTTGGTCTCGCAGATTGTTGTTGACCAAATCGCGAGAAATGCAGCGATTCAACAGTTTTTAACTAGCCTCTGGATCTTTACAAAGAACCGAACCACGTTGGGAAGTGCCTGCCATGTTGTGATGGTTTGTGCGTGAGTAGAGTCTGGGCACGTTCGTTGTCGAGGGAGGCGATGCCTTGCTGGTTGCGTCGCCGAGCTAGGGAGGCGCTGTGACTGTTGTGTGTTAGTGTGTGTGCGTGAGAAAGAAAGAGAGAGAAGAGAGGGGGAGCGTTTAACGCGAGAGAGAGAAGAGACATTCAGAAATTGAAAAGGAGAAGACAGCCACCCAGGTGTGGCCAGAACTAAAATGAGGTAGGTTTGGGAGAATAAGGGTATTAGGGTTTGGGGGGGTCTTTTTTTGGACTTGGGCTTGGGCTTGGTATAATTTGGGCTTGGCTTATATTTTGGTTTATAAGTGGGCTTAGATCTTTTAGCTATTTTTATTAATTTTAGGTTATCAAGTTTTCTAAGTTTATTTTACATAGATATATTTATAATTATGTATGTCTTACTTATAATAGTATTAATTTATTATACGAACACTATATGTTCACGAACACAATTGTGAACATTTTTAAATGTTCATGTTCTGTTCGTTTAATAAACGAGTTCTAAAAAATTATTCATGTTCTGTTCGTATAATATACATACGAACATGAATGAGCTTTTCAGGAAACGAACTACGAGCTGTTCGTGAACAACTCTGTTCATTTACAGCCCTACTGGTAGTACCTCTCACAAAATCTAAACAAGTTCCTAAACCAAATCTGCTAGAAAGAACATAAAAGTTTTAGCTACAGAATTATTCGGCAAGCGTGTGAGGATCATTAGAATACCTCACAACTGCCACAATCACGCCAGTAGCTACAAGGAAGCATCCAGCGATAAGGTTAAACGAGTATCTTCACCCGCAGATAAGGGTAAAGAAAGCCAACTGCCACAACAAAAAATGTCTGCAGCACGAGTTCTACAAAAAGCAATCTTGAGGAGAGAATTCTTTCCAGATTACAAGGATCTTATAACAACAAATGTGTAACAAACCACCACTACAAAAAAAAAAAAACCAGAAGTGTAAACATAATCACAAGCCAGCTTAGTGATTCAAATGGCATGTCCCAACTTCTTTACTTGATGGTCATGGACTCCTCGTAGTCTCGTATTCAAGACTTGATAAAACTATGTGGAGAACATTTTCACAGAGTAGCATGATAACCTGCGGAGATCGTAATACAAGGGATCCCTGAGCGGCACAAGCTTAAGCGTTTGATCCAGTATTTCCTCTTTGGTGTACTTGGCCTTTTGACTGTAAGAATTGTAGAATATTTGACTCTCGCAGAAAGTCTACGAGTCATCTCTCTTAATTTGATCAACTATTTTTGCCTTCGTGGACAACTTTTATTGTACTTATAGACAAGTGATACATATTTAAAGCCCTTTCGCACAACTTCGTCTAAAGGTGTTCATGGCTTTGCCCCTTTCCGGGCGCTGCTATATTACGAAAGAGGAATCAGAAGCTTCTAGAATACAACTATATGGCTAATGCTAAAGATCCTCTGAAAGGCCACCACCGCAACCCACCATCGGGCAAAACTATCCTACAAGACTGCCGGCAACGCCTTACCTGGCAACACCCTGTGTCACCCAAAGATACCCACTAACAGCCCCATCAACGGCCACCAATTCCCATCACTAGACCACCAAATCGTTGTGGTCGCCGATCTGTGTGATATGTGTGGTGGTGTGGTGTACGGCTGGAGGTGGTCGTCGATCGGTGTGATGTGTGTGTGTGTGTGTGAGAGAGAGAGAGATAGAGATGTGGAGTGTAGATCACAATGCCTCGCTGCGACCCACCACCGCAGGCGCATCCACATATAAATCTGCCCGACCCACAACCACCCACGGCCATCCTGACACACCCACAACCACTAACGACCACCAATCACAAAACTCAAGGGCCACCCACGACCACCCATGCATCTGGTCTAGAGTCAAAATCCACAAATGGCCACCACACTGTCGTGTCACGGCTATCTAAATCTGGCCCACCCTCGACCATCCCGTCACACCCACAACCACCAATGACCACCATTCACAAAACCTGGATACCTTGCTACTTGGTGGGTTACACAGTGTTGCTCTAGCCCCAAGGTCAAGGGTTCACGACCTGGTAGAAAGAAAGAGAGGAAGAAGAAAAAAAAATGACCAATCAAATTTTGTGAGGGAAAAAAATATCTTTTTGCGTCAAACTGTTAACACCATTGGAAAATTTGAGAACCAGAGAGCGGAGTGTAATAAAAAAGATAAAAGGAGTCATATGTAATTTAGGGTAAACCTCAGGGGTGTCTAGAGTAATTTATCTAATTAAAAAATATAAGTGATATTATTCTTAAATTTTAACAATTTTGTCAAAATACTAAGACTAGGTATTTAATTTATCACTAAAATTGTTACTAAAACCTAGGATCCTTATTTGAAGTTTAAGATAACAAAGCCAAAAAAAAGTGCCCTTTAGAAGAAGAAGTAAAATACTACACCAAATAAAAGGGTCAATTGCACTAGGCACCCCAAAGTTTTCAGGGAGTGGCAATCTGCACCACAATAATTTTTTAACTATCTGCCACCCCAAAATCGCATAAGTGTGGTGCCCAACACCCTCCGTCCAAATTCCGACAAAAAAAAATTAATAAGCTGAACTTAGGAGGGCATTTTTGGAACATTACAGAAACCCTAATCTCTATCAGTTGTTTGTGCCGCCAACCCCCTTGCGCCTGCATCTCATGTCGGTGTCCCCCCTCCGCCGGCAGAGCCCTTCCCCCTCCGCGGGCAGCGCTCTTCCCCCTCCGCCGGCAGCGCCCTTCCCCCCCCGTTGATGACGCCGACCTCATCTCCTGCCTTCCTTCCCCTTCTCTCCCCCTCGCCCCTCCTTCAGCATCTCACGCCGGCAGAGTCTCTTCCCTCCCCAGGTCGTAACAGCTCTGCGCCGCTGTCCCTTGCCCCTCTTTCGCATCTTAGGCCCCACTCTCCGCCTGCAGTCCCTCCCTCATCGGCGACGTTGACCCCCCAACCAGTCCCTCCATCGTCACGGAGTAATGCATATCAACAGCCAAGAATTCGCGGCTGCAACGGCCGCACTCTCCGTCGGCAACTTGTCCCTCCCCCTGTCGGCGATGCCGAGCTCCTTTCTTCCTTCCGCTTCTCTCCCCCGCCCTCCACAGTGGCAACAGCCCTGCGCCGCCGCCTGACAAACCTATTGCAATCTTCCCTCCCTTTTTTTAATCTTTCTGACCAAAATGCCCCTTGTTTAAGTTAAATTACTTATCTGGTGAGGCTGTTGGCCGGAATTTGAACGAAGGGTGTTGGGCACCACACTTATGCGATTTTGGGGTGATAGATAGTTAAAAAAAACTTTATGATGTAGCACGCTACTGCGTGAAAACTTCGGGGTGCTTAGTGCAATTAACCCCAAATAAAATACCTGAAGACGACCCCTACACAATCTCGTCATCCCCAAGCCAAACCCCCGTATAAATACACCGCCCTTCCCCTGTTCTATTGGTTTTTCACTTTGTTCGTATCATCATCAGTTTCCTTTTAGAACATTCTTTTCTCTCTCTCTGGTTTCTGGCTCGCTCATCTCAAAGCCATGCCTCGGAGCCGCGGCAGATCGGGAGGTAAGCCTCATGGCACGATTCGCTTTATCATGTTATTATTGGAACGTTGTACTTTTGTTGTTAACACATTTCTAGGGTTTCTATCATGTACGGATGAACGGCTTCTTGCTGAAACATTGAATTATGCGATTCTTGTCGTTTGATGATCTCGTTCTGTGTGGTTTTCGTTGTCGTTTGGCTGAGATTTGTGTGGAATAGCTTTGATCTGCTGCCGTTCTCTATCTGGTTTTCGCATTTCTAGGGTTTTTATCATGTACGGTTTAACGTTTATTAGTTGAAATGCCTGATTATGTGATTGGGACTTAGTTCTGCCGTTTTGTGCCTTTTTTGTTGCCCGTTCGCTGAGCTCTGTGTGGAATAGCTTTTGTTTTGCTTAGATCTATTGGTACTGTTGAGTTCTCGACATTTCGAGCAGTTACTGGTGGTGACGTTTGATTATGTTACAAAAAACTGGTTGATGTGCTGTAGTTCGATTTTGCGGTCGCTCGGCTAAAATTTGTGTGGAATAGCTTTATCCTGCTCAGATCTGTTTGTATTTCTTACCGACCCATCTTGGTCACACCCTTTGACCGTCCATTGGGCCCATTTTTCGCGACAAGTTAACAATTTTACTGTCAAAGTTCAACGTTTGCAAGGCGGTCAATCCGACGCTCACACTAAAGTCACGCGTGCACAGCCTTCTTCTTTGTAAATTTCCTTCTAAGTGTCGCATTTGGCGTGCCTCCTCAACTAAGGGGTTGGTATCCTCCCCCTTTTGGCATCGGCTTCCTCACCCCTTTTGGGGTCTTGTTGCCTCCTTGCCCCTTGGGTGTACTTCTTGTCATTGGAGTCTCCCCTTAACCTCTCCCTTTCTACATAACTCGTAGTCCTTGTTTCGTGACCGCTGTTGCGTCTAAGCGCCATGACGCTCAACCTGCACCGAGTGCGGTTTGCGTTATGTGTCCCCGACACAATGCCTGTCGTTGTACCCAAGCGGAGTCACCGCATCCAAGGACCGTGCCCCCGACACAACACCTTGAAAATGACTGCGCTTGGTATAAAATAAAAGCTAAGGAAAACTTAAGATGGTAGTTAAGGAATTCAGTTAGAACCAGAAACAACAGGCAGGAGCTTTTATTGTGCCTGTGCATTCTCAAGATTGGCGGTGAAGGCTAAAAGTTGTTTCATTTGTAAGAAAGTATTTTCTTGATGACTTCAGGCTTGCTTTTGGGCTTTAAAGTTCTATGACATACTAGTCCCACTGTTTGTGCTAAGGGGATGGGGTTAGGACTTAGGATGCAGTCAATGTAATCTTTTCTATAGTTAGCATGCACTATGGGCACATGACCAACACGTCAATTTGGAGGGAATTGACGGTAGTATTTTTGCAGGAATGTCTGGTAAATCGGGATTTCATTCTGCTCCCCGCCCAACGCCAGGTGGTTATCATGTGTCCTATATCCGGAACTGGATGTTTTTGCTCTGGATAGGACTGCGCTGTCTTGATTATTGAACTTTTTTGTTCTCCTCAAATATCTGTGGGATATTGATGTGTTGACTCATTGGTTGTGTTAGCTGCTACTGCTCGAGCTCCTGCACCGACAAAAGCTGCTCCTGTTCCTCCGCCAGCCCCTGTACAAGGAGGACTTGGTTCGACAATAGCTGAAGGTTAGTTCTACTTGTGGATTTTGGGCAGTGAACTTACACTATTCTGATTCCTCGAAGAAATTAAAGGTTGAATTGCTTGTTTGTTGGTCCACAGGTATGGCTTTTGGTGGTGGAAGTGCAATTGCCCATAGGGCCGTGGATGCACTGGTGGGTCCTCGGGTTGTCAAACATGAGAATGTGACCTCCCCAGTCCCTTCTGCTGAGCCAGCTGATGCTTGTGCTAGGCAGAACAACGCTTTCCAAGATGTATGTTTTCTCCCCATTTATGCTCACCCATCCACGAGTTCATATACGCGAGTGCACAAATACTTGTGTATATATGTTTTTCAGCTGGTTTGATATTTTTTGATACTGCTGAGCATGTGAACTATCATTATGCACATTGATTTGTCAGTTTCATGTCATGCCAAAGAGTGGATGTGAACAACTGCAAAAATGATTGAATGTAACATTACCGTGGTGGTTGCTACTGTTGTTCCATGTTGGCTACATAAGGTTAAGTTACGAAAGTGTTTCTTGAATGAATGTTTGGTTATTTGTTGTGTCTTGCAGTGCCTAAACCAGTATGGAAGTGATATCAGCAATTGCCAGTTCTACATGGATATGCTATCCGAGTGCCGCAGGAGTTCTACAAGCAATGGCCTGATTGTTTGATCATCTTCCTGTCTTGCACACACAGTTTTATCCCATTAGCTTTTCCAATAGCTTTTTAGGTCCTTGATGATGATAATTACCTTGGCAACTTGAAACCTGAAGTTCTGTTGCCTGATCTTGTTAGTATATTACAAGCTAAGTACTCTGCAGTCTCTTCTCCTGTGGACGGTTGTACCTTCATCCGTTTAATATGCCAAATCCACTGTCGGAATTTGAATTATATGATAATACTAGCAACTTTGTTTTAGATTCTACGCAACGTTTTCTAGATGAGGCTAACCTTTTGTTTCATTACCCTTTCACCGTCGGCAGCCGTCGTCAGCAGCGACTGGGGCGACTATCACCGCGGCCGGTAGCCACCGTCAGCAACTGCTAGCAGCCACTAGCCACTGTCGGCGACCGGCTGCCCCCTTTGGCTGCCGTCAGCCACCTCCTGCCACCGTCGGTAGTCGACCACTGTCACAGTAAATCACCACCAAAGAAAAAAATCAAAATAAAAACTGGGTAATCAGACACCTAAGAGAAAAAAAATTCAAAATAAAAATTTAATAATCAAGCATCCATTTGTTTTTGTAAAAAAAAAAAGTTAATTTGATTTTGATTTTTTAAAGAAAATCAAAATAAGAAGTATTATCAGACGCTACATAAATTTACCTTTTTTGTTTTGTCCTTCCTTTAAGGTGTAAGTGCTCTACCATTTGAACTCGTCAGTTGAGTTGATGTGTATTCTTAGATAATAGTAGAGTTGGCAAACGGTTCGACCCGTCGGGTACGGGTAAAACCCGGTCAGATCCGGGTAAAAACGTTTCGGTAATTTATACTTAGGTTTTTTTTAGTACAATTTTTTGGGAACCGTACCCTACCCTTGCGGGTAGGGTATTACCCGCGGGTCATGTCCTTTTTTTTAAAAAAAAAAATCAGATTTTAACACTCTTTTAAAAACAGTTTTTGCTGATTACCAACTTATTCAGTAGTCCTACTTACTGTTATTTTTCTCCTTTTGTTTCTTTTGCTTATTTTACCAACACATTTCATGTCTTTGATTGTTATTGTAAAAACAATTTTCACTTTTCAGTTTACCAAAAACTAAAAGTTATGACACATAAAACATTAAAACTCATAATATCTTACTTAGTTACTTACTACTAATTACTTACTAGTTACTAGCATACTAATTGTTAAATACCATAAGAACAAATTCAAGCATCTAACCCCATTCCCCAATCCCCGCCCATAATCCAAAAACTTTCAACGACAATTACATCATCATATCATATGCATAAATTCATTGAAATTAAAGTCTTCAATTCCATCGTTGTCAACTAAAACTTCAAGTCTTCAAATCTCCGTTAAGCTTCTTGCATCCAACGAACCTTCCATGTTTGCATTGATAGGCAAAGATACCACAAGGTCACTATCGTCCGACTCATCACCCACATTTAAGCAAATATATGATTTGACTAAATCCCAAAACATAAATATAAATTTCATATTCAAATGCTTTAAAAACAATAACTTACTTTGAATTGCATATCCATACAACCAATTATGTCTGCAAACCAAAGCTTGGGCATTATCCGGAGTAAGTGAACTCCGAACTTTTGCTCCAATACTAAAAGCCGATTCGGATGCAACAGTGGTAATTAAAAAGCTCATAATGTCACGTGCCATATTAGAAAGAATAGTATACCTAGATTTTCATCAACACTAATGTCAATATCATTAGCAACTTCATCAAGGTTGGTAAGAACTTGAGGACATTCATCTTCAACATCAACAACCTCAACATTCTCAATGGGTGGATTCTTGTTTACAGATTCCATAGATTTTACAATAGTCCGAAACAAAGAATAAGAAAAAAAAAAAGCGAGAACAACAAGTCAACAAATCCAACAGGACCAACATAACACATAATTTTAGATTTACACTTCAATAGTCCACTAGTTCAACAGCAAATTCAGCAATACGTCAATACATATAACATCCAAATGCAAAAAAAAAATATCATCCAACAATAATAACATCTACCACAAATCCACAATACTGTCCAAATCCAATCTCCCTTTAGATCATAAGCAACTTAGTAGGAAATTGCCTTACAAAGGAGTTTGAACATAAACATGTCACCACAAAATTTATCAGAGCTACACATGTTTGAGTATTACAAAATAGCAACTGCTACCAGTCTACCAACAACAACTTCAGCATGCAAAACAAAGTGGGGGAAGGGGGATTTAGCTCAGTTTTTAAGGTAATTAATTACTCTTCTGCAATTGCAATTTGCAAACATACATGTTTACAAATTAACTTGTTAATGGCGAAATTGCTGATAAAAGGCTTATCCAAACAGAATTAACTGGTTACTGACTTTGTACAAATTAACTGGTTACCAACAATTTCTGCAATTACAAACTAACTGTTTACAAATTAACTGGTCAGTGACTTTGTACACGGAGTCCTACACGAATCAGGATTCAGGATCGTGGGTTGTTCATTGTTGGCTCAAACTATAATAAAAAAATTAAAAATCAGAAAGATTCCAGTCATTCCTACTCATTTTCGTACGAATTTGGAAGAACAAAGAGTATAAATCGAATTGATCAATATAAAATTAGAGAGATTGACTAACCTTCTACGTGGAGGTCCGTGTTTACGGCGTGAACAGCGGCGGTGGACTGGCGGAGACTTCTCGGCTGCGGTGGACCGACGGAGACTTCACGGAGGTTGACGCTGCTACGGCGTGAATTGCTGCAACGGCAGTGGTCAGTGGAAATAGTTCCGGCGTCTCGCCGTCTCATGAGAGATGGGCTGACGGCCAACGGCTGATGAGTGACGGAGGGCACGATCTTTCGCCCCTAGATGCGGTGTTGGTCAGCGGCGGCGTGAGAGGGAGAGAGGAGTGACAAATTGAGAAGAAGAATGAGAATTAGATTTAGGGCACAATTTTTTTCCCATTATATACTTAGAAAAACGGGTAATTTCGGGTAACCCGAAATTCGACCCGAATCTACCCGAAAATTTCGGATCTGTTCAGATACGGGTCCGATCTCTGCGGGTATTGAATATTGATACCCGTACTTGGGATTTTAGACCGGGTACGGTTTGACCCGCGGGTATGAGCTTATTTTTCCCGGGTCTAGATAATAGTTTTAACTTACCTAAGTTGAGATTGTCATCAAACTTACTTGAAGTCGGCTATCGAGTTGATGTTTGTTGTTTAGTTAATGGGGTTAGTTTATGAGAGCTGATATCTTATCGGCGACGAATTGGCCATCTGTCCTGTTAAAGGACGGAGGTCTGCCTGTGTGGTAAATTATGGCCTGCTCAATTATGGAATGAACTTACAATCATTAATAGGACGGATAACGAAGTTCATTAAGATCGGGTTGTTTTGAAATCATTTTTAATTTTAGTTTTTTATTTAAAAAAAAATAAAAATCAGTTTAATTTTTATTTTTTACAAAAATAAATGTGTTTAATTACCCAGTTTTTATTTTAAACTTGTTCTTTTGGATGTTTGATTACTAGTTTTTATTTTAAATTTTTTCTTCGGTGGTGGTTGCGGTGGTCGCCGGCGGTTTGGGGGGGGGGGGGAGGAACTCTAAACAAAAACCAAAACTGGAAGCTCAAAACTCCAGAATGAGAGTTTAAAAAAACAGTCATGTTTTAAAAATTGGTTTTCAAAATTGAAAGAAAATAAAAACTGTGCCAAACACGTTTTCTTCTCTAGTTTTATAAACTGGAGAAAAAATTAGAATCAAAATAGATTTCAAATGTTACCTAAATTGCTAATGTTGTCATTTTATTATTTGAAACGTACATCTATATGAAGATACTAGAATAGATTGAATTGGACATCTTTTAGAACTTGAGACTGATACTAAACCAACAATATGTGTTGCCTCAACACATTACGAATTAATCCCGAGTTCTCTGGAGGAAGCTCCTGACTGAATTCAGTTCATGTATGGCACTGTTTATGTCCGTTCGATCTTGTGGAGATTCCACCGAGCATGACACTCCAATCCAATCTTGATCAGGGAAACCAAACTATCTCTTTTTCTTGCTCTACTTCTATTGTTGCTCACTGCTGCTGCTGGTTCTTCTTCGTCATCATTTGCAAGTATTGGCTCCACAATCTCTATAATATTAATCTATGAAGATCAGGACCTTCTTGGAACATAGGGTCTGTGGGTGTCTTTCCGGTCAACATCTCCAACAATAGTAGAGATTTCCGTAAGTTGAAACCTCACCTCCAATAATCCATGCTCTATACGGAAGCGTTTTGTACGGAATTGTGGACTACTAATAATGTAATTCATGAAGGGTGATATATTTCTTTAATTCCACTCGAAGTGCTTTGATTGGATTTAGAAGTTGAGTCACAAACTTTGCTGACCCAACATGGGCAATCATATCATTGTCAAGAAGGATGTTGCCTGGCTTTAGATAGCGATGAATGGTTGGAGTTTGATAGCGATTGTGAAGGTACAAGCACACTAGTTAGCGACGTCCAAGGCAATGCTTATTCTATGAATAAGGCTGAGATGTTGGAGGCTGTCTTCGTTGGGCATGAAGTCGAAAACTAAAGCTTTGAAGTCATTTCCTTGAAAATCAGCACTTAAGCATGAAGTTTTGATCTTCACGAGATTTCGGTGACGGACATTTCTCATGGCTTCACATTCGACCATAAAACTCTTGAAACCTCCTCGGGTAAGGAGATTTAGTACTTCAACGGCAACAAACTGTCCCTCCTCATTAAGTATTCCTCTGTGAACAAAACCAAACTGCCAACACAAATTAAATTGGCCGACGAGAACCCGTCAGTTGCTTTGAAAAGCCTTGCACAAGACACATTTACAAAAGGCTCCTTGAACATTGATTCGGATTGTTGCGCATCTTTTCTCTTTTGGCACCAACAAGGCAAGAAAACTAGTCCCAAAACCAAACCTACAAGTGAGCACCCTATTGAGATTACTAATGTCAGTGCAAGAGACAACTTTCCATGTATCTCTGATCCTCTGATGGTGATGGTGCAGTTGGGTAGGTGAGGCTAAGGAACACCACCACAGAGCCTATTGTTTCCAACCAGCGTTCTCACACTTCAATTTGCAGAAGCTCCTTCTCTTTTTACCTCACCATCAGCGTCATTGAAGGAGAGGCCTAAAGTATCCAGTGCGAACTGCTCCAAGAATCTTGGTATATGTCCAGAAAAGTTGTTATGAGAGAGCCCGCGGATTGATAAACCTCTCAATGATTGTAATGGAGGAGTGGGACCTTGAAATAAGTTCCTCTCAAAATATATGGTCTCAAGGCTAGTATAGTCACTAAGGCTACTCGATATTTCACCAGACAAGCCATTCTCAGATAGATCTAGTTGAAGTAATGCTCTGAGCTTGCCAATCTTTACTGAGAGGGGTCCAGAAAATTGGTTCTGGGTCAGACTGGGTGAAATTAATGAGGTTGAAAGCGCAAAAGTTGTTTGGGTATGTTGCCAGTTAGATTATTGAGACAGAGGTTCAATAATGTCAAACTTGGCCAGTTTCCAAGAACTAAAGGAAAGACTCCCTCCAACCTATTGATGCTTAAATCAAATTCGCTCAAGAGCGACAGGTTTCCTAAAGAATCTGGGATAATCCCTCACAAATAATTTCCTTGGAGGTACAAATACTCTAGAGTTTGAAGATTACCAATGGTAGAGGGAATTGTGCCTGTGAATTGATTGTACTCCAATCCTAAGGTGATTAAGCTTAAAAGATTACCTATCATTGATGGCACGCTTCCATATATTTAAGATTTTTGCTAAAGTATAAATAAAGGAAGTTGGGGTGAAAAATTACCCGTAGAAACTGGCAGCACCCCTTTAAATTGATTTCCAGCCAGACTAACGGCTTCCAAGTTGCTGCAGTTCCACAAAAAAACAATGAAATCCATTTCATCATATTTCCCGCTTCCAAGACTATTGGACTCTAGATTTAAAATTTAGAGATAGTGTAGGTCTCCAAAATTGATTCCTACTTTACCAATGAAATAGTTCATTCCCAATTCAAGACTTCCTAATTGGGAACAATTGGATTTTGAGACGGGTAAATGTCTGGATAAATTGTTTTGATACAATTGAAGACTTGAAGACGAGGTAGCATCACACCGAAGCCTGGCGGAAGACTACCATGAAATTGATTAAAAGATAGCAAGAAAACATTAAGGAGTGAAAGGTTATAAACGGATGGAGGGATCCTGCCATAGAAGTTATGTTTAACGAATCCAAGAAAGGATAAGTTTCTCAGCTGGCCGAAGATATCTGGAATCCCTCCCTCAAAAGAATTCAATGCCGCGGATATTACTTGAAGGAAGGTCAGTTTCCCAACGAAAGGTGGGATATTTCTTGTAAAGTTGTTGTAGTGGATATTTCCCAATGAAGCTTTGTGAGCTTTGGTAAAGAACTAAGCTGGTTGGGAATACTTCCGACTAGCCTATTGCCGGGCAATGCAAAGTATTGGAGCTTGGAGCAATGGGATATGTTGGCAAGAATTTCTCCATCGAACGACTTATTATATAGTCTTAATTATTGCAATCTGACTAATCAGCCAGCTTCTGGCGGGATTTTACCTTCATGTTGTTCTCCAGTCTTACTTCCCTCAAGAAGGTTAGGTTTCCCAAAGAAGGAGATAAGGAACCGACTAAGCCTCTCGCCGAAAGATCTAAGATGGTGATTGCTATGGCGACAACCGCATGTAACACCTTCCCACCTACAAAATGGAATGAATCGTTCCACGAACTCATAAACCCTTGTGGGTCATGCATAACCTTTGACTTGATAACCAGCAAAGCAAAATGATCAGTGTCATTACTCGTCATGGTGCACGTGGGCAGAGCTCGAATTAGCAGCAGCATAACGAAAGATAGAAGTTTTGGTTGTTTGCAAATGGAGCACAGTGATACTGTTAATTTCATTGCAGAGAATGAAAGATGGTGTTAAGGGTAGGCTTTTATATAGCTGAAGATATAAGATGGATTCTGGCTTTGGCAAACCTCATGATTTGGTCACTTAACCAAGATGAAGAGAATGCGAGACAAGATGTATATAGTATACATCAAGTCTTCTTCTCTAGTTGTTCATAAGTCGCTTTCTCTCTAGAGTAAGATGCTTGATCTTAGCAATTACTAGCAGGGCTGAAGCTTTACCGGGCCCTCAAAGAATTTTTTTTTTGGTTTGGTAAAAGGTCACTTATTACCAACGAAGCTCAAAAAGCATCTTACATGCAAATCATTCCGCATCTTTCATCATGAAGGATTACAAGAATACAAAATATGCAAGAACTAGTCTCTCAAAACTACTGCAGGGAGTTCCCAATTTATGCAGGGTTGATTATTGACCTCATTTGCCAGTATCTTCTTCCAGCTCAACACTCTGTAGAGTATCCATTGCTGAATCTTTGCCATAAACACTGAGGTTTCATGTTGAGTCCCTTTGAAAATCCTCTTATTCCTCTCCTCCCATATTCCATAAATTGTGTAAGTTAGAGCTAGTTTGCTTAGCCTTGCCCTAAAGCTTTTGCCCCTGAAGTACTTACAAGCATACCTGATCAGCTTAGTCCATGAACTAAATTTCTTTTGGATCGGTAATTTCTTGAAGATTTCACTCCAGATTTCTTGGACATATACACATTCCATAAATAGGTGGTTAATTGTTTCCTTCCCAAGAGAGCCTAGGCTGCAATTATCCTCAATCACCACTTTGCATGATTTGAGCATATCTTTAGTCCTTAACTTGTTTTTGCATAACAACCATAGTAGGAAAGCACACCTTAGAAAATTCCCGGGAAACCATATGATTTTCCTCCATATCTGATAAGGATTTTGAGTTCTGATAGCCTGCCAAGCAGATTCGATGCTGAATTTCCATTTGATAGAGGTAGCCATTTGAGTCTATCAGCTTCATTTCTCGGGGGGGGGGGGGGGGGGTGAGGTGGAGATTGTTGATAATTTAGAATTTAGGGACCTCAGGTTTGGGGATCTTATTAATATATTCTAATCATCATTGAGTATTGCTTCACACAATTTCAGATTTAAATTGTGGCAGCATCATAGACAATTCTATGCCCATATTGAGTTATGATGGGACCATTAGGCAACCAATTATCTATCCAAAACCAAATGTCCTTACCATTTCTAATTTGATATTGAATAAGGGGTTGGATAGTCCCTCTGAGTTTGATGATCCTCCTCTGGGTCCAAGAGAGATCAACTAGTGGCTTAAAGTGCCAGAAATGTTTTCCTTTGATGATGTATATGTGGCATCATCTAATCCATAAAAGTATCATTCTTAGTAGCAAGATCCTATATATATCTAGCATAGCTGCTTTATTTAATTCATGTAATCTTCTAATTCCAAGTCCTCTTTCAGAGTTTCTATCCCCCAATTTCACTTCTTTAACTCTGGTCTTCTATTGATAGAAACTCTCCACAGCTTTTAATAGCTCATAATATTGCACATGCAGCAGCTTCTCTAATTCAATTTGACTTTGACTAGCTGTTCCAGAATATAAGGTCTTTTGGACTGGGTGCAGCTCTTGTAATTTTTCCTCCACTCTAGAAGAAATATTACTGTAATGTTCAGTATGTATTCAGCTTCTTTAGTTTGGTTTCTACCTTCTAAGCTTCTCAAAGAAAAACTTTTATTTTGACATTTAGCGATAATTAAGAGCATGATGTCAACGACTGTTCTTGCAACTCATTATAACAAAATTGGTATTTCCGATCATTGCGTGTGCTTATTTCATGTAATTAGGTCAACTAACAAATGTGTAGGGCCATGGAACTGTTGCATTGTCACGAACACACACAGCCTTGTAATGTGACGAGGACATGAAAAGGTACAAGTAAAATTTTTTAAATTCAGTTATTGGCTTCAAGTTATATTGAAACTGGTTTTGAATTATCATTGGAAAGTGACTTTGATCTAGAAAAAAGGCGAAAGAGGCGCAATGGCATCGTATCTGCTCTAAACGTGCACATTTGACCCAATCATCGATTTGTGTTTTACTCTCAGAAAAGGAGCAATGTTTCAGTAATTGACTAAAACTGGAAACTAGAGAAGGCTGTGTTGCTTGCTAGTACAAGACAGTGAAGATATTCGTAGAGAAGGTGGAGAGGACCATGTAAGGAGAAAATATGAGATTTGTGCAACTCTGGGATGAAAGCCCATAAGTGATACTTGTGAGTGTTCGCCATGTATTGGCTGTAATTAATTAAAATTTATGTGCCAACAACTTGGTATTACTGAAAATGCTAAACAGATGGTTAGCGTTTCTAATTCTCCAATATTTAGAAGAACCTAGATTTTCGTGTAAAAGGAGTAAACTGCTACTGAAATTTAGATAAAGAGGTACACTGAAGGACATTCTGCTGAAGGGAGTGACCATCGTCAAACTTCTTGGAATTTGGGCAATGGAATGGTTTTCTAATAGTTGTTTTCCGCGACCGCCCTTCCATCTCAATTTAAGGGAATATTTTTGGTATATAAACTCCCAAATTCGGATCTTCCGCCACCCAACAATGTCGAGGTTGACTACTCTCGGAGGTCAGGACCAGTGTGCCAACGAGCGGTTATTCACTGTAAGTTAACTAAAAGAAAAAACTTCAAACTCGCAAATGCCAAATCTCCCGCAAGGGCTATGAGCTCTGAGTGCTCACTTGGACCAGAAAGTTCCGTGCTTCAACTTCGCAATAATTTAGTTCAGATATGGTTAGAATCTCATTAGGAGAGCAGGGGTCGGTAGATTCTGGGATAATCCTTTATTCCACAGTCATGCTCTAAAAAAACAAGTAATTTCTGCTGGGCCGTTATCCTTGGGAGCGACAAGATCCGGGTGTATTGTTAAGTGACTGCACTCGCATGGGAGGCCAATTGCAACTCCTCGCGGACCTTTTCGCTGGACAAGGTTTGGGGGGAGATGCGATGTGTGACGCCGAGGCAAGCATGCTTTATGCCTAGTGGCTTAGGGCCCAAATTGCATTCAAAGACTCGATGGTTAATGAGATTCTACAAATCACACTATATATCGCATTTTTCTATGTTCTTCATCTATGGGCGAGCAGGAATATCTATCGTAGAGAGTCGTTTGTGTTTTCGATATTTCCTCAGCTTCCACAGCATTGCATCTTTGCCTCACAATTCGTAAGCACAGCTCGAAGTAAATGAAATTTTTGGCTACTGATAACAAACGTTACATGGAAACATGGTCTCAATGAGAATACTGTAAGCAGCAGAACTTACACAGAGAATGCTTGAGGCTTTACCAATGGCCACAAAGAAATGGACATTCAATGATGTTTATCTCAAGATTGCAACATCATCTAGAACACAAAAAGATAGTTTCAGGTTTTTCGAACTGAAGGCTGTTCAAGTGTTGAGCAATCAAAAAGCCAGCATGTTGGGGAAAAGCTCTGGGTTTCAGGTTTTCATGAGAGCTTAAGTCTTTTTTTGCTGCGGTCTCTCGTGCAGTCAAGAGTACATCGCCATAATCTCTCTTCTAAGCTTTCGACTATCACAAGCCAAAGGATGTCTAATCCCAGCTATGGGAATACTAACACACAAGCAAGTGACTTAGTTGCTAGGAGAGGATGGTTAATACCTGCGGATTCGGCACGCGTTTTAGATGCGGGTGCAAGATGGGCTACTACGTTAGTTGGCAAGTTTGTCGACTTTTGAAAATTCTCTACGCGCGGTGTTTAACGTGAGGTTCAAACGCATTGGGATGGCGGGGGTTTTATCTGAATCGAAAGAGCCAAAGGTTTGTACTTGTTTCACTTTGAACGGGAGGATGCAAGGGACCTGTTTTTGGCTGGCAGCCCGTGGAATTTGTGTGGGGCGTTGGTCATCCTCAAGGCCCTAATTCCTAATACCCCACTCCACGAACATAGGTTTGACAGAATTGCGGTATGGATATAGCTACATAGCCTGCCATATGAATACTTCAATGAAGAGGATGCTACGCTTATTGTTAGGGCGGCTGGTCATGTGGTAGCGGTAGCTTGGCCTCCGGACGGCAATCGAAAATACGATTACATTCGAGTCCGAGTTCGAATCAATCCGTTCAGGCCGGTTGTCGCAGGAACATACGTGGAATTGCTGGGTAATCGGAGGCTCGGAGGCCATGGTGGATTCCGTATAGCTAGGAGAAAATCTTTCAGGTTTGTTTCCGCTGTGGTGTAATTGGACATTCCAACTATATGTGCAACAAATCTGTGGAGGAGGCTGGTTATGAGGTTGACCAAGGTTTTGCGTGATCTGCACTGGCGCCGCATTTGGAATTACTACAACAAGACCATCGTGCATTATTCGACGATCACCTCCTGGCATGACCAAACATTAATTTTAATCATACCAGCCATGTGCAATTGGTGGAAGTGGATGGTAAGGCTGATTTGCGGTTTGATTATCACGATCGCTAGCAATCCATGGAATCGGAGCAATCGTTGATGCAAGTCACGAATGAATTTAATTATTCATGGCACGTGGGATTTATTTATGGCCACCCAGTCATGGCAATTAGCAGCTATCTTGGCTACATACAGAGGGAGCCTTATGCTCGCAGACAATTTTAATCAAGCTCTTTCGGCCATGGATAAATGTAGCATTCATCGCCACTCAATTCCGGGCTATGCCGACTTACAGACTTTCCTTGACTCTCTGAGCCTTCTACCCATCCATGTTCATGGGCCTAAGTACATTGGACTCATAATCGACGAGATAATGGGTGTACTTATGAGGTGTTAGATCGAGTTTTTGCCAATGTATCTTGGCAGTCCTTATTTCCTGATGCAGAGGCTAGGAATATGTCCATCTTCAGGTAGAACCATGCTCTTATTTTATTGAATACCAAGCCGATACGGGTATGGTGGGGCAGGCCTTTTCGTTTTGAGGCTATGTGGTTACAGCAACCAGGGTGTCAGCAACTGGTGCACGAGGCCTGGGGTGGCCGAATCTCGGGATCACCAATGTACCAAGTGGTGCAACATCTTAGATCCCTGAAGGCGGACCTCAAGCTCTGGAATTGGTTACCGATTGGGAACTTTCTACACCCTTCAATGCTCTTACCCATCCTGTGCAGGCCTTTGAGATCCTGGCTTGGACTCTTTGGGCCATCTGGCTAGCACGCAATCAATTGGGGTTCCGAGCTTGCAGATTTATTCCGTTTAATGTTATTGCTCATACTAACCGCATGACGTAGTCCAATTCTGTTGCCTGGTTTGTGTCAATAGACCCCGATACAGCAAAGCAAGGGGGTAGGGTCGACTGTACAAACGGGGCAACCACATCTGAGGTCACGTAGGCCTATTATTCTCTCCTCTCGCGGTCTCCTGATATGGCAAACACGGCTGTCTATTTACACTTTAGTATGGTTTGGGTACCTGAGAGATTGCGTCTGGGTATCGATATGGAAGCAGTTGACGGACGTTACGTAGGGTCTTTTGCACGGGCGGTATGTTGTCCCGAAAAATCTCTCGCTTCAATGCTTGCTCTCGCTTAAACTGTTTACTGGAGTTTTCTTTAATCTTGAGTTATTTACGAAATGATGCTTCCTTATGATCTGACTACAACTTCTCTAACTTCTTTAGCCCTTTTTGATTTGTATTATAGGTTGGACGACACTCAATTCTGCTCTTTGAGTGCGGCGAGTCAGCACAGTCTAGCTGAAGAAGGAAGATTAACTCGTGTTGCTGAAAGATGAATATCATTGTCTAGACATTGTTTCGGAATTGTCTTCGGGTTGACCTTCTAATTGAGCGAGCATCTTCGGCTGGGTTGATCCTTTTTTCTTCTTCGTTTTTGTACGAAACAAGGGTTATTTTTTATCCTTGAAACAAGCTTGACTTGTTTACGGGGAACAGAAACTTTTCTGATGGCAAATTGTTGAAGAAACTTGTAAGCGAAAAGACAAACCACCACGTGCAACAACGATGGGAATGGGGATTAAAACTATATCTAAAGGTATGTTGGCAAAGTGAAAAAATGCCAGAAGTATTTGCCTTCCAAATAGACTGTACAGTATATTAACAATTTCCTTTTTACCGTTTCCAATTCATCTTCTTTGACACGAAAAACTTTATCTACACGGGATAGCTACTTACTCCCATATATAACTTCTTTAACCGAACCCAAACCCTTCATTGCCTTCATGTATAGCAAGTAGTAGCCTCTCCTCTAAATGCCGTTTAGATGGGTACTCCGGCAGATCTAGCTGATTGAAGCTGCATTCATCAAGAGAAAACGTTTGTAGTTGTTAACAATAACCGACGCAGATTCTGTATCTTAATTACAAGATGGTCAGAACATAGAGATACCAAGTATGAGCGGAAGGCAAGTGATCAGCGCTGCCATATGCTTTATGAATCTGGAACTTCTGGGATCCGGAAATTCCTTGAAGCGCACTAAAGCCTTCCAAAGGCACCTGCATATATGTGAAAAAGGAGCAATCGATCAGCTTGACAACCAATAGATTTCTATCGAAAACATCCAGATTGTATTGAATCCATTCGAGATAAATGAATAAGAGTACAATTTTGCGTTTATAGCTATCTGGCTTTTGTTTTTATGTGCATGCAGGCAAAGTACCTTTGAAGTTCCGGTCACAAATTGTAAGAGTCGAGCCTTATCTTCCTTGCTGAAACCTTGAACGACCTCCCAAAACCACTGAATGACAGGAGATGCACCACTATACCCAGAATACTCTGTATTTGCTCTCATGTCGTCCACTAAAAGACATAAGAAGAAATTGTCAAAAGACATAAACGACAGTGCTATACCTTGCTAAAAGTAGAGAAACAGTTGGATAAAGGGTCTCACAATCAATATCTGGTAGTCCGCTTATCAACAATTCCAGTTCCTTGTCGTTAAAAATTGATATTAAATCCCGAGAAACCATTTCACTAAACCCATTTAGAAATTCATTTATCTGAGGACGAATAGCAGTAGTTAACCGATGCTCTGCAACTAAATCAACATATTCATGCTTATTCTCCTCTGTAACTCGGATATTTCGTCCCCCAGGGATGAGTTCATAATCAGTGACCTGCATTAGGCAAATGAAAGTTAACACGGCAGGGAAACATTGCAGAAAACAATCAGCACACAAAGACTACGGTAAGTTTGTACCTCCGCCCGTTCATACAATATCAACTTCTCTTCATCGGCATCAATACTAAAAGTAAGGTCAGGAATATCACTTATATCATTCTGCAACATAAATCAAGGGAGTAAGATGAATAATGCCCATACAGATCTCAATTCTTAATCTGCCAAAAGCCAAAACTACAGCTATCAATATCTCGAGGGAGGGAGGGAGGGAGCTTATGAACTTTGATATGCAACAGACCTCAAGCATCCACTTCAGGTTTTTGAAATAATCAGGATCTATAGCTTCAATGTCATGATATGTCACTTTGACCCCAAGAATATGCTTGTAGAAGGATCGGGTGAAATGAACATCAAGAAGTTGACCATCAAAAAGAGCTTTCCCAACCTGCAATGGGGTAGAAACGTGAGTAGTGTACATTAAAAGTAACTCAAATAACCAAGAACAGGTAGCTACTCACAACTCGCCCAACAAACTTGAAGTATGAAAGATGCTCTGTTTGGTAAACCGAGTTAGGATTTGGCTGGAATGTTGAATCACTTCCAACAGTCGTAAATAGTAGAGCTCCCTTGTCGAAAATAACACGGGATAACAACTGATACCATTCTCTGGTAAGACCACCTGCATCGATACCTTCCTCCCCTTGGAAGTGAACAGTCAATCTCCCCTTCAAGTCTTCTTTTGTCTTCGTGCGGAGTTGGTTATATGAATCTTCAAGAATATAAGCTCTCCTCACAGAGATTCTCAAAGGACTGTGATGATGCTGATGCTGATGTTGATGCTTGATCTTAGATCGAAAGTGAGCACGCTTGTTGTCAAAATCAATGAAGCGTGGAACCTTCAGCATGAGTGAGAAAGACTTTTCAAGCAACCCAGGGTTTTGGCGGATGAACGCATTGAGGAGCTTCCTATGCTTCTCCGAGAACTTCACGAAAGCAACATTCTTTTCATCAACTTTCACAACAGGCCCTGAAGTTTTCTGCTGGCTATCAGAAGTGCTGGTATCATCAGCATCAGGAACCGCAGACGTTCCAACAAAATCATGGCCCGTACCTGACAGCCCAGGCTGCAACTTTTCACACATCACAAGGAACGATTCTACATATGGCAAAATATTCTGTGTACCAGCTGGAAGTGGAGGCATTGCACCAGATGGTTTAGATATTGAAATAACGGACGAGGTTGACAAATCAGGAGTGGAGTCTGAATAACTCTCTATTTTGCTTATGCAAGTGCTCAGCTCCGACCACAAAGGCTCTAAAGCCGCATTGATGTCCCACACCAGATAAAGAGCAGCAGCTTGCTCCCTGTCCGAAAGATTCTTCTTGTTCTCATTAAGTGAGCCGACGAGGGAGCTTAATGCCTGCAAAACCCTGAGAATTGCAGCTCCATCAGATGTCGTACTAAGGAGTGCTCTCTCTACTTCTCCAAATATGCGCAGCTGATTCATTGCAGACTTGGTTAAGTTTTGAACAGAACTGGCTAGCTCGGTGATAAACAGATGGCAATGAGTGGGAGCAACACCCACCAACTTCTTCAATACTTCAGCAACAAGAGCATATGCATTATCTGACAGACTGAAGACAAATGAAAAATGTTACTCCAAGCATAAAAGTGAAAACGAAGATAGAAACCTTGGAGAATATTCAATCCTGATGCACATTTATCATAGTGATCTTACCCTTCTCGCGAAAGCAATGAGCATAGAAGCCGAAGTTCTGCCTGTGGTAGGTTGAACAGAACGCTTTCAGGGCCACTCTCTTTACTTGCCCCACAAGCTGAGGATTTGATGGTATCCTCGGCCTTAAATGATCTAGCGTCAGAGCCAGAAGATATTGCATCACTTGCAATTATCACAGCATCAGAAGTGGACTGACCAGAAAACTGTTCAGTAACTGATGTCCCAGGCTCATCAGAAGAATTTGATTTGCGATCAGCATTATCGATGACGACATCCAATAAAAGTAGCAGCTGAAACAAAGATTTTTTTTTGAAAAAAAAAAGGGAAAAATTTGAATTAACGAGGTAAGCATATGACAAAAGTTTTAGGTAAAAGGAAAATACATTTCTTCACAAATTGCTAACCTGTTCAAGATGGGCTATACTTCTCAAGTACAGCGGTTGACTTAAGAGGCTGAAAAGCAACATAATGGGCAAATATCCTTCCTGATTCTGCTTCCTCTCCGACTCATCATCCCCAACATCCATGACAGCTTTTCCCCGCGCCTTGCTATGATTATCAGACTCTTGCACAGCCCCTAAAGGGAGGCTACACTTAAGCAGAATCTTTGCCACAAAAGGATGACTTCGAGCCAAATAGGAGAGAGTTTCAAGAACACGCCGAGACACCAGAGGAGGAACACCTAGAAGAGACGAGATACATGTAAGAAAAGGCCCAATATGTGCCACCCTGCTTCAAATATTTTTATAAAATGTTATCTTCCTAGCTTTTTTCAGCAAAAATGGCTCCAATTATAAGAGGCCATCTTTGGGTGCTCGGCCTTCTAGAATAAATGAGTGTCAGAAGTATTGACTATGTGTGAAGGACTGCATTAATTAGGATAAGCAATCAGAGACTATATCAGCCTTCCTCAGTTTTCTAACTAGCAAACATGGGCAGCAAATTTATAATGATGACAACAAAAGGCCTTCGCTTTTGACTCGTCAACAATGTATAAGACTTGCCGATTAAACAATGAGAGATCAGAATAGAGGCCTTACCATCAAAATACTGAGGGCGAGAATACATAACATGACTTTGGCAAGCATAAAGCCTATATGACGGTTCAGAAGTACTCGTATGATTGGCAGGCTTTCTTACATCAAGCATCAATACGTCCATAAGGATTTTTACCAGAGCAGTTCTTGTTTCACTATGAGCACATAGATTCAAAAGAAGCTTCTGTAGCTGACCTTTATAAAGTGGCTGTAATATAACATCAATTAGCAAATAGATCATAAAGAAGAACAGCTATAAAGGATAAATTATACAGATCAAGTGCACCTGAACTACACGAAACAGCCGAATCATTGCTTTCAAATCTTCTGTGTCAACCAAAGGAGTCCCATCAGCTTCAACTGGCTTACTCCCTACAGACCTACGAGTAATTCCACCAGCTCTATCCAGGCTAGATCCAATACCACCACCCCTTCTAGAGGACTCGCCTCTTCGGTTTCTAGGATACATACCAAAGAGTGTTCGGCTATACTGTTGTGCGAACCTCTCACGCAATGTTTGTGCCTCCGCAAGGAGAGCAGGGGTGAGATTGGCAAGAATAGCATCAGAGGATGTTAACAGAACCTGGGGTTACCAAATAAATGTCAAGTAGAAGAGGATATGTTTGTACTACAGAAACAACCATCATGAAATATCAAGACAACGCAATCATACCTCTTCCCGTAAATCCGAAGGAAATGTAGCAATTATTGACACGGTATCCATTTCAACGGGTTGTCCTTCCAACTCCTGTGACTGATGTACCCTTTGTGCATGCTGTTGTGCTAGAACTTCTTCACGAATGTCTGGGGGAAGGGCTGCAAGAAATTCAGGATCAATATCTCCACTGTTTTGTGGTTCAGCTTGGGAAGGTTGTGACGCTTGACCCGGTTGGGCCGAAAGAACCTCTGCACGCAACTCCTCTGGAAGTGCATCTAGGAATGCAGGGTCAATTGATCCAGAATCATCCTCAACAACTTGCTGCTGTACCTCAGCTGCACCAGCCTGATCTGCTTCTTGACTAGGAATTTCTGAAACCTCTGTTACACTATGGAGGAATGCATCTCTCCCACTAGCCGGAGTAGTTCCAAATGAGACATTTGTTCTTCTTGTTCTAGAATCGGTGGAACCTTGCCTATCACCACCATCATCATGACCATCAGCACTTCCGATCTCGACATCTAGACTTCGAAGGCTCTCCCCTAATGTGGCCCCACTACCACTACTTTCTTGGCTCACTGCTTCAACATCCCGGGCAACAGCATCATTGTGTTCAAACTGCATTTCAACAGATTGAAGCTGTGTGACTGATGCATCTATTACCCGTTCAGATTCATTCGCTGCGGGTGCAATATCGGCACTCCCGGAGTTGTCCAGAGCTGCAGAAGAAGGAACGGGTGCATAATTGCCTTCAGCGCTGCCATTATTTTCATCATGTCTCTCAGGCATCATTTCTGTTGATTCTGGGAACTGGCTGGCCTCACATTTCCTTTGAGATTCCACTGCTGTATTCTGATCAGAGGATTTCTCTGGGGTAGGACGTCTCAAATGGGAAACGAGCAGATCTTCAAGACCGTTAGGTATTGTAGATGCATTTGATCCACCACTTTGTTGGTTATCATCAGCCCACATGTTGAGTCGATGTCCATGGCGTCCATTCCTAAGTGACCGGAAAACAGACTCTAACTGCGATGAAGTGTTCTCCAAGGAAGCATCACGAGCATTATCTGGGGAAGACCAAAATAAATTACGGCCAGAAGTCAGAATCCACGAGTTAAATGATTCTATAGAATGAAAAAGAAACAAAAGACCCAACGTCACCATATTTTGAAAAAACATCACATACTTAAAGAGGTGCAAAGGGAAAAACCACATACCTGATTGTCTAGGAGGAACTGTCTGCAAGGAACCTGGCTCCACCAAAAGTGGATGCTGAGAAGCGGTTGAACCGTCACCCGTTCTTCCCAGAAGATTGTAGATGGACGTAGTACGCCCCTGGCCTCTGGAGCCAAAAACTTCAACTGGCATCACTTGGAGAGTTTCATTGGAGACACCCTGATCCCTACCAAATACCTGGATATGGTCAAATACACTAATTCCATTCATCCCCTCCCCCAGTCTAAGTATTACACCGCCTTCGTCATCCTCGTCATCTTCATCCTCTTCCTCCATCATCTCCTCATCAAACTCTTCATCAATTTCATGGCCATCTTGATCTATGTCAGGAAGAGGCAGGTGATGATGAACTTCATCTCCTTCCAGGTCAATGTGTTCCTCATCATCCCCATCTTCGTCATCATCCCCTGACATCTCGTCATCATCAACATCAAGATTCTCCTGAACATCAGGTTGCATTTCAAATCTTATACCCACAGCATCAAGGCCATTTTCAAGATCCCTCGTGTCCTCAGAAGTTTCATGCATGTAATCATCTTCACTGGGAGGGGCAGAACCTCCACCAATATCCTGGTCATGCTCCATATCATCCGTGACAGCCTCAGATCCTCCATAGGTATGGACAGTATTAAAAGACCCAATCTGATCAGCTGGCACAGAATTTGCATTAAGATGGGATGCACTTTCACTATTATTTTCTCTTCCTGGATGACTTTGATCAGGAGGTTTTGTAGAATTTTCACCTTTCCCAGAATTAGACTCAGCAGCATGAACGTGCTCCTTGGTCACCAGCTCCAGAACTTTCACAAGCCCGGTAACAACCTTATGCGACTCATTACAATCCAGGTTCAGCACATGGAGTAAACGACTCAAGGATCTAACTAGACCAACATCAATGAAAGTAACAGAAGCTTCTGCAGAGATGTAAGAGCCCGTAGGCGAGCGAGCAGCCAGTACATCATTGAGCAGATCAACAAAAGCTGGGATATTGCTTTCTGGTGGCATAACTCCTTTAGAAGAGTCAACGAAGTCATTAATAACGCGACCTATCTCCATAAAAATTCTTCTCCTTGCCTCGGGAGAGCGGACACAAGATGCCACCAAAAACTGGCCTGCCCTGCTAGCTAGTTTGTGCCTCCAGTCTATATCTGTTTTCTTTTCCTTTCTAGAATTTTTGGAGTATGAAAGAAATTTGTGAAGGATGTGGTGAAATATTCCGCCAGCATAGAAACCAGAAGGACCTCTTTGAGGAGGGCCCCTGCAGCTGCTAACTTCCGCATCTCTTCGAAGAAGAACATGAACTGCTGAAGCATACATCAATAGACTCTCGGTCAAGAGCTTCAAAAGAAATACAATCTTTGCCAAAGACGCAGAAGACTCCTGGTTACTGGTTGCATCTTCTTCAGGTAAAGCGGCGATAGCTTTTCCTTTCCCCTTGCTGATAGCAACATCTATGTCCATATCTGTCGAAGATGAACTACTGGTCACTTGGTCATCCTTCAGAGGTGGCACAAAAGTAATTACTGAATCCAAAAGAAGCTCGATCACATTTATGAAACTCAGAGGAGGTCTTCGATGAGCCTTAAGATTTTTGGAACTTGTGTCAAAAGGTTTGCCATGCCCACTCCCAGGAGCCAATGAGCTCATATTCCCCATACTGGCCTTTCCCTCGGCAGTTTGTGGTTTGTCCTTCTCCTCTCCTTTGTCTTTCTCCTTATCCTTTTCTTTGTATTTATCCTTGTCGCGATCTTTCAACAAGACAACGTACGGCCTCTCACCCACCATCTCAACTTGGCACACAGACTGAGCAGCCCGCAAAAAAATCACTGGATCGCGAGAAAAGACCGAAGTTAAATTTAACAGAAAATTCCGAGGTGTTAGCCTTCCGTTCGACTGTCGATTAGGAGCAGACACAACACTGTGCCGAATTTCAGATTCCATTGCCTGTTGAAGAGTCTGTGGATCTTCAAGGATATGGCGGATTATATTAGCGGCAACATTGTCATACCCAACGAAAAGGCTCCTTGTTGGTAAGGAAAGAAGTAAACGCAAGCCCCCGGCATCAAGGAAACTAACAGCAATGGAATGAGTTCTCGTGAGGGTAGAACATAGCTGCAAAATGGCTTGCATTGTTTCAAATGGAAGCTCGTTCCTGAAGCAACCACAAGCGATCTCAATAAGTCTCTTCTGCTCTTGTAAATCCACGTGTTCTGAGAATAGTCCCAAAGTTGACTGCAACTTGTGTTGCTTATTCTCATCTACCAGTACAGATGTCTGACTATCAACATCATCGCTCTTCAACAGCTCTGAAATATCGACATTTAATTTTTGAACCACTTGAGCGAGCCGATCAATAGCAACAAAAGCTGCGGTCACCCACTTTGGAACTTGAAATGTCTCGCTCTCACTGGAACCAGATATCCATTGTGACAATAAATCTGAAGCAACTTTAACCAGCCCATTCTTGGACGCAGCTTCTCGCGCCACGACGTCCTCATTAAAAATTAGAGCAAGAACATGAAAAAGGGAGGATAGCATGTTACTGTTTCCGCTATCAGAAAAGGAACTACAAAGCCTCACTTGCTCTACAATAAATGCGATGACATTGGACCTGTATTCACCGTCATTGCGGGAACATATCATTATAAGCAGATCCCGAACCGGAAAAGCAAGACAGTCCTTCATCTGCAGGAGTTTCCGACACGTTAATAACAAGTCATCAACAGGCGGGAGTAGGACCATTTCTTCCTCAATGTTCTGAGTGCTCCCATTAGCAACATCTTCCTTTGTGTCTGATCCAGAGTTCCCAAGGGACATAGCAAGTGCTCGAGCAAGCTCATCATCTTCTTGGGCTTCCTCTGGATGAGAGAACAACCACTCCATTGCCAGCTCAACACTATTCGACCCAACCTGCCTCAGAGCCTCTTCCGCTCGGGACCTGGAGAACCCCATCTCCTCAATCGTTGAGATAGTTGTTTCATTTGGGGGAGGCCCAACTGAACGAGCTGCACTGCTGCTGACAATTTTCACTTCAACCCCAGAATAGATGTGCCGAATGATCGAAATTACAATTGCAATGAAATCATAATTGCAATCAGCAAACTGAGGGTGAGCCCAAACAGGAAGCACCGCCTTCAGTACCATGGACTGCAGGACCTTAACAAATGTCTCAGCATCCCTCGGAAAAGGAATTTCTCCATTTACTAGAGGCTGCGTAAGCAAATGTTTTGTGAAGCTAGAGAGAATAAAAGAAGAAGTTGCAATGTGGTCCATAAATTTCCCATAATTTGCAAGGGGACCATATATCCATGAATTATCAGTTTCTTCTATTTCATCCTTCTTTAAGCCTCCCTCATCAGTCTCCATAGGAGATGCAGGAGCCCTGTTAACTGTAAAAAGCAACTGACTTGTAGCTTCAAACGTGGTCAAAACTAATTGAATAACACCACGTCCGTAAAGGCAATTTAACAAAACAGGATTACATGATTGCTTGTCCAGTAAAATGCCATCAATGAAATCGATAACTTTCCCGAAGTAGCGACACTTGGCTGACACAGATGCCTCTGATCCAGAAGGGTTAACATGGCCTCCAAAATTCATATGGTCAAGTGCAAGTGAAGCAAAGGTAGACGCCACTGACTTTGAAGACGGGGATAGGTTCACTAAATCTTCCCGTCGACGAGAAGAAAGCAACATCACTTTTCCCAACTCTTGAAACAAATTGGTAATATGAAATGACAATGATCTCACCATGTCGCAACAAGAAGAATAATAGGATCTCTGCCTGGCATCTTCTTTTCTATCACTGCCTGCAGCACCATCAGAAGAATGTGATTGGTGACTAGCACCAAGATGCAGACTTGAAGAACTCTCAACGCCCTGTCTTTGTTGAAGACCAGTAGCACGATTAATATCACGGTATAAGTTTATCAGATCGAAAAACTGGGATTCAATACTTGACCCTGACGTCCTCCTTCTCAGAAGAGGGTCAAGAAACTGTCTAAAAGAGTTGAACCTTTGCTCTACAGAGTCATAAGTCGTCGAATTCAATTCCGACTGTCGTGACTCATCAGCAGAATCAGCACCATCATCCTCAATTTCAAGCTTAGCATCTTCAGCCAGAGCAATCTGCCATAGAATTTCCCGTTGAATATGTCCAATCTCTTCCAGGACATCCTTGCTCCCACTTCCAAATTCTGTAAGCAATGCATTAACCCAACGATTGTCTTTTGAAGTAGAAAGAGACAGAAGGAATTCAACAAGAAAAAGCGAAGAAAATATTTCACTATCTGGAGTCATCTTAGGGTCCAGCAAAAAGGATCCAGAAACTGCGGAAAGTCCAGTCAGAGCTTTTTTCAGATGATCCCTAAGGGAGGAACAGAAGGCACGTGCTAGGGGAGCAGAGTGATGCTGGACAAAACTCCTAAAAACCATGGCACTATGTATAGCGATTGACATCCCTTCAGATGACTGTGCAATACTAGGCCGTAAGAGAAGCTTCAGCAAAGCTTCAAAAACCGACTTTTCCACAAATAAACGGCATGTTTCAGAATTCTCCATTGTCCTGTGAATCAGTAACAGCACGCGAAAGATGCAAAGCTGGATAAACTGCTCATCACTGACACCATCTGTAGTTGAATCTCCTACACCAACCAGACAACAGGGACTCACATTTTCCTTGTCTTCAGAATCCATTTCCATAGCAGTACTCTCATTCGTTTTTTCCGATGACCCAGTAGCGTCCCCTATTGAAGCAATTGTATCAACGATTTCGATAATTAGATCAACACCAGAACTTCTCAAAGATGATACGTGTCGCAAAAGCTCTTCCACAGCATTTGTCAAAGGCACAATGCCTTCACTTAATGCTAGTACATATTTCTTTTTGGTGAAAATATCAAAAAGAAATCTCAGGGCTTTAGTTTCTTTCACTGCCTCCAATCCTTTTGCATTAAGACAAATGGCACCAAGCCCATTAGGAATACATGTAAGAACCTTTGAAGAAGGAAGTACTCCAGCTACCACCGATGATAAGAACGCATCAGGAAGACCAACTTCATCCAAAGCAGAGAAACAAGTAGGGTCTTTGTGAATTGTTTCACTCATAACAGTCACTGCAGAAGAATAAATGTCGCCTCCAAATTTATCAACATTTCTGAAAATCAGTGACAGTGTGGCAGGTAAGGAAACATCATAGGCATTCTGAGATCTTGTAGAGTTTGCTGGAGAAGAAGTAGCAGACCCAAGTGCCTTCAACAATACCCTGATAAGCCTCTTCTGACAATGAACCTTATCACTCAGCCCCAAGCATTCACCAAAGCTTGCTGATATATCCTCTGCCCCAGCCAAACCAATCACTCTGTGTACTTCTATCTTCAGTCTATGTGCCAAAAGTTCTACACCACCCAAGTCCTTAAAGAGGGTCACTGCTGAATTGCTGTAGTCCATGAGCTTTTGCATTGTCTTCACAGTTAAACAAACAAGATGCAAGTGTGCAGGGTCAAAATCCTCTAAAACAGGCAAAAATGTGGAGACCATTCCGGACCCCCGCACAGCATTCCCAGAAGCTGAAGTAGATATGACATGGAGTAAATAAAACTGTAGGAGTGCTTCAACGAAGGCAATTGATGATGGATCATTGGAGTTATTAAGTGATAAAATCGCTCTCTGCAGAACATTGAGGAGAATCGTGCGATTACCCGCTGCAAAACTGATATTTGATGATCCAGTTAGAATCCGTGCCCTATCAGGAGATGACGCATACGCAGCTAACTGGGATCCCAAAGCATGCATGGCAAGTGTTCTAATGGTTCCAGATATAGTTTCCTCAGACTTTACAATCCTTATTAATTCGTTTGTGTACTCTGGTTCGTTGGCAAAGAAGGAGACTAACTCATCATGAGAATCACTAGACTGTACAAGCACAATGAATGCAAGGAGACAGATCCTGCTATACAGCCTGCATATTCTGGGAGAACGGAAAGCATGAGCATATCTGATTCTGGTAAGTAGCAAGAACCTCTGCTCAAGCGGCACATTGTACTGCTTAACAAATAGCTTCAAAAGGGACAAATCATCCTCTTTCCTCTGATGGAGATCTCGAATATTAATAACATTCATTCCAGAATGAGTTTCCCTAGATTCCCCAGTGCTCTGAAAATTCACTCCGTGCAACTCAAAGTAAAGTGTAGACCCCTCCCGGTTCTGAGACTTGTCACAATCACTCTGTACATCAGATGGAAACAAACACAGACCTTCGTCTTGGGTTCTTTTGTTTAAAACAACACAGGAAAATAAGCCCAAGCCCTCTTCCTTGCTTCCCCAACCCTGGGCTAGGGACAGGAGAGAGCTGCTTATGGAACCCAAGCCAACCAATTTCCCAGTTGCATGTAGTTTGGAGGGACTAATTTTCACTAATGCAGAAAGAGTCTCTAAGGTTGCTATAAGAATCTCGGGATCTGTTGACGCAAGTAATAGCTTGAAATTCTGAATAGGAACAACAGAAGTCAGTTGCAGAGTAAGAAGCACCAATGGTGCAAATACAATACATGACAATACTTGAAATAGTAAACTGCAGAACTCCAGTATATTATTATACAGAAAAAGTGCCAGATCAACCATGTTAACCTTACCTCTAAGCCACTAAATGAACTCTTGTTATGGCAATTTTCTAAAATGATCTGCATCACTCGCAGAATTTGTAGAACTGCTTGCTTTGGAAACACACTATCATCTTCTAATTCGCTATCTGTCAACAGGAGATCTTTCCTACACGATATGAATGTCTTGAAGTACGTATCAAAATGAAGAAACAGTGGTCTCCAATGATGAAAGTTTCCCTGAAATGAAACCAAAATATAACTACAAGCAGGGGGTTAAAACACTTCAAAAAAAAAAAAAAAAGGGCAGAGTTTACCACCTTGCTGTATTCCCATCGAAATCCAGAAAGAGGTATGGCTATATCTTGTAAAGGACATTGTATAACCTTGTCAATGAATGCCTTTATTTGTGGAGGCTGCAGGTAAACAAAATTGACAAGGTTAATTAGTAAGGAGGACAAACAAGGGACATTTTCTCTTACTTCGAGGCAATAATCTTTACTGTACAATTTTCTGCCCAAAAAAACACATAAAGAGAGGTCAGAAGGAGATGCTAACATTACAAGTAGAATTAGCACAGTTACCCCTCATATTTGGATGGGATTAAAATGGGGGTGGAAAAGAAAGGGGGTGGGGGTGGGAAGGAAAAAGAAAGCAACAATCAATGTGCTCCTGCAAAGCATAAATTGGTAGCAGCCATTAAATTTTCAGCTTTAAGAGCTCGTACGACTAAAGTGCATGTTAAATTCATTATAAGAGCTCATCACACACTAATATTCTTCAGCGTGTAAAAATGCACCAATTCCCGTAAAGTGGGCCTTAAGAAATAGTGACAACCTTGTATAAGTGCCAAAAGGAAACCCTCACAAGCATATTTCGATATCGGTTCAAACGGCAAGTCTAACCTCGATGTGAGTTTGTGCATATGTCATACATATATACATGATGAGCATAGCTGTGTGACAAGTAAGAAGTTGCAACTTTCATGAAGAAAACATTACGCTACATCAACATGGCAGCACTAATTTAGATCTCATCATTCTTGTTCTGAATCCAATGGTTGCGGAAGAGACGAATATATGCTAGACACTTAATTATGGTAGTAATATATCCTTTGAGATTGGTTAAACAACAAGTCACGTGCTAATTTCTACATTATTTAGGTATAGGTTTGAAGCCCACTTTTTTATACCTACAAAAAATAAAAAAAAATACGTTTGGAATTTGATCCACACTCAAAAGCCTGAATAAAAGTTATCACATCTAAAGCATTATTAAAAGGCACAACTTGCAACAAGCTGCTGATTCCAAGCAGCTCACAAACCACGTAGAACACTCAAGGGTCAAAATAACCGTGCTTGTTTTTCTTAACAATTTTTATCTGCACACTAACCACGGCTACTGCTACGCAAAACAAAAGTGAACGAAATCAAGAATTAATTTGCCCTGCAAAAACCCTGAAAGTCGAACAAAAGCCCTACTGGCCAACGAGTCAATCAATTACTACCATATAAACCCCTAACCGTACCTTAAAAATTGCATAAGCCAATAACTACGAGAAAAACACGCCCACACACAGTACACAAGTATATGAGTGAGGAATCGAGGAACTCACAGTCTCAGAGTCGAGCTTAACGGTGGGGCCGGGGGAGCCGCGGCCGGAAAGGAGTTGCCGCAACCTCGATCTTAGGGCTGCCATCTCACTTGTCTACTGCTGACATACGATACTGAAAACACACGATACACGCAACCGACGCATAAGCAAGCGATACACGCACAAAAAAGAAAAAAAACATCGTAATCCATGAATTGAGCGCAAGGGAAAACACTAGCGCCCCTTTGATTGCGCGAAATAACAAAAACGAACAGATCAAATTGTGTGACGGACATACAAAGAGAGAGAAATACCTGATTTCGGAGACAGAAAATGGCAGATTGATTTGCACCCGAGGGTTTGTCGACACTACAGAGCTGGATAATTGTGTGTGTGTGTGCGTTTCTAAATATAGAGAGAGGGAGAGAGAGAAACGGGGGGAGGAGGGTTTGTGTGTGTTATGGTTTAACCCTGGAAAAGGGAGAAGAGTGGGGCATTTTATACACAGCTGGCTTGACAAACACAGTCCCCTTCCACTACAGGGGTTATTGAAAGGCGGTTTGTGCTTTCGATCCAATGGGTTTATTCGTTTTTTCTGCTTTTCTCAATCACATTAACTATTGAACCTAAATACGTTGACACGGACTCAAGATCACTGGAGTTCTTATTAACCGCAAGTTTGAGTAAATTGTTGGCTCGCATTATAGATTTACTTTTACAGTAATACACACACAATATAGAATCTTATTAGTTATCCCGATATTATTTTCTGTTACTATTTAATTAATTTCATACTTTCTACTTTAAAATTAAAATCACTAGAGATTTACTGTATTTTTAATCAACAGACGTTAAAGTTTTACAAAGTATGTAAACTACACAACTTCAACGGTTTTGACAAGTAGATTGTAAAACTCTAGTGTTCAACAAAATTACAGTTGTTTTTCCAGAATTATGTATACTTTTACTCGGCACACTGATGTGAAACATGATCGATCGTTACTTTGCCATGAAATTGTAGCATTTTTTGAATATTTTTTTCACTTCTTGTGTATTTAATTTAAAGTTTGGAATATTGCAAAAGTACTTTTCTTGTCATCATGAACCTTTTCATTGAGTTCTTGCTGGTTATTTAAACCAGGAGCCTATTTTTGGCTTCTCAATTTATAAGCATGTCGAAATGTAGTCAATTGCACATGTTGAAGTAAATTTGCAAATGATTTCCTACCTTTTCAACCTTTATTTCCTGAAAAGGGGTTTATGGATAATTTCATTTTTTTGGCTAGTTCATCGTTCTTTCCCTCTCTCCATAGATATGTGTATACAAACACAACACATACATGTAGATAATGTACTTTCACCCATCCACACCGTTATGGACAGCCAGATGCCGCTGACGATTTATTAGTTCTATACTATATAGCATTAGTGCTAAACAACCGCTAGTCAAGCTTGGTTCCTTGTACGAACAAGTAAAATGGGCGCGTACGTTTACCCTTTTCTGTATTGCAATTTTGTAATGATAGCAAAAATATGTTCTTTTTTTTGTACTTTTATTATTTTGGATACTCAATTTTGGATGCAATATTGAAATAGTGCCAAAAAAGGTGAAAACACCTTAGAGGTGTTTTCACCTTTTTTGGGTTTTTGCCGACAGGGATGGATTTCATGTCAGAGAGGTTTTCTTGTTTACTGTTCACCCTTCCCACATCTGTCTCTCTCTCTTCATCTTTACAGAGAAACTCACCCCAGTTTCTCTATAGCACCTTCAAGCCATTGCTGGATCTTCGACTCCCTCTCACCCCATCTTCAACGGCATCACCCCGTCGGACTGAATTAATCCTTCGATTAAAAGGGCTTCTAATCTTTTCCCGGCCCAAGTTCGTATCTAGTGTTGTTACCGTGTCTAATCCAGTGCCGAACAAGGGTTTTTGCAGCCTCGCTGAGAAATGGATCAGCGAGTGCTCCCGGCCGTCGCCGCCACTCAGCTCCGGCAAGGCATCGGCTTGCTTCTCTCGAGATGGAGCGCACTTCAAATGGCGGTCGATAACGAGTGGGGCAGCCGCGATTCTGGACAGATAGCCCAGCAACTCACCCTCGATATCTTCTGTTTAGAGCCCGCATCACCCATTAGGGCCTTACCTTTCTACATCGCTTATGACCACAAACCACCAATATATGATGATTCATGCTGGTAGCTGGCTTGTCACCCCAGATTCAAATAGTGATAAATCGGTAGCCACACGTCCCATAGCCCATAAAGATGTCGTCATGGAGGACTCCTCTGTATGAATCTCGTCCTTGCACAGGATCAAGGAAGGGCACCTTGGAATGACCGAAGGAGTGGGAGCCTTTCGAGTTGGTTTGTCAATGGGGAAGAAGAAGAAGAAGAAGCAAGAGGGAGAAGACAGATCTGGGAGCAGTCGGCATTCTTGATTTGGGAGTAAGGGTAATACTGGAAAAATAGTGGTAACAGCGATGAAAAGAGAAATGAAAACAGTAAACATACAAAAACAACTGAAAAAGATAAACACAAAAAAGTGATGAAAATTATAAAAGTACATAACCATAATTTGTGATTGAATACAAAAAATTTGAAAATGAAAACACAATACAAATACACAAAACGAAACGTGTAAACGTACGACCCCAAGTTTCACATAGAACTTAACAAATTTGCCAATTCGAGCTATTACCAACCCAATGCTTTTTTTCATTTACCCAATCAAGTTTGGACTAAAGCAGTCATCCAGGTACTGCGAACATCGCTACTCATGACCAAAATCAACACGAGAAACGAGAAGAACTATGCATTGAAAGGGAGATAGGACCCAGTAACATCAAGTGATTATACATGGCCAGGTTAAAGGATTATACATATTGTGCACAATGTCCTATTCTTGCGAGTACAGCTGCTCAGTAGACATGCTGGGCATCTCATTGTGTTAGCAGCTTCGAGTCGCACGCCACAATCTTAACCCGGCCAACATTTTCCTGGTTCTCCTCGTTCTTAAATATAGCATCCTGCAGGATGAAGGTCCAGACGTTGTCACAGAATCTGTAGGTGTGAAGATGTCCCTGAAACATAAAGATGAATAAGGTAGATCAGCTGTAACATCCAAATCTCGCAGTCGCGAAAATGTATATGGTATAATGACGAATTAGGCAACACGACAAGCCAACTAGGCAAGTAAATCAAAAACCTGAACGTAAGGAAACAGATTCTAAAGTAGCCACATTTAAACGATTTTTCAATAAGACTTTTGTCAAGCAGTGAACTAAAACAATCAAGTTCCGTTGCAACGACTGGAAAAGTACAATTTAGCTGGCAGTAGCACAGAGTGGATTGTCAAAGGGGCAGCAATGAAGCAACGATTTTGCAGGGCTTCAAATGATATCAGGTGCCAAACGAGACACATTACATGCCGAAGGCAGAAATAATTAATTAAAAAAAGCTAAAGGAGAAAAACATAAGAAACCTCAACATTTTTTAATTTTAAGACGCTCAAAATCACAAACACATGGAATTGCAATCTCAAGTTTTAAATGCCATTATTAACTTCAGCACGTGTGAGTTCAACTGATTCAAAGCATCAAAACCTAGCGGTGGAAGAGGAAAAGGTTGATGGAGTAGACAAACGGAGAGAGGAGGCAATAAAACACTCCATTACCCAAGACAACAGCCCAAATTAGCTATTTAAAACATATAACAAGTGAACAGAGAGGCCAAAAGAAAAACCAAAAATTACAAGCAGATCTTTCCATGAAAGCCTAACCAAAGCACACCTCGTCAGGTTCCAATCAGGCCAAACTAGAAGTTGTTGGGGACCATTACCAAATTAATGTGGAACAAATGACGCTTACGTCGCAACATAAAGTCTTCTTTTGACTACTGACTCATAATCATCACCATCATCCAAGCCTTTGTCCCAAACTCATTAGCGTTGGCTACATGAATCTTTTTCTTCCATTCCGCCCTATGAAAGCACATATTGTCTTATAAATTCGTAATAGTCAAGTCTTTTCATACTACTTTTCCCCATTTATCCTCGGTCTACCCCTACCTTATCTTACCCCACCAGTTTGGCACAAATGGCTTCTTCTTACAGGGCCTCTAGAGGCGTGCATGGGATACGACCAAACCATCTCAAGCAATGTTTCCCCATCTTTTCTTCAATCGGTGTTATCCCCACTTCTTGTTGCGGATCCTCATTTCGTACTTTATCCTTCCTTATCTGGCCGCACATCCAACCAAGCATTTGCCTACGATATTGTTGGCCTCACTACCGTCTTATACAAGTTTCCCTTCTACTTGAGAGAAATGTTGAGATCGCCTAACAACCCAGACACACAACCCAGGCACAGATCTCCACTTAAGCCAGCCTGCTCTCATCCTATGGGCAACATCCTTGTCCATCTCTCCCTCTTTATGCATCATTAATCAAACAACCTAAAAATATCTTCTCTGGCTATTTGTTGACTATCCATACTTACCTCCTCTCTAGACCTCTTTTACTAAAATCGCATCCGAAGTACTCTGTCTTAGACCTGCTTAACCTAAAGCTTTCAATTCTAAAGCACTTCTCCATTACAGTAACTTAAAAAGTCTTACTCTAGTTTTATCAATTAAGACCATATCATCTGCAAATAACATACACCATAGGGACGCTCATCCTCAATATCCTTAGTAAGCTCGTCCATAGTAAGGGTAAGAAGATATGGGCTTCAAGCCGACACATGGTGAAATCCAATCCTAATTGGGAAGTCAACTCATTTCATCAGTCGTCCTCACTCAAGTACTCGGTTCTTTTGACTAATGACTAACTCCCAAAAAGCTACCCTGTGGCTGTTGGGAGCTTACACTTGCCCTTACAAGCAATTGGG